>CM060939.1:123238838-124488838 GCA_030765085.1 Allium cepa
ATCCTCCATGTGACATCACTTGGTCGCGACCATACACTCAATCCTCGACGTCCCCAAATTTTCTCCAGGTCATTGCCTTGTAACACCATGACTTAATCTTGTCATCAGCCTCCTTCCACGAGCAAGAATCCTCACTCGAACATCATCAGCTGCCTCTAGAGGCACGCGACCTCTACCCTTATCGCCAAGACAGCCAAGGTCTCGTTCTTTAATTTTTTTTTAAAAATTTCCACTCACGATCGTCGATTTGTGAAATTAGGGCATGGGGAATCGACTTCATTCTTTTTTCTGAGATAACTCGGTTTGGGTTTTGATTAGGAGAAAGTTAAGTTAGAAATTTATAAGTGGGCTTGGGTTTTGGATTCACGTAAATTCAAGTTAGCTTTAATTCTTTTCCTTTGCATTTAAAATTAACTAGTGATCCTTGCCATATATTTACAATTATCCTGATCTAATTTGAATTTGTTCACATTTCATTTTGGGAAATATAATTTGATAACAGTACAACATAATTCAACTCAATATTGTTTCTTTGTATTTAATTATACATTGAACTTATGCAAACAATTTTATTCATTTTCGTTGATTTATTGAATTTATTGAATATCAAAGAAATCTTCTTTTCATCCATTTCAAGTATATAAAATTAGTTATACTTTAAAATAATTCATATTTACTATAACATTTTAGCTAAATTTTAACATGCTATCTAAAAAGGAATTTATTAACTAATTCAATTTTATTATAACAAAATCTATATTAAATAGACTTTAATTGCGTAGCAATTAAATTCCAAAAATAATAATTATCAAAAATCGAGTTCAACAATTCTATTTTAATTGAACTAGTTTAATATTACAGTTTCGAAACAGGGTTGTTATAGTCAAGGAGTCATCTGCTACCCTGTTTTGGAAAAGTATAACTTTTTATCGTTGTTAATGTATTTTCTTCCTTAAGTGTTATTTAACGTTGACGTTAATATTAACATTTACTTAACCCCTAAGTATAATTACTGTTAACTTTTGAATTTCAAATTTATGAATTAATTATTTTTTTGAATTTGAATTATATTTAAATTAACTTGAATCTGAAACTTTAAACGTCCATAACTTCCTTGTTTGAGCTCTGTTTTCAACATATTACGGATGGAAATTGATCGGAAATTCGCTATAACGCAATAGCATAACTTTTGTGGTCAAATTCCAACTTTTACCAAATTTCCTTTTTTATCCTTATCTTGTTTAGATTAATGTATCCTATTTTATTTATTTATGGTTGATTTTACAGGGTGTTACATTCTCCCCCTTTAAAAGGATTTCATTCCCGAAATATTTATGGTTGATTTTACAGGGTGTTATACAACCAAGTTATCTACACAACCATCTGCTCAACCAAAAGTCTAACGTAATTATGTACTACAGACACACTATAAGTGAGATCAATCCTAGCATAAGTGTGTTATCGTGACATATAAGTATGTATATAAATAACCTAAACATGTACAAAAATTTCTACATGAGTGCATGGTGATAGTTAAAAGTGTAGCAATCATCCTTACCATCCAATCAAGCAACCACGATGTAACCAAAACCTAATTTTAGAGAGGAAAGTTTACCAAAGAAAAGCTGTGACGCCCCACCTCTATACTCACACTAACCATGGACACTACGGGGTAATGCCGTCGACTAGCACGAAGAATAATGCTGTTGAGGAGCGACCATCTGTGTAATTGATTTGAGTGAGTACCGATATTCCAAATAAAATATCATACCAATCATTTCAATAGAAAATCCGACATACTAAAAAAACTGAAAGCTACTACACAGTGGCTATGTGGCCTTTGGAAACAAATATAAAATAAGCATAATACAAATCAGTCACAGATATTCATATCACTAAGGTGAAAACAGATATGAACATAACACATAGAAGTATATATCAAAGTAGTGGTCACATAAGATCCACTACATTACAAAAGAATAGGTACAAATGTTAGACAAAAGAATATGTATACATCATGGAGTCTCTATCTCGAATGTATAAAAGAAAAAACCACTAAGCTAAAGTAGTTAGGAAAAATTCAGATGGCGATCCCTGATGAGAAGTCAAGTGGAAGCACCTGAAACACCTCGGTCTGACCCGAGTATTATTTAAGAAGAAAAATAATAAACGGATCAGCCTGGCTATATATATCATATAAAATGGGATAGGATAAGAGATATAACACAAATATATAATGACAATGAAAATCATAGAATATCTCAAATCTTCTCAAACACCAAAAAGACTGTTATATTCTTTAGCTTATTCACCAAACCTCAAATATTGGAAAAACATATAAATGCCAATTCGCAATAAATGGTGAGACACAAATTTCAGAAATCAATAATTAGAAATTTAGAAAACACAAAGGGGGAGGCCTATCACAAACGGGAGCATGAAAACTCACCAACACGTGTATCACAAATGGGAAGCTATCCAATGGTCGCTTACGACCATAAAGCCGGTGTAACGACGTAGTACAACGGTATGCCCAAGGAACTTGAAACTCGAATAATTCGAAACAACAATGTAGTACAACGGTATGCCCGATGAACCTGAAACTCAAATGATTCAAAAAACGACGTAGTGCAACGGTATGCCCGATGAACCGAACTCCGTAAAACCCATAGGTCGCTAGCCTATAAAAATGAGACAAAGCTCAACTGAATGGGGTAAAGTCCCCCACGCGGACAAAGAGTCATCGCATATCGCTAGTCTAAACCATAAAATGATCATCATTAGTCAATAAGAAATGTGAATTACACCGTGCTACTAAATAAATGAGTTTAGCTTCATGTCCCATAACCACTAGCTTAACTTAATTATTTAGGAACAGATTGTAGATTTTCACTTGAAAATTGTCACAAGATTTCAATCGAACTAGTCCAAGAATTAACCGACAAAGAAAACGCAAGCATTTCATATCACTTGTTTTGCTAAGTCGTTTAATTAGATTTCTTATACGAATGAGGTAAAGGTTTTTATATAGTAATAGATTGGAAAACGGTTTTAAAAACGAGCTTTGTATTAAAAGTAACATTGAAATCATTTTTGTGAAAGAGTTTGAGTATTTATTACTAGTATAGAAACCTTTGTATTTTAAAGTGAGAAATCGCAGAATTGATTGTAAAAACAATCTATCATCAAAAATCCACATTCGATGACGTGAATTATAACCATAAAATCGATATTAAACCCATCAAATGGATATTCCCAAAAATTTAGAAAAGAAGTCATCAAAGTCGATAAAAGTGATAACAACCAATTTGATCAACCAAAATCGATATAAATGGAAACCGACATAAAATAGGCAAATTGGATGAATTTAACAGCTCCTAATGTCTGGTGGTTTTCCCAAATGTTTGAGCTGAAGGTCTGGAAATTTTCTTCCAAATCGCCCAGACATCTGGGAAGTAAGCTCAGACGTTTGCGCTGTAAAAATGGAATTTTTATTCCGACTACCCAGACGTCTGAGTGCTTTACCAGACATCTGATCTGAAGCTCTAAGCAAGATTTAGCCTAGGCCATTGATGGCCAAATCATATCAAAAGCGATGGAATGAGCGATGTCACGACCCGTCTTCCACTAACCAGAAAGACGTATCATGAATTAAGAAAGAAAGGGATAGAAAGAGAAGAAAGAAGAAAACAACATCAGAATCTCAACAGCGGAACGAATAAATTATATTAATAACAAAAGTATTACATAGATATACAACAACTATCAGAGTTACACAGATTATACATCTCATACTAGACAGTTATAAACACATGTCTAGTTATTACAACACAGAACAAAACAACTCAAACAAACGACTCAGAGATACCAACACAACAGAATACTAGATAACTACAACGCAGAAGCCTCTTGCTCCATTGCTCCTCCATAATTCGTCAAAGCTAACCTGAATCCCTTGGCTACTTGTAAGAATTTGAGTACCCAAGAGTTTAAGAAAACAGAAATAAACTCCGGGTCAGACATGGGTCTGGTGTGAGTAACGGGTTAAAGTTGCTTAATTTTAAAATCCTTTTGAAAAGAAAGGTATCACGTAAGACTTCCCACACATAAACATGGAAAAAAATTTACCTTACGCTAACCATAACATTTGATAGGAAATCCGGTGATATTATAATAGTGTCTAGGGTTTTCAAATAAAATACAGAAATAGTTGGGCACAATCAATACGTACGGCACTTATTGGATTTTGGATTCCATACAATGGCAGGGCTACTGGGGTACCTCCCGTCACAGTACGTGGCCTAGATCACCATACCGAGGAGTACGCCCACTCCGATGCAACACAAGACCGGAACCATCCCTTACTGGACAGTCCCAAACAAGACAACCCCGATAGTTGTCGCGAATCAACTGCCCCACACAGCCGGAAAAAAAGGGACTTCTAGACAGTGGAAAATCTCGTCCTACTTGGGCATGACCCACTTAGCCTTTCTGCACCTCTCCTGTTTTAGCCATTTCCGGTTGATGAGGCTTGAGGCTATGATTACCTTTAGAGAAAACATCTCTTATAATGCTCATCGTCCACCTGACGATGTTCTGAAAGCATTCAATCCATACAAGTTCGTTCCAAGTTCGAACGAAACCGAAGGCATTATCTCATTACACTCATTTTGGAATCACCCTCAAAGTCAACGACGATAACCCTTGCATTCTGAAACTTCATCTCCACTTGAGATTCACGACCTATCGTTAATTTGGATCGATGTGGTTTTCGGATATCCAAATATGGAAACCCGATCCCGGTCTCATCGAATCCAAAACGCCATCTTTTAGGTCCAAGTTGTTTTAAGTTTTAAAACAATCCAATTAAACTATCTATATACACACAGATAGATAATTCACATCATCACAATAGATAATCATCACCACAGATAATCCCTATTATCATTATCAGAAGATAATCCAAATCATCATCACAATGCATCCATATCACACAACATTACTAATCTCATATCTGAGATTCAAACCATTCAAGGAAATCTATATCATCCATATATAAACAAGGATTAATAATCACACCATATATAATTAATTTAAAATGAAACGTTCCTGCCATCCAGCTCGCCTCCTGAGCTCCAGAACGTCCTTACCTGGAAATCTGTAATACTCGGTCTGACCCGAGCATTACATCAAAGTAACAAGAGTTTCCGCTGTGATATTGTTGTATCTGGACATGATTGTTTTTGTCCATTGTTTATGTATTTGTGTAACTCTGATGTATATAAATATAAATTGACAGATACGGTTTTCTTTTGTATAACAGTTATTATTATTTGCTATCATATTTTATCCGCTGCGAATGTGAAATGTTGGTGTTCTGTTTCTTTCCTTCTTTCTCTTTCTTCTTTCTTTTCCTTCTTTTCACTAACTATTTGGAATTTTTGGGATCGAAATTTCTGGGTCGTTACATTTGTAAATTAATTACATCATCTCTAATTAATTTAAAGTAAATTGAATTAATTACCTCAATCTATAAATCCTGCTTATATAACCATTGATTACAAACCAATCAATTAATTAATTAACCACTAATTAATTCCCTTGATTAATCATTCTTTAATTACATTCAAGTAATTAATCTCACAAATTAATTATTCTTAATCAAATATAGTAATTAACCTTTAATTACTTCATTAATTAATTAATTATAATTAATTACATTAATCCTTAATTAATTACATAAATTAATTACTTTAATCACTTATCATTAATTAATTAATCTCAATTAATTAATCTTAATCACATCATTAATTATATTAATTAATGATTCCTAATTACATTTAAATTAATTAACTTCATTAAGTAATTAACCATAATTATTAATCACTTTTGATTAACGAACTTCAGTAATTAATTATTCTTAATTACTTTATTGAGTAAATTGATTACTCTTCAATTAATTATATTTAATAATTAATTATATTTATTAATCATTCTTGATCAAATTTATTAGTAATTTAATTACCCTTAATTAATTACATTACTTAATTATTTTCCAAATGAATTAATCAATAATGGCTTAAATTAATTACACCAAGTAATTAATTATTAATTACTTTCACAGAGTACTTATCTTCCATAATAATTAACAAACAATTTACCCCAAATTCTTCATACTTCAATAAATTACATTCAGTAATTACTCATCTTAATTACTTCTCTAAGTAATTGTCATCCATTAATTACTTATCAACCCATCAATGATCATTCTAAATTAATTAAACTTAATTAATTAATTTAAACTAATCAAATTAAATAATTAATTATAATGAGTAATTAGTAACTTTAATTACTTCCATAAAGTAATCATGCTTAACCAAATTCCATAATGATTATCTAATTTAATTAATCTAATTAATTATCAAAATTAATTACTTTAATTAATTAATAAATAATCCCAAGTTAATGACTTTCATTAACTTGTCAATAATTTCCTTAATTACCTTCTTAAGTGATTAACTTAAATTAATCAATATTAATCACAAATTTAATACTCTTTAAAAATTATTTAATTAATCACTAATTGTTTAATAATTAACTTAACTAATCTTAACCTCTTGATAAATTAATTTTTAAATCATTAATTAAAACCTAAACTTATTTAATTAATGATCTTATTCCCAAATTAATTAATCTTAATTAATTAACTCAACCTTAATTAATTAATTCCAAATCCTTACTTAATTAATTAAATAAATTAATTAATTATCCATCTAATTACCTTACTAATTTAAATAATCAAAATCATTAAATCTTTGATTTATTTTAAAATAACACATTTCTTATTAATGATTTCATTATCATTAACAAAGCAAATTTAAAACACTTACTTTAAAATTTGTTTCCAAATTACATTTTAAATTTTAAATTTAAAATGAAATCAAACTTAACTTTAACAAAGTTTTAAAAACATTTTAAAAACCTTTTCAAAACTTCTACTAAATAATTTCTTATTTAAAAAAAATATATTTAAAGGAATTTAAACCAATATTTATTTTAAGATACAAATCATATTTAAAATATGTTTCAACATCAAAAGTTGTATAAACATTTCAGAATTTTAAAACTTCCTTTATTCTCAAAACATGATTCAAATTGGATCTTGATTTCCAGATTTAAAATTTATGTTTAAATCTCTACTTTAATTTAAAGCTTTATCTTTAAATTCAATTATAAGTTGTTTTAAACATTTTAACTTATAAATTTAAATTGGATTTCAAAACTTGGATTCAAACTCAGTTTGAAAACCATATTTTAAATTTAAGTTTTAAAATTTGGTTTTAAAACCTTGCTTCAGATTTTAAAACAAATCTTTGAATAGAGAAAAACAGGTTCTCTGGAAACCTGAAAGCAACAAAAATACCTGAGCCACCCTCTTTGATTTACTTCGAGTAAATCCCTGAACTACTTCGAGTATAAACTCGAATTACTCGAGTATGACTCGAGTCCAAATCATTCAGCAAAACCCAACACTCACCTGACACCATTCTTCACCGTGCATATGCACGGGAGTTCTAGCCACCTCTGGCCACCACCAAGGCATCGAGCAAGTCGACGCTTGCCCATAAATCCATCCACGACCATCCAGAATCCAACTTCTACTCGAAATCAAATTCGAGTTCCCCAATTCAAACCTGAAACAAATACTGTAACAGGTTCACCATCAAACCCCATACCTGGAAAACCATCATTCCCCCTCCTTCGGCCATCGGAGGCTTTGCAACGCCGACCAACGCTTCTTCAACACCCTAGCAACCGTCTCCCCAAAAGTAGAAGCACTCGGTCCCCTGTAGCCTTCATGCCAATCAAAACATTGCACTGCTTAAAAACTAGGTTTAGAAATCAATTCGAAAAATCACCATCACCACGGTGAACTCCCACCACCACCGCCATTTTTCTCATCATCACTGACCACTAATCCATTACCCGAAGAAAACCCAACCTTCCAGAACCTCGAGATCATCTGAATTTCCTCCATTTACAATTTCCAGTAAAAATAGCAATGTACATAAATCCCAATATTAAAAATTGAAATTTTGGTTTTAAAAATCACATTTTAGTTTTAGCTTTTGCTTCATGCTCCTGAAACTAAGAATCAATTTAATTGAATTTCACCTGTTTTGAGTTTACTCTGTTGTTTTCTTCATTTTCCAGTAAACTGTTGATTTTTTTAAACTTGAACAAATCTTAAACTATAATTTATGATAAATTAAACATACATTGTTTAAGACTCTTGTATTATTAAAGATTGATTCAAGGGTACTTAAGTTTTACTAAAATATGGACCTGGATCTTAGAAAATAAAAACTGTAATAACATAAAACTGTATTTATGTTCAAAATCATTTCATACAGAAGATACACAATACAATTTTTAGCACAGGAAACAAGCATGCATTTCATAACCATACTTAAGTAAAAAAAAAATAAGTTACTCACCTGTTTTAGCATGAAACAGAGCACAAGATTTCAGTGCTTTTACTCCTTTGATTTTAAACTGGGTTGCAGATTTTATTTGAAGTTGAGTTGCAGATTGTTTTAAACTTGAATTGCTTCAGATCTCAGGTTGATGAAATTACAGGTTAAAAATGCTTTGCAGGTGGGTTTGAAATCTTGTTACAGGCCTTGTATGCTTTTGCATTAGAAAATAATTTTACAGAGGATTGCAGGGTTATAGAATAGATTGAAGAAAAGATTTTTGCAGAGGAGAAAACTTTCAGATTTGAACAAGATTTTAATTTTTGAAGAGTTTTGGTAACAAATGGTTTCAGCTGACATTTTATCTTCTTACTTTTTAAAAAAATGAAGATTTAGAAAAAGAGAAGATTGAAGAAACATTTTTATATATAAGTGTAATTGATTTATTTACAAATTAAAAGAAAAATTAAAAGTAAATATGACACATGTAAAAAGAAAACAACATTTATCACATTAGTTATTTAACTTAAGTACACTTGTCATTATACCCCTTACTATAATAACATGTGTCTTGTAATTAATTTTATTTATTTTTATTTAATTTTAAAGTAAATAAAACTTTTTCTTTATTTATTAAATGCTTATATATGCATTTCTTTTTTAAGAAAATGAAATAAAAAATTTTATATAAAAATGAAAGCTTACTTATAAAATTTAGATATGTTTATTCCTTTAAATTTTCAAAATTAATTCAAATTTAAATTATATTCATATATTTAAAAATCCCATTCAAAACTAATTTATATTAACATATTAATTTAATAGTAATAATAATATTTTCTTTTAAAGTTTATCTATATTTATACATTTATTATTATTTAAAAGTAACATATTTATTATTTAAATAATTTATAAAAGAAATTATAAATTACTTATCTTTATTTATCTTAATTAAATGCATTAATGTTTAATATTAAAATGGTATTTTAAATTTCCATATATAATTCCAAATTATAATTATTAAGCTATAATCAAAAAGAAAATAAAATAAAGTTTTGCTTTCTTATTTAAAATTTAAACTATACTCAAAATATATTTAAACAAATTAAAATAATTTCTTTAAGTATTTTAAAACCAAATAATTATTTATTAAATAGTTTGAATAGTTATTTATTAAATAAAATAATAATCTCCAAATTATCAAAATGAATATTAGAATTTAAAAATAAGATTTATTTATCAAAATTCAAAACTAATCTATTCACAATATATATATATATATATATATATATATATTAGAAATAGCCAAAACATTTTATTGTTTTTAAAAGATAAAATTTACCAATTAAATATCTATTTAATTGGATTATTAAATCAAGTCGATTTTTTATTAACAGAATTTATCAACTCAATTTAATTTTAAATACAGATTATTAAATTGATATTGCCAAAATTTCAGGGATATCACAAGCGACGATGGCTAGGGATTTAGGCCAAGCAACAACCCAGCCCTATAGACTCATCAATACACTCCAAATAACATGTCCAAACATCCATATAAGGATTCTCATAGATTTTGACTTCAAAATGCCAAAAATTGGAAAACTCGCCAAACCAATTCAATTCAAAAGCAAATGGACATGAAATAGATGTTAGGAATTCATACCTAACAACTGTCAAAGGTATAGACATAGATGTGAGTTCAAGAACTCACCTTTAAACCCAAAAACAACGACTGAGAAGCTCTAAAACAAAGCAAGACCAATCCTCTTCAGCCAGACCTCAAGAATCCTCAATCTATTATCAAATGAAATAAATTTACTAAGCTAGGTTATAGGTATTTTTGAAAATTGAAGTGAGATTGAGATGGAGAAGATGAAGGTGATGCTTACCTAAGCTTCTTCTTGATTTTCGTCCTGAATTTGAGTTTCCTAATAAAACTAAGGTTTAGGAATTTTAATTTCGTATCTTTTCCCCCATTTTCCTTTGAGAGTGTTAGGATTTTTAGAAATGAAAATGAATGAAGAGAAGAGGAGTGGAGTGGGATGTATATGGTAAGGGGTTTCTGTTCTCTTATTGGGTTAGCGGGCTAGAACACAACCCAAAGCCCAAACAAAAATACCAAATTCCTAATCAACTCCAAACATATCGACATTTATACTCAAAAAGGTTGTAAATGCCATTTTGAACTCAATGGAAGTGGTCTCGAGTCCTAATTCGACTGTTTACAGAAAGTCATGTTTCGGACTTTAGATCCAATGAACGATGTTATATTTAAATAAAACATTAAATATACAATCGTAAAATATGTGGGTTGTTACAGACTCCCCTCCTTAAAGAAATTGCGTCCTCGCAATACTTAAGAAGAAAACAAAGAGTAACAACCATACTAATGCATAACAATACCAAAGAAAATTTGAAGCGAGAAGTTCACCTTAAAGAGCATGAGGGAGTAAGTCCGGATGTGTTTGCTCGATGAATTCTTTGGATTCCCAAGAACAATCCTTAGGATTTAAGGACCATTGAACCTTCACAAGCAGAACATCTTTATTTTGAAGGCATCCAACCTCCGTAGCAATGATACGAATAAGATGTTGCTCATAAGTCAAATTAGGCGAAATTTCAATTTCTTCAATAACACCGGGCTCAAGAATAGAATTGGAATAGCTAAGGCATTTCCGTAGTTGAGAAACGTGAAATATGTCATGAATAGCAGAAAATTGAGCCGGTAATAAAAGTATGATAAGCCATAGAACCAATGCGTTCGGTGATGGAAAATGGACATATATATCGAGGTGCTAATTTTCCCGATCGACTAAAACGCACAACACCTTTCATAGGTGAAACATGAATGAACGCCAAATCTCCCACAAAAAATTCTAATTTCCTTCTTCGGTTATCGGCATAGGATTTTTGTCGACTCTGAGTTTCTTTCATTCTATAACGAATAAGGTCAATCTTTTTTGTGGAATCACAAATAAAATCTAGACCTAAAACCAGCTTCTCACTGGCTTCAAGCCAACACGGAGGAGATCGCCATGGCCTTCCGTAAAGTGCCTAAAAAGGTGCCATACCAATGCTAGATTAGAAGCTATTATTATAAGAAAACTCAACAAGGGAAATATGATCTTTCCAACTTCTACCAAAATCTAGAACATATACACGAAGAAGATCTTCAAGAGTTTGATTCACACGCTCGGTTTGTCCATCGGACTGAGGATGATAAACAGTGCTAATATTAAGCTTCGTTCCCAAAGCTTTTTAAAGACTCTTCCAAAATCCACTAGTAATAATAGATCCTGATCATTACCAATAGAAGTAGGAACTCCATACGATTTAGCAATCTCTTTAACATAGAGTTTGGCCAAAAGAGGTATGGTCTGATTAGACCGAACGGGAATACAATGGGCGGATTCGGTGAGTCTATCTACGATCACCCATAAACTGTTATGACCCGAACGAGAATGGGGAAGACCGTCTATAAATCCATGGAGACTTGATCCCATTTCCAAACTGGAATGTCCAAAGGTTGCAATAACCCACCCGGCCTTTGATGCTCGGCTTTTACGAGTTGGCAAGTCATGCGACGCTTAATAATATTAGCAATATCGGATTTCATTCCATCTCAAAAATAATTCGCTTCATGTCTGCATACATTTTACTACTACTGGGATGAATGGTAAATTTAGAACGATGAAAATCTTCTAAAATGTCTTTACGAAGATCACTAATATTTGGCACGATAAATCTATCAAATTTTCGAATGCCGCCACAAGCATCGATTTCAAATTCTTTTAAACCATCAACCTTATTTTTATCCCAACAACTTTGGCTAAGAAGAGCCAATTCAGGATCTTGCTCTTGAGATTCAAGGATACGGTCTAAAAGAGAAGGATGGTCCTCAAGGCTACATAAAACAAGAGATGAACATGAATTGGGTTCACGATCTCAAATCTCACTAGTAGACAAAGTCTCGAGATCATTCCATTCGGACATCATCAAAGAAATAATCGCTTGTTGCTTATGACTAAGGGCATCGACAACACGATTTCCCTTTCCAGAAGTATAAAGATTATCAAGATCATAAGCTGTAAGAAATTCGAGCCAACGTTGTTGACGTAAATTAAGTTCCTTTTGAGAAAATAAGTACTTCAAAGATTTATGATCGGTGTAGAGAAAAAATTTCTCTCGCAAAAGATAACGACGCCATTTCTGAGGACAAAAACAATGGCCGCGAGCTCTAAATCATGAGTGGCATATCTAGTCTCGACGGGCTTTAATTGCCTAGAAGCATAAGCGATAACATGTTCCCTTCGTATGAGAATGGCTCCCAAACCAACACGACTAGCATCAATATAAACAATCAAGTCTTGGTTCCCATCAGGAATCACAAGAATAGGAGCATCAGAAAGGAGTTCTTTTAGTTTCTGAAAAGAAGCCTCACATTTGTCTGACAAAATGTACTTAACTCCCTTCTTTGTCAAGCTAGTAAGAGGTACGAAAATTTTAGAAAAGTCTTTTATGAAACGATGGTAATAGCCCACCAATCCATGAAAGCTACGAATTTCCATCACGCGTTCTGGTCTCATCAAATTTTGAATTGCTTCGATCTTTGAAGGATCCATGGAAATTCTGGATTTGGAAATATTATGTCCTAAAAATTTCACCTGAGATTGCCAAAAGTGGCACTTAGAAAATTTCTCTTTCAATTGATTGCTTCTAAGAGTTTCCAACACAACTCGAAGATGTTTTTCATGATCTTTCTCGGTTTTAGAATAAACAAGAATATCATCTATAAAGATGAGAACAAATC
This sequence comes from Allium cepa, assembly GCA_030765085.1. Taxonomy (NCBI): domain Eukaryota; kingdom Viridiplantae; phylum Streptophyta; class Magnoliopsida; order Asparagales; family Amaryllidaceae; genus Allium; species Allium cepa. Next base: position 123,252,129 of record CM060939.1, read on the forward strand.
GATCGAGAAAGTCTTTGAAAACTCGATTCGTAAGGTCAACGAAATAAGCTGGAGCATTCGTTAAACCAAATGGCATAACAAGCCATTTATAAGATCCATAACGGGTACAAAACGATGTCAAAGGAATGCTATCCTCCACAATACGAAGCTGATGAAAACCGGTTGCTAAGTCTAACTATGAAAAGACTCTAGCACCGCAAAGTTGATCGAATAGATCATCAATCTGAGGCAAGGGATATTTATTCTTGATGGTAAGATCATCAAGCTTGCGGTAGTCAATGCAAAGCCTAAGTGTACCATCAAATTTCTTTACAAAAATAGCGGAAGCTCCCCAAGGAGAGGAACTAGAACGAATAAACTATTTTGCTTCCAATTTGGATAATTGTTTACGCATCTCCTTATTTTCCTTATTAGACATACGATAAGGAGCACGAGTTATAGGTAAAGCTCCAGGGATTAGATTAATTCTGAACTCGATTGCTCGCTTAGGGGGTAATCCTAAAACGGTCTCAAATATGTTGGAAAATTGACGAACAATGTGAATGAGGGAAATGACATCTTCCTCATCATCATTATTTTCATCATGTGGATTTAGAGAATACAAGGATGCTACCGAATTGGAATCTGAATCTTTAAGAACAATAGAATCTGCTTAACAGATTGAGGATGTCGAAGATGGATAGTCCACTCGGGACATAGGATGTGGGCTTCATAACGGTTTACCCAATCCATTCCTAAAATCATTTTGAAGCCTAAGTAGCGCATAACATGCAAATCGGCTAGAAAAACATAATCACATAAAATAATCTCGACGTATTTACAAAGTAAACTGAGTGTTGCGGATCCACCAACCGGATTCGCAATTCTCAATAAAGTCATAAGCCCATAACATTTAAAGAAAAAGTATCAACAAGTTCATTTGATATAAAAGAGTGAGATGCATCCGTATCAAAAAGAACTCAAATAGGATGACCACGAAACATAATAATGCCGTCAAGGACAGAATGAGAAATACCTTGACCAAGAGGAGTGTTACTAGGGGATTGCACAACATTTAGCTTTCCCTCTTTCTTGCTTTGAAGTTTGGGACATGAAGATAAAAGATGACCCAAACTTTTGCTATAACGACAAAAAAGGGGTTTCAGACATCTATTTGCATAATGGTCCTTAGAACCACAATTGTAGAATTCTCCATGATTAGGGGTAGGAGCCTTTGCTACCGAAGTTGCTTGCTTCCGTTTCTTGTTGGGATTAGGGCCTTTGAACTTAATAGGCCTCTTCTTGTTGATGTTTAAGTTTTGTTTAGCACTTACAACTTCAACATCACTTTCTTTATCAGCCTCTTCAAGTCGAAGAGAGATATCATTAAGCTGATGGAAAGAAACTTCCAGTTTCAGAAGTAAAGCCTTCTTGAGGTTCTTATTCATCCCATAGATAAACTCTGGTTTTTCTTCAATGGGGTATTAATATATTCGACCCCATATTTAGAGAAGGATTCAAAAGATGCGACATAGTCTGTCATGGAAGATTCACCTTGAACAAGGTCAATAAAGCGCCGAGCTAAGTTACTTTTTAAGCTTCCGGCACAAACTTCAACTCGAAACTTTCCCGGAATTGCTCCTAAGTAAGATCCGCTTCGATAATTTCCAAAATCAAAAGCTCATACCAATCTAATGCTCTCTCCTGGAGCATGTAGGAAGCCACTTGGACTCGATGTACATCTATAAGGTTCATGTGAGAAAAGATGTGATCGTATGTTCTAAGCCAAGCTTGGGCTTCTATAACACTTTACGAACCCTTGAATGGACTTCCACCCAAATTGGTATAATCGCTGCACAAGTGTGCATACCCGGATTTATGGTGAGTAGGCTCAGGAATAGGTCCAGTAGCTTAAGCATTCTTTACAAGATCCAAAAGCTGTTGAGCAGACATGAATACACCATCCAAAGGAGTAGCACTGGATTGACTGGCGCTGGGACGGCCAGGTCTAACCATTTCTCTTCTTTAAGAAAGAAAGAAAGAAAGAAGAGGAAAAAGTTATGCTCAGAATGAATATCAAACAAACTTGATTGATAAAATAAGTTATCATAAAAGAAAATAGGATAGAACAGGTCCTAAGACTCGAATTAAATCCTAAGGCACGATTCCTAAGAGAGACTTAGGACAATGATCCTTGCTAGATTATTCAACATTGTTCCGAAGTTTGGCTTTGATACCATGCTGTGACGCCCCACCTCTATACTCACACTAATCAAGGACACTACGGGGTAATGCCATCGACTAGCACGAAGAATAAGGCTGTTGAGGAGCGACCATATGTGTAATTGATATGAGCGAGTATCGATATGCCAGATAAAATATCATACCTTTCATTTCAAGAGAAAATCCAACATACCAATACAAACTCAGAGCTATTACATAGTGGCTATGTGGCCTTCGAAAATAAATATAAATAAGCATAACACAAATCAGTCACAAATATTCATATCACTAAGGTGGAAACGGATATGAACATAACATATAGAAGTGTATATCCAACTAGTGGTTATATAAGATACACTCCATTAAAAAATAATAGGTACAAGTGCTAGATAAAAGTATATGTATACATCAAGGAGTCTCTATCTAGAATGTATAAAAGCAAGAACTACTAAGCTAAAGTAGTTAGCCAAAAGTCAGATGAAGATCCCTGGTGAGAAGTCAAGTGGAAGCACTGGAAACACCTCGGTCTGACACGAGTATTATTTAAGAAGAAAAATAATAAACGGATCAGTCTAGCTATAAATATCATATAAAATGAGATAGGGTAAGAGATATAACATAAATATATAATGACAATGAAAATCATATAATATCTCAAATCTCCTCAAACACCAAAAAGACTGTCATATTCTTTAGCTTATTCAACAAACCTCAAATATTGGCAAAACATGTCAATTCCAATTTACAATAAATGGTGAAACATAAATTCCAGAAATCAATATTCAAAAATCCAAAAAACACAAAAGGGAAGGCCTATCACAAACGGAAGCATGAAAACTCACTAACACGTGTATCACGAACGGGACGCTATCCCATGGTCGCTAACCATAGAGCCGGTGCAACGACGTAGTACAACGATACGCCGAGGAACCTGAAACTTAAATAATTCAAAACCACAACGTAGCACGACGGTACACCCGATGAACCTGAAATTCAAATAATTCAAAACAACGACGTAGCACAACGGTATGCCTAATGAACCTAACTCCGTAAAACCCATAGATCACTAGCCTATAAAAATGAGACGAAGCTCAACAGAACGGGGTACAGACCCCCACGCGGACAAAGAGACATCGCATATCGCTAGTCTAAACCATAAAATGATCATCATTGATCAATAAGAAGTGTGAATTACACTAAGCTAGTAAATAAATGAGTTTAGCTTCCTGTCCTATAACTACTAGCTTAACTTAATTATTTAAGAACAGATGTTAGATTTCACTCAAAAATTGTTACAAGATTTCAGTCGAACAAGTCTAAGAATTAACCGACAAAGAAAACGCAAGCATTTCATACCACTCGTTTTGCTAAGTCGTTTAATTAGATTTCACATACGAATGAGGTAAAGGTTTGTATATACTAATAGTTTGGAAAACGGTTTTAAAAACGAGCTTTGTATTAAAAGTAACGTTGAAATCATTTTTGTGAAAGAGTTTGAGTATTTACTACTATTATAGAAACCTTTGTATTTTAAAGTGATAAATCATAGAATTGATTATAAAAGCAATCTATCATCAAAAATCCACATTCGACGACATGAATTATAACCATAAAAATCGATATCAAATCCATCAAATGGATACTCCCAAAAATCTAGAAAAGAAGTCATCAAAGTCGATAAAAGTGATAACAACTAATCGGATCAACTAAAAATCGATATAAATGGAAATCCACACAAAATAGGCAAATTGGCTAAATTTAACAGCTCCTGATGTCTGGTGGTTTTCCCAGACGTTTGAGCTAAAGGTCTAGAAATTTTCTTCCAAATCGCCCAGACATCGGGGAAGTAAGCTCAGACGTTTGAGCTGTAAAAATGCAATTTTTATTCCGACTACCCAGACGTCTGAGTGCTTTACCAGACATCTGATCTGAACCTCTAAGCAAGATTTAGCCTAGGCCATTGACGGCCAAATCATATCAAAAGCGATGGAATGAGCGATGATGGCTAGGGATTTATGCCAAGCGACAACCCAGCCTTATAGACTCATCAATACACTCCAAATAACATGTTCAAACATCCATATAAGGATTCTCGTAGATTTTGAATTCAAAATGCCAAAAATTGGAAAACTCGCCAAACCAATTCAATTCAAAAACATATGGACATGAAATAGATGTTAAGAATTCATACCTAACAACTATCAAAGGTATAGACATAGATGTGAGTTCAAGAACTCACCTTTAAACCCAAAAACAACGAATGAGAAGCTCTAAAACAAAGCAAGTCCAATTCCTCTTCAGCCAGACCTTAAGAATCCTCAATCTATTATCAAATGAAATGAATTTCCTAAGTTAGGTTATAAGTATTTCTAAAAATTGAAGTGAGATTGAGATGGAGAAGATGAAGATGATGCTTACCTAAGCTTCTTCTTGATTTTGGTCTTAAATTTGAGTTTCCAAATAAAACTAAGGTTTAGGAATTTTAATTTCGTATCTTTTCCCTCATTTTCCTTTGAGAGTGTTAGGATTTTTAAAATGAAAATGAATGAAGAGAAGAGGAGTGGAGTGGGATGTATATGGTAAGGGGTTTGGGTTCTCTTATTGGGTTAGTGGGCTAGAACACAACCCAAAGACCAAAAAAATACCAAATTCCTAATTAACTCCAAACATATCGATGCTTATATTGAAAAGGTTGTAAACGCCATTTCAAACTCAATGGAAGTGGTCTTGAGTCCTAATTCGACTGTTTGTAGAAAGTCATGTTTTGACTTTAAATCCAACGAACGATGCTATATTATTAAAACATTAAATATACAATCATAAAATATGCGGGTTGTTACAAAAGCTTAGGACAAGAAGTCCTTATGCTTTCTGTCCAATTTTCTCCTATCCTACTCGAACCAACTGAATTTCTTTATTATGGAGCTTCATGCTTCCGTGGAGGCTCCACAATGCATGCGGTGGCATGGGATGCTATTGGCTCCATCTTGGTATCCCTAAATTGATTAGGCTTTACCATAATGGTTTTCAAGTAATGGTATTTCCTCAAATGTGAAATGTGAAGAATTTCATCGACTCTTGCCAATTTATCCGGTAACTCCGCAAGTTTTCATATTTTCCTAAAATTAGGAAAGGCCCTATAAATCTTGGTACTAACTTTCTTGACTTTTCAAACATTACAACCTTTACATGCTGCCTAATCAACTCCATCTTCCCAAATTCTCGCAAATTAAATCTAATCTGAGTAAAAATTTATCGGTGATTTTCCACCAATAGTTTGGCGATTTTCCTAGCCTCCCATAAAGCATTTTGAAGGGTGCCATACCAATTGTCTATTGGTGACTATTATTATATGCAAATTCTACTAAAGGTAAGTGTTGCTCCTAGTGTCCTCCAAAGTCCATGATGCAAGCTCTTTAACAAATCCTCCAAGATTTTATTTCCTCTTTTGGTTTGTCCATCGATTTGCGAGTGATAAGTGGTGCAAAGTTTCAATGAAGTTCCCAAAGCTGCCTGCAAACTCCTCCAAAACTCACTAGTTAACAAGGGATCCCATTTACTAATGATGCTAACCTGAATTCCATGAAGTCGAATCACCTTCTTGATATTAATTTGTACTAAAGCATTGTGGTCTTGTTGCACCTAACGGAAAATTCTACCACCTTATTCTTCATCCTTGTTGAATCGAAAATTCTCTTCACATCCTTATACATTATCTTTTTCTTAAATGGTGACATTCCACAAGCTAAAATTTATTTTTCCTAAAATCCTAATTTTTTAAGGATTGAAGCATTCTTTTATTTCTGGTTGTTAACCTAATTTCCTCGTTAACTTCTGCTTATCTATAGTTCATCGATGGGTAAGTATCCCTAAAAAATCTCTTTGCTTATATTGCTTCTCAATTGTAACAACCCGCATATTTTAAGATTAAATATTTAAATATTTTATTTAAATATAGCATCGTTGGAAGGATTAAAGTCCGAAAATAAAAATAGCAGACGTCTGGTAGGCTTTAGAAAATAAAAAATAGAGAAAAAATATAAACTTCCAAAACCCAGGTTCAGACGTCTGGCTAAACCTACTAGACGTCTGGTTCTGCTGAATTTTGCCTATTTTGCCTGTTTTTGAGTGGATTTCTAATTTTTATCGATTTTTGTTGATCCAGTTAGTTATTTTCATTTATTATCGACTTTGATGAATTCTTTTCTGGATTTTTGGGAATAGCCTTTTGATGAATTTTATATCGACTTTCATGGTTTTAATTCACGTCGTTGAATGTGGACTTTTGGTGATAGATTTTTTTACAATCATATCTGTGATTTGTCACTTCAAAATATAAAGGTTTCTATACAAGTAGTAAATACTCAAACTCTTTCACAAAAATGATTTTCAACGTTACTTTTAATACAAAGCTCATTTTAATCCCGTTTTCCAATCTATTAGTATATATAAACCTTTACCTCGTTCGTATGAGAAATCCAATTAAACGACTTAGCAAAACAAGTGGTATGAAACACTTGCTTTTACTTTGTCGGTTAATCCTAGGACTTTGTCAATTAAAATCCCGTGATAATTTTCGAGTGGAAATCTATAATCTATTTGTAAATATTTAATTTAAGCCAGTGGTTATGGGACATGAAGCCTAACTCATTTATTTACTAGCTTAGTGCAATTTACACTTATTGTCAATGATGATCATTTTGTGTTTTCGAGTGGAAATCTATAATTTGTTCGTAAATATTTAATTCAAGCCATTGGTAACGGAACATGGAGTTAAACTCATTTATTTACTAGCTTGGTGTGATTACACTTATTATATGGAGCTTCGGCTCAATTTGGTAGGGTAACGACCCATGGTCTTTTGACCATTCGAAGAGCAATCGGCTCATTCGTCTGCGTGAGGGACTGTACCATGACAGAGTCTGTGCATGAGACATATCTTTTAGGGTGCACGATGTTTGGCTCATTCGTCCACGTGGAGGACTGTACCTCGACAGAGTATGTTCATGAGGCGTATATTTTTGGGTGCGTCGATGTTTAACTCATTCATCCGCATGGAGAACTGTACCCCGATAGAGTCTGTCCACGAGGCATAACTTTTATGGATGCTTAGCTTATTCGACCGCATGGGGGACTATACCACGACAGAGTTTGTGCATGAGGTGTATCTTTTAGAGTGCGTCGATGTTTGGCTCAATCGTCCATGTGGGGGACTGTACCACGATAGAGTCTGTCCACGAGGCATATCTTTTAGGGTGCTTCAATGTTCCTCTCATTCGTCCGCGTGGGGGACCGTACCACGACAGAGTCTTTGCATGCGGCATATCTTTTAGGGTGCATCGATGTTTGGCTCATTTGTCCACGTAGGGGACTGTACCCTATATTTTTAGGGGTTCGCGACTCATGGGATAGCGTCCCATTTGTGATACACGTGTTGGTGAGTTTTCATGCTCCGATTTGTGATAGACCTTCCCCTTTGTGTTTTCTGGATTTTCAATTATGGATTTCTGGAATTTATGTTTCACCAATTTTTGTGATTTGCATTGACATGTTTTGTCAATATTTGAGGTTTGGTGAACAAGCTAAAGAATATGATAATTCTTTTTTTGGTGCTTAAGAAAATTTGAGATATTGTATGATTTTCACTGTTATCAAATATATGCTTGTCACAACATGGTATTATTGTTATCATTAGTTTTTGTCATGTCTCATACTCTATCTCTTCTTATATGATAATTATAGCTAGACTGATCCATTTATTTATTTTCTTAAATGATACTCGGGTCAGACCAAGGTGTTTCAGGTGCTTCTACTTGACATCTTAGAACGCACAATCTTTTTACTTTTGGCTAACTACTTTAGCTAAGTTGTTTTTATTTTTATAAATTAGTGATAGAGAGTCCTTGATGTATACTTATTCTTCTTTCTAGCACTTGTACCTATTCTTTTGTGATGTAGTGGATCGTATATGACCGCTACTTTGATGTTCATTTCTATGTGTTATATTCACATCTATTTCTGCCTTAGTGATATGAATATCTGTGATTGATTTTGTGTTGTGCTTATTTTATATTGATTCCGAAGTCCACTTAGTCACTTTGTAGTAGATTTGAGTTTGGATTGTATATGTTGGATTTCCTCTTGAAATAAAATGCACGACATACTATCTGACATATTGGCTCTCACTCAAATCAATTATACAGTTGGTCGCCCCTCAACAGCATTATTCTTCGTACTAATTGACGGCATTACACAGTAGTGTCCTTGATTAGGGTGAGTATAGAGGTGGGGCGTCACAACTTGGTATCAAAGCCAAACTTCGGAACAATATAGAATATTATAACAAGAATCATTGTCCTAAGTCTCTTTTAGGAATTGTGCTTTAGGATTTAATCCAAGCCTCAGGATCCGTTCAATCCTATTTTCTTTTATGATGTTTTGTTTTACCAATCAATCTTATTTGAATTCATTTTGAGAATAACCTTTTTCCTTTTCGGTCTTTCTTTCTTTTTAAAGAAAAAGAGATGGTAAGACATGGCAGTCCTAGTGCTGGTCAATCCAGTGGTCCTCCTCTGGATGGCGTATTCATGTCTGCCCAACAACTTTTGGATCTTGTAAAGAATCAAAGGTTTATCTATGCTTTGAATAAGAATCCCAAAAAGGTTTTTCCTCTAAAATTAGAAGTTCCTTTTGACCAGCTTGTAGATATCACTCTTCGACTTGGAGAGGCCGATAAAGGAAGTGATAGTGATGTTGGAGATGCCAAGAAGAGCCTCAACAACAACAAGAAGAGGCATATTAAGTTCAAACCTTATCCTAACAAGAAAGGGAAGCAAGCAACTTTGGTATCAAGACTCCTACCCTTAATCGTGGAGTATGCTACAATTGTAGTTCTATGGACCATTATGCAAATAAGTGTCTGAAGTCCCTTACTTGTCGATATTGCAAAAGCTCGGGTCATCTTATATCTTCATGTCCCAAACTTCAAAGAAAGAAAAAGAAAAGGCTGAATGTTGTGCAAGCCCCTAGTAACCCTTCTCTTGGTCAAGGTATTTCTCATTCAATTCTTGATGGCATTATTTTGTTTCGTGATTATCCTATTCGAATTCTTTTTGATACGGGTGCATTTCATTCTTTTATGTCAAAAGAACTTGTTGATACTTTTTCTTTAAATATTATGGGCTTGATGACTTCACTGAGAATTGCGAATCCAGTTGGTGGATCCGCAACGCTCAGTTTACTTTGTAAAAATGTCGAGATTATTTTATGTGATTATGCTTTCCTATCCGATTTGAATGTTATGCGCTACTTGGTTTCAAAATTTATTTTGGGAAAGGATTGGCTTAATCATTATGAAGCCCATATCCTATATCCTGAGAGGACTATCCATCTTCGACATCCTCAACCCTTTAAGCAGATTTCTATTGTTCTTAATGATTTCGATTCCAATTCGATGGCAGCATTTTATTCTTTAAACCCATATGATGAGGAAGATGGTGTATCCCTCATTCAAGTAGTTCGTGAATTTCCCGATATTTTTAAGCCTGTCGTAGGATTACCACCTAAGCGATCAATTGAGCGGTGCAAAGGTTTTTTCAGCTCAACCTTGCCTCTAGTTTTCATCAGCTATGAGTTGTGGAGGATAGTATTCCCCTTATCGCATTCCGCACACTTTATGATTCTTATGAGTGGCTCATTATGTCATCCGGTTTGACGAACCCTCCAGCTTATTTCATCCATCTTATTAATCGAGTATTCTGCGAATATCTCGATGATTTCATCCTTGTATTCATAGATTATGGGTTAAAACAGCAATTTATAATTGAAAATCTTTCTGATAAGATATATTTATTAGTAAAATTGGATTCATTTATTAAGACAAGGAAAGAGTATTTGTAAATTTTATAAGTGGCATGTTTATCATATAAAAGATGATTTTGTGTTGTATTGCCCATTGAGTGCTTTAAGAATTTTGGTCGATGTGCTTGATCAACGTTATCGATAGGAGTCTCCTAAACGCTATGATGAGATAGTCAAACACAGTAAATTGATTTGTAATAAGTAAATTTTTCTAAAAAGATGATTACATAAAATTAATTTTCATTTTGAATGTCCTAACTTTTTCTGAAAGAGGATGACGAAATAAATGATTTAGCATAGAAACTACTTTTAAGAAATTAAAAGAACTTCTTTCCGATCTCCCATTCTTGTGATTCCCGAAGGAAACCAAGACTTCACTGTTTTTACCAATGTTAGTCATATTGGTTTGGTTGTCGTTCTCATGCAAAAAGGGAATGTGTTATCGCTTATGCTTCTAGACAATTAAAGCCTGCCAATACTAGATATGCCATGCATGATCTAGAGCTTGCGGCCATTGTTTTCACTCTTAAAATTTGGCGTCATTATCTTTTGGGAGAGAAATTTGTTCTCTACAGCGATCATAAATCTTTGAAGCATTTATTTTTCTCAAAAGGAACTTAATTTGCGTCAACAATTTTGGCTCGAATTCCTTACATCTTATGATCCTTGTATTCTCTATACTCCTGGAAAGGAAAATCATGGTGTCGATGCCCTTAGTCGTAAGAAACAAGCGGTTATTTCTAAGATGATATCCAAATGGAATGATCTTGAGACTTTGTCCACTTGTGAGATTCAAGATTGTGAATCCGAATCGTGTTCATCTCTTGTTTTATGTAGCCTTGAGGCTCATCCTTCTCTTTTAGACCGCATCCTTGAAGCTCAAGTAAAAAATAATCCTACGTCGATAACTGAAGAAGGAATTTGGAATTTTATGTGGAAGATTTTGTGTTCATTTGTGTTTCACCTATGAAGGGTGTCGTGCGTTTGAGTCGTTCGAAAAAATTAGCACCTCGATATATTGGTCCATTTTCCATCACCGAACGCACTGGCTCCATGGCTTATCGCCTTTTATTACCAGCTCAATTTTTTGTTATTCATGACATATTCCACGTTTCTCAACTACGGAAATGCCTTAGAGATTCTGATTCTATTCTTGAGCCCGGTGTTATTAAAGAAATTGAAGTTTAACCTAATTTGACCTACGCACAACATCCTACTTGTATCATTTCTAGGGAGGTTAACCGCCTTCGAAATAAAGATATTCCGTTTGTGAAAGTTCAATGGTCCTCAAATCCTAAGGATTGTTCTTGGGAATCCAGAGAATTCATCGAGCGAACACATCCGGACTTACTCTCTCATGCTCCTTAAGGTGAACTTCTCACTTCAAATTTTTCTTTGGTGTCGTTATGACTTAAAGTGGTTTTTACTCTTTATTTTCTTCTTATGTATTGCGAGGGTGCAATTTCTTTAAGGAGGGGAGTCTGTATATTTTACGGTTAAATATTTAAATGTTTTATTTAAATCTATCATCGTTATTTGGATTAAAGTCCAAAATATGACTTTTTGTTAATAGTCAAATCTGAACTCGAGACTACTTTCATTGAGTTTAAAACGATGTTTACAACTAGTTTAAGTATAAACATCGATATGTTTGAAGTTGATTAGGATTTTGGTATTTTCATTTGGGCTTTGGGTTGGGTTCTAGCCCATTAACCCAATAAGCTAACCCCAACCTTCTACCTAATAGCTCCCACTACCCTCCTCTTCATTCATTCATTCCATTTTCTAAATTCCTAACACTCAAGCCTAGAAAAATGGCGGGAAGAAAAAACTAAAATTCCTAAGCCCTAATTCTCCGAGGAAATTCAAATTCAAGTTCTAAAATCAAGGAGAAACTAAGGTAAGCATCCTCTTCATCTTCTCCATTTCCATCCCTCTTCAATTCTTGATTTTTCTATAACCTAACTTAGGCAAAACTTTGTATTTGATAATAGATTGAAGATTCTAGAGGTGTGGTGAAGAGGAATTGGTCTAACCTTGTTTTAGAGCTTCTGGTTTCGTTTTTTTTTTATATTAAGGTGAGTTCTTGAACTCACATCTATGTCAATAGCTTTTATTGTTGTTAGGTATGAATTCCTAACATCTATTTCATGTTCAATGGATTTTGAATTGAATTGGTTTGGTGAATTTTCCAATTTTGATTTTGAAGTCAAAATTTATGATAATCCTACCATGGACGTTTGGACATAGTATTTTGGCTGTACCAAAGAGCCTATAGGGCTCGGTTGTTGCTTGGCGCAAATCCCTAGCCTCCATCACTCGTTTGATCGCTTTCGAATCGATTTGGCCATCATTGGTCTAGGCATATTCTATCCAGGTCCAGGCAACCAGACGTTCGGTAGAAATTTCCAAACGTGTGGTAGATGCTTTTGGAAAAAAATATAAAACGAAAGATAAAATATAATTCCAGAGCTTAGGACCAGATGTCTGGTTAAACCTAACCTAACGCCTGGGAGGCTTCAGAAAATAAAAATAAAAAAGAGAAAAAAAAACTTAGAAAAACCAGGTTCAGACGTCTGGTAGGTTTAGACGTCTGACTAAACCTACCAGATGTCTGGTTCTGTTGAATTTTGCCTATTTCGCCTGTTTTTGAGTGGATTTTCAATTTTTATCGATATTTGTTGATCCGGTTAGTTATTGTCATTTATTATCGACTTTGATGAGTTTTTTTCTGGATTTTTTGGAATATCCTTTTGATGGATTTGATATCGACTTTCATGGTTTTAATTCACATTGTAAAATGTGGATTTTTTGGTGATAGATTGTTTTTACAATCATTTTTGTGATTTGTCACTTTAAAATATAAAGGTTTCTATATAGTAGTAAATACTCCAACTCTTTCACAAAATTGATTTCAATGTTACTTTTAATACAAAGCTCGTTTTAAACCAGTTTTCCAATCTATTAGTATGTACAAATCTTTACCTCATTCGTATGAGAAATCCAACTAAACGACTTAGCAAAACAAGTGGTATGGAACGCTTAAGTTTACTTTGTTGGTTAATTCTTAGACTTGTTTGATTGAAATCTCGTAACAAAGTTCGAGTGGAAATCCACAATCTGTTTGTAAATATTTAAGTTAAGCCATAATTATGGGACATGAAGCCTAACTCATTTATTTACTAGCTTAGTGTAATTTACACTTATTGATCAATGATGATCATTTTGTATTTTTGAGTGGAAATCTACAATTTGTTCGTAAATATTTAAGTTAAGCCAGTGGTTATGGGACATTAAGCTGAACTCATTTATTTACTAGCTTACTATAACTACACTTATTCTATGGAGCTTCGGCTCAATTTGGTGGGGTAGCGACCCATGGTCTTCTGACTATTTGAGGAGCAATTGGCTCATTCGTCCGCATGGGGGACTGTATTACAACAAAGTCGGTGCATGAGGCGTATCTTTTAGGGTGCATCGATGTTTGACTCATTCATCCTCATGGGGGACTGTACCCCGATAGGGTCTGTCCATGATGCGTATCTTTTAGGGAGCGTCGATGTTCAGTGCATTCGTCCGCATGGAGTACTGTAACCCGACAAAGTCTCTCCATGAGGCGTATCTTCTAGGGTGCATTGATGTTCAGCTCATTCGTCCGCATGGGGGACTGTACCACAACAGAGTTTGTGCATGAGGTGTATGTTTTAGGGTGTGCTGATGTTTGGCTCATTCGACTGCGTGGGGGACTGGACCACGATAGAGTCTGTGCATGGGGCGTATCTTTTAGGGTGTGCTGATGTTCGGCTCATTCATCCGCATGGAGGACTGCTCCATGATAGAGTCTGTGCATGAGGCGTATCTTTTAGGGTGTGTCGATGTTCGGCTCATTCGTCCACATAGGGGACTATACCCCGATAGAGTTTGTCAATGAGGCATATCTTTAAGGGTGCGTCAATGTTCCGCACATTCGTCCGTGTGGGGGACTGTATCCGACAGAGTCTGTCTATGAGGCGTATCTTTTAGGTGCGTCAAAGTTCAGCTCATTCATCTGCATGGGGGACTGTATGACGACATAGTCTGTGCATGAGGCATATTTTTAGGGTGCGTCGATGTTCGGCTCATTCATCCATGTGGGGGACTGTATGACGACAGAGTCCATCCATGAGACGTATCTTTTAGGGCACGTCGATGTTCCGCTCATTCGTCTGCATGGGGGACTGTACCATGACATGGTTTGTGCATGAGGCGTATCTTTTAGGCCGCGTCGATGTTCGGCTCATTTGTCAGCGTGGGGGATTGTACCCTGTATTTTTTATGGGTTAGTGACCCATGGGATAGCGTCCCATTTGTGATACACGTGTTGGTGAGTTTTCATGCTCCCGTTTGTGATAGGCCTCCCCCTTTCTGTTTTCTGGATTTTCAATTATGGATTTCTGGAATTTATGTTTCATCAATTTTTGTGATTTGCATTGATATGTTTTGTCAATATTTGAGGTTTGGTGAATAAGCTAAAGAATATGATAATTCTTTTTTTGATGTTTGATAAAATTTAAGATGTTTTATGATTTTCATTGTTATCAAATATATACTTGTCACAACATGGTATTATTATTATCGTATGTTTTTGTCATATCTCATATTCTATCTCATCTTACATGATAATTATAGCTAGACTGATCTGCTTATTATTTTTCTTCTTAAATAATACTCGGGTCAGATCGAGGTGTTTCAGGTGCTTCCACTTTACTTCTTAGTTGGGACTATCTACTAACTTTTGGCTAACTACTTTAGCTAGTAGTTTTTGTTTTTATACATTCGAGATAGAGACTCCTTGATGTATACTTATTCTTTTGTCTAGCGCCTGTACCTATTCTTTTGTGATGTAGTGGATCTTGCATGACCAGTACTTTGATGTTCACTTTTATGTGTTATATTCATATCTGTTTCCGCCTTGGTGATAAGAATATCTGTGACGATTTTGTGTTGTGCTTATTTTATATTGATTCCGAAGGCCACTTAGTCACTTGGTAGTAGATTTGAGTTTGGATTGGATATGTCAGATTTCCTCTTGAAATGAAATGCATGACATACTATTTGACATATTGGCTCTCGCTCAAATCAATTATATAGTTGGTCGCTCCTGAACAGCCTTATTCTTCGTACTAATTGACGGCATTAACCAATAGTGTCCTTTGTTAGTGTGTATAGTGTTGGGGCGTCACATCAATACACATGTATTCATCAAGCATTTCAATCCTATTTATAAAATTAACATAATGATAAAATAGGGACATACCTTATACCATATCTTATGGTTTTCCAATAAATAAGGGAGAGAACTAATGATTACAACCAAAAAACTCCAAAAGAAAATTTTGATGGAAGCTGTCATTTATCATCTACTGATGTAAATGGTGTTGAGATCTTAATACTCATTGCTAAATTAAGATGGGCATTCCTAATATGTCATTCCACTATTGCCCACTTTCCTTAATTTTCCTTCTTAATTTCCAATAAATATGGTCCATCTATTACTTCAGTTAATATACCTGTAACAATTGTTTATTAATGTCAAAATTGGACCGTCTTTATTCAATCCTCATTTAGTATTTTACAGATTTCAAAATTCATTTATTACTTCGATTCAATTCTTCCATGAATGTCATATTGAACTTTTTCTAATCGGTCCCATTTTTAATTCTTTCTAACTCTCATTAATTATAAATTTATTGCACGTTCAATTTGTAATCAATGTCCATGAATCTTAATATGTTAATTTCTAACTAATCGTTTATAATCATAAATTATGCTATATATATAGTCGTTAAGCGTGGTTATATGTATGTACCAATTTCTAAACTAAAATACTTATTTCCACATTTTTAATTTATCAAAGCTATCCTTCTAAAATGGATTATCATTATAATTTCCAATAAATTAACAACAAATGAATTTTTTTTCTTTGTTTGAAATTACAAAGATTTATTTCTTACCTTTCATCGAGATAAATAGTGTAAACTATGAAAAAGGATATTCATATCTTATGTATATCTTTTCCATTTTGGAACATCATTTGTTACTTCAAATAACATGCTTTTATACATATTTTGAAGTATGATAATTTATGGAAATTACATGGAAACCTCTCCAAATAGATTAAAACACAGAAATTGAAATTTCAAGCTTTCTAAGGCAACGTAATTTGCAACCCAATTATTGATTTGAAATATCTTATAATTTTACCACCTTCTATAAATAAAGGCTTGGGGGCACTTATTTGTTCTAATCAGGTCGCACATAATATTTCTATTTATTAATATTCTAAATCCTTTCAAACTTTCTTACCTAGGTAGTGATTCCTATCTACTCCATAAAAATTTGGTTTAGCTTGAACATTCCATATAAAACTAAAATTTCACAACCATGAATTGCTAAATCCGAAATCTTTACCTTTGAAAGTATAAACATAGTTACATTTATCAAAAATTAAAAATTACTTAGTTCGAAAAGGATAAAATTATTTTCCTTCTCAAATATTTTTCACATCAAAGATTTTCTTTTAAAGTTGGTATTTTCATTCATAACAATCAAAAATTGAAAGGTTTAGAAAAGGAACTATGAAAAATTTCCCTTCGTAATTACTTCCTATAACAAAGGCTTTCTTATTGTGAAAGTAGGATTTTTAACCCAAACATTCCAAAACTCGGTTTTCTTTCAAATAATCATTCATCTTAATTTTTCAAAAACATCATGTATAACTTTAAACAATGAAAAGTGTAGTAGACAATGATAACTTCCACCTTATATTATTTATTACTGGATTAAAATTCCCAATGCTATTACGATCTAAATTTCAGTTGTTATTCTCTCCATTTTCTTATATAGGAACATTCTTCCTCCCTAAATTATTGGGCATCCTTACCCTTCTATTTTCTATTTTCCTATTTCAATCAAGTGGCATTTCCAATTATACACCCTTTTAAAGAGATTTTAAAGAAAAGAACTTCCAATTTTATAAAGTAGGAAAATTTATCGAGTCTAACCTATGTTCTACTTTCCATTTATTTCAAAAACGAAAAATCCTTCTATCAAAAACTTTAGACCAAAAATTTTTGGCTCAATAAATGTTAAACTAAGAATTTCAAGAATGCAAAATCCTTTTAAATTATAACATTTTAACTTAACTACTTTTATGAATTATGAACTTTTAAATTTTCTTTCGCTTTCAAAATAACAGCTTCCAAATCAATAAAGTACGAAAAACATTGGGCCTAATGTACGCCCTATTTTTCAATTATTTCAAAAATGAAGAATCTAGAAATTGAAAACTGTTTAACTCAACTAATTTTAAACTAAAAATTTTGAAATTGAAACCCCCCCTTTTTTCTTTCAACTCTTCAAATCATCAGATATACAATTTAAAGTTTATCCACCATTTTATTTTTAAAAGATTCCACCACTCTTTAAATTACATTCTCTTTTCAAACTTTTCACAATACAATTGGTAGCATATTTCCAGACCCTACTACAATGACTTTCTTTCAAAAAAATTGAACTTTTGATACATAAGGTCTTCATTTTATAAACCTTTAAAAATCCCACTCAAAGCATTTAAAAGAATTTTCGAAAAACTTTTTGTCAAATTCTTTCTCATGGGGTTGGGTTTAGAAATTGACCTTAATTGTTCCTTCTTTTGAACTTTCTTACTCTACCTTTGAAAATATGGTAATCTTCATGTAGTAATTTACATACACCTCTTTATGGAAGTCTGTTGCACTCTTTCTTCACATATTTCTTCCGAAAGATAAAAAATATACTACCTTATAACAATTAATTAGTACCTAGCATGGTATTTGTTATTTCTATAAATATCAATTGTCCGTAAAAAATTGTTATAATTATAACAGAAAATTTTGAAGACATTTATTTATTCATTCTAACTTTATCTATTATGGCTTTCTTATCTCGGCATAATTTCTCTAATAATCTCTTTTAATTAGTCCATTTATATCACTATTAAATTCTTGTAACTCCTTATTAATTCCTCATTTATTGCCTCATTAGTCTTGGAGTTACAACCTTTCCCATTTTCTTTTTCTAACCCTGTTATTTAATATGCTTATAGAGTCCAATTATAAGTAAGTCTAGATCCACCAAGGAGTCAAGTGCCATTCAGCTTTTGGGGTACTTCCATATGCCGCGCGCATGCCCTTCTTAGTCCACTCCTTATGACAGGACCTCTGCCCCCATAGGCAATTGGAGAAGAAGTATAAATTTAAATATATTTATTTTTCTAACTCAGAATTCTTCGCCCCTCCTTTCGGAATATGGTCGCAACTACTTCTATAGTTAGAATTTATAGAGTTAGGTGTATCTTCAAAATAAGTATATATTTATATATAATAGGGTTTTTGAAAATTACTTTTCAAAAATAATAAATACGACACTCATACTTATATTTTTATCGTTGATCGAGCAACCTATGTTCTAATACCAAATGTAACAAACCACCTCGAAAAAAGCCTTTATTCCAACATAGAAAAGGCCCATCGAAACTTAGACACATTATGAAGTCAGCGGTTATTTGGTAAAAAGCACAATATAGAGCTATTTATATATTCATTCAAAACTCATCGTGGAACGATAAAAATAATAGCATAAACAATAACCATTTATTGGAAATTCAAAATGTCACAAACCTATAACATAATGTCAATAATAACTGTAAGGACCTCACCGCTATACCATATTATTAAAGAACATTACAAATAATGTCCTCTAATAATACGGAGAATGCGGTTGGTTAAGGGCAATCGAATGTGAATATAACTACGGACTAACACTGACACATATTTATTACCATTAGGAGAATGTGAACTAAGAATTTGATATGTATAGTACTAATACAAAGTAATAAATATACTAATTTAAAATATTCAGAACAATATAAAATACAAATAAATCAGAATCAAAGTCACAAACCATAGCAGAATAACATATATCATATAACATAATAAGATGTGAGTCTACAAAATATCAGTACTAGACCCACATAAATATATATACATCACATTCAAAATATCATATTAGGTACAAGACAACTACTAAATAAAATACATGACCCATCATCCTAAATGTACATATGTATACAGTAATGGAGTAAACCTATAACGACCTGCCTTTTCGACCATCAAAAGTCGACATTAATACCTCCACCGTATTTATGTGTCGAGCATCCAAGCATTGGAAAGAAAGATGGTTGGGGAAAAAGAAAGAAAGATAGAATAGAATCTCATATCGTGACAAATAATTTTTAATATACAATAGATCTTTACACAAAGAAAAACTACAGTATACATACATCAATCAGAGTACACTAATCTATTATCGGCCTGGATAGTTATAACAATCTGTCCTTACGAATGTTGATAAATACAAACAACCAATGTAGCAGGAATAAAATTATTTGTGAATATGTCTTGGAGGCATGCAGCTCGTCCCCTAAAACTCTAATGCATCCAAACTGAATTTTAAAACATGCTCAGTCTGACCCGAACATTATAAGAAAAATAACACCCGAATAAGTCTAGTAAATAATCGCGAGAAATACACCTCAATTTGATTTTAATATTAGAAAATCTTTCAAAATAAAGGTATATCATAAGACCATGTCGCAAATAAACACGAATAGGTTTTTACCTTATGATAATCAAAAAAATTCATAAGAAATCTTCCAATCTTATAATAGCGTCTAGGGATTAAAATAAATATTGAATATGGCGAAATTGTTACATTGATTAAATTCAAGAATAATAGGTATACAACTAAGTTTGCATGGCACTTATTGAAGAATGGATTTCCATCAATGACAATGCTACTGGGGTACTATCTGTCACAATACATCTCTAGATAAAATGTACTAAGGGCCTCACATGGACCCCTTTACAAATCAGGACCGGCTCTATCCCTTACTGGATAGTTTTAAATATTTCATCACCCCGGCTGCTTAGCAACCTTTTTCCGATAGCTCTCGTGCATAACCAACTCTATAAATATATGTATATCTAAAAATGGTAATGACAATATACTAATGGGTGAGACCCACTTATCCCTGAAGCGTATTCCATGTTTTAGTTATTTCCAGTTGATGAGGCTAAAGGCAATGTTTTATCTTTTTAAATAGTAAACCCACTTGGAATGCTAACACAACCCTCCAAGTAGCAAATTAGTGCCAGCATTCAGCCATACAAGTTCGTTCTGAGTCTGAACGAAACCGAAAGCACTACTTCTACTACATCCATTTTGGAATCAACATTAGGATTAGTAGAAAATAGCCCTTGTACATCAAAGAACGCCGTCTTCGAAACTATCAGCAAGATGTCTCAAGTTATAACGTTTATTCCAGCTCGAAGTGGTTTTCGGATAATATATCTGATCCCGGTCTCCCCGAACTGACAATGATAGTCCAAAACTGGCCAAGTTTGATAGTGGTTATTTAACTATCAAATAAAAAAAATAGCCAAATCAGGGATTTATTTCCATAGGAAAACAAACATTGGTTAAACATATAAGCAACCACTAACCTCTTTAAATAATCTTTTTATTAATTAAAATCACTTTGTAAATACTTGTATCAAAATACTTTTACAAAGACATATTCATAAACCCTTTATACTCCATCCAATACTTGAAAATATATCCATATACTTATGTCAACGATACAAGTATATTCACAAAAACACCAAACTTTCCCTACATGGATAATGTATTCATATACTTACCTCAGTAGAATAAGTATATCCACAAAATATTATGAAAGATCTCTTACTTCAAAATCATATCAAAAAGATTAAAAAATGATGTTTTAAAGGAAATGGAGATAAGGATAAACCCAAACACTATTCCTTCACTTTTAAGCATGGAACGAATGTCCACACCACCAAAATTCAAAAGGTCAATTTAGGAAAATCCAATCTCCGTTTCTTTTATAAATTTCTTCAATAAATCCACTTTAATAAATCTCTTTCATTTATAAACATCTCCTTTACTAAAATTCCAAAGCCATTTATAAAACTCTTAACAAATCTCCAAGTTTACTAATAAAACTCATTTATAAATATCTAAAATCATTTATAAAACTTCTTTTGTATCCAAAATTATTTATAAAATTTCTTTTATAAACATTCAAAATTATTTATAAAACTTCTTTCCACATTTCAATATCTCTTTCCAAGTTATAAAACTCCCTTATTAATCTCTAAAACAATTTATAATACCCTTTTATACAAGTAGAAGCTCTAAATTCATTGAAAATTTCTTTCACAAAATATCATTTGTAAATTCCTTTATATATATAACATAATTACAGCCTCCTTTTATAAATTTTCAAACTTATTGCAACTCTTTACAAATTCCAAATTCATTTATAATTACTTTTATAAATTTCTAAAAAGAATTACAAATCCTTTTTTTATAAAACAAAAACTTTAAATATAACCACAACTCCAATGTACATTTATAAAACTCTTATACCTCCCATAACTAGGTCATTTCATACATTTCCATAAATTCGCAAATGTAATTATTTATTCCAATTTAACAAAATGACATGGATTTCCTTTTTATTTATAAGATACCGCTTGTGAATCCCTTTTAAATCTATACCATACCATTTGTAAATCCGTTCTTTTATTTTCAACGTTTTATATAAATTAGTTTCATAAATATCCTTTACTAAATTATATCCACCTTCCTTTAAATGTGATATCTCCCTTTTTAAAATATAAGATAGCTCTTTTTATTTCCCTTTTAAAATAACACTTATTACTAAAACAGTTTCCTATAAAGACAAATACTTCCAAAATGATTATTAAAACCCTTACTTATATGTATGTATGTATGTATGTATGTATGTATATGAATTAAAAAGAATAAGTAAAGAAGTTGAACTAAAATAGAATCGTTCCAAAAAACATTTTTAAAATAAAATATCACAGAAGCCCCCAAGATCAAATTTAAACTATTTTCCAAATTGGAAACAATTTCCAAAATCAAACATTACTTAACAGTATTTCCAAAATATCATATTGAGGCCAATGGTTATTATAGGACTTAACAAATGCTATTACTTTCTTTTTTCACTAAAATGATTTAACTTTTCACAAGCGTCAGTGTCACATCTAATATAGCCATAGAGTCAAATTTTAGCATTTAACACTCTAATTAACATGAATATAATTGAAATAAAACAACAAGAATTAACTGGAATTAATAATCACAATTTCCAAAAATTTGGATCTGTCTACAAATTTTTCTATATTTCAAATTTTAAATACTAGTTACTTTTAAAAGGGGATATTTTAACCAATCAGCCAATAATTTCAATTAAACAAGAATGGTAAAATTCTATTTATTATATAGTATACTGATTTATCCAAAGAGGTGAGTTTAACTCTCCAAAATTCCAGTTATTGCTTATGCGTTCGATTTTAGCAAAAAAAATCGCTAGCTTCTATCTCTACTAATCTAATTCCAAAATGTAGTTGACGTCATTACAAAAACAACACGACTGTCTGCGTCTGAATCCGACCTCAAATGAGCAAGATATGAGTTAATGATCATTCGATGAATGAATTAGCTAACCGACTTAATGAATAAACTAATTACAAAGCCTAATCCACGTTTTAGCCCCAGTCTCATCTTTCAAAAAACTTAGGCCACAGTAATACAATACCTTGATGCCTCCATGTTTTCACCAACCATAATTGCCATAGGTTATGCCGCACCCCTGTACGCCTTCAATCAACTCCCCTGGCTAACCCTGACCCAATGCCGTCGACCTTGCCTTCAATTATTCCCTTAGCTCCCCGCGAACCCCAAATTTTGAACGTCATGGAATATGAACTCTGGCCACAACGGCCACCACATGTCGATCCCACCATCCAATCCACTCACCTTATCAAGCCAAACAATATCCTAGTTGAGGTCGAGGGCTGATTCGGCCTCTGGTGGCCATGGCGAATATGGGTCGTTGGATGAAGGAGGACAAAAAATGGCGGCCAGGTTTAGATTTATGGTTTTAGGAAAGAAAGAGAGGAGTTAAGGTCCTTATATAGATAACTCTACCTATGCTATTCATACCTAAAATTTCACGAATTCAAACCGAGGAGTGCTCACTGGAGTTCCTCGCTAAATACTCTTGCTTTGAACTCAATAGAACTATTCTTGGGACTTAATTCCAGCATATGCAAAATTTAACTTTCCAAATCTATCGATTTTTCTAATTGAACTCGACCTTCTAACTAGAAACCAGACAGTCAAAATATATCGATGCTTAAACTCATTCTAGCTTGCTCGGACTATCCAGACCTAATGGAATTAATCCCAAGTCCTAAAAGTCTGTTTGTGGAAAAGTCAAATTTTTAGCTCATCGATAAAATAAAAAATAAATATTTAGATATCCAAAATTTAAATATTCAGAGCACTCTTGAAAATACAGCTTGTTACACTCTACCCCTTTAAAAAGATTTCGTTTTCGAAATCCCAAAGGACTAAAATAGCCCCAAATACCCAAGCATATTTGATGATATAAAAATCATCTTCAACTTATGCCAAATCAACAACCTCCCCACTAATCTATCTAAACAATATCCTATTTACATGCACACATGTCAGCCAACATGGTACACTTACCCGAATCGAGATATAACCAATCGAAACGAGTAAGTAACAATAACAACATCTATAGTGACAACTTTCCATATTGCGACTAAAATTCCAAATTCACTCATGTTGTTCCCAATAATCTCTGCCACCAATTCTTACAACTATCGTTCATGTCCAAAAGTCTTTGCACTAACTACTTATCAGCTATGGCTTAAGTTTTCATAGAATTTCGGCATCACCTCCTTTGCACGGATAGATTCAAAAAGCTATGACTTGCCATATATAGACCAAACCAACAAAAGAAAAAAAGCCCAAAATTGGTCTCCCATATCTGGGGTATAAAATCACAATCAAAACCCAAACTCTAAATCTACTACATACCAATTTGTTGGGCCACAAACTCTACTCATGAAACCTAAAGCAGCAAACTAGCCTTTGCTTCCATGTAGCTGAATTTCACTCACATAACCCAAAAGAGAGTTAAACATGACAATGAAACAGTACAACACTTAATAACATTCAATATGAACCTAAGCATGTAAAACCATAAATAGCAATAATCACAAACCAACATGTCATATCAAATCATGTAACTTGCATCTCTAATGTCAAAAGCATATGATAGCATTAAAGCCCGTACAATGTACATAAGTCATCCATACACAATATCAAATTGATCACTATGTCGATCACACAAATTTCACTTCCAAACTAGTATCGCTCACTCGACTTCTCTAGTGCAGACTTCGATCCAGTTCCTTGATTAGAAACCATCGTTCTCCTTACATAGCCCTATACTATGATAGAGAACTTTAGGATCATCTCAAGAATCCGTATCAAGTTTTCGTTGTCCAAAATCGAGTGAAAAAACCTTGTTCGGATTGGTGTAAATCACCTTGAATTCATGTGCCCGAATCTGGATCAAAGATCCTTATGCAAATAAAATGATCTACGTACATCTTGCATATTTATTCCAATTGGTTTCCTAACTATACCAATTACCTTTCATTTTAAATCACATTACATTTCATTAAACAAGATTTCATTTCATAAAACCATTACATAAGCGTGCCAGTATTTCATAACTTAGGTTTATATTCATATAACAATCTTCTACATCCTAAGTGTATATATACAACATCTAATTTTTTTTTTTACTTAACCAGAATATTCGTCAAATTTAGAACTAGTTTTAGGTTTCTTTCTCTTAAAATTTATAAGTTACAAAACTTATTTTCTTATAAATTTCTCACAACACTTAGCTTCAATTTCCAATTTAACTCGGAAGTTATCAACTACCCAAAATCGTCGAAAATTCTTTTTCATTTCAAAAACGAACATTATCAATCAATATCTCAAAATGAGATACAATAACCAAATTATCTTAATCGATAGGACACATCGGTCTATGATATCACTTAACTGCAAATTTAAGAACTAAACATCCAGTTTTATTTCAAATCATTTTTGAAATAATGTGTGCGTATATATATATATATCCCTTGTATATAAAATCTTACCTTCAGAATTCGAAATAAAATTAGTTTTACCAAAATAAAACTTCTATGGCAAACCACTATAGTAGCAATCTGTCATTTAGAAGCTCAAAAATGAACACCGATGATGTTACGGTCATCAACAAAATTATTTTCCAGCGATCGAAGTGAGTTTAGTGCTTTTTATCCCTTTATGCCTCTTTAAATATTTCAAGTCAAAATATTTTCAAAATAATACTATTATTGTAACAACTCATAATTTTATCACTTTTAATTGGAATATTTAATTAATTTTAAATACTCAAATATAGGTTTATTAAACATAAATAATCATATTTTATGTGATAAATAATAATGGCGATCTTATTCTGGAAAAATGTTTATAAAAAATATATTCTTTGGAAAAATATCAATAAAATGACCAAAAATCATTTTATCGATAAACAGATTTTTACAGTTAGAAGTCGTGAACATTTTTTTACATACAGTTATTTAACTATTTAAACAAATATAAGTAATAAAAATATTTTTCCATTTTTGGAAATAAAATAATTATAATGTCATCAATGATGTCAACATTTTCAAAAATGAGCATTTAAGGAAAGTTTTTGAAATTAGGGGATTTAAATATTCAAATAATTATTTTAATTAATAAATAATTGATTTTATTTATTATCTAATGATAATAATTGATTTATAATAATTTTATGAATATATATACTTGTTTTATAAAGATATATAATATACGTCACATTTTGGTGGATCCACATTATATTTTTTATAAATGAGTTTCAATATTATTTAATATGGTCTTATAGCTTAAATAATATTGTTTTAGTTATTTAATAAAAATATATTTTTGAATTTTGTTTACATAAATAAATTGTCTGGTCAAAAGCTGAAAATATAACCAAAATTCGGATCCCCGATCCCAATGGTTTAATGCATAGAATTTGTATCGAAACATTGCAACATAGTTTGCCAAAAGCAACAGCTATACACCTATGTACATGCACATGTATACACATACCTTTACATATATAATTACCATTCACATTTACAAATTTATTTAAGGTAAAAAAAATATAAAAATCTTGATATTTTCCTAAGAAGATAAAATCAAAACTCACCATCACTTAAGAGAAGACAAGTGCACATGAAGGTGCACATGGAGGGGGATCTGGAGAGGGTGGCATTTGTACTAGATGATGGGAGGGGGATATTTTTATGGGTATGCCTAATTGTGACGACCCACATTTCAGAAGGTTTAAATCAACAATAATCCACACATGTCCAATTTAAACAATCCGGAACATAGATAATCAACGAGGTTAATTAAGAAAAATAAGAAAAGAAGAAGAACAAACACAGAATCTCGCAGTGGAATGAAAAAATATAATAATCAAATAAACAATTCATGAAGCTTTTTACTATACATTTGATTATAATTTATACAACATTTATCAGAGCTATATATACAACTGAAACAAAATATAATACAACAGAACAACATGATGCAGCGAATAATAATAGTAATAATATACCAAATCTTTATCTTCGTCCTCTAAAAAATGATCTCCAATGCGTTGAAATACTCAGGGCTGACCTGAGCGTAATGATAAGAAACTTGAGTCAGGACTAAAATATCCTTATATGAGTCAAATAGATATCACATATAATATGAGTGCAATGGCATTAGAGATGTATATGGGGTTTCATGTCTTTTATCCAGTGTATAACATGTGTTCAATAACTCAATAGATGTTACAGGATTTTCCAACTCTTAAAGATCCATTAAAATATTTCTATAGAGTAAAATACACTACATGTATAATGTCAAATCGGTAGAATAAATATTTTTCCAAGCATTAAGGCTTTACATTAATCCCCCTTGACGCGTTTTTAAGCATTATCGTACAGTTTGCATATAACGCCCCGGTAGCACGTCGGGGAATAGGAATGCACCGTGATACGACAACACTAGACCAAAACCATAGTGGTTTTGTATAGGGATAAAAGTATGACAAGACACGTGAGGCAATGCCCAAGATAGGATACTACTAGTTCAGGTCGTAGAGCTAGTGGTAATGCATCATAGCCACGATCGTCCACCACGTCCATTCATTCCCTATCGAGTCGAAGGGAAGCTATTCCAAAATCAAGGTGCACCAATCAAAACCAACAACAAGAGGAATAATATGGACCGGGTCCAAGAAAATCGAAGAACGAATGTCCGCTAGGGGTAGCTAACTGGCTTGGCCCTGTCAAGCTGTAATGTTTTAGTCATTCCAAATTGGCACAAGTGCCAGGGTATATCCATCATCATTCTCTTTCTTCAAATCTAGCAAATGACGCCAAATCCAACCACTTTGTTCTGGAGTTTCCTCCACGTACACGGTTTTTGAAGTGGTTCCAATATTGATAGAGAGTATGACAATAAGAGATCCCAGTTTCTTTAACATCCAAACGTCGTTTTATACACCGGTTGGTACTTTTATATTTCGAAAACAATTCGTATTTGATATCAAAATATCATATTCGCTTCAAAATCATCATATTTACTTCAAATATGTCAATTTCACTCGAAATAAAATTTCATCCCAATTTCTCCATTTCACTTTCAAAATCGTTTCAAATTTCAATTTAGATTGTAACTTCATTTTAACCCAAATCGCATTTAATTCAATGATTTAAATATAAACAATTCCCACTTTAACTAGTTTGAATTTTTAGAAAATAGTTTTAAAATAGTTTAATATAAAATAGTTTGAGTATTGAAAGGGTTTATATAGTAAAATAGCTTGGAAAATCAAAATAATTTGAATATTTAAAAAGATAGATTTTAAATAGTTTATATTAAAATAATTTTATTTGAAAATAGTTCAAAGTCAAATTGATTCAATTCCAAATCTTCCAATTCAAATTACTTTCAATTTCTGTTTCCATTTAAATCGATTCAATTTTGATTGCAATTCGAATTAACTTCGATTCCAATTTAATTCAAATCAATTTCAATTTCGATTAATTTTAATCTAATTCCAATTTGAATTAATTTCAATTCAATTCTCAATTTTAACCATGTCAATTTTTATAAATTCGAACTTGATTTCAGAATATCGATTTAAATCACTTAACTCAAATTAAACATCAATATTCAATTTAAGGTTCAAATCTTTTTAGAATAATTCAATTTCGAGTTCAATTTGAAATATCCATTTTAATTATTTTGCTTGGATTTATTTCAAAGTTTGAATAAAAGTTCAAATCTTTTAAATAAATCAATTTCCATAATTTAAATCATACTCCGATTATAATTTTTTTCTTTCAAATTCAATTCTTTAAACCATTTTGTTTAACTAATTTAACTTCAACATTTCAAAAGCTCGAATTCGAGATTAATTCAATTTCCATATTTCAATTAAATTTTATTCTATAAAACAAAATTATTTGAATAAATTCAAATCTAAGAATTTTAACCATTTCATTTAACCAATCCAGTGTCCGTAAATAATTTTCTACCCTATGGCCAAGTAATTAGTAATTCCAATTTAATTTCAAGGATGGATATATATCATTTCAATCCAAAATACAAGTCATAGGTATATATCATTTCAACCTGTTTGTTAATTTATTCAAAATAATTTAATTTACAGTTTTATATACTATAAATAATATATGGGATGATGACAGGAATATGTAAAAATAAATAAACACACAA
This sequence comes from Allium cepa, assembly GCA_030765085.1. Taxonomy (NCBI): domain Eukaryota; kingdom Viridiplantae; phylum Streptophyta; class Magnoliopsida; order Asparagales; family Amaryllidaceae; genus Allium; species Allium cepa. The sequence goes on from CM060939.1 coordinate 123,281,070, forward strand.
ATCATCCAAAATATCAGCTCACAGCATCCATCCAAGTCAACATCCAAATTAACCGAGTATCAATAATCGGGAATTCCACTAGCATTTTAATTCTAATTTCAATTAACTGTTAATTCAAAATTTCTAACCAATAATTTCTATATCGATTTCCATGTCAGTAAAATTTACCAAACAACAATCAATAAATTTAAATCACTATTTAACTAACATAATAATAATTTTAGTACTTCGTGAGCGTATAAACACACATCTATTATTTGAAATTGAAAATATTTTAGATTCAAAAATAAATCAAATTTGATCCCATGTTATAGGCGACGTCGATACGATTCTAACACAATTTGTTTCATTCGAAAAGGACCTCGTGTGCAAAAATTACACGATAATTAACATAGAATTAACATAACATAACAAAACTAAAAATAAAATAATAATAATAAAACAAACCGCTACCACTCGTCTCCCTCAATCACCCTTGTTTCCCAAGTACACACTGCTACTCGTGTCTCCCCAAAATCCGAGTTCTTTGTTTGCAACAACATTTCTTTTTTTATTCGATCGAAGCCTGGCTATCCTCGACGTTTGTAACAATCCGGGTTCCAGTGGGTCCCGATTTTTCGCAAAAAAATGCTAAAACCCAAATCCACTAAAGCCCGAGTTCGGTGTCTAGTATCCTGCAAATAGGCGAAGATAAATATATCAAAGCTCAAATAAATATCTCACAGCGGAACTGAGTAAAATATAGTAATAAGTAAATACTCACCAAGCTATAAAACTTTCTAAACAAGTGTCTCAAAGCTGGAAAATCTTTGCCATTTATCTAACCTGGGGGATGATGTGAGGAGGGGGTCAGAACTAAAGTTCTGGAGAATGGACAAACTATACGCTTCTAAGCATAATTCTACATATACCATTCTATTTCTACTTTCTATTATATTAGGTTTATTGGATTTATAATACTCGCGCCTCTGTGCGTGAATCGTACCCATCTACTCCCTAGCAGATTAAGACCAAATAACCAATATATATATATAGCTACATTCCCAAAGACTGCATCGATCCCAGGTACTACCTGTAGTACCTTCTGTATCCTCCTCGAAAAGGACTCAACCGTTTCGCTACTAGAGCGTACTGTAACTACATCTGTAAAGGACAGCTTCATGAGGCCTACAATACAGATGTTCCATCGTCCACTATGAAAACATGAAACTGTATCCGCACTAGCTTATACTAGTGCTTGGACATCCACAATGTACCACCCAATGCGTACCTTGAGTACTACACATAATCGTTTTGTCTACTCCCTTAATTCCGCCAATAAGGTCTACCTTGTAAGGAACTCGGTCGGGGATTTTCTATATCTATAAAGGTCCGCTTTGTTAGGTCTACAATACAGATATTCTACTTGTTCCGTCTTTTTTCTCATCATGGCTATGGCCCCATGCATCCCCCCTCAACTTATCGAAAGACCTTTCAAGACCTAAGTGGTTGTGCTCTACTGCAAACAATCTAAACATCCAATTGGCTGTGACCCTCATCCAATGTCTCAATAGTGAAAGAATCATTGGCCTGCTGGTTTAACTCTAGTCTTTCCTAAACTCGCTCTGACTGATGATGGCTGATACCCGCATGCGACAATCCTTATGGGTCCTGCCCACTGTAACCTACTCGCAAACTAGAGTACGGTGTCATACGAATATCCTACTCCATCATCAACCTTTTGACTGCCTATAAAGGTCCTCTTCGTTAGGCCTGCAATGCAAAAGCCGTCAAGGCATACTCTCTTGATGGAACACCTACAGACCTACCTCCGAGGGTGCAGCTTTGTTAGGCCTACCCCAGAGGGCCATCCTAGTGTATCCTAAAATCCTGTTGAAGTCTCATACTTCCTTCTAGCCCATAATAACTAAGTTAGATGTGCTCTTTCTGTACTAAAAATTTGCGACGAACTGCTTCGTTGGGCTCTTTATCCAGCTTCTCTTTAGGCAACTCCAAACGCACCTTACCATTTTATTAGACCCTACGTCAAATCTTTTATTATGCATTTAGTTTACTTTTCTTATTCTGTTAGCGACTTATTTACCCCAATTAGCATACCAAGCCCCACCCACGTGTGAGACCATCAGTCCTACCCTGAAAGGGAATGTTGCCGGTACGGGCCCTGCTATTTTTTTTGCTTACTAACTTAATCCAAGATCTAAGTTTGATAAAATAAGCCTCTTCTATTTCTTTCTTTTTAATTATAACCTATGTGTTGCAATTATACTTGCAATTGTCACTTTTATATTCTTTTCTTTCTTTTATAACCTATATGTCATGATTATAATTGCAAGTGTCTCTTTTCTATTCTAGTCTTTCTTCTTTTATTATGATACTAAATTTTCTTTAGTTCTCTTATATTATATGACAATCTTAGCTTGGTACTATGTCCAACTGTCACAAATTACTTATCATAATAACTTCTTCACTGTTTATTCTGCTATCTGCGCAGTAAATGTAGATCTAGTCACATTTTCTGTTTATTATTTCTAATCTTGTCAAATATTTAACTTGATTATTTCCTCTTCTTTAATTTCTTTAACGCTTTATGTTATTCTCTTCTATTCTAAGAAGTAGTTCTATTCTATTTAGTTGGTTATAAAAACTATACTAAAATCCATTTCCATGTTTTAATACTAAATTATGCCATAAACAATAACTCGTAACAGCAAGATATTTCTTTTATTCTTTATTAAATTGTTGGATAACGCAAAATAAAGCAATGTCTCTATTTTGCACTAATTCCATTTTTCTTGCTTTTATTCTTGCAATTACATTTACCGTTTTTCTTACAATATTGAACTATGGAAATGTATTCCCTCGTATAAACCAGCCAACTAATCTATCACTAACTTCCAAATAAAGTTATTAGATCTCCCCCTTTTATTTCATTCCTCGAGTTTTAACATAATTTACTGTAAAATTTTCAATTTTAGTCTTATGCCTTTCTCTATAATTTTTAAGCCTAATATTACTTATATTTAATTGGATTCCTTTCTTTTTCATACAAATAACATTTAAATATAAGTGCACTTCTCTTATAAAATTTATAGTTTCAACATAACTAACTAGTAGAACTAATTATTGAAATTAGTTCAAATGATGAATTAAAATATTTAACGGGAATCTAGTGATTATATATCATCAACATAAAAGATATATAATTTAAATCCACTCACCTGAAAAGAAAACACTCCAAATTCTAGATTTGATTTTTAGTCCAGTTCTATTATCCATAGTCTTCCCCTTAGCAACCCTATTTGGATCCACAAACCATAATTTGTATGGATTTATAAATCTGGATCTAATTGAAGAAAAATAAACAGATAAACTAGAAAACCAAATCTGAAAACTCACTTTATACAGACGGCTTAATTTGGACATCTCTTCTGTAGATCTACGGTTTCTACCACATAATTGCAAATTAGAAAAACTAAATCTAATCAATTTGATTTCTGAAGAATTGAAGGTGAAAGAAAAGTGACAGGGCTTCCATACCCATTCAGGAAAATATGGTTTTAAAGGCTAGCCCTAAACGTTTATTTATAGGGAGCCAAAGCAACGTCATCTGTTCGTTTAAAGGGATTGAAATCTAGCCGTTAAAAATAAGCAAAACGCATCATTTTTGACTTGTCTAGCCTTTTTGTTTTATAAGTATTAATTTATTTCCTCTATTTTTAAACGTTATAAATTATTATACGTTAACTTTTAACCATTTCCTATTCATTCTAATTAATTTCCATCAATTGCAAATTTAATTCCCTTTATAACACATGTCTATTTTGTAATTCAAACGTTGCTAACTAAGGTAAATTAATTTCCTTTAATTGCTGATTTGATTAAAACTGCCCACGTATATTTATAAACAAATATATTTACACACATTTACACATATAATTATTTTTTGATACGGAACTTCGAACGTCGGTAGCTTTTTTATACGAAGTCCATTTGAGGCATATTATATATGCAACTCAATTAGAAAATCGCCATGAACACAATGGTATAAGTTTCGAGGGCATATTCGGACAATTCCAAAAATGCTCATTTTCACTATATATAATTATTTGATTATTTAATTATCTAAAAATGCGAGGTGTCACATTCTCCCACCCTTTATGAAATTTCGTCCTCGAAGTTTGGCAAGGGTAAAACTATGTAATTCCTCACATCAAACACATCCATCTTGTGCACATCCAATTTTATGACCATCCTTGTCCTTGTGCAAAGTCTCATTCATCATAAAATATAAGCATGTACATGAATTTCTAAGCGGTACCTCCTGTATGAATGCTTTTCTTCTTTAAAAATTCCTTTTAAAATATGATGCACACATCCTAAATATATTTGCAATTTTTATATGAATGCAATCATTTGAAAACTTAAAACATTTTTCATTAAATGTTTCCCACATCCTACTGAATAAGGGCGTAGTTCAATAAACAAAATTCATCCAAACCCTACCATACAACTTTTAGTATTTGAATTTCAAAAAAATCTAATTTTTCGAACCTAATTTCTTATGTCAGAAAGAAGGTTGAAAGCGGAAAACCTCACATTTTCCCGTTTTACTTTTGCGCACCTCTTTCTCCTTACTTGGAACTTGTGCCGCTATTCTATAAAAATCTCTATTTGCTTTCCCAAGCACAGTTCACATAAGAAAAAATTTCTTTTCAAATTTTTCTATTGACGTTTCTATCGCTTTCTTTAAATTTTACTGTTTTTCTTTTAGTACTTTTATCTGCTTTTACTTTTCTTTTGTTATTTACATCCTATGTTCTTATTCTCTTCTTAGGAACATCATAAAAACACAGAGAAAAAGCATCATACTAATCATCACCGATTTACTACAATAGAAACTAAATTCTTACATAGGAGTACAGTCTCATAACTAAAAGAGAAAACAAGTCCCACTACAAAATGATACTAGATAGGTAAATATAGTAGTTATACACAGCTATCGTCTAGGGCTTGGAGGCCAAGGATCATGTCCACCTTGACGCAGAAAGGTCCTACTCTAGGAATCCAAGTAACTCATATGCTCCCCCTGCCGCCTATTACTCATTACTAACTTATAATGTACTACTCACGATGGATAAGATCTATTCATCTCTTCTATTCCATATTCAAAATGGAATAACCAAGTCTGATTTACTACAACGAATAAGTATTTCAATCTATGCATTCTTTATCTAAAAAAAGAAACTAAGCTTGGAAAATTTTCTCTTTACCTTTCATTTTTCCCCAACTAGGGTCTACCTATCCCAACCATGTCTGTCTTACTATCCTACTCATATCACTTCACTATTCTTCTATAGTCTACACACATGAGCAACATTCCTAGGTTAGTGTCTTATATACTTTACGGGAACTTTCATTACTATTACTATGCAATCTCCTACATAGCCTTACGCTTTTCCCATCACACCTAGGAAATGCTTCCTATCTACTCCATATTTAAAAGTTTGGTTTGGTATTTATCATTTCATTTCAAAAATTAAAGCTTATAAATTTTTGAAACATCAAATTCCAAAATTCTTGCCTTTAAAAGTGTTACTTTGAAGTTTCTATTAAATTCAAATGTACTTGGTTACAAATTCCAAGTTTAAAACTTATTCCTCTTTCCCTTTTGAAGACCTTTACAGCTTTCCATAAAAAAATATGGATTTTTAAATTTAACATTTTACTAAGTTTTTCTCTTCCAAGAACTTATTTACTTTTTCACCGAACCATTTTTCTTTAAAACATGTCTTGCTTGTCTTTAAAACATTTTTTTCTCGACTTACAAAAATGTCCTCACATGTTTTCAAAACATCTTCTTTTCATACATTTTCAAATTTACAAAAAACTGGAGTAGATAAGAATAATTATTTTATCAAAAACCCCTTAACTTACTTACTCTTCCAATTACCTAACCTTCGAGGAGTTTCTTACTTACTACAAATGGGGACTTTCTACAAAGGCAAGCAACCAATGAGTGTAATCAATGGAAAAATATGAAATTTCAATTGCTTAGCTTTCCTACTAAGGCTCCCTATAATGTCCCTCATAACTAACAGTTTAACGACCCGTAAATTTTAATGGTTTTATAACGTAATTAATTGAATTTTTGTGAAATTTAAAAAAATTAAATTTTGAAATGAAAATTTGATATCTGGAATGCGTCTATTTGAACACAGCAAATGGTAAATTTTTATTTGAAAATATGAAAGTTGGTTCTGTTGTGTAAATTTCAATTTTAATTTAATATCAGTTAATTTGATGGAAATAAATTGTTTTCGAAATCTAAAGATTTTTATATAATAAAAATTTAAATCATGTCTAAGTGAGGCGTCATATTTTGTTTCGCCAAATTTGGTCTTATCTAGCCTTGTTTATCTTATTTTCTGTGAATTCGCAGAAGTTTGGTGGAAAAAATCGACTTTTGATAGAATGATCGTATCGCTCAGATCTGTGTACCGTTCTATTCATCTCGTCATGCTGATCCCCACAGTATATTCATTTGTGTATTTTGGAGCCCGATATACGGAAGAATCTAGGGAAACGATAACCGTATCGGTACCCATTTTGAACCTTTTTTTTCCTATGTCCTTTCATTGCCCTCCGTAAGGAAGCTGGTAGCCACTAGCAATTATTATTTCCTGAATTCAAAAGCTGACTTTTGCTTTTTCCATGGTTTAATTTATATTTTTATCTGGTCCATTTTCTTTTTGGTTCTAGTTTGTTCTGACATATATAAATAAAGTATAGTATATTAATTTACCTGTAGCCAAACTTTTCCACTTCTCATCCATTACCTTCTGCATAGGTGTAAATCAGCCTTCCCGCTTCCTTGCGTTCGTCCACCTCTCCACCAAATGCCAGTGACCTAACCCGAGCCCGAAGCAACACCCTCCTTCACCGAACAAAGCAACCTCACCACCATTAGCCCATCACCGCCACCGAAGTCCTTCCTTCCCACCTGATCCACCTATCTCACCGATCCCCCCATCACCAATGACCGCATGCAACCCATACGCCCTCGCCCACCTCATTTCAACCATGACCCGCCTCCTCTTCCCACGACCATAGCCCAAGCCATTGATCATCGGCCCAATCCTCACCAAAGCCACAACCCATGAGCATCTCCATGATATCCGCAGCCTGGCCACCCTCCGCCTCCTTGTGCGCCTCGCCTCCGCCCCTCTAATTTTTTTTTTGAAAACATGTAGCTTGTTTATGTAGTTTTCGAATAACACAACACACCCTCGAGCTCAACAACCCACTCTTTGGTTATATACACACACACGATTTATGTATTATTATTTCATTTGTTTTAAAGTATATATGTTTTGATTTCTTAAATCTATATGTTTATGCAAGTTATATATATACATATGTTATTTCTATATAAAGTTTACGTAGGTTAGTTTATATCCATATGTTTATCTTATCGGCTTTTGTATTATATTTAATATATAGATTTGTTTATAAGTATTTATTTAAAATTATATAATATTTTAGATATATTCGATCACATATATATTATAAATATTGATATATACTATTACCAACTTGCAGCCCCCTCTTTTTATTTTATATATGTAAATTATATCTATGGTTATTTATTTATGTGGTATAAGATCTGTGTACATAAGTTTTATATAAGTGGTTATAATGTACAAGTTATATAAGTGGTATATAATCTGTTGGTAATATATACATATGTGTGTGTGTGTGCATGAGTTCACATTAGTTGTATGTAATTTGCTTTTTATAGTATAATACAATATGTTTGTATAGAGATATTTTAATAACATACATTTCTAAAGTAAATAATATAAAGTGTATTTGTTTGCATATAAAAATGGTCGGCATGTGCTGTGTGAAAGAAGCCTGCATATGTTTATTTTGCATGCACATATAATCTGTGTATGATTTTGGTAGCTTATATATATATATATATATATATATATATATATATATATATATTGGATAGTCTGCATATTATGTTTAAATAACTTAATATATAAGTAAGTTATCCTATTTTCAAAAGTAGGAAAGGATATATATATATATATAATATGTTAGTTATATATAAAGTTTACACCAGTATATATGTCAATTATATCAAATATATGTTAGTAATATATGTATATTTATATTAGTCATATACAGTTTACGTAAGTTTATATATAAAAATGCAGTGCATAGTGACATTTGATACTGTTAATATATATATATATATATATATATATATATATATATATATTTGTTTTTAAACAAGATTTGCATATATTTGATTCGGTATTTGTTTTGCATATTAGTTTTATATATATATATATATATATATATATATATATATATATATAAGTACACATTGTTTTGGTTGCAGCATAAGTACTAGTTTAAAAGTTTTATTTTAATTTTATTGTGCGGTTGAAGAAATTATGAGTTTGACAATGTATATATAAAGATTTTACCTTAATTTGTGATTTAGGATTTAATATTGGCATATACATGTGTTTTTTAATTTTTAATATGTATTTTAAGGAATAAAAATTTGTATTTATACATGTGTGTGTGTGTGTGTGTGTGTGTGTGTGTGTGTGTATATTATTTTATACGTGTTTGGATTTAATGTTGACTTTACAAAAAATTTGTTTCCGTCTATATCAAACTTGTTTTGACTTGTCTTCAACAATTTGTAGCTATCAACTTTGCTCATCAAATTCGTATTTATCATGCTTGGGTTTGGGATTTGTGCTTGGATTCGTAGCTCATTTCATTGTCAAATCTCTATAGCCTCGAAAGGTGAGAAATCACTCACGATTAACATTCTTATATTTAATAAATTTAATTCACATTGAAATGACAATTGAAATATGTTGCTAAGTTTGAACTGGTTATTATTTAATTGCTATATATGATATGCCATTATCTGCAACTGTTCATCTATGATAGCTGACACCATCACTTGTTGTTTATGTATATGCATGTTGTTGTTGTGTTATATTATTATCATATTTTCTCTCACTCTGCAAGTTCCCTGTTAGTTTAGAAATTCCCTATAGGTTGAAATGATACATACCCAATCGATATTCTAGAGTAGGGAAAAATCGTTATAGGTTGAAATGATAAACCCAAGTAATTTTCATTGATTTTGAAAATTTTAGGATTGCTGGTTGAAATGATATATATACGTAAATATTTAAATTGCGGATTGAAATGATAAATATCTGTATCACGTGACTATAGGATAGAAAATTATATACGGACACCGTTGGTCTATATTTTTAAAATGATTTCCAAAGTTTTGAAAGGAAATATATGGTTTTTAATAAATATTGATTTTTAAAATATAATATGTATAAATGTTGTTTTTATATATGTCTAAATTTATATTTTTAAAATAATATGTTTTGGAAATTTTAATTTATACGTTAGTCTCGAAAAAAAAAATTAAGATTTTCTTATAATTTTATTGTTTTTAAAATAAATAAAATAAAATTTAATACAAAATACATTTAATAATAAGATTTAATTTAATAAAATTTAATAATATGTTTACGTATTTATTTAAATTTATATTAATATTTTAAAAATATATTTTTATAACTTTAATAATAAAAGTTGGAAAGATAAATTAATGTTAACTTGGAATTTAAATAGTTTCAAAATTGAATTTAAATAAGAATTCATTTGTACTTATTGATTTTGGGATTTTGAAAGATATGATTGATAACTTGATTTAATAAAACTGATTAAACGAATATTCTCAAAAATAAATAAAATTGAGATTGAATATTTAATATTGATTTAAATATATGAATTGGGATTTAAATAAACTGCTATCAAAATGGTAAGTGAATATTTTCCAATTTGAATAAAAATTAAAGTTAAGTGTTGAAATATAAATGAAATTTATATATTGTAAATGTTGAATATTTAAACTTGAATTTTGAACTTTAAATTGAAATGGTTAAACTGGAATTGATTCAAATTGACTCTTTGGAATTTAAGATGATTTGGATTGATTTGCGATGGAGGAAACTATTTTTATTTTATAAAGTATTTTTAATATAGAAACTATTTTAATGTATAATTATTTTAATATATAAACTATTTTAATTTATAACTATTTATTATATATACTATTTTCAATATCTAAACTGTTTAAGTTGAATGTGTTATGATTTCAAAAGTGTTATGATTTCAAAAGTGTTATGATTTTGAAAGTGTTATGATATCAAAAGTGTTATGATTTCGAAAGTGTTATGATTTTGAAAGTGTTACGATTCTGGAAATGAATATTATTTAAGTGAACAATGCTATCGAATTGATATGTTTTTTGAAACGAATATGATATTTTGATATGAAGTATGAATTATTTGAAAAGAAATGACCACGGTGTAAAATAAGTGTTTGGTTGTCAAAGAGACTGGGATCAGATGTTGTCTTACTCTCTGCTAATACCGAAAACCACTTTAACAACTGTGTACATGATGGAGGTTCCAGAATGAAGTACAAGGTTTGGTGGCGATTCTATATGAGGTGTTAGCGCAGCCCTGACACCCATGAGTCATCTTGATGTGGCTAAAACAGAAGCCACGCTGGGCCAAGTGAGGTCATTCCTCCGATCGGACACATTTCTTTGATGTCATTCTATTACTTTGTGATTTGATTAGGTGCATCTTTGATTTGGGAGTGTGTCTCCAGGTGGACGGTAGTAGATGCTATGCGTTAACACCAGTCCGAATCCACAAACGGTATATCTACCCTAGCATTGTCTCGCGTGCCTTGTCACATGCCCTATCGTGCCTTCTACGAGTTTTATTTGTACCATACCTATGGAGTTCCCACCGAGTAAACCTCACGGAGGAGCTTACGGTACTGTATAGACAATGAGAATATATTAAATGTCTTAAGGGGTATGGGTAACGCCTTAACGCTATTTCAATAGTTTACTTTACTGTAGACATATTATAATAGCTTATATTACTACATAGTAGATGGTTCCACGGATCTTTAGAGGATGGAAATCCCAAACATCCTTTAAGTTACTTGTATTTCAGTTGACATTTCACTTGAGTTGAATTTACTGATATAAGAATGTTAATCCTGACTCGAATGTTTTGTATTTTTCTTTATGCTTGGGTCAGACTGAGTGTCACAGCATTTAAGACTTACCTTTGAGGATTGGAGCTTTGTTTGAAGATCTATCTATCCAGCTTTCAGTTATTTCAGTTTATTCCAGTCATTTTTGTTCATACTCATAAGTTGCTTATTTATTAAAGATTCAATTGTATTTGAGATTCTGTTGTATTTTGTTTCAGGCTTTGATGTTTTATAGTAGCTTCATGAACTACTATTCATATATTCCGCTGCTTATTGTTGTAATACTCTGTATTTGTGATTGATTTATTTTCTCTATATGTTGAGTTTTTCCAATTACAAATTTCAATCCGTTGTTTTGAGCAATTCAAATCTGATATGTCCGGATACGAATGGTTCAAAATATCAGCTCGTTACAAGTGGTATCAGAGCTTTAGTTTAGGCAAAACTTAGCATCAGGAGTAAAATTAATTACAGAATCACCTTCTTTCGATCTTGAATTTCTTCCTCTTTGATTCGGATTTCTTTCGAACTTTGGAAACCCTGCCTTGTTCTGAAATCCATTCTTGTCCTTTCCTGTTCATGTTCTTCTAGATACTAGAGCATCCCCATAGCTCTGCTTCTATTGAACTTTGTAATAAATTGATCTCATCTTGTCACCTCATATGATAATTTTATCTGTATCTATGACTAATCCCATCAGCGGTTCTGCCAATCCACGTATGATTTGTAAAGGGTGAAACTCGTTTACAGTAGGCGTCGATTCACCGGAGACTTCTATATCCTCGGTTTTGATGCTGCTATTTCTTGCAATGCCCGAATCATCTCTTAGTGGAAAACCCGGTTAATTCTCTTCTTATTGATTGTCGAATGCCTTCGGTAACATAGGCAGTTCTACCTTTCATTTAATACTCATCTTAGTGATCTTGACTACACCCAAATAATCAGGGAATACCCAGATGTTTTGGTGAAGTCACATCTCTCCCATTTAAGCGAGAATTGATATTCCGCATAGATCATATTCCTGGAATCTCGGTTGACCTGGTTAAGGTCGTCCGATTAAAATAAGACTATCCACCTTTCTCTTTTGTAACTTAGTTATCTTATCTTCCTTTCAAGCCTATCTTTGTAGTTAGAATTCCTTTTGATTAGTATTCCTCTAAATTTGAATCTCTATCCTTGTTTTGAAATCCATCCTCGAATCATCATATGAGGGAGCGTATTTGTTATTAATATAAAAAAAATTATATTGTGTTGTTGAATTGTTGAGTTGATTCGGGCTTTCGATCGATTCGTCTGGCCAGTGCTATCGATAGGAATTCCAAAACACTTAAACAGAGCAAACCGGCACAAATATTGTTTTCAAAATTTGTATATGAAATAAGTTTTTGTATGATTATATTTTTTATATAAAGGTATAATTTTCTAAAATTAAATAGTTGAATGAATTGGTTGTTAGAAATGATAATATTTGATTAACATTTATTGTTTTGTAAACCATTGACTATTGCAACATGATATAAATAATTGAAATTATAAAGCACGGTTTATAAATTGATATGGAATTGAAAGAAATTTAAATTAAGAATTTGATTATTCAATTTTCGGTATTTTTAAAAAAGAATTGGTCTTTAAAGTTTTGGAATATATTATTTGTAAGTATTTTCAAATGGAAGTTGTTTCAAAAGAATAATTTTAAAGAAATTAAGTCTGTACTCTCTTCGTTTGTCGTTGGAAAATGATTTCGGTAAAGACTGCAACATCATCGACATTCATTTTTGAGTCTCAAAGTAGAGAACCACTTAGTAGCTTTGCTACACTTTTGTTTTGAAAAAGGAATTGATTTGAACTTCTTGAATATGATGTGATTCACAAAATATATATGTATATTTATTTCAAAATGGTTAAGGTGAAACTGGAAATTTAACTCTTGAATTTTTAAGTTAAGTGATAATATTCAATTATTGAAATTTTGCAAAATTTGAAAATTGGAGAATCTAAAAGAGAAATGGAAAGTTAACAACTTAAACAGTTGAAACAGGATAAAATTTATTTGTATAATACTCAGTTGCAATTCTAATAAACATATATAACTTACCTAAAATATTCAGAAAGTTAAATGTTGAGGTGAATTTACAGTTGATGGTTATATAAGAGAAAACTTAGGCAACAAATTGTTCAAATTAAATTTTTGCTTAGTAAAAATATTATAAATAATAGGTGTAACGACCCGTAAATTTTAGTGGTTTGTTTATTTAATTAACTGAAATTTAGTGAAATTTTAAACAATAAATTTGGAAATAAAAATTTAATATTTGAAATGTGTATAATTAAACATAGTAAATGGTAAATTTTCATTGGATAATATGGAAGTTATTTTCTTGTGTAATTTTATTTCAATATATATCAGTTAAATTTGGTGATAATAAATTAATTTCCAAACCTGAAATATTTTTCTACAGAAAATTTTAAAATCATCTTCTGACCGAGACGCCGTTTTTCGTTTTTCCAAATTCGGACTTCTTTAGCTCCGTCGATCTTATTTTTCTGCGTTTTTGCTGCATTTTCCGCTAGTAGAAAATTCGAATTTTTATAATTCAACCGAATCAATGATATCTATATACCATTTTGATCGTCTCGTCGCGCTGATCTCTAAGGTATGTTTATTTCTGTATTATGAGTTTCGGTACGCGGCCAAAACAGAGAAACTGTGTGCCATACCGTACCGAGATGTGTGACGTTAGCTTTTCTTACTTTCCAAACTTTGAACCGTGCAGCCCAAGCAATGTGATAAATTGCTTTAATAACTTTTGAAAAATCAACGGTCATCGGCATTTATTATTATTATCAGCCTTGATTCAAGCGTTCCTCATTTCCAACGTTTAATTTATTTTTCCTGGCTCACATGCTTCTGTCTCTTCCTTTTCCCATTTCTTCTGTCATATTGATAAAAATAGTATTCTTCTAGCTTGCATGTCTTTAGATCAGAGAGTACCTCACAACTTCTTTTCTCCTCTCTCCTTGAAATGCTGAGCACATAAGCAGCACAAGCCTCACCTCACCTCAGCTCGCCATTCCACTAGCCTTGCCCCTCCACGTGACCGAGACCACCAAGCCACCTCAAACCCGAGCTCATCTCTCTCGTGAACCACTCACTCGACTCATGGTTCGCCCTCCACCTCTGACCCACAAACTCATTTGCCCCTCTTCCCAAACGTAGCCACCACCGACCGCATCTCCACCTCTAACCACCCCGCCGCAACAAACGAGTGCAGCCACTGTGGTATACATATGGTTTATATGGTGAGTTTAAATACTATATTAGTTATATATGCAAGTTAATCTTATTACTATAAATATAAGTTTAAAGTTCTTTTGTTTATATATGGATATTTTATAAAGTGGATTATTTATAGTTTGCAATTGAGGTTGCATCAATTTTATAATGAAAACCGTTTTATGATATGTGCGTGTGTTAGATTTTATGTTAGTTACTAGGTTATATTATACGTTAGTTGTGTATACGTATAGTTTGTGACAGCTTATATATGTTTGAAGATATGTAAATTTTATGTTGGTTTTATATCCAGGTCTTTTTCTTTTATTATATAAATTTATAACAGTTCTATATCTTTCCGTTGGTTACGTATAGTTTATATGGAAGTTGAAATTTAAAACTGAGGCTTTGTTTTAGAATATACATATGGATGTCAGATGACAGGTTTCTATATATATATATCTGTGTGTGTGTGTGTGTGTGTGTGTTAAAGAAGTTTCGTATACTTATAGGGGTTATTTTAATTTGTCGTTTAAAAACTAAGTAGTGATGTTGAAATATTATATACATATCTGAGTATATGAGTATGTTCGAAAATCTGTGGTATATTATTATTATATAAGTTATCTATAATAGCTTGCAGAGCTTATATATTATATGTTAGTTTTAGCTGTGAAATTTCACTCATATGCAGATATATGTTTCTACTGTATATTTGAAAGGAAAGGAATAGTTTGTATGTGTATATATATATATCAGTTTGATTTTTGAAGATAAAGCAGGGGTTATTGACGTTATATCTATATATATAGATTTTTTTTTAAATATGTAATTTAATTGAATATTGGTTTTGGAGAAATTGTTCCTATCAAATTGCTCTAATTTGATTTCAATTGAAACGACAATTGAAATATGCTGTTGTTAGTTATTTACACTGTTATATATATATATATATATATATATGCTATTACCTGTATCAGTTTAGCTGTGACATCCGACACCATTATCTGTTATTTATATTGATGATATATGCATGTTATATTATTATCATATCCGTTATCACTCTGCAAGTCCCGTGTTAGTATAGAATCACTATGGGTTGAAATGATACATACCCGAACGATTTGTAGAATAGGAGAAAATCGTTATGGGTTAAAATTATAAACCCAAGCGATTTTCATTGAATTGAATTTGGGATTACGGCTTGAAATGATATACATACCCGTATATATTTAAATTGCGGATTGAAATGAATAAATATCTGTATCACTTGACCATATGATAGAAAATTATATATAGACACCGTTGATCTATATATAAATAATATGAAATGATTACTATGGTTTTGAAAGGAAATATATGGTTATATAAATATTGATTTTAGATATTATATAAATGTTATTTTTTATATATATAGTTAAATTCTTGATTTTAAGCTATGCATACATTTGTTTAATATAAAATAAGCTTAATAATAAAGTTTGATTTTATTAAAATATATTATGTTTAAGTATTTATTTAAATTATATTTTAACATAGAATTTATAATGATTAAATAAATTAAGGTTGAGAAGATAGATTTGAAATTGATTTGAAATTGTATTTAATTAAAAAATATAATTAATTAGAAATCGATTTGGAACTTATTGAATTTGAGATTTTTAAAGGATAAAATTTTATAACTTGATTTTGGTTAAGGTGATTTAAATGAATATTTCAAGTTTAAATAAGTTGAAGAAAATATTTAGTTTATTTGTAATTTAGGGTTTTATTTAAATAATATTAGATTTATTAAGTGAATATTTCAAAACTAAAAAATAATAAAGTTAAAGTAAGATATATATGAAATTATCAAATTTAGTTTTGACATTGTGAAATATTTAAAGCTTTAGAATATATTGAAATTTAAATGGTTTATTTGTGTTCAAATCTGTAGTGGAAATCGATATGATGGTTTATTGAGAACTGAATTGAATTGAAATTGATGATTTGACTAAATTTAAAAATTTGGGATTGGTGTTGATTTGAAATTGATTTGTGAAATTTGAGAAAGCTATTTGATTATATAAAGTATTTTAAATTATATTTAAAACTATTTATATATGTTACTTTATAAATTTATTGCATAATTTTAATATAAATTATTTTTAATATAAACTATTTTAAATTATAACTATTTTTATATAAACTATTTTAAATTATAAACTATTTTATTATATATACTATTATTTATATTTAAACACTTAAGTAGGAAGTGTTATGATTCCAAAGCATTATGATTTCTAAATTTTGATTTCCAAAATATTGTGATTCCAAAGTGTTTGATTTAGAAAGTGTTATAACTTTGAAGTACTAAGATTTTGCAAACGGATATATTTGAGATGGATATATTTAAATGGAAATGATATTGTATTTGGTTTTGAAATGGAAGCGATATCGTATTGATATGGTTTTGAAATGATAATGATATTTTGGTTTGAAATATAAACTATTTTGAAAGTTTATTAAATGACAAATCGGTGTAATAATTACGTAGTTATTGAAGAGTCTGGGATCGGTTAGGGACATACTCTCTGTCTAAACCGAAAACAACTTTAATAACTATTATACGTGGAGTGTGATCCAGAATGAAGTGGTTGGAAGATGACGTTGCTGGATTTGAAAAAAGAGAACGATAATGGATAGCCTTGACACTTGTGTCAAATTGGAAATGACTAAAACAGGAGTCGTGTCGGGCCAATGATGTTAGCTACCTCGAGCGAACACACTTCTTCGTAAACTACTCATTACTTGTTTTTGATTGGTGCGCACCCTTGAATTTGGAGTGTTGTTTCACGGTGTTGCGATCATTGGTGCGATGCGTTCTCACCAGTCCGGATCAGGTAAACAGTAGTTTCACTACCTTGGGTATTGCCTCATGTGCCTTGTCATACTTGTATCCCTATACGCGACCACTACGATTGGTTTTGTATTATACCTATGGAGTACTCCTTGATATCCCACTAGTTTACGGTGGAGTTTACAGTGCTGTATAGACTATGACACTTATATAAAATGTGTTAAGGTGGATAATGGTAACGCCTTAACACTATTTTGATACTTTATATTACTGATAGACATTATCTACTTAGCGTACATATAAATAGTTTAACGGATCCTTAGAGGATGGTTATTCCAAACATCCTTTGAGATACTTTTATTTCAGTTGTTATTTCACTTAAGTTGGATTTATTGATATAAGAATGTTAATCCTGACTCGAGTGTTTTGTGTTTTGCTTTACGCTCGGGTCAGACTGAGTGTACCAATATTTGAGACTCACCTTTGGAGTTGGAGCTTCGCTTGGAGATTCGATTATCTATCCAGCTTTCAGATATTCAGTTGATTCTAGTGATGTATTCTGATTCTTGTATTTGACTATTGTATTCGAGACTTCTATTGTAATTTATTTAACTCTATTATATATATAGTAGCTTCATGAACTACTATTCATTTTGTTTCTGCTGCATATTGCATATTGCATATTACTCTGTGTCTGTGATTCTGTGATTTATTTATTTACTGTATATGCTGAGTTTTGCCAAATATAAACTTACAATCTGGTATTTTGAGCAATTCAATTCCGGCATGTTTGGATGCGAATGGTTGAAAATATCAGGTCGTTACATGTGGTATCAGAGCTTTGGCTCTAGGCAAAACTTAGCATATATGGTAATTTATTTACAGAATCATATTCGTTCGTGCTTGAATCTTTCATCTTTGATTTGAATTTCCTTTGAATTTTCGGAACGTTCCCTCGATTCCGAAATTCATTCTTGTCCCTCACTATTCGTATTCTTCTGAATTCTGGAGCATCCCATAAGTCCACGATATGATTTGTAAAGTGGTGAAACTCCTTTACAATAGAAATCGATTTACCGGAGATTTCTGTATCCTCGGTTTATGTTGTTATCTATCTCCTGCTATGCCTGTATTTTATCTCTTGCGATCGAATGTCGATTTGCCTTGGAAGTCTGCATCGATCTTATTCTTTAAGTCACGGTCGACCCGGTTAAGGTTGCCCGTGATTTATATAAGCTTATGTATCTTCCAATTTTGTTATTTAATCATCTTATCTTTGTTTCGAACCAATCTTCGAATCAAAATTCTCTTTGATTTGAGTCCATCAAATTTGAATCTCTATCCTTACTTTGAAATCCATTCTTGCATCATCGAGCGAGGATGTGTATTTATAAATTAATATTAAAAATGTTATATATATATATATATTGTGTTGTTTGAGTTGTTAATGTTGATTTGTATTTTCGATCGATTCGTCTGATCAACGCTATCAATAGGATTTTCAAAACACTTGAGCAGAGCAAAGTGACACAATATTATTTTCAAATTTAGTAAATAAAATAAATTTTGTGTGATTATATTATATATAAGTAAATTTTCTAAATTGTTAAATGAATGTGTCAACAAAATGGTAATATTTGATTTTTATTTATTGTTTTGTACACCATTGACTATTCCAATATGATAAATAAATGAAATTATAGAACATGAATTAAAACTTTAATTAGGAATTGAAATGGATTTAAATTAGAATTTGAGAATTTAATTTCCGGTGATTTCAAACTTTGATTTGAAAGTTTTAAAGTGTATGGTATTTAAAATATTTTCAAATAGAAATCATTTCAAATAATTTTAAATGTTTAAATCAGTGCTCTTCTCTTTGTCGCTGGAAAATAATTTCGGTGATGGCGGCCGCATCATCGACATTCATTTTCAAGCTTCGGAGTGGAGAGACTATTCTGTAGCTTTACTACAGTTTTTCTTTGGAAACTAAATCGATTTGGATTTCTAAAATATGACTTGATTTATAAAATATATCGATATATGAAAGGAAATTTGATTTGATATATATTGTGTATATGTTTATATATATATTTATTTTATCTCTAAATTGTTTGAAGATAATCGGAAATTTAATTCTTAAATTTTCTTAAAGGATGATTTCAATTATAATTGAAGCCAAAATTTTGAATGAATAGTTGAATTTGAAATAATTGAATTAGAAAATTTACTTGTATAATACTCAATTGCATTCCATTATAACTTACCAAAACTATTCAGAAGTTAACCATGTAATTGAATAATATACAGTATAAAAAGATGTTAAAGGAATTTATAAATAAATTTGAGTGGTTATAATAAGTGTAAATATACTTAATATATGTGATAAGTTATATTAAGTGGAGTAAATTTAATAATAGTTGGAATGAAGAAGAATTAAATTTGTTGAATAAAATATGACTATAATAAAGGACTATACAAATTTATGATTTTAGAAATTGTTAATTTAAGATAATTGGATAATAAGATAATCATTTAGAAATAGTTAAGACTGGTTTAACTTACGTGAAATCAAATGGATTAAATCAGTATTGAATACTAATTAATTTAAAATTTAAATTTATATGGTTTTAAATTAATTGTTTTATTTTTTGTTCAGTCTATTTTCTTTCTGTTGTTTGTAACAACCCGCATATTTATCAATTTTATATTTAAATATTTTATTTAAATATTTCATCGTTCGTCCGATTTTAGTCCGGAAAGCTACTTTTTGCAAATAAACGAATTGGGACTCGAGATCCATTCCATTGAGTTCAAAATGTCATTTGCAAACTTTTTGAGTATAAGCTTTGATATGTTTGGAGTAAGTTGATTTTTGCTACTTTTTTTATAGGGCTTTGGGTTTGGGTTCAGCCCATTTGCCCAATTCTGGTTATATCAACCCAACCCCTCTCCACTTCTCTTCATTCATTCCTCATTTCCTAACTCTCTCAAGCTCAAGAGAATAATGGGGGAAAAGATTGGAAATTAGAATCCCAAGCCCTAGTTCATTTGCAAAATCCAAGGACTAGCTCCAAATTCTAAGAGAAGCCAATAGTAAGCATCTCCTTCTTCTTCTCGAACTCATTCTCCTTTCAATTTCAGAATTTTCTAAACCTAACTTAGGAAATATTTTACTTGTAAGCTTAGATTGAAGCTTCTTGGGTTGGAATTGAAGAGTGTTTGTCCTTGCCTTGCTCTATAGCTTCTTCTTACTTGTTCTTTGGGTTTAAAGGTGAGATTTTTATCTCACATCTAAGTCTATGATTATCTTTGATTGCTAGGTATGAATTCCTAACACTTATTCATGTGCATTTGATTTTGATTTGGATTGGTTTTGTGAACATTCCAATTTTTAGTGTTTTGGGTTCCAATCTTTAAAATCCTAACTTTGATGTTTGAACATGTTTTTGGTGATGGATCGAGGAGCCAATAGGACCGGGTAGCCGATGGGCGTAATCCCCTAGCGTCCGTGCTCGACCGGTTGCGAATTGTGAGAGTTTGCACTTCAATTAATAGGGTAGAAAAATGCAGAAAATTGGGGTTCGGTCGACCGAACTCTCTGGTCGGTCGACCGAAGCTGTAGCCGAAACATTTCTGCTATTTTCGGTCGACCGACTCAGAGAGTTCAGTCGACCGACCTACTCCTATTTCCCTGTTTTGCCTATTTATGCTCATTTTGCTTTGCTTTTCCAATCTTTAATCGATTCTTCTTCTCCGATTTGTTGTTATCATTTATTATCGACTTTGATGACTTCTATTATGGAAT
This sequence comes from Allium cepa, assembly GCA_030765085.1. Lineage (NCBI taxonomy): Eukaryota > Viridiplantae > Streptophyta > Magnoliopsida > Asparagales > Amaryllidaceae > Allium > Allium cepa. The sequence goes on from CM060939.1 coordinate 123,302,127, forward strand.
TTTGGGTATATCCATTTTTGATGGATTTGGAATCGATTTCTTTGGATTTAATTCACGTCTTTCAACGTGAGATTTTAGTGGTTGATTGTTTCTACAATCATTTTTGTGATTTGTCACTTTTAAAAATATAAAGGTTTCAATACTAGTAGTAAATAGAAAAACTCTATTATCAAAACGATTTCAACTCTATTTTCAATATCAAGCTTGTTTATAAAATCGTTTTCCAATCTACTAGCATATACAAACCTTTACCTCATTCGTATGAGAAATCTAATTAAACGGCTTAGTAAAACAAGTTGTGTAATAACCCTGTATTTTCTGATTATTGTAATTGTATATTTTAATTATTTTAATTTAAATTCCTAATTTAAAAAAAAAACTTTATTTTATTTATTAAAATGAATATATTTTGTTAATTGAAATTCAAATGTTGATTTTGATGTGGATTTGAATTTCAATCATGCATAAATTGAATATTTCCAAAAAAGTGAATTTTGGTCAATCTGGTCAAACTTTGACTTTTAAATTTAAATTTTAAAAGTTTTAAAATTTTAATTTTACCTTTTGTTATGAAAGTAAATAAAATTTCAAGAACAATGCTTTTCGTTTCGTTGAAATCCGAATAATACTGTGAAAGTTATGCTTTTACAAAATTGGGTGTAAATTGTTTTATTTAACAATATTGTTTATTTTAAATTACATAGATAATTTGTGTTTGTCATATCTTATTATAAATTGTATTATATGTTATGTTACATATATTTTTACCATTTAAATATTTTTAAAGAGATGTTTGAAAATTTCCAAAGCTTATTGAATTTATTTTCTATTTTTAAAGCCTAGTTTCTATTTTTCTTTGCTATTTTCTTCATTTAAATTATATTTAAATTAAAATTTATATATTTATTTGTGAATGCATTTTAGTTTATGTTATTATCTTTGTTATAAATATTTTTACAAGTACATAAAGATTTTCCAAAGTTCATTGCATTTATTTTTCATATTTTCAAGACTAGTTTGCAATTTTTGTTGTTTTATTAATTAAATTATATGTAATTAATATTTATTTATTTTATTTACTTTTTTAATTTATTTCTGAGTTTATTTTATCTTTATTTATCAGTATTTTAAATGTATTTAAAATTACAAAAAGAATTAGAGAAATATGAAGAGTTTAAAACCTTTCATTACCTTTGACTTTTCACCTCCCTGCCTTTTCAATTTCATCATATGCATTCAATTGGGGCTGTTCCTCATACCATCTTCAGCCATATTTTTTTTTCTTCATTTTTCATGAAATTTCTTCCTCCTCATCTCTGAAAATTTTAGGCTCCATCATCTCTAAGAGTTTGGTAAAATTCTTTTTCTTTTCCATTGCTTTTCTACTTGTTTATGTTGTTTTCACTTGCTTTCTCGCCCTTGTAGCTCAACCCCTTGCTCCTCCTTCACCATGGCTGCCACCACCACCACCTGAGCCAGCCTCCACCACCTCCTCTACAGCCCCAAGCCACTGGCCATGCACCCATGTGACCAAATCCAACAATATCTACACAAACTTCACATATATGCACCATAGCCAATCACCTATGCCTTCATCACTTTCAACCACCCGTTGGCCGCCACCTACTCCACCTCCACCATCCATGGATGACCTGGAACCCACTGCCACACCATCCTACAGCCCACTACAGTGATGGCCGCACCATGCTAGCTTGTGGCCGAACCCATATGTTGCATAGGATCCATGGTCGTTGCATTGTAGTGTTAGTTCCATGCACCTATCTCTCTACCATACTTCGCTCCATCATTTTCCCATGCTAGGCCGACCTTTAGGAACCCAGACCAGATCCAAACCATGCCTTTAGCCATGCCATTTCAGATATGGAGCTGAAGCATAGGTGGTAGAAAGCAAGTGCAAACACTTTGGATTTGTTTATGCATCCAATTCTATCATTGTTTAATGGTATTTTGTGTTGAAACTTATGTGTTGTTATACTCGTTTTGTTGAATGTATCTAAGGGAATTGATACTTTGGCTCTCCCACTCATCTTTGTGTCGTGTTATCGTTCTTATTGGGATCTCATTCGTGCATTCGTTGTTGTGTCTCCAGCTCAAACAAGTGAGTTATCCTCACCAGACAATATGTACATATATAACTAGTAAATTGACCCCTTTTGAATCTGTAAAATGCATTATCAGGTTACATATGCTATATTATGATTATATGATGTTCACCCATGCTTAAACACCTATTATAACATCTGTTACTGTTATATTATGTTGTTCTGTTATTTTTATCAGTTTATCACACTGCAAGTTCCCTTTGGATTAGAATCACTATGGGTTGAAATGATACATACCCGAACGGACTTTAGAATAGGGGAAAATCGTTATGGGCTGAAATGATGGGCCTGAGCGATTTTCATTTTATTTCATTTACTTAGGACTGCGGGTTTGAAATGATAAAACTCGGATTTTATTTGTAAATTACGGGTTGAAATGATACATTACCCGTATCACTTTACCTAGGCTAGAAAATTATATACAGACCCGTAGTTAAAATATATTTTTCTAAACTTTTTAAAAATATGTTTGAAATGTAAATATTATAATATTTTGATTTAAAACATAATTAAAAATGATTTTTGTAAAGTATTATTGATTTTTTTGGAAATTTATAGGTTAAATAAATTATGGAAAAGTTAGAAAATTTAAATGTAAGTTATTTTGGAAATTTTGATTTAATTATAATTGGAAATTAAATTAAATATAAAATTATGATAAATTTATGATAATTTGAATTTAAAATGAATTTAAAATAATTTTATAATATATTAATGATTTTTGAGTAAACTTAAAAAAATGAAAGGGATGATTATTTAAGTTGAAATTTTGAAATATAACCAAATGGGAATTTGTGAAGTTGGCTTAAAAGTGAATTTTAAGTTAAGTGAATAAAATTGAAATTAAGTTATATTTTGAAATTTAAACTTAAGTTTTAAGTTGAAATTTAATTTAATGAATTTAAATTTGAATGTTGAAATTTAATAAGTGAATTATTATTAAATCTTGATTTTTGAATGGAAATTTAACTTTATAAAATCATGTACTTAAGGAAAATTAAATGTTGTTTATAAATGTGAAAATGTATGATTTTATAAGTTAAAAATGTTTTAAATAAAAATATAATTGGTTGTGAAATTATATTGAATATTTGAAGTTAATTAACTGCATTTTTGAAATGCTATTAATTGCAATTTAAATGATACTACATCATTTGTAAATGATGTAGTTGATGATAATGAACTAAAAAGCTAAATTGAATTAAAGGCTATTATAGCAATCTTTTTAAGTGCTATAATTGTTGAATTTAACTAAGTTTATTTGAAATATTAAGTTAACCCTATTACAACATTTTTAAAAATGCCGTCTTTTGTTAAATTGAACTGTTTTGAATGTAACTTTCCGTAGCGTTTTCTAAATGCTGCGAAAAGTGAATTTTCACTGTTTTGATAAACTTAAGTGAATAAATGAACTTTGGAAGTTGAAATTTTTGAAAATTTAATAATTTAATTATTAAATATAATAACTTCATTTTAATGATTTAAAATGATTTTTGAAATACAAACTGTTTGGAAATGTAAATTGAAATGGTATTTTAAATTGAATAAAATGAATAATGATTTGAAATGAATGTGGTTTTGAAAAGATATGATATTTTGGCTTATTAAAATGATTTGAAATGAAGTTTTGGAAAGATATGATATTTTTGATATATTAAAATGATTGAAATGACTTGAAATGGATATGATATTTTTGATATATTAAAATGATTGAAATGAGGTTTTGAAATGATATGATATTTTGATATATTAAAATGATTTGAAATGTGGTTTTGAAATGATATGATATTTTGATATATTAAAATGATTTGAAATGTGGTTTTGAAAAGATATGATATTTTGATAAATTAAAATGATTTGACAAGAATTTCTGGAAAGATATGATGTTTTAAAATGGTTTGGAATTAATTTAATCATTATTTTGATAAAGATTTGGATTTGAAATGATATCCTATTTTGAAGTATAAACATTATTTTAAAAGTTATAACTACGGGTTATAATAACGATTGGTTGGCAAAGAGACCGGGATCGGATATCTGGCATACTCTCTGTCGATACCGAAAACCACTTTGACAACCGTGTACGCGGTGGAGATTCCAGAATGAAGTAGGATGGTGGCGACGTTCTTGAGGTATATTACGTGGATCCAACTTCCGTGAGTTGGCATAAGGTGGCTAAAACAGGAGCGATCTCGGGCCAAGTGAGGTCATTCCTCCGATCGGACACATTCCTTCGATACTATACTCTTACTTGTGATTGATTAGATGGCCATCCTCCGATTTTGATTGGGAGTGTGTTCCGAGGTGGGCGTATGTGGCTGCTGCGTTACCACCAGCCCGTGTGCGTAATTGGTATATCTACCCTGGCATTGCCTTGTGTGCCGTGTCACCTACCATACCGAGCCTTTACTACGAGTTTGTTTTTCTCCCGTAGCCCGTGTGGTATCCTCTGACAGTCACCCGGAGTGGAGATGGCATGATATTGGATGGACTACTGGGACTATTATGTGTGAAGGGTGATATGGGTAGCCCGGAACGCTATTTAAAAGTAAGTTTATTTTACTGTAGACATTATTATAATAGCGAAATATTACTACATAGTAAATAGTTTAACGGATCCTTAAAGGATGGGCGGTCTCAAGCATCCTTTAAGTTACTTGTACCTTATTACAATTCATTTGAGTTGGTTTACATTATATAAGTATATATTATCCTGACTCTAGTGTTTGTATTTTTATTTACGCTCGGGTCAGCCTGAGTTATTCACAGATTTGGATTCCACTTTCTGGAGATTGGAATCGCTGGAGATTATTTGTTTATCTAGTTTTATCTATTCCAGTTCTGTTGTTCTATTCAGCTTGTACTTGGTTATCATCTTAAGAGTTCTGTTGTACTTTATTTAGTCTGTTGTATTTTATTTAACTCTGATATATTTATATAGTGGCTTCATGAACTACTATTTCTTTTACTTCTGCTGCATTATTAAATACTCTGTGTCTGTGTCTGTGATCTGTGATTTTATTTACTGCATATTCTGAGATTTGCCAAATTTTATTTACAATGCGGTATTTTGAGCAATTCAAGTCCGACATGTGCGGATGCGAATGGTTGAAAATATCGGGTTGTTACAGTTGGTATCAGAGCTTTGGTAGCTCTAGGCAAAACTCAGTATATAGGGTAAATGTATTTACAGAATCACTTTCATTCGAGTTTAAACCTCTTCCTTTTTGACTCGATTCCTTTGAATTTTGGAACATTCCCTGTGGTTCCAAAATCCATTCATGTCCCTCACTATTTATCTTCTTTTGTTTCTGGAGTATCCCATAACTCCACTTCAAAAGATCTTCATAATGAGTCGGCGGTCTCGCCAACCTCAAATTTATTTGTAAAAGGGGAAAACCCCTTTACAACAACATCGATTCACCAGAGATTCTATATCCTCGGTTTAGATGCTAGTATCTCTTATAATTTCGAACTCTACATCTTGAGATCGAATGTCGATTTACCCAAGAAATCCACATCGATCTTATTCTTTAAGTCACGGTTGACCCGGTTAAGGTTGCCCGCGATTTATATAAACTCATCCATCTCCCTATTCTGTTATTTAATCATCTCATCTTTGTTTCCAACTTATCTTCAAATTATTCTTGAAGTGTATTTGTAAACTAATATTTAAAATGTTTTATATATTGTGTTGTTTGAGTTGTTGATGTTGATTTGGGTTTCTAATCGATTCGTCTAATCAACGCTATCGATAAGATTTCCAAAACACTTGAACAGAGCAAACTGACACAATATGTTTTTAAAATTTAGTAATGAAATAAATTTTGTGAAATAAATTTTGTAACTATATTATAAATCTTTATCTGGATTTTTATTTGAATTGGTTGTTGAGAAATAATATTTGATTTATATATCATTTTCTATTGTTTCATATATCTAATTGAACTATAAAACATGGTTATAAATATATTTGGAAATTCAAAATGAATGTAAAACAAGAATTTCAGAATTTAATTTCCGATGGATTTCAAACTTTGTGTTTAAAGTTTTAAAGGATATATTATTTGAAGTATTTTCGAATAGAAATTTGTTTCCAAAGAATTTTAATTTTAAATTTAGTTCTCTTCTCTTTGTCGTTGGAAAATAATTTCGGTGATGACTGCAGCATCATCGACATTCATTTTCGAGTTTCAAGTGAAGAGACCATTCTGTTGTCTTGCTACAGTTTTGTTTTGGGGAATTTAATTGATTTTAATTTCTAAAATAAGACTGGATTTACAACATATGCTGATATATGATTTGAATTTGAATGGATATATATATATAGTGTATATGAGCATTTATTTATCTCTAAATAGTTTGGAATTTATCGGAAATTTAATTCCTAAATTTTATCTTCAAGGATAATTTCTAAGTATAATTTTGAGATTTGGATAAATATTCAAGCTTGAAATAATTGAATTTAGAAAGTTTTATTTGTATAATACACAAATTCATTCCAATATAACTTACCTTAATTTTCAGAAGTTAACAACGTAATTGGATAATATATAATATAAAAAGTATTTATAAATGAAATTTGAGTGGTTATAATAAATGTTATACACTTAAATTTTAGTTATAAAAAGATTAACTGAGGTAAGTAGAATAAAAAGGTAATTGAATAATTTACAATATAAATGATGTTAAAGGAAATAAGAATAAGTTAAAATAATTATAATAATGTAAGTATATTTAGCATAGGTGATAAAATATATTGAGGGGAAAAAACTTAATTTTAATTAGGTATAAAGAGGAATTAAATTTATTGTGTACATTTTGAGTATAATAATGATTTTCAAATCCATGATTTTTGGAAAATGGTCAGTTTATGAAAATTAGATGATAAGATAATGAAATTATAGATAGTTAAGATTTATTTAACTGGTGTAAAATTAATTATCAATTTAAGTTGAAAATTCCATTGTTTCAAACTTATTATCTTATTTTGTTCTCAAAATTGTCTTTAGTTGTCCTTATTTTTTTTCCTCATCTTGCTATAGACTGGTATAGACATCTATTTATAATCTTTCTGTTTAGAAATCTTTCTATAATCTTCAAAAATCTTTGGTACTCATCTTTGAATCTAAGCACTGCTTGCCATCCACAGACCGTCGGTCAAACGGGAAGGGTGAATCAGATTCTAAAAGATTTTTTTTCCATGCTTGTGTTCTTGAATTCTGGAAGATCTTGGAAAGATCATCTCCACATTGTTAAACTTACCTATAACAACAGTTATCAGGTATGATTTTAATATTCTTGTCATCTTGTTTTAATACTATTTCATTCTATCTTTTTCTGTGCTTTCCCTTACCTCATTCCTTTTCGGGGAGGAAAAGTTTTTGAGTGGGGGAGAGTGTAACAACCCTGTATTTTCTGATTATTGTAATTGTATATTTTAATTATTTTAATTTAAATTCCTAATTTAAAAAAAAACTTTATTTTATTTATTAAAATGAATATATTTTGTTAATTGAAATTCAAATGTTGATTTTGATGTGGATTTGAATTTCAATCATGCATAAATTGAATATTTCCAGAAAAGTGAATTTTGGTCAATCTGGTCAAACTTTGACTTTTAAATTTAAATTTTAAAAGTTTTAAAATTTTAATTTTACCTTTTGTTATGAAAGTAAATAAAATTTCAAGAACAATGCTTTTCGTTTCGTTGAAATCCGAATAATACTGTGAAAGTTATGCTTTTACAAAATTGGGTGTAAATTGTTTTATTTAACAATATTGTTTATTTTAAATTATATAGATAATTTGTATTTGTCATATCTTATTATAAATTGTATTATATGTTATGTTACATATATTTTTACCATTTAAATATTTTTAAAGAGATGTTTGAAAATTTCCAAAGCTTATTGAATTTATTTTCTATTTTTAAAGCCTAGTTTCTATTTTTCTTTGCTATTTTCTTCATTTAAATTATATTTAAATTAAAATTTATATATTTATTTGTGAATGCATTTTAGTTGATGTTATTATCTTTGTTATAAATATTTTTACAAGTACATAAAGATTTTCCAAAGTTCATTGCATTTATTTTTCATATTTTCAAGACTAGTTTGCAATTTTTGCTGTTTTATTAATTAAATTATATGTAATTAATATTTATTTATTTTATTTACTTGTTTAATTTATTTATGAGTTTATTTTATCTTTATTTATCAGTATTTTAAATGTATTTAAAATTACAAAAAGAATTAGAGAAATATGAAGAGTTTAAAACCTTTCATTTACCTTTGACTTTTCACCTCCCTGCCTTTTCAATTTCATCATATGCATTCAATTGGGGCTGTTCCTTATACCATCTTCAGCCATATTTTTTTTTTCTTCATTTTTCACGAAATTTCTTCCTCCTCATCTCTGAAAATTTTAGGCTCCATCATCTCCAAGAGTTTGGTAAAATTCTTTTTCTTTTCCATTGCTTTTCTACTTGTTTATGTTGTTTTCACTTGCTTTCTCACCCTTGTAGCTCAGCCCCTTGCTCCTCCTTCACCATGGCTGCCACCACCACCACCTGAGCCAGCCTCCACCACCTCCTCTACAGCCCCAAGCCACTGGCCATGCACCCATGTGACCAAATCCAACAATATCTACACAAACTTCACATATAAGCACCATAGCCAATCACCTATGCCTTCATCACTTTCAACCACCCGTTGGCCGCCACCTACTCCACCTCCACCATCCATGGATGACCTGGAACCCGCTGCCACACCATCCTACAGCCCACTACAGTGATGGCCGCACCATGCTAGCTTGTGGCCGAACCCATATGTTGCATAGGATCCATGGTCGTTGCATTGTAGTGTTAGTTCCATGCACCTATCTCTCTACCATACTTTGCTCCATCATTTTCCCATGCTAGGCCGACCTTTAGGAACCCATACCAGATCCAAACCATGCCTTTAGCCGTACCATTTCAGATCTGGAGCTGAAGCATAGGTGGTAGAAAGCAAGTGCAAACACTTTGGATTTGTTTATGCATCCAATTCTATCATTGTTTAATGGTATTTTGTGTTGAAACTTACGTGTTGTTATACTTGTTTTGTTGAATGTATCTAAGGGAATTGATACTTTGGCTCTCCCACTCATCTTTGTGTCGTGTTATCGTTCTTGTTGGGATCTCATTCGTGCATTCGTTGTTGTGTCTCCAGCTCAAACAAGTGAGTTATCCTCACCAGACAATATGTACATATATAACTAGTAAATTGACCCCTTTTGAATCTGTAAAATGCATTATCAGGTTACATATGCTATATTATGATTATATGATGTTCACCCATGCTTAAACACCTATTATAACATCTGTTACTGTTATATTATGTTGTTTTGTTATTTTTATCAGTTTATCACACTGCAAGTTCCCTTTAGATTAGAATCACTATGGGTTGAAATGATACATACCCGAACGGACTTTAGAATAGGGGAAAATCGTTATGGGCTGAAATGATGGGCCTGAGCGATTTTCATTTTATTTCATTTACTTGGGACTGCGGGTTTGAAATGATAAAACTCGGATTTTCTTTGTAAATTACGGGTTGAAATGATACATTACCCGTATCACTTTACCTAGGCTAGAAAATTTTATACAGACCCGTAGTTAAAATATATTTTTCTAAACTTTTTAAAAATATGTTTGAAATGTAAATATTATAATATTTTGATTTAAAACATAATTAAAAATGATTTTTGTAAAGTATTATTGATTTTTTTGGAAATTTATAGGTTAAATAAATTATGGAAAAGTTAGAAAATTTAAATGTAAGTTATTTTGGAAATTTTGATTTAATTATAATCGGAAATTAAATTAAATATAAAATTATGATAAATTTATGATAATTTGAATTTAAAATGAATTTAAAATGATTTTATAATATATTAATGATTTTTGAGTAAAGTTAAAAAAAATGAAAGGGATGATTATTTAAGTTGAAATTTTGAAATATAACCAAATGGGAATTTGTGAATTTGGCTTAAAAGTGAATTTTAAGTTAAGTGAATAAAATTGAAATTAAGTTGTAACAACCCGCATATTTATCGAGTTTACATTTAAATATTTTTATTTAAATATTAAATCGTTAATCGGATTTTGGTCCGAAAAACTACTTTTTGCAAACGGTCAAATTAGGACTCGAGACCACTTCCATTGAGTTTGAAATGTCGTTTACAACTTTTTAAGTATAAACATCGATAGGTTTGGAGTTAGTGAAATTTCACTAACTTTTCCCGCTTTGGACTTTGGGTTAGTTTAGCCTATTAAGCCCAAGTTCCAACCCTCTTCTCCTCACTCTTCATAAATTTCCTAACTAACTCAAGCTTTAGCATTAATGGTGAAGAGAATGGGAAATTAAAACTCCAAGCTCAAATTCAATTGCAACTCCATCATTCAACTCCAAATTCAAGTAGAAGATATTGGATTCATGCTTTGGATTGCTTCTCCTTGCTTTCAAGCTTCATCTTCATAAATTTTAGTGCAAATGTGAGATTTTTATCTCACAATTCTAGCCTATAACTATATTGGACTGTTGGGAATGATTCCCCATCACTTTAGCATGTGCATTTGCATTTGGTTTGGATTGGATTGGCGAAAAACTCCAATTTTTAGCGTTTTTGACAAAAAACTGCAGTTAGGTCGCACTGCCTCGGATTTAGGTCGTTCTGGCCTTAAGTCGTTTCTGGCCATCGCTAAGTCGTCCACGAGTTAAGCCTAAGTCGTAAGTCGCGCGCGTTGAAAAGTCACCGCCTTTGTATTTCTGTTCGCCTGTGTTGAGTCGTTCACGAGTTAGAGTGCTAAGTCGGCTGCGAGTTAAGAGTTAAGTCGTTCGTGTGTTATCTCGTAAGTCGTCTCCGACCTAAGCTCCAGTAAGTCGTTCGTGTGTTATCTCGTAAGTCGTCTCCGACCTAAGCTCCAGTAAGTCGTTCGCGTGTTATCTCGTAAGTCGTCTCCGACCTATGCTCCACTAGGTCGTAGGTCGTATCCGACCTAAGCCTCTCTAAGTCGCGAATTGTTAAGTCGGCTGTCCTTAAGTCGTTCGACCCCACTAAGTCGTAGGTCGCCTCCGACCTTACCCTTAGGTCGTATGACCTGTTTGTTAAGTCGGCTGTCCTTAAGTCGTTCGACCCCACTAAGTCGTAGGTCGCCTCCGACCTTACCCTTAGGTCGTATGACCTGTCATCCACTAGGTCGCGCCACTTAGGTCGTATCCCTTAGGCCGCGAACTCTTTAGGTCGTTAGACCTCATTTTGCTTTAGGTCGTAAGCCGCTTGTCTTCACTTAGGTCGTACCGTGACGGGGCGCTGCCCCGCACCCCGCCGGGGGCGCTGCCCCCTGGACCCCCGCGACCTGACCGGGCAGGTCGAACCCCGTATAACTCTGCGTAGGCGATCTTATCTAAAGAACATTCAACCGAACTTCCTGAGCTGATTTCCTTGGATTTTTATCACATCTTCGAATGTGATCTTTGTGATTGATTGTTTCTACAATCGCTTCTGTGATTTGTCACTTTAAAATATGAAGGTTTCAATACTAGTAGTAAATATTTTCTTAAACCGTTTTCCAATCTATTAGTATATACAAGCCTTTACCTCACTCAGATGAGAAATCTAATTAAACGACTTAGTAAAACAAGTGGTATGAAACGCTTGCGTTCACTTCGTCGGTTAATTCTTGGACTTGTTCGATTGAACCCCTTGTGACAATTTTATTAGTGAAGATTTACAGTTTGTTCGTAAATATTTAAGTTAAGCAAGTGGTTATGGGACATGAAGCTAAACTTCTATATTTACTAGCTTAGTGTAATTGACACTTCTCGTTGATCTTGATGATCGCTTTATGAATTAGACTAGCAATTGCGCGATGTCTCTTTCATTGCAAGGTTAGACTAGACACCACTTGTGTGATTCCATTCACACATACCTTTCTGCTTTTTGGTTAGTCTTGACCTCATTCTGTGTGATTCCACTCACACATGTGGGGTAGCTCCCCATGGTCTTCGAACCGTCATGTGATAGGCCTCTTTCCCTTTTTATGATTTCTGGATTTCTCGTGTTGATTTCTGGAATTTGTGTCATTGACTTGTTATGAGTACAAGTTTAGGGTATGATGCCCCCTTCGAATCTTTGAGAAGATTCTTGTGATATTGATTATCTCTTATTGATTGATCTTCTGTTGATCATTATTTACATACTTATAGCGGTATGTCGTTATGGATGTTTATGTTTATGCCATATCTTTTATGTTATATCATGTCATCTGATATTTATAGCTAGACTGATCCGTTTATTATTTTCTTAAATAATACTCGGATCAGACCGAGATGTTACAGGTGCTTCTGCTTGACTTCTTCCCAGGGATTCATCACTCTGACTTTTGGCTAACTGTTTAGATTAGCAGTTTTTGCTGTATACACTTGAGATATAGACTCATAGTTGTATTCTTTTGTATAGCACGTGTTGCTATTCTTTTGTATTATCGTGGATCTTATTGACCACTACTCTGATGTACACTTTCATGTGTTAGTTATATATTCATATCTTCTTCCGCCTTTGTGATATGGATATCTGTGACTGATTTGTGATATGATTATTTCTATGTTTGTTTCCGAAGATTATTTATAGCCACCGTGTGATAAGCTATTACATGGATGGTCGCTCCTCAACAGCCTTATTCTCCGTGCTAGTTGACAGCACTTCTCCGGAGTGTTCTTGGCTAGCGTGGGTATAGAGGTGGGGCGTCACATAAGTTATATTTTGAAATTTAAACTTAAGTTTTAAGTTGAAATTTAATTTAATGAATTTAAATTTGAATGTTGAAATTTAATAAGTGAATTATTATTAAATCTTGATTTTTGAATGGAAATTTAACTTTATAAAATCATGAACTTAAAGAAAATTAAATGTTGTTTATAAATGTGAAAATGTATGATTTTATAAGTTAAAAATGTTTTAAATAAAAATATAATTGGTTGTGAAATTATATTGAATATTTGAAGTTAATTAACTGCATTTTTGAAATGCTATTAATTGCAATTTAAATGATATTACATCATTTGTAAATGATGTAGTTGATGATAATGAACTAAAAAGCTAAATTGAATTAAAGGCTATTATAGCAATCTTTTTAAGTGCTATAATTGTTTAATTTAACTAAGTTTATTTGAAATATTAAGTAAACCCTATTACAACATTTTTAAAAATGCCGTCTTTTGTTAAATTGAACTGTTTTGAATGTAACTTTCCGTAGCGCTTTCTAAATGCTGCGAAAAGTGAATTTTCACTGTTTTGATAAACTTAAGTGAATAAATGAACTTTGGAAGTTGAAATTTTTGGAAATTTAATAATTTAATTACTAAATATAATAACTTCATTTTAATGATTTAAAATGATTTTTGAAATACAAACTGTTTGGAAATGTAAATTGAAATGGTATTTTAAATTGAATAAAATGAATAATGATTTGAAATGAATGTGGTTTTGAAAAGATATGATATTTTGGTTTATTAAAATGATTTGAAATGAAGTTTTGGAAAGATATGATATTTTTGATATATTAAAATGATTGAAATGACTTGAAATGGATATGATATTTTTGACATATTAAAATGATTGAAATGAGGTTTTGAAATGATATGATATTTTGATATATTAAAATGATTTGAAATGTGGTTTTGAAATGATATGATATTTTGATATATTAAAATGATTTGAAATGTGGTTTTGAAATGATATGATATTTTGATGTATTAAAATGATTTGAAATGTGGTTTTGAAAAGATATGATATTTTGATAAATTAAAATGATTTGACAAGAATTTCTGGAAAGATATGATGTTTTATAATGGTTTGGAATTAATTTAATCATTATTTTGATAAAGATTTGGATTTGAAATGATATCCTATTTTGAAGTATAAACATTATTTTAAAAGTTATAACTACGGGTTATAATAACGATTGGTTGGCAAAGAGACCGGGATCGGATATCTGGCATACTCTCTGTCGATACCGAAAACCACTTTGACAACCGTGTACGCGGTGGAGATTCCAGAATGAAGTAGGATGGTGGCGACGTTCTTGAGATATATTACGTGGATCCAACTCCCGTGAGTTGGCATAAGGTGGTTAAAACAGGAGCGATCTCGGGCCAAGTGAGGTCATTCCTCCGATCGGCACATTCCTTCGATACAATACTCTTACTTGTGATTGATTAGATGGCCATCCTCCGATTTTGATTGGGAGTGTGTTCCGAGGTGGGCGTATGTGGCTGCTGCGTTACCACCAGCCCGTGTGCGTAATTGGTATATCTACCCTGGCATTGCCTTGTGTGCCGTGTCACCTACCATACCGAGCCTTTACTACGAGTTTGTTTTTCTCCCGTAGCCCGTGTGGTATCCTCTGACAGTCACCCGGAGTGGAGATGGCATGATATTGGATGGACTACTGGGACTATTATGTGTGAAGGGTGATATGGGTAGCCCGGAACGCTATTTAAAAGTAAGTTTATTTTACTGTAGACATTATTATAATAGCGAAATATTACTACATAGTAAATAGTTTAACGGATCCTTAAAGGATGGGCGGTCTCAGGCATCCTTTAAGTTACTTATACCTTATTACAGTTCATTTGAGTTGGTTTACATTATATAAGTATATATTGTCCTGACTCGAGTGTTTGTATTTTTATTTACGCTCGGGTCAGCCTGAGTTATTCGCAGATTTGGATTCCACTTTCTGGAGATTGGAATCGCTGGAGATTATCTGCTTATCTAGTTTTATCTATTCCAGTTCTGTTGTTCTATTCAGCTTGTACTTGGTTATCATCTTAAGAGTTCTGTTGTACTTTATTTAGTCTGTTGTATTTTATTTAACTCTGATATATTTATATAGTGGCTTCATGAACTACTATTTCTTTTACTTCGGCTGCATTATTAAATACTCTGTGTCTGTGTCTGTGATCTGTGATTTTATTTACTGTATATTCTGAGATTTGCCAAATTTTATTTACAATGTGTCTGTGTCCGTGCTCGACCGGTTGCAAATTGTGAGAGTTTGCACTTCAATTAATAGGGTAGAAAAATGCAGGAAATTGGGGTTCAGTCGACCGAACTCTCTGGTCGGTCGACCGAAGCTGTAGCCGAAACATTTCTGCTATTTTCGGTCGACCGACTTAGAGAGTTCCGTCGACCGACCTGCTCATATTTCCCTGTTTTGCCTATTTATGCTCATTTTGCTTTGCTTTTCCAATCTTTAATCGATTCTTCTTCTCCGATTTGTTGTTATCATTTATTATCGATTTTGATGACTTCTATTATGGAATTTTTGGGTATATCCATTTTTGATGGATTTGGAATCGATTTCTTTGGATTTAATTCACGTCTTTCAACGTGAGATTTTAGTGATTGACTGTTTCTACAATCATTTTTGTGATTTGTCACTTTTAAAAATATAAAGGTTTCAATACTAGTACTAAATAGTAAAACTCTTTTATCAAAATGATTTCAACTCTATTTTCAATATCAAGCTTGTTTATAAAACCGTTTTCCAATCTACTAGCATATACAAACCTTTACATCATTCGTATGAGAAATCTAATTAAACGGCTTAGTAAAACAAGTGGTATGAAATGCTTGCTTTTACTTCGTCGGTTAATTCTTGGACTTGTTCGATTGATCTCTTGTGACAATTTTCGAGTGGAAATCTACAATCTGTTCGTAAATATTTAAGTTAAGCTAGTGGTTATGGGACATGAAGCTAAACTCATATATTTACTAGCTTAGTGTAATTTACACTTAACCTCGAGTGGAAGTCTACAATTTGTTCGTAAATAATTAAGTTAAGCTAGTGGTTATGGGACATGAAGCTAAACTCATTTATTTACTAGCTTAGTGAAATTTACACTTATCGATCAAATGATGATCATTTTGTGATTTAGACTAGCAATGTGCAATGTCTCTTTGTCTACGAGGGAGACTAAACCCCATTTTTAGTGGAGCTTCGGCTTGGTGGGATACGACCCATGGTCTTCAGGCCGTTTTAGTGGAGCTTCGGCTCATGGTCTTCAGGCCGTTTTAGTGGAGCCTCGGCTCAAAATTAATGGTTCGCAACCATGGAATAGCTTTCCGTTTTAGTGATACATGTGTTGGTGAGTGTTAATGCTCCCGTTCTAGTGACAGGCCTCTTTCCCCTTTTTGTGATTTCTGGATTTCTATTGATTGATTTCTAGAATTTGTGTTTCACCAATTTTCGTGATTTACATTGATAAGCTTTATCATTATTTGTGCATTAGTGAATTTTTGTGTCATTAACTTTTTGTGAATAAAAATATAGAGTATGACATTCCTTTTTATCTTTGAGAAGATTCTTGTGGTATTGATTAATCTCTTGTTGATTTCAGTTACATACTTATAATAGTATGGCATTTTGGTTATTATATGATTTTGTCATATCTCTTATTTTATATCATTTCATCAGATATTTATAGCTAGACTGATCCGTTTATTATTTTTTTATTAAATAATACTCGGGTCAGACCGAGATGTTACAGGTGCTTCTGCTTGACTCCACGTCTGGTGTTTACTATCATGACTTTTGGCTAACTACTTAGATTAGTAGTTTTTGGTTGTATACATTTGAGATATAGACTCCTTGATGTATACTTATTCTTTTGCCTCGCACTTGTATCTATTATCTTGTGATATTGTGGATCTTGTTGACCACTACTCTGATGTACACTTTCATGTGTTATATTCATATCTTTTTCCGCCTTTGTGATATGGATATCTATGACTGATTTATGTTATGCTTATTTCTATATTTGTTTCCGGAGATTATATATATAGCCATTGTGTAGCAGCTTTGAGTTTGTATCGGCATGTCGGATTCCCTCTTGAAATGAAATGGATCTTAAACTATCTGGCATATCGGTGCTCGCACAAAGCAATTACACGGATGGTCGCTCCTCAACAGCCTTATTCTCCGCGCTAGTTGACGGAATTACCTCGTAGTGTCCTTGCCAGTGTGGGTATAGAGGTGGGGCGTCACAGCTTGGTATCAGAGCCAAACTTCGGAACAATGTAGAATAATGTAACAAGGATCATCGTCCTAAGTCCATATTAGGAGTCGTGCTTTAGGATTTAATTCGAGTCTTCGTACCGATTCATCCTATTTTCTTTATGATTTCGTGTTTTATCTATCAAGATTGCTTGGTATCCATTTGGTGAATAACCTTTTTCTTCTTCTTTCTTTCTTTCTAAAGTAAGAGAAATGGTTAGACCAGGCCGTCCCAGCACCGGTCAATCTTATGCTACTCCCCAAGATGGAGTATTTATGTCTGCCCAGCAGCTTCTTGATCTAGTAAAGAATGCTCAAGCAGCTGGTTCTAATCCGAAGCCTACTCATCCTTGATCCAGTTTTGCACACTTGTGCAGAGACTATACCGATTTGGGTGGAAGGCCATTCAATGGATCCGAGGGTATTATAGAAATTCAAGCTTGGCTCAAATCATGCGATCGCATCTTCACTCGCATGAATCTTATTGACCTTCATCGAGTCCAAGTGGCTTTTAGCATGCTCCAAGAAAGAGCGTTAGATTGGTATGAGCTCTTGACTTCGGGGATTATCGAGGCGGATCTTACTTGGGAGCAATTTCGGAAACGATTCGAATTAAAGTTTGTGCCGAAAGCTGATAAAGTAACTTTAGCACGGCGTTTTATTAACCTTGTTCAAGATGAATCTTCTATGACAGATTACGTCGCATCTTTCGAATCTCTCTCTAAGTATGGGGTCGAGTATATTAATACCCCATTGAAGAAATATCAAAGGTTTGTCTATGGGTTGAACAAGAACCTTAAAAAGCCTTTACTTCTAAAACTAGAAGTTTCTTTTGATCAGCTTATTGATATCGCTCTTCGACTTGAAGAGGCCGATAAAGAAAGCGATGTTGAAGTTGTCGGTGCCAAACAGAACTTCAACAATAACATGAAGAGGCCTATCAAGTTCAAAGGCCCCACTCCCAACAAGAAAGGGAAGCAACAAACTCCGGTGGTAAAAACTCCCACCTCTAGTTATGGACAATGCTACAATTGTGGTTCCACGGACCATTATGCAAGGGAGTGCCCGAAACCTCTCTTTTGTCGTTATTGCAAAAGTTCGGGTCATCTTATATCTACATGTCCCATACTCCGAAGCAGGAGAGAGGAAGGGCTGAATGTTGTTTAAGCTCCCAGTGAAACTTCTCCTAGTCAAGGTATTTCTTAATCAATCCTTGATTTCATTTGTTTTGTGATTATCTTTTTCGAGTTCTTGTTGATATGAGTTCATCTTATTATTTTATATCAAAAGAACTTGTTGATTCTTTTTCTTTAAAACATTTTGGGCTTGATGACTTCTTTGAGAATTTCGAATCCGGTTGGTCGATCCGCAATGCTCAATTTGCTTTGTTTTGATGTCGAGATTACTTTATATGATTTTTTTTCTTTCCGAGCCAATTTTCATGTTATGCATTACTCAGACTTCGGAATTGATTTGTGTGAAAGGATTGGCTTAATCTTTATGAAGCCCATATCCTATTTTCCGAGTGGACTGTTCATCCTCGATATTCTCAATCTGTTAAACAGATTTTTATTTTTCTTTGTGATTCCGATTCCAACTTGATGGCATCATTTTTATTCTTCAAACCCACATGATGAGGAAAACGTTATTTCTCTCATTCATGTAGTTTGAGAATTTTTCGGTATTTTTGATGTTTGTCTTAGGATCATCACCTAAGCAATATCTTGTGTGGTGTTAAGGTCTTTTCAGCTCGACCTTGCCAACGATTTTCATTTGCTACGAGTTGCGGCAGTTAGCATTCCACTTACCGCATTCCAAACTCGTTATGATTCTTATGAATGACTAATTATGTCATTCAGTTTGTCCAGCTTATTTTATCCATTTTATGAATCGAGTATTTTACGAATATCTCGATGATTCTATTTTGTATTTATTGATTTTGGATGAAAATAGAAATTTAAAATTTTGCAAATCTTTTTCATAAGATTTATTTATAAGTACAACTGGATTTTGATCTTAAACGAGCAATGAATATTCTCAAAACTTTTAAGAGATATTTTCATCATATAGTAGATGATTTTGTGATTGTATTGCCCGTTGAGTGCTTTAAGAATTCTGGTCGATGCGCTTGATCAACGTTATCGATAGGAATTTCCTAAACGCTTTGATGAGACAATCGGACACGATATATTGACTTGTAAAAATGTAAATTTTCCTAGAAATATTATTACATAAAGATAATTATGATTTTGAAAGTTTTAGCTTTTCGGGAAAGAAGATTATTTAAAAGAAATTCTTTCTTTTCGATACTCTTATTCTTGTGATTCCCGATGGGAACCAAGACTTTATCTTTTGTACCAATGCTAATCGTATTGGTTTGGATGTCGTTCTCTTGCAAAAGAGAACGTGTTATCTCTTGTGCTTCTAAATCATTAATGCCTATTGAGACTAGATATGCCACTCATGATCTAGTGCTCGTGGCTATTGATTTCGCTTTTAAAAATTTGGCATCATTATTTTTGGGTGAGAAATTTGTTCTCTACCCTGATCGTAAATCTTTGGAATATTTATTTTCTCATAAAGAACTTAATATTGGATCGAGTTCCTTGCATCTTATGATCTTGATATTCTTTGTATATTTTCGGAAAGGGGAATCGTGTTACTGATGCACTTTGTCGTAAACAACAAGTGGTTGTTTTTTTGATGATGTCCAAATAGAATGATCATTTTACCAACATCGGACGTTTCGATGTACTTCGTTTTATTGAGCTTCGTCTCATTTCTTTATGGGCTTGCGTCCGATGTTCTTTTATGGTGTTTGGTTCATCAGATGCACCGTTATTGTACTACATCGATGTCCCGGTGCTTCGGTTCACTTGACGTACCGTTTGTACTGCGTCGGTGTTCCGAATTATTTGACCTTCGGTTCATTTGACGTACCGTTTGTACTGCGTTGGTGTTCCGAATTACTTGAGCTTCAGTTCATTTGACATACCGTTTGTACTGCGTCGGTGTTCCGAATTATTTGAGCCTTGGTACATCTGGTGTACCGTCATTGTACTACGTTGTTGTTCCAAATTATTCGAGTTTCTAGTTTCTCGGGCGTACTGTTGTTATACTACGTCGTTGCACCGGCTCAATTTTCTATTATTCATGACGTTTTCTCACGTCTTTCTACTATGGAAATGCCTTAGGGATTCCGATTCTTATGCTTGTGCCCGGTATTATTGAAGGAAGTGAAGTTTCACCAGATTTGACTTAGGAGCTATATTCTATTCGCATCATTGCTTCGGAGGTTGAGCGCCTTCGAAATAAAGATGATCTTTTTGTGAGAGTTCAGTGGTTCTCAAATCCTAAGGATTGCTCTTGGGAATCCAGAGAATTCATCGTGCGAACCCGTTCGGACTTACTCTTTCGTGCTCTTTATGGTGAACTTCTTATTTCAAATTTTCTTTTGCGTTGTTATGCTTTTATGGTTGTTACTCTTTATTTTCTTCTTAAGAATTGCGAGGATGCAATTTCTTTAAGGAAGGGAGTCTGTAACAACCCGCATATTTATCAATTTTATATTTAAATATTTTATTTAAATATTTCATCGTTTGTCGGATTTTAGTCCGAAAAGCTACTTTTTGCAAACAGTCGAATTGGGACTCGAGACCCCTTCCATTGAGTTCAAAATTCTGTTTGCAACATTTATGAGTATAAGCTTCGATATGTTTGGAGTAAGTTGATTTTTGCTACTTTTTCTATAGGGCTTTGGGTTTGGGTTCAGCCCATTTGCCCAATTCTGGTTATATCAACCCAACCCCTCTCCACTTCTCTTCATTCATTCCTCATTTCCTAACTCTCTCAAGCTCAAGAGAATAATGGGGGAAAAGATTGGAAATTAGAATCCCAAGCCCTAGTTCATTTGCAAAATCCAAGCTCTAGCTCCAAATTCTAAGAGAAGCCAATTGTAAGCATCTCCTTCTTCTTCTCCAACTCATTCTCCTTTCAATTTCAGAATTTCCTAAACCTAACTTAGGAAATATTTTACTTGTAAGCTTAGATTGAAGCTTCTTGGGTTGGGATTGAAGAGTGTTTGTCCTTGCCTTTCTCTATAGCTTCTTCTTACTTGTTCTTTGGGTTTAAAGGTGAGATTTTTATCTCACATCTAAGTCTATGATTATCTTTGATTGTTAGGTATGAATTCCTAACACTTATTCATGTGCATTTGATTTTGATTTGGATTTGTTTTGTGAACATTCCAATTTTTAGTGTTTTGGGTTCAAATCTTTAAAATCCTAACTTTGATGTTTGAACATGTTTTTGGTGATGCATCGAGGAGCCAATAGGACCGGGTAGCCGATGGGCGTAATCCCCTAGCGTCCGTGCTCGACCGGTTGCAAATTGTGAGAGTTTGCACTTCAATTAATAGGGTAGAAAAATGCAGGAAATTGGGGTTCAGTCGACCGAACTCTCTGGTCGGTCGACCGAAGCTGTAGCCGAAACATTTCTGCTATTTTCGGTCGACCGACTTAGAGAGTTCCGTCGACCGACCTGCTCATATTTCCCTGTTTTGCCTATTTATGCTCATTTTGCTTTGCTTTTCCAATCTTTAATCGATTCTTCTTCTCCGATTTGTTGTTATCATTTATTATCGACTTTGATGACTTCTATTATGGAATTTTTGGGTATATCCATTTTTGATGGATTTGGAATCGATTTCTTTGGATTTAATTCACCTCTTTCAACGTGAGATTTTAGTGATTGATTGTTTGTACAATCATTTTTGTGATTTGTCACTTTTAAAAATATAAAGGTTTCAATACTAGTACTAAATAGTAAAACTCTTTTATCAAAATGATTTCAACTCTATTTTCAATATCAAGCTTGTTTATAAAACCGTTTTCCAATCTACTAGCATATACAAACCTTTACATCATTCGTATGAGAAATCTAATTAAACGGCTTAGTAAAACAAGTGGTATGAAACGCTTGCTTTTACTTCGTCGGTTAATTCTTGGACTTGTTCGATTGAATCTCTTGTGACAATTTTCGAGTGGAAATCTACAATCTGTTCGTAAATATTTAAGTTAAGCTAGTGGTTATGGGACATGAAGCTAAACTCATATATTTACTAGCTTAGTGTAATTTACACTTAACCTCGAGTGGAAGTCTACAATTTGTTCGTAAATAATTAAGTTAAGCTAGTGGTTATGGGACATGAAGCTAAACTCATTTATTTACTAGCTTAGTGTAATTTACACTTATCGATCAATAATGATCATTTTGTGATTTAGACTAGCAATGTGCGATGTCTCTTTGTCTGCGAGGGAGACTAAACCCCATTTTTAGTGGAGCTTCGGCTTGGTGGGGTAACGACCCATGGTCTTCGGGCCGTTTTAGTGGAGCTTCGGGGCATGGTCTTCGGGCCGTTTTAGTGGAGCCTCGGCTCAAAATTAATGGTTCGCAACCATGGAATAGCTTTCCGCTTTAGTGATACACGTGTTAGTGAGTTTTAATGCTCCCGTTCTAGTGACAGGCCTCTTTCCCCTTTTTGTGACTTCTGGATTTCTATAATTTGTGTTTCACCAATTTTCGTGATTTACATTGATAAGCTTTATCATTATTTGTGCATTGGTGAATTTTTGTGTCATTAACTTTTTGTGAATAAAAATATGGAGTATGGCATTCCTTTTAGTCTTTGAGATGATTCTTGTGATATTGATTAATCTCTTGTTGATTTTCAATTACATACTTATCATAGTATGGCATTTTGGTTATTATACGATTTTGTCATATCTCTTATTCTATATCATTTCATCTGATATTTATAGCTAGACTGATCTGTTTATTATTTTCTTATTAACTAATAATCGGGTCAGACCGAGATGTTACAAGTGCTTCTACTTGACTCCACGTCTGGTGCTTACTATCCTGACTTTTGGTTAACTACTTAGATTAGTAGTTTTTGGTTGTATACATTTGAGATATAGACTCCTTGATGTATACTTATTCTTTTGCCTCGCACTTGTATCTATTCTCTTGTGATATTGTGGATCTTGTTGACCACTACTCTGATGTACACTTTCATGTGTTATATTCATATCTGTTTCCGCCTTTGTGATATGGATATCTGTGATATGTTATGCTTATTTCTATATTTGTTTCCGAAGATTATATATATAGCCACTGTGTAGCAGCTTTGAGTTTGTATCGGCATGTCGGATTCCCTCTTGAAATGAAATGCATCTTAAACTATCTGACATATCGGTGCTCGCACAAAGCAATTACACGGATGGTCGCTCCTCAACAGCCTTATTCTCCACGCTAGTTGACGGCATTACACCGTAGTGTCCTTGGCCAACGTGGGTATAGAGGTGGGGCGTCACATCGTTCCTATTCTTCTACCTTCATCCTTTTCAAGGACGAAAAGTTTTGAGTGGGGGAGAGTGTAACGACCCTTAAATTTTAGTGATTTGTTTATTTAATTAATTGAAATTTAGTGAAATTTTAAACAGTAAATTTGGAAATAAAAATTTAATATTTGAAATGCATATAATTAAACATAGTAAATGATAAATTTTGATCGGATAATATGGAAGTTATTTTCTTTTGTAATTCTATTTCAATATATATCAGTTAAATTTGGTGATAATAAATTAATTTTCAAAACTGAAATATTTTTCTACAGAAAAATTCTAAATCATCTTCTGACTGAGACGTTATTTTTCGTTTTTCCAAATCCGGACTTCTTTAGCTCCGTCGATCTTATTTTTCTGCGTTTTTGCTGCATTTTCCGATAGTAGAAAATTCGAATTTTTATAATTCAATCGAATCACTGATATCTATATACCGTTTTAATCGTCTCGTCGTGATGATCTCTACGGTATATTTATTTCTATACTATGAGTTCCAGTATGCGACGAAACGGAGAAACTGCGTGTCGCACCGTACCGAGATGTGTGACCGTTGGCTTTTCTTGCTTTCCAAACTTTGAACCGTGCAGCCCAAGCAATGTGATAAATTGCTTTAATAACTTTTGAAAAATCAACGGTCATCAGCTTTTATTATTATTATCAACCTTGAATTCAAGCGTTCCTTGTTTCCAACGTTTAATTTATTTTTCCTGACTCACGTGCCTCTGTCTCTTCCTTTGCCCATTTCTTCTGTCATATTCATAAAAATAGTATTCTTCTAGCTTGAATTCCTTTGGATCAGAGAGTATCTCACAACTTCTTTTCTCCTCTTTCCTTGATATGCTGAGCACATAAGCAGTGCAAGCCTCCACCTCACCTCAGCTCGCCATTCCACTGGCCTTGCCCCCTCCACGCGACCAAGACCACCAAGCCACCTCAAACCCAAGCTCGTCTCTCTCATGAACCACTCACTCGGCTCGTGCTTCACCCTCCACCTCTGACCCACAAACTCATCCGCCCATCTTCCCAAACGCAGCCACCACCGACCGCATCTCCACCTCTAACCACCCCGCCGCAACAAACGCATGCAGCCACTGTGGTATACATATTATTTATATGGTGAGTTTAAGTACTATAAGTTATATATTAGTCATATATGCAAGTTAGTCTTATTATTGTAAATATAAGTTTAAAGTTCTTTTGTTTATATATGAATATTTTATAAAGTGGATTGTTTATAGTTTGCAAATGAGGTTACATCAATTTTATAATGAAAACCGTTTTATGATGTGTGTGTGTGTGTGTGTGTGTAAGATTTTATGTTAGTTACTAGGTTATATTATATGCTAGCTGTGTATACGTATAGTTTGTGACAGCTTATATATGTTTGCACATATGTAAATTTTATGTTGGTTTTATATACAGGTCTTTTGCTTTTAGTAATAAATTTATACCAGTTCTATATCTTTCTTTTGGTTACATATAGTTTATATGGAAGTTGAAATTTAAAACTGACATTTTTTTTAGAATATACATATTGATGTCAGTTGACAGGTTTATATATATATATATATAATATGTTAAAGAAGTTTTGTATACTTATAGGGGTTATTTTAGTGTTTACAGATGTCATTTAAAGATTAAGTAGTGATGTCAAAATATTATATACATATATGAGTATATAAGTATATTTGAAAATCTGTGGTATATTATTATTATATAAGTTATCTATAATAGCTTGCAGAGCTTATATATTATATGTTAGTTTTAGCTGCGAAATTTCACGCATATGCATATATATATGTTTCTACTGTATATTTGAAAGGAAAGGAATAGTTTGTGTGTGTGTGTGTGTGTGTGTGTGTGTGTGTGTGTATCAGTTTGATTTTTGAAGATAAAGCAGGGTTTATTGCCGTTATATATATATATATATATATATATATATATATATATATTAAATATGTAATTTAATTGAATATTGGTTTTAGAGAAATTGTTCCTATCAAATTGCTCTAATTGTTTCATCGATTCCTATCTATCAGCTTGTCCTATCAAACCCGTATCCATCTAGCTTTGTTCGGGAATTCGTGCTTGGATTCGTAACTCATCTCATTTTCGTTCATCTCTAGCCTCGAAAGGTGAGTAGTTACTCAGATTAATGTTCTTATACTTATTAAATTTGATTTCAATTGAAACGACAATTGAAATATGCTGCTGTTAGTTATTTACACTGTTATATATATGCTATTACCTGCATCAATTCACCTGTGACATCCGACACTATTATCTATTATTTATATTGATGATATATGCATGTTATGTTATTATCATATCTGTTATGACTCTTCAAGTTCCCTATTAGTATAGAATCACTATTGGTTGAAATGATACATACCCGAACGATTTGTAGAATAGGAAAAAATCATTATGGGTTGAAATGATAAACCCAAGCGATTTTCATTGAATTGAATTTGGGATTACGGGTTGAAATGATGTATATACCCGTATATATTTAAATTCCAGATTGAAATGAATAAATATCTGTATCACTTGACCATAGGATACAAAATTATATACAGACATTGTTGGTCTATATGTAAATAATTTGAAATGATTACTATGGTTTTGAAAGGAAATATATGGTTATATAAATATTGACTTTAGATATTATATAAATGTTATTTTATATATATAGTTAAATTCTTGATTTTAAGCTATGCATAAATTTGTTTAATATAAAATAAGCTTAATAATAAAGTTTGATTTTATTAAAATATATTATGTTTAAGTATTTATTTAAATTATATTTTAACATAGAATTTATAATGATTAAATAAATTAAGGTTGAGAAGATAGATTTGAAATTGATTTGAAATTTAATTTAATTAAGAAATATAATTAATTATAAATCGATTTGGAACTTATTGAATTTGAGATTTTTAAAGGATAAAATTTTATAACTTGATTTCAATTAAGGTGATTTAAATGAATATTTCAAGTTTAAATAAGTTGAAGGAAATATTTAGTTTATTTGTAATTTGGGGTTTTATTTAAATAATATTACATTTATTAAGTGAATATTTCAAAACTAAATAATAATAAAGTTAAATTAAGATATATATGAAATTATCAAATTTAGTTTTGAGATTGTGAAATATTTAAAGCTTTAGAATATATCGAAATTTAAATGGTTTATTTGTGTTCAAATCTGTAGTTGAAATCGATATAATGGTTTATTGAGAACTGAATTGAATCGAAATTGATGATTTGAGATTTGGCTAATTTTAAAAATTTGGGAATGGTGTTGATTTGAAACTGATTTGTTAAATTTTAGAAAGCTATTTTATTATATAAAGTATTTTAAATTATATTTAAAACTATTTATATATGTTACTTTATAAATTTGTTGCATATAAACTATTTTAATGTAAATTATTTTTAATCTAAACTATTCTAAATTATAACTATTTTTATATAAACTATTTTAATTTATAAACTATTTTATTATATATACTATTATTTATATTTAAACAGTCAAGTAGGAAGTGTTATGATTCCAAAGCATTATGATTTCTAAATTTTGATTTCCAAAGTATTATGATTCCAAAGTGTTTGATTTAAAAAGTGGTATAACTTTGAAGTACTAAGATTTTGTAAACGGATATATTTAAGATGGATATATTTAAATGGCAATGATATTGTATTTGGTTTTGAAATGGAAGTGATGTCGTATTGATATGGTTTTGAAATGACAATGATATTTTGGTTGAAGTATAAACTATTTTGAAAGTTTATTAAATGACAAATTGGTGTAATAATTACGTAGTTATTGAAGAGTCCGGGATCGGTTAGGGACTTACTCTCTGTCTAAACCGAAAACCACTTTAATAACTATTATACGCAGAGTGTGATCCAGAATGAAGTGGTTGGAATGATGACGTTGTCGGATTTGAAGAAAGAGAAAGATAATGGATAGCCTTGACACTTGTGTCAAATTGGAAATGGCTAAAATAGGAGCCGTGTCGGGCCAATGAGGTTAGCTACGTCGAGCGAACACACTTCTTCATAAACTACTCATTACTTGTTTTTGATTGTTGCGCACCCTTGAATTTGGAGTGTTGTTTCCCGGTGTTGCGATCGTTGCGGCGATGCGTTCTCACCCGTCCAGATCAAGCAAATGGTAGTTTCACTACCTTGGGTATTGCCTCATGTGCCTTGTCATATTTGTATCCCTATACGCGACCACTACGATTTGTTTTGTATTATACCTATGGAGTACTCCCTGATATCC
Source organism: Allium cepa (assembly GCA_030765085.1). NCBI lineage: Eukaryota > Viridiplantae > Streptophyta > Magnoliopsida > Asparagales > Amaryllidaceae > Allium > Allium cepa. The sequence continues at coordinate 123,330,045 of CM060939.1, forward strand.
CAATAGTTTACGGTGGAGTTTACAGTGTTGTATAGACATTGACGCTTATATAAAATGTGTTAAGTGGGATAATGATAGCACCTTAACGCTATTTTGATACTTTATATTACTGATAGGCATTATCTACTTAGCGTACATATAAATAGTTTAATGGATCCTTAAAGTATGGTTGTCCAAAACACCCTTTGAGATACTTGTATTTCAGTTGTTATTTCACTTGAGTTGGATTTATTGATATAAGAATGTTAATCCTTACTCGAGTGTTTTGTATTTTGCTTTATGCTCGGGTCAGACTGAGTGTACCAGTATTTGAGACTCATATTTGGAGTTGGAGCTTCGCTTGGAGATCCGGCTATCTATCCAGCTTTCAGATATTCAGTCGATTCTAGTGATGTATTCTGATTCTTATATTTGACTACTGTATTCGAGACTTCTGTTGTAACTTATTTAACTCTGTTATATATATAGTAGATTCATGAACTACTATTCATTTTGTTTCCGCTGCATATTGTATATTACTCTGTGTTTGTGATTCTGTGATTTATTTATTTACTGTATATGCTGAATTTTGCCAAATATAAACTTACAATCTGGTATTTTGAGCAATTCAATTTCGGCATGTTTGGATGCGAATGGTTGAAAATATCAGGTCGTTACAACAGGAAAATTGGTATAGTGCTCAATTACATTTGAAACATTAGTGAAACTTACCCGAGAAAAGTTTGGAAATAATAAAAAATATGTAATTCAATAATACGCAACAAATGTAAGTAATAAGATGTCAAAAACGAAATTTTGTTAAGAGAAATTATAACTGAAAATTTAATTTTTATAAGTAATTTTATACAATTGATTAATGTTATAAGTAATGTGAGTGAAATAAATTAAATAATAAAAGAAAGATACTATTTAAGAAAATAAATATGAACTTAAGAATAGTAAAATTGAAATTTTAGTGGAATCAACTCAACTGAAGATAAATAGATTTAATAAATGAGTTAGATCAAATAAATTTTGTTTTGAAAATTTTTGGTAACAAATATTAATAAATTGAAACAAACCAAATTGAATGAAAATTGCTTGAATTGAAAATCAACAAAATATGAGTATAAATGAATATTATTGATTAAATAAAATGAATTGAAATCAATTAGTTGAGTATAGACCAATTTAAAAATAAACAAAATTTATAAGGCTTTAAAATTAACTGTTGTATCTAATATTGCGTATTTTAAATCTATCTTTTCTTCTGGTTGTTTCTATTCTCCTATCTCGTTCCTTTTAGGGGACAAAAAGTTTTGAGTGGCGGAGAGTGTAATGGCCCGTAAATTTTAATGGTTTTGTAACGTAATTAATTGAATTTTCGTGAAATTTAAAACAATTAAATTTCGGAATGAAAATTTGATATTTGGAATGCGTTTATTTAAACACAGCAAATGGTAAATTTTTATTTGAAAATATAAAAGTTTGTTCTGTTGTGTAAATTTCAATTTTAATTTAATATTAGTTAAATTTATGGAAATAAATCATTTTCGGAATCTGATTATTTTTATATAATAAAAATGTAAATCATGTTCTGAGTGAGACGTCATATTTCATTTCACCAAATTTGGTCAGCTCTAACCCTATTTATCTTATTTTCTGCGAATTAGCAGTAGTTTAGCATAGAATATCAACTTTTGATAGGATGATCGTATCGCTCATATCTATGTACCGTTCTATTCGTCTCGTCATGTTGATCTCTGCAGTATATTCATCTGTGTGTTTCGGAGCTCGGTAAGCGGTAGAATCTATGGAAACTGTAACCGTATCAGTACCCGTTTTGAACCCTTTTGTTTTCCTATGTCATTTCATTGCCCTCCGTGAGAAAGCTGTCACCCACTAATAATTATTATTTCCTGAATTCAAAAGCTGACTTTTGCGTTTCCTAAGGTTTAATTTATATTTTTCTCTGGTCCATTTTCTTTTTGGTTCTATTTCGTTCTGACATATATAAATAAAGTATTATATATTATTTTACCTGTAGTTGAACTTTTCCTCTTCCTATCCATTACCTTCCGCATAGGTATACATCAGCCTTCCTGCTTCCTTGCATTCATCCACCTCTCCACCAAATGCCAGCAACACCGACCTTCACCGAACAAAGCAACCTCACCACCTTTAGCCCCCCAGCGCCACCGAAGGCCTTCCTTCCTACCTTATCCGCCTTCAAGCCACGCACTGCCTTCATTCCCAAACCCTTCGCCTATCTCACCAACCCCCATCACCAATGACCGCATGCAACTCGTACACCCTCGCCCACCTCCTTTCAACCATGACCCGCCTCCTCTTCCCACAACCATAGCCCACGCCATTAATCATCAGCCCAGCCCTCACTAAAGCCTTAACCCGCGAGCATCACCACCATAGCCGTAGCCTGGCCACCCTCTGCCTCCCTGTGCACCTCGCTTCCGCCCCTCTAAATTTTATTTTTTGAAAACATGTTGCTTATTTATGTAGTTGCCGAATAGCACATCACACCCTCGAGCTCAGCAGCCCTCTCTTTGGTTATACATACACACACACATGATTTTAGACATTATTATTTCATTGGTTTAAAGTATAAATGTTTTGATTTACTGAAATCTATATGTTTATGCAAGTTATATATATGTTATTTCGTATATAAAGCTTACGTAGGTTAGTTTATATCCATATTTATCTTATCTGCTTTTCTATTATATTTAATATATAGATTTGTCTATAATTATTTATTGAAATTTATATAATATATTTGATATATTTGATCGCATATATATTATGTATATATATTATAAAAATTGATATATTCTATTACCAGCTTGTAGCACCCTCTTTTGATTTTATATATGTAAATTATATATGTAGTTATTTATGTGGTATAAGATCTATGTATATATGTTTTATATAAGTGGTTATAATGTATAAGTTATATAAGTGGTATATAATCTGTTGGTTATATACATATATATGCACGAGTTCGCTTAAGTTGTATGTAATTTGTTGTTTACAGTATAATGCAATATGTTAATATAGAGATATTTAATAACATAAATTTCTAAAGTATATAATATAACGTATATTTTTTTGCATATAAAAATGGTCGGCATGTGTTATGTGAAAGAAGCCTGCATATGTTTACTTTGCATGTACATATAATCTATGTATGATTTTGGTAGCTTATATATATATATATATATATATATATATGTTTTGGATAGTCTGCATATGATGTTTAAATAGCTTAATATATAAGTAAGTTGTATTGTTTTCAAAAGAATGAAAGGTTATATATATAAAATGTTAGTTATATATAAAGTTTACACCAGTATATATGTCAATTATATCAAATATATGTTTGTAATATATGTATATATATTAGTCATTATATAGGGTTTACGTCAGTTTATATATAAAAATAAAGTGCACAGTGACATTTGATATTGTGAATACATATATTTGTTTTTAAATATGATTTTCATATATTTTGTTCAGTATGAGTTTACATATTAGTTATATATATAAGTAAACACTGTTTTGGTTGTAGTTTATATATTAGTCACATATATAAGTATGCATTGTTTTGGTTGCAGCATAAGTACAAGTTTAAAAGTTTTATTTTAATTTTAATGTGTGGTTTAAGAAATTATGAGCTTGAAAATGTACATATAAATATTTTGCTTTAATCTGTGATTTAGAATTTAATATTAGCGTATAAAAGTCTATTTTAAATTTTAATATGTATTTTAAGGATAACGATTTGATTTTATATATATATATATATATATGTATGTCTATGTGTGTGTGTGTATATATATATATATATATATATATATATATTATTTTATACGTGTTTGGATTTAATATTGATTTTAGAAAAAAAAATCGTTTCCGTCTATATCAAGCTTGTTTTGACTTGTCTTCAACAATTTCTAGCTATCAACTTTCCTCATCAAATTCGTATTCATCATGCTTTGCTTTGAGATTTGTGCTTGGATTCGTAGCTCATTTCATTGTCAAATCTCTATAGCCTCGAAAGATGAGCAATCGCTCACGATTAACATTCTTATATTTAATAAATTTAATTCACAGTGAAATGGCAATTGAAATATGCTGCAAAATTTGAACTGGTTATTATTTAATTGCTATATATGATATGCCATTATCTGCAACTGTTCATCTATGATAGCTGACACCATCACTTGTTGTTTATATATATTTGCATGTTGTTGTCATGTTACATTATTATCATATTTTCTCTCACTCTGCAAGTTCTCTGTTAGTTTAGAAATTCCATATGGGTTGAAATGATACATACCCGATCGATATTCTAGAATAGGGAAAAATCGTTATGGGTTGAAATGATAAACCCAAGCGATTTTCATTGATTTTGAAAATTTTGGGATTGCGGGTTGAAATGATATATACCCGGAAATATTTAAATTGCGGATGGAAATGATAAATATCCGTATCACTTGACCATAGGATAGAAAATTATATACGGACACCGTTGGTCTATATTTTGAAAATGATTTCCAAAGTTTTGAAAGGAAATATTTGGTTTTTAATATATATTTAATTTTAAATTTTAATATGTATAAATGTTATTCTTATATATGTCTAAATTTAGATTTGTAAAACAATATGTTTTGGAAATTTTAATTTATTAGTTAGTCTTGAAAAAATATGAATTTTTAGATTTTCTTATTGATTTTTAAAATAATATGTTTTGGAAATATGAATTGATTTGTACTTATTGATTTTGAGATTTTGAAAGATATGATTGATAATTTGATGTAAAAAAACTGATTAAATGAATATTCTCAAAAATAAATAAAATTGAGATTGAATATTTAATATTGATTTAAATATATGAATAGGGATTTAAATAAACTGTTATCAAAATGGTAAGTGAATATATTCCAATTTGAATAAAAATTAAAGTTAAATGTTGAAATATAAATGAAATTTATATATTGTAAATGTTTAATATTTAAACTTGAATCTTTGAACTTTAAATTGAAATGGTTAAACTGGAATTGATTCAAATTGAATCTTTGGAATTTAAGATGATTTGAATCGATTTGCGAAATTGAAGGAAACTATTTTTATTATATAAAATATTTTTTAATAGAAACTATTTAATGTATAAATTATTTTAATATATAAACTATTTTAATTTATAACTATTTATTATATATACCTTTTTCAGTATCTAAACTGTTTAAGTCCAAAGTGTTATGATTTCAAAAGTGTTATGATTTCAAAGTGTTATGATTTCAAAAGTGTTATGATTTCGAAAGTGTTATGATTTCAAAGTGTTATGATTTCAAAAGTGTTACGATTTCGAAAGTGTTATAATTTTGAAAGTCTTACGATTCTGGAAATGAATATTATTTAAGTGAACAATAATATCGAATTGATATGGTTTTTGAAATGAGTAAGATATTTGATATGAAGTATGAACTACTTGAAAAGAAATGACCACGGTGTGAAATAAGCGTTTCATTGTTAAAGAGACTGGGATCGAATAATGTCATACTCTCTGCCAATACCGAAAACCTTTTTAACAACTGTGTACGTGGTGGAGATTCCAGAATGATGTAGGATGGTTTGGGGGCGATTCTATATGAGGTATTAGCGGAGCCTTGACTCCCATGAGTCGGCTTGATGTGGCTAAAAAAGAAGCCACACCGGCCCAAGTGAGGCCATTCCTTTGATCGAACACATTTCTTTAATACCATTCTATTACTTCATGATTTGATTAGGTGCACCTTTGATTTGGGAGTGTGTCTCCGGGTGTGCGGTAGTAGCTGCTCTGCGTTAACCCCAGTCCGGATCCGCAAATGGTATATCTACCCTAGTATTGCCTCACGTGCCTTGTCACATACCCTATCGCGCCTTCTACGAGTTTGGTTTGTACCATACATATGAAGTTCCCTCTCAGTAAACCTCATGGAGGAGCTTACGGTACTGTATAGACTATGGAAATATATAAAATATGTTAATGGGGCATGGGTAACCCTTTAACGCTATTTTAATAGTTTACTTTACTATAGACATAATATAATAGCGTATATTACTACATAGTAGATAGTTCTACGGATCCTTAGAGGATAGAAATCCTAAACATCCTTTAAGTTACTTGTATTTTAGGAGACATTTCACTTGAGTTGAATTTACTGATATAAGAATGTTAACTCTGACTCGAATGTTTTATATTTTTCTTTATGCTCGAGGCAGACTGAGTGTCACAGCATTTGAGACTAACCTTTGGAGATTGGAGCTTTGTTTGAAGATCTATCTATCCAGCTCTCAGTTATTTCAGTTTATTCCAGTCATTTATGTTCAGACTCGTCGATTTCTTATATATTAGAGATTCAATTATATTTGAGTTTCTATTGTATTTTGTTTCAGACTCTGATGTTTTATATTAGCTTCATCAACTACTATTTATCCATTCCACTGCTTATTGTTGTAATACTCTGTGTCTATGATTCTGTGATTGATTTATTTACTGTATATGCTGAGTTTTGCCAAATATAAATTTACAATCTTTTGTTTTAAGCAATTCAAGTCCGACATATGCGGATGTGAATGGTTCAAAATACCAGGTCGTTACACGCTATCTTTAATTATTACACTTCTTATTAAACCTAATGGTTTTATACCTTAATGTATGAGAACTACTTTCTCTTATGAGAAACCACTAAGGCTAAAACCTTCTATGAATCCTTTAAAGGAGGATTTTATATTTATGTAAAATTACAAGGAACTTATTTATGTGAATGCTTTATATTAACGTATTCCTTATAACTTGCACAAAACATCTTTATTTGTAATTTGGTTCTATAGAAAATTATATCGTTGTTTATTTCATTCCAATGGATTAAATATGTTTAATCTATATTCACTTACAATGGACATTTCCTATGAAATTTATTAATTTCCTAATATTTAACTTACATCTTCTTTTTTTTCAAAAGAACTCATTTTCAAAACTGTTTTAATATTTTCATAACTAGAAAACATTTCCATATACTTATTTAAATAATAAGTGTACTTACAAACCACTTTGTTTCTATACCTGGAAATTATCTTTAAGACACATTTTTTTATTTGGGTCAAAACAGATGTTGCGTAAAACGCCGTTACTACAACCCAAAAATACTAGTATATGGATTCAATTAAAATAAATATTAATAAATCCCACATGCTATGTAAAAACATTTCCTTAGGGAGTCACCTACTATAATAATAGTGTCATAATCTATGCTTCCTTTATTTTTCATGAAAACATCTATTACAACAATAAATGTTATAACCTATGATTTCGATACTTAACACACTCTAGGTTTTTATATTTAAATCTTTGTTTACCTACAATCAAACTAGCGAGCTATACATGCTCTATAATTCTTCAAAAAGAATTTCACTTTTAACAAAATTTACATCATATAAAAACCAATTTAAATTTCGTACCACTTTTTTTTTCAAAAACCCAATATTTACTTCCTCAAGCATATTATCAATTATATTTTTCAACTTTTCAATTTCCAAAAGTTTCATTTTATTGGGCTAGACATTAAGTGGATTTTCTTCTTACTACCCTAGGAATACCCTTCCTAAACCTTGGAAATCTCATTTCCTTACTAAAATATCTTATTCCTTCCAAAATAAAAATACTCTCCTTACTATCCCTAGGGATCTTTTTGACTTCCTATAACATATGGATATCAATCTTCTCTCAAAACATAGCTTATTGTACACTATAAATCGGCAATAACATAGGGCTCAACATCTTTGGGTCATCCTAAACCCAACTAGAAAACTATGCACAAATATACTTCTAAAAACTTTCCATTTGTTAAAATCTATAATTGGGGACTATTTGGATTTTAGTACATAATATATTTATATTTTATTCGAAAATACGAAAACGTTCACTCATATTTTCGAATTTACTTAGGATCTACTAACCTAAGCTCTGATACCAAATGTAACAACCCGAGTTCTAGTGGGTTCAGATTTTTCGCAAAAAGGCTAAAACCCAAATCCACTGAAGCCAGAGTTCGGTGTCTAGTATCCTACAAATAGGCAAATATAAATATATGAAAGCTCAAATAAATATCTCACAGCGAAACTGAGTAACATATAGTAATAAGTAAATACTTACCAAGGTAATAACACTTTCTAAACAATTGTCTCAAAGCTGGAAAATCTCTGCCATCTATCTAACCTGTGGGATGATATGAGGAGTGGGTCAGAACTAATGTTCCGGTGAATGGAAAAATTATACACTTCTAAGCATAATTATACATATACCATTCTATTTCCATTTTCTGTTATATTAGGTTTATTGGGTATATAATACTCTCACCTCTGTGCGTGAATCGTACCCATCTACTCCCTAGTAGATTAAGACCTAATAAAATATATATATATATATATATATATATATATATATATATATATAGCTACCTACCCAAAGACATCTTCGGTCCTGGGTACTACCCATAGTACCTTCTGTATCCTCCTCGAAAAGAACTCCATTGCCTCTCTACTAGAGCGTACTGTAATTACATCTATAAAGGACAGCTTCGTGAGGTCTATAATACAGATGTTCCATTGTCTACTATGAAAATGTGAAACTGCATCCGCACTAGCTTATACTAGTGCTCGAACATCCACAATGTACCACTTAGTGCGTACGTTGAGAACTACACATAATCATTCTATCTACTCCTTGGATTCCGCCAATAAGGTCTATCTTGTACGGAACTGAGTTAGGGATTTTCTATATCTGTAAAGGTCCGCTTTGTTAGGCCTACAATACAGAAATTCTACTTGGTCTGCCTCTTTTCTCGTCATGGCTATGGCCCCATCCAGCCCCTCCTCAATTAATCGAAAGACCTTTCAAGAGCTAAGTGGTTGTGCCCTACTGCAAACAATTTAAACATCTAATTGGCTGTGTCCCTCATTCAATGTCTCAATAATGAAAGAATCATTGGCATGTTGGTTTGACTCTAGTCTTTCCCAAACTCGCTTTGACTGATGATGGCTGATACCTGCATGCGACTATCCTTATGGGTCCTGCCCACTATAACCTACTCGCAAATTAGAGTACGGTGTCATAGAATATCCTACTCCATCATCAACCTTTTGACTGCCTACAAAAAGTTCACTTCATTAGGCCTGCAATGCAAAAGAAGTCAATGCATACTCTCTTGGTGGAACACCTACAGACCTGCCTTCGGGGTTGCAGCTTCGTTAGGCCTAACCCAAAGGGCCATTCTAGTATATCATCACATCCCGTTGAACTCTCATACTTTCTTCTAGCCCAAACTAACTAAGTTGGACGTGCTCTTTCTACACTAAAAATCTACAACGAACTGCTTCGTTAGGCTCTTTATCTAGATTCTCTTTGGGCTACTTCAAACGCGCCTTACCATTTTAGTAGACCCTATATCTAATCTTTTATTATGTGTTTAGTTTACTTTTCTTATTCTATTGGCTACTTATTTACCCTAATCCGCATGCCCGGCCCAAACCACGCATGAGACGATCAGTTCTAGACCTAAAAGGGAATGCTGCTGGTACGGGCCACTGCTATTTTTTTGCTTATTAACTTAATCCAAGACTAAGTTTGATAAAATGTACCTCTTCTATTTCATTCTTTTTAATTATAACCTACCTGTTACAATTATACTTGCAACTATCACTTTTATATTCTTTTCTTTCTTTTATAACCTACATGTTATAAATGTAATTGCAAATATCATTTTTCTATTCTAGTCTATCTTCTTTTATTATGATACTAAATTCTCTTTAGTTCTCTTATATTATATGACAATTTTAGCTTGGGACTATGTTCAACTGTCACAAATTACTTATCATAATAACTGCTTTACTTTTTGTTCTACTACCAACATAGTAAATGCAGATCTAGTCACATTTTTTGTTTATTATTTCTAGTCTTTTCAAATACTTAACTTGATTATTTCCTCTTTTTTAATTTCTTTAACACTTCACGTTATTCTCTTTTATTTTGGGAAGTAGTTCTATTCTATTGGTTGGTTACATAAACTGTACTAAAATCCATCTCCTTGTTTTAATACTAAATAATGCCATAAACAATAACTCGTAACTGCATGATATTTCTTTTATTGTTTCTTTAATTGTTGTATAATGAAAAATACAGTAATGTCTCTATTTTGCACTAATTCCATTTTTCTTGCTTTTATTCTTGCAATTATATTTCCCATTTTTCTTACAATATTAACCGATGGAAATGTATTCCCTTTTATAAACCAGCCAGCTAATCTATCATTAACTTCCAAATAAAGTTATTAGATTTCCCCTTTTTATTTCACTCCCCGAGTTTTAACATAATTTACTGTAAATTTCTCAATTTTAGGCTTATGCCTTTCTCTATAATGTTTAAGCCTAATATTACTTATATTTAATTGGATTTCTTTGTTTTTTCATATAAATAATATTTAAATATAAGTACACTTCTCTTATAAAATTTACAGTTTCAACATAACTAACTAGTAGAACTAATTACTGAAATTAGTTCAAATGCTGAAGTAAAATATTTAATGGGAATCATACGATTATATATCATCAACATAAAAGATATATAATTTAAATCCACTCGTTTGAAAAGAAAACACTCCAAATTGCAGATCTGGATTTTAGTCCAGTTCTATTATCCAAAGCCTTCCCCTTTGCAACCGTATTTGGATCCAAAAACTGGAATTTGTTTGGATTTATAAATCTAGATCTAATTGAAGAAAAATAAACAGATAAACTAAAAAAACAAATTTGAAAAATCACCTCATACGGACGCTTAATTTGGACATCTCTACTCTAGATATACGGTTTCTACCTCCAAATTGCAAATCAAAAAACCTAAATCTGATATATTTGATTTCTAAAGGATTAGAGGAGAAAGAAAAGTGAGAGGGCTTCCGCACCCATTCAAAAAAATATGGGTTTGAAGGTTAGCCCTACATTTTATTTATAGAGAGCCAAGCAACGTTGTCCATTTGTTTAAAGCGACTGAAATCTAGCCGTTAAAAACAAGCAAAACGCATCAGTTTTGACGTGTCTAGCCTTTTTGTTTTATACGTATTAATTTATTTCCTCTATTTTTAAACGTTAACTTTTAACCGTTGCCTATTCATTATAATTAATTTCCATCGATTGCAAATTTAATTCCCTTTATAACATATGTTTAATTTGAAATTCAAACGTTGCTAATTAATGTAAATTAATTTCCTTTAATTGTTGATCTGATTAACATTGCCCACTAATGTTAATTAATTACCTCTAATTGCTGGTGTCGATTAATTTCCTTTATTATGTGCGTCTGTTTTGAAATTCAAACGCGTGTTATTTCTGAAATTTATACGCATATATATATATATATATATATATATATTCACGCACATTTGCACGTATAATTCTTTTCGATACGAAACTTCGAACGTCAATAGCTTTTTCATACGAAGTCCGTTCGAGGCATATTATATATGTAAATTAATCAGAAAATCACCATGAACACAATGGTATATGTTTTGAGACCATATTATGATAATTTCAAAAATACACATTTTCACTGTTTATAATTATTTGATTATTTAATTATATAAAAATGCGGGGTGTTACAACGTCGCCGAGCCACCCTAAGCCACCGTGGCTCCCTCCACCAACGCCTCCTCGTCCGAGCCACTCTCCAGTAAACGTGAAACCCAAAACCTCAAATGTCGAATGCGGCCTTCCCCCATAGCCGTCGATTCCTCTATCGACATTGTGGGCTCTGCCTACCAGCGAGTTGCTCCAGCCACCATCGCATGCGCACGATCGTTCGATGCTCACGAATTTTTTTCCTAGTACCAGCAATTTTGAAATGAAAGAGGGAAAGGAGATGTACGAGGAGACAAATAGACGGTTGTGTGTACGAATGTTAGGAGATAGGAAAGAAAATAATATTATTATAATTAGAATATATCTCGCCCAAATGACCCACGAAATTCCAAACTCCTGCGTGGCATTCTATATGTTTTATCCCTATTTTGAACGCAATGGAATTAGTATCGAGGCCTAATTCGATCGTATGCAGAAGATAGCTTTTCAAAATCAAATTATTTTAATTAAATTTCTTTAATCGTTTTCTATGCGTTTCAAGCTCGCACGGCCAAACTGTAAGTCCGATCGCTATGAAACTTGAAACCCTACAATAATTCACTATTACGGATCCGATGAAACTTGTTTTGTCATAATCGGAGACAGTGACTATAATAGCTATTTTTACACGTTAATTAAAATAAGAAATTCAAAAATCAAATAAATCGCTTTAAATTCAATTTTAAATTTTACGATCTTCATTCTTATTTAAATAAAATTTAAATTAACTTTTGAAATCATTTTCGTTCATATTAATTTCAAGATCCAATTATGTAAACAGTTTCTAATATTAAATTTAAACAATTCAATTTTTTAATAAATTACATTAATAAATAACTGAACAGTTATTAATAATTATTTTATTATCATCCATATAATTCAAAATTTATCATTCAATTCAAGCTATTGATTATAAACTCAATCAATATATAAAATTTCATTTCAATACTTGCTAATGCCAAAATCTTCGAAATTGTTTACTCCAAGATTTTATCCAAGTTAATATTTAATGAACGACATTAATAAATTATTAATATTTCTAACCATTTTTATCAAATAATTATATTAAATTTAATAATATAAAATAATTAAAAATACGGGTCGTTACATTAAGGGTTAAGGCTTCCATTCCTATAAATACACCTTCAAACTCTCACTTTTCATTCACATCTCCTTCTGCATCTTCTGCTTCTCCTTCCTAAGCTATGTTAATGGCTTTTTCACCATAAGAAAATAATGGACAAAAATAATGGTAAAAAGAAAGTAAAATAGTTCAATATGTAAACAAAGTCAAAAACATTCCCTTCCTCTATATAAGTGCATGACCACAGCCTCCTCCCTCAAACAGGCCGAGCACTACCCTTATAAAGGTCAAGGCCAAGCTTCCTTAGTGTAAAAGTGGAGATCCAAAGTCTCGGGCGCAAAGAAAAGAGAAGGAAGTGATGTTGAAGTACCGTCGTAATCAATTCAGGAAGCTTTGGAAAAAGTTTGGCAGAATGAAAATCGATTGTGAGTACTTGGTTAACATACACCTTATAATGTTAGGAAGTTATGCATGTTTAATTAGTAAGTTAATATGCTTGGATGGTTAATATGCTTGAATATTGGTTGATTATATGGTTAATAACTTGAATGTGATAAATATAACAAATAATGAGAAAATCATATTCATCAAAATAAAAATTGTTTACAAATTAACCATAGTTAATTCATGGAAAATAAATTCATATTACTATGCCAATGGAGTTTATTAAGCTTCTTTATGGTATTGAATTTAAATAGAAAAGTTATTTGGATGGTTTAAAATAGAAAAGTTATCACTTTGAAATTTATTTAAAAAAAGAGTTTTAATTTATTTTGGAAAAATAAAGTACAATGTTTGATTTGGAAAATGTCAATTTAAAAGGTTAAAATTTCATATAAGGTATCATATAATAATTTCATAAATGGATTTTCAATCTTAAAGATAGTAAATTAAATATTATGATAATACAATATTATAATATAGAATAAAAGTGAATATGAGTTTTAATATGAAAAAATATTGTTGAAAAATAGTTTAAAATTGTTTATAATGATTTATTATGATTTCAATATAGTTTAAAATTGTTTCGGACATGTTTCATAAAATTTGACTGAATTGGTAAAAATAAACCATCGCGTTTCGTTAGTTCGCGATTTCGCGACCTTAAAAGTTAAATGAATGTCTCGGGTGGATTATTAGTCGGAATTCTTTGAAATAATAATTTTTCGAAATCTTGGGGTTGTAATTTTCAAATGAAAATTCAAAATCGAGATTTCATTTAGTAGTGTTTGAGATATGTCTAAATCAAGTTTTTAAAAACGTTGCGTTTTGGCAGCTCGGAAACCGAAAGTGGTAAATCTTTGAAAATGGATATTTTTAATCTTTAAAAATATGAAATAAATTCCGTAAATATGTTAAAATGTTTAAAATGGGATTTAAATTGTAAAAATAGACTTATATGAAATGGAAAAAGTGGTTTGATCGAAGAAGGTTTAAAAGCATTATTAACAGCGGTTTTTGCGACATTTTGGTAACTTTTGAAAGTCTTTGTTTTACTTAATTATTATTCCCCAATTTTTGTAATAATCCTTTCAAATAAGTAATTAAGTATTTTGAAGGTGATTTGGAAGTTATACAATTATTTTGAAGGAGTTTAAAATAAATGGTTAAAAGGAAATTGTTTATAAAACTTAGGTTTTTCTGACCAAATCTTTTGTGAATGTTTTTCAAATAATTAATCAAGTACTCTAAAGGAAATTAAGAAGTTTGAAAAATATTAAGTTTAGAGTTGATCAAATAACTTAACTACCTTATAGGTGACAGAGAGATAGTATGTGGGCTTGAGTTTGGAAATCCAGTTTCCTACTCTCCTAGCTATCCGGATCGGCCCGACGGAGGGCATAGCTAATTTGATTTACTCATACTGCATCTTCCTAAGATAAATAAAATGGAGATTTGGAGTTTTCCAAATGAAAAATAAGATTTAGAATGATAAAGATTTTAGAAGCATAGAAAACATTCTAGTTAAACTCTGTGTTAAATTCTGAGGAGGGAACTCGTGCTACCCGTATGAATTTAAAAGATGATTTCACCATTGTTCGAAGAACAGTACGGGTTGAATATGGAAATTAATCTTGAGTATAATTAATCTAATTTCTATGGATCCCTTTTACACAATACTGGGTTTACAGTAAACGATGTCTTAAATAACATTGTTTTTGACCCATTAAAGATATGTTTTGAAAATGTGAAATATTCATTAAGATTTGAATTATACTAGTAATAGAATATAGAGATATTTTTCCAAAGTAATTAAAGAAAAATGGTTTGGTATTTCCAAAGATGAAAAGGGGTTTTAATTTACAAATAGATTTGATAAAAGAGACATAATGATTCCATATACTCTTGAAAAGACAGAGGAATAATTGAAAAGAATATATCATTGAAAGATATTTGATAAAAGATAAATTGATTGGATGTTGTTTTATAATCACCTATACACTTGACATATTTTTATCGTTGATTGGTTTGAAGAGACCAGGATCAGATTTGGATAATTCCTATCCAGAAACCACTTTGAACCAACATATGCGTTTGAAAGCGAAGACATGTTCAAGACTATGATTTTCAAGACGTAGATCTTCATAATGTAGAGCTGCTTGCCACTAACCTCTAGGATAATTGTAACGACCCAGAATTTCGATCATTTGAAATTCGTATATTTAATTGATTTTAAATATTAACAAGTAAAATTTGTAAGTCGAATAAATTTTATTTCGAATATTTGGATTTAATTGGATAATTTAAATTGTTGATTTAATATTTGAAATTACAGAAATAATTGGAAATTGGGTTTAATGTGATTAAAATTGATTTGTAAAGTTGTATTTAATTATATTGGAGTTAGAATGAAGTTATGGAACTTTTAAAAATCGAATTAAAAGTCAAATTGTGGAAATTGAATATTTTAATATTTAATTGACGTGTAAAAATAGCCATTTTTCAAACAGTCTCGGATTTCGACGAAACTAGTTTCATCGGATCCATAATATTATATTATAGTAAGATTTCAAATTTCGTGTCAATCGGATTTACGGTTTGTCCGGGGCAAGCCAAAATGCACTGAAATCAGTTTAAGTGAATTTTAAATTTAAAATAGTCGATTCAAAAACCTATTTTTCAAATATGATCAAATTGGCTCCCGATATATACTCCATTGCGTTCGAAATGGGGGTAAAACATTATAAACGCCAGGCGGCACGCTGCGTTTGCAGTTCGGAAAATTTCGGGATGAATAGTGTTTCGATATTTTCTATTAAAGCACCTCATTTATTTCATTTTGCATCAAACCCTAGTTCCAAGCCCTAGCCGCCAGAGAATAAAACAATGGCCGAAAATTCATCTCCTTCTCCCTCAATTTTCTTCAAATCTACGCATTAATTCGAGAAACTTTCAACTACAATAACGTAGAGCACGACGAGATCGTTCAATCCAACGGTTATGATCGAAGTAGGCTAGTAAATAGACGGCGATTCTCGTTCAAATGGCCGACATTTGCGCATGAAATTCGATCAAGAAGCACGACCGAGTTTCACGTTGTTCTCGGCGATGGTAGGCGAGGCGATGGCCTTTCGTATGATGGTGTTTGATCGACCTGAAGATGATCGTGGAGATGGCGAAAATTCGAAGGTCAACGGCGGCTCAATGGGTTCCTGCGCACGTGTTTTACTGGGAAGAAGGAGAAGCAAATTTGCACGGCCCAGATTTTCAATAGCAAAAGGAACGGCCGAGATTTAGGTTATAAAAATATAAATAAAATGTTAATTAATTTATATATTAATTCGTATAACGTTTAAAATGCTGTAACTTTGTCGTACGAGGTCCGTTTCGCACGAAACGAATTGCGTTGGGTTCTATTGACGAATACTACGCGATGGAGCTGGATTGGGATTGATTGGAACTAGTGATAATTTTGAGTGAAATTAAACGCGCATTTAATTTTATTCGGAATAAATGCTGAAACCGCTATTGGAAGCAAGGTGAGAACTTCTCACTCAATCGAAATTATTTCGATTTAAATTTTGAATAGTTAGATTTAAATTTTCTTGATTGTATGTTTGGATGATAAATTTTTATCTATTGTTTTGAAATAGACCCTATACGCCGTATATTAAGCGGAGGTTATTATATTAAACACATATATCGCGATATTCCACCTTGGGGTGGAATTGGTATTATATATATACTTGGAGTTGATTTCCCGCATTATATAGTGGATGAGACCCTATTGCGCCGCATAATAGCGGATAATATTTTATATAAACCCATGTACCGCGATATTCCATCTTGAAACGGGATTGGTATTGTGCTAACATCTGTGGATACAGGGAAATAGGTTGGAGGGATCCAACTGGATTCATCAACGGTATTGATTTATTTACAGATATTTGCGATATATTCTGTTATCATATTGATATATGAAGTTTGGATGTCGTGGTTGAGGTATTGGTGCTGTTGCAGCATTGGGCCTATTTTTGGAGTTTTAAAAATGTTAAAGTAATGATTTCGAATTAAAAAGGATTTTTCAAGTGATTTTTGAAAGTATACATTTTATTGAATTTGGGAATTGATTCATTTTAAATAAATAAACGTTATAATTCTTATGTTATAAAAATTATGATTTTTGTGAAATATAACCGAAATGTGATTTTTGAAATAAGTAGTTGATTTATTTGTAAAATGGTTTAAATTGGGATTTTTGAATTATTATAAACGGTTTATATAGAAAGATTTATAAAATTGATATTTATAAATTAAAATATTAGAATTTTAAAACGAGTTTTTATAAGTGTTAAAATGAAGTATAAATGGATTTCATAAGTGAATGAAATTTATGGATTTATAAATTGTGAAGTTATAAAATGAATAGATTTTGTAAAATAAAAGATTTATAAGTAATTAACTTATAAATTGGATTTTGGCATTTAAATGAGATATAAATAGAATTTGTAAATTAAGGGATTTTATAAGTTGAAGTTTTTATAAAATATATATATATGTGTGTGAATTTATAAACGTTGTTTTATAAATCCGAAACCAATTGAATTTGATAAGTAAATATGAAAGCTTATTAAAGGAGATATATCCACGATTTTGGACGGTAGATAATCCTTTAATTAAATATGTAGAAGTGTTGAATTTGGTAAACGATTTATATTCACGATTTTGGATGGTGAATAATATATTAAAGAAATGTTTTAGGAAGTGATCTTTTAAATAGAATTAAAATGATTTGAAATTGTTTTAAAATGTGTTAAGGATCGAAACCATAGATTTCAACATTCATTGTTGAAATAGACGTTTTCAAGAAATAAGGTAAAGATGGACTATAACACTGTTGTTATAGTAAATGATTTTCGAAAGGAAATGTTTTTGTATAGTATTGAGATGTATATATCTATCGTATTTTCGAATCCCTATGCCATTGATTTTGGGTTGTCGTAATGATGTTTTACGCAACATTCGTTTTGACCCAAATGAATGTATTTAAGAGAATGTTTTCCTTAAATAATAAAATATATACTAAATTGTGATTTAAGTATATTGAATATTTTCCAAATGTAGAAAATAAATAGATTTGTGAATTACTTATCATTAAATAAGTATGGTAATGTTTTACAATATGAAGTGAATTGTTTTGAGATTATATCTTTTAAAGATAAATTGAAAGTGAATATTTGAAATCGATTTGAAAATCGTATATCAGTGGATATTTGGAAATTTGAATTCACATGGAATTTATAAAGGAAAGGGAAATTTGTTTAAAAATAAACATTGATTTATTTTTGAAGCGTGGAGATAAATTTACGGATTTGGAACGTAAATTTAAAGTAAATCGGCAAGGATTTATTTAATTGGTTTAAATGAACCATTTTGAAACGAAAGTGTATTCTTCCTGGAAAGCCGAATAAAATTTCTGAATAACTTTGAAATATATATATATACGTATAAAATTTTAGAATTGGTTTTGAAAAAGGATACTTTGGAGAAATTAACCTTTTAAATTGTTTTGAATCCTTTAAGTAAAGATTTGTTAAGTTGACATAGAAATGATTTATGTCTAAGATTTGATCAATAGTTGTTTTAGAAAATAGTTATTTAAATAGTTATACTCTATCTACTAATTTTTATTTTGAAAATTAGTTTGGACTTAAGTTATATGTAATATTGGTATAATATTGTTTATAACTAATATTTTAAGTAAAGTGTTTAAAGAAAAATAGTTATTTCAAAGTGTTTTCCAGATATATTTTGGATAATTAATATAAATTATTTTAAAGTATTTCAACTCGGTAGATTTCCAGTGAAGATGAATAAATATTTGGAAGTGTTTCCGCGTAAGGAAAAAATGATTTGAAATTTGTTTTCAAAAGTTGTAAAGGTGAAAAGTGATTTGAAATTTGTTTTCAAATGGTTAAAGTGTGGAAAATATATCTTGTAGGGATATTTTTGGAAAAAAAATTGGGAAATTATTTGGAATCTGGTGATGTTGTGCATATCTATTGATAGTTAAATAACCGACTATCAATATTTACCTTTAAATGGGTATTTGTTGTGATTTGCTTGAATTTGAATGCTACACTTATTTTTAAATAAGCGCTCGTTATTCGGTTTAACCGGGAGAGGACCTTTGGGTCATGAATCCTATTCTGAATAGTGATACGTCGTAATGGATAGCATTTGAAGACCGGTGTTGAAGACCAGATATTTTCGAAAACGGAAGGATTACCGTCGAATGTCTCTGCATCGGCAGATCTCCGATATAGAGATTTTCTCACCCTTTGTGATGGGAATTCCGGACGTGATTAGTGAATATCCGGATTGCAAGGGCTTCTTTTGGAAGTGCCTTCGGTTCCGTTCGATCCCGGAACGGACTTGTATGGATGTGTGTCTGACGTTACAATTTGAAGTGTAAAGCTGGTTTCTATCAAATACATTTCTGTTGGTGGCGGAGAATTTATTCTCTTAGCTTAACACCCTTCTCTGAGACGTACGAGCTCAGAGGTTATGTAGTTGATGGTTACTGGTGATATATTTCCAATTTGGTAACGTGGCATGCTGAGTGCTGCTGATCACTTGTTGATCAAAGCGTGGCTTTTATGAAAAAGCGTAGCTTTGTGGACGAGACTTCGTCGGACCTCACACCCCGGAAATGGTCAAAACAGGAAGAATGCAGTAAGGTTATTTGGGGATCGCGCCCCCATAGGGTATGTTCATTTCCTTTTGGATAGAGGTGGTATTATGGTATGGAGCCCAATTACTTAACCTATGTGGTTGCTGCAAATTTATTTCTTTGTGGTTATTGGTGAATCTCAGGATTTAGGTCGGTTACGACCGGGGGATGGCATACTCATGTTAGTAGTTACCTAACTAGAGGTATCCCGGCCTTGTGTTGGCAGAGATCCGGTTAGGTTCTCGGGGCGTCTTTCCAGAGGCGTACCCATGTGGCAATGGGAAGTTCCTTGGCCTGACCATTTTTTGGAAAATCCAAAGAAACAATATGAGCCTTATACAGTTTTAGTTGTATAACCTGCCATTTACTTATGGTGGCGCCCCACTGTTTAGATGGTAGCTATAGTAGGCATACGATAATGGTCGTATGTTGGCTAAGATTTATATCACACTTTCGAAATGTTTTCCTACACTTTGCACTTATAGTAATAATATCATAGAAAATTTGTGTATCAAGCATGTTTGACTATCATAAGGAGAAATCTCCTCCGATTCTGCGTTTGCATTGTGTGTTTGTGCGGAAGGCCTTATGGTAGTCTCATTTTCTAAAAATCATTGCGAATCTAATTTAAAATAATTCTTTGTTTGTTTTTAAAGATAAACTGTATTAAGTTTTCACACCAGTCACACGACTAACCTGGAGTTTATTGTTCCCTTCCTAAACTATGGGTGCCCATCATTTTCCACACGGGCAGTCTAGAGTCAGGTTATCAGGTCATTCTGGAATTCAGGAGTTGCTGTAGAGATCTGGAAGCAAGCTGGATGGCATGGCGTATCAACTAGTATATAGTATTTCTTTTCCGCTGTTTGTTGTTGTAAACTCTGATAATGTAATGGAATGTGATGTAATGTAATAACTGATATAGCTCTTTGTTTTAAAGATATTCATTTATCTATTATATGTTGTTCCGCTGCGATTGTGAGATTCTGATATTGTTCTGTTGCTTTTTCTTTCTTACTTCTTCTATCTTCTACCTCTTCTTTAACCCTAACAATTCGAGTTTCTGGCCTTCGATTTCTCGGCAGTTGATACAGGGTACGTATTAATGTCGATTTTCGAAAGTCGAAAATCTCGGAACGTTACAATAATTCCCATATTATATATATGGTGGCAGTGGTTCCTTCATTCTAAAATCTTTGATTTACAAGGACTACTTGCTACTAATCCTAGGGGTGTTCCCAAATAGGATAAAGTAGAAGGAGTGTCTTCGGTTTGTAATTCAAAAGGAAAAATTGTATGGATGAATGTTTGATATTGCACTTCTAAGGCCACGCACATTGGTTTGTACAAACGTATATCTATATGGTGGTGTATGAGGCAGTGACTCTTAAACTTAACACACTTCCCTGAGGCGTATAAACTCAAGGGTTGTACTTTTATGGAAATCAACAGTGCATTGTTAGAAATGACAATGTAGCATTCTAAGTGGAATTTTATTTGTGAAAAGCAAAGTGTGGCTTTGTGGAAAGAAAAGTGTGGCCTTATGGAAAGTATAGCGCAGCCTCACGAGCCTTACATCTCGGAGATCATACGGGTAATTATGCGGTATGCATGACATATTTCAAGCTATCGGTTTTATTGTGGATAAAGGATTCCACTATCAAACCCTCAATGGTTTAAATGGATAGGTATTGTAGGCTCGACTAAGATAGAGCAAAGTCACTGAGATACATTGTTCCATAGTAGTGTAATAATGTAGTACGGAGGCTTGCTTGAGACAAGTGAATAATCACCGGGGACTAGGATAGTTATGCATGGATTCTACATCGGAGGAAATAGCCACTAGTTCCCAATCATCTTGAAAATTCAATTCCAATATGAGCTTATGGTTTTTTTTGTATTTCCACAATATTTGTACCCTTTGGTATCATATACACCGTTTGACATCTTCCCGATATTAATACCTACTTTGTGTGTGTGTATGTGTGTGTGTGTATTTTAAAAGTGTTTCCAAGCCAATGTCATTAATGATAATATCGAATTGTTTAAGTATAAAGTATTTGGTTATCGTAAGGTAAAAACCCGTCCGTATTTATGTGTGTCGTATTTATGCGTGGTGCGGTTTTACAAGATACCCATTCTTTTCAAAAAGGTTTTATTTGGCATCAATTTGATCTATAAATCCATCATATGATTTTGGTTTTAGTTTCTCTTGCTGGTTTACCTAGCCTAATTTAAGTATTTTTAATGCTCGGGTCAGATCTGAGTAGTTTCAGGTTTAGCTAAAGATGCGTGGAGTTTCCAGAGGTGATTTGAAGATCTTCATTAATGTAACGACTTGCCTTTACAACCCTTAGATTGGCCACCACCTTCTCCCTTGAATAGGCCGAGCACTACCCTTACGAGGGTCAAGGAAAGCTTCCCTAGAGCTAAAATGGAGATCCAAAGGCTCTGGGGCAAAGAAAAGAGAAGGGCGTGCTGTTAAAGTGTCATCGGAATCAATTCAGGAAGCTTCGAAAAAAGTTTGGTGGAGTGAAAATCGATGGGTACTTGATTTACATACATCTTAAAATGTTTAGAAAATAATGTTATACATGTTTAATTAGTAAATTAACATCCTTGGATGATTAATATGTTTGAATGCTGGTTGATTATAAGGTTGATAACTTTGTTGTAGCAAATATAACAAATAATGAGAAAATAATATTTATCAAAATAGAAATGGTTAACTAATTAACCATAGTTAACTAATGGAAAATTCATCCATATTAATATGAGTATGTAGTTTATTAAGCCTTTTTATTGTTTTGAATTAAAAAGAAAAGTTATTAGATGTTTAAAATTGAAAAGACATCACTTTGAAATTTATTAAAAAGGAGGAGTTTTGATTTAGTTTGGAAAAAAAATTACGATGTTCGATTTGGAAAATGAGAATTTGAAAAGTTGAAATTTCATATAAGATATCATATGAGAATTTTATAAATGGATTTTCAAATAAAAGGATAGTAAATTGAATATTATAATAATATAATATTATAATTTGGAATATAAGTGAATATGAGTTTTAATATGAAAAATATTACCCAAAAATATTTTCAAATGGTTTAAGATGATTTATTATTATTTCAAAATAGTTTAAAAGTGTTTCGAACAACTTTCATAAAATTTGACTGAAGTGGTAAAAATACGTCATCGCGTTTCGGCAGTTCACGATTTTGCGATCTGAAAAATTAGACAAATGTCTAGGATGGATTATAAGTCAGAATTATTTGAAATAAGAATTTTATGGATCCTTGGGGTTATAGTTTTCAAATGAAAAATAAAAATTGAGATTTTACGTAGTAGAGCTTGAGATATGTCAAAATCAAGTTTTTCAAAAATGTCAACTTTTGGCACTACGGAAACCAAAGTGGTAATTCTTTAAAAATAAATATTTTTAATCTTTTAAAATATGAAATAAATTCCATAAATATGTTGAAATGTTTTAAAAGAGATTTAGGTTATAAAAATAGATTTATATTAAATGGAAAAGGTGGTTTGATCAAAAAAAATTAAAAACACTATTTATAGCGGTTTTTTCTATGGTTTTGGTAAATTTTGAAAATCAGGTTTAACTTAATTATTCTTCACCAATCTTTTTCATAAACTTTTGCAAATGAATAATTAAGTATGTTCAAGGTGATTTGGAAGTTATACAATTATTTTGAAGGAGTTTAATATAAATGGTTAAAAGGAAATTGATAAAACTTGGGTTTTTCTTTCCAAATCTTTTGTGAATGTTTCCAAATAATTAATGAAGTGTTCTAAAGACAATTAAGAAGTTTTAAAAAATTAAGGATAGAGTCGATCAAATAACTTGGCTGCCTTTTGGGTGACTGTAACGGCCCGCAAATCCGTACCCCTTGAATCAACACTATTCAACAACAATCAACTCAAGTTGTACAGAAATACGAACCATTTGGGTTAAAGAAGAAGAGGTAGAAGAAGAAAATAGAAATCAATAACAAAATCTAACCATCGCAGCAGAATAAAATATAATAGATAATAAATGGTCTTTACTCAAAAATCAAATATCTCTGTTTATATATTACATCATCAGAGTACATCAATCACAGTTCAACATCAATAACATACAACTGGATACACAGCAACTCAACACAGCGGAATATATATATAAACAAGTACGAGAGTACGTATCATCATCCAGCTCATCTCCTGAGCTCCACAGCATCATATCCTGTACCCTATAATACTCGGTCTGACCCGAGCATTACAGTTAAATAACACCCGAGTTAGTCTGGACTACCAACGTGAGAAAATCACACCCAATTGATTATTAAGTTTCAAAATCCTTTAAAAACAAAAGTATCTCGTAAGACCACGCCACAAATAAACATGTCGGGTTTTTACCTTACGATAGCTAAAACAATTTTTATAGAACTCCTCTGATATTATAATAGGGTCTATATACAAATACTTATAAAATAGCCGAAATTGTTACATGATTAAATTCCAGCTACTAGCCACAGAGTGGGTAATACAAACAAAACTCGTACAAGGCTCGTAGGGAGAATGGATTCCCAACTAATCACTAGGCACTAGGGTACCACCTGTCATAGTACGTGGCCTAGATCACAGTACCGAGGAGTACGCCCGCTCCCCTGCAACACAAGACCAGGACTACCCCTTACTGGATAATCTTGAGTGAGATCACCCCGCGGTTGGGATCAACAACTGCGCACTAAGCCGAAATAAAAAGGGACATCTAAGCAGGAATGACCTCACCCTGCTTGGGTGCTACCCACCTAGCCTTGCTGCATAACCCCTGATTTTCAGTCATTCCCATTTGATGAGTCTTGAGGCTAACCGTTACCTTTTTAGAATATATCTCTTAGAATGCCCATCGTCCACCTGACGATATTTCGCAAACATTCATCCATACAAGTCCGCCCCGGGTTCGAACGGAACCGAAGGCACTATTCCTACAACATCCACTTTGGAAATATCCTCAGGATTAGTAGAGACTAGCCCTTGCACTTCACTGCTCCATCTTCGAATCCAAAATCGTTTTCACGAAACGTACAAACCGGATCGAAGTAGTTTTCGAGAAATAAATCTCGATCTCGGTCTCTTCGAAACGATCAACGTATTTGGCCAATATTGATAGTCGGTTATTTAACTATCAATTAATATTTACAACATCCATCAAACAATAAATAATTTCCCAAATTATTTATTAATCTCAAAATATCTTCACAAGATATATTTTCACTTTTCAAATTCCTTTGAAAACAGTTTTCAAAACAATCTGCTTTTCTCAAAATAAATTCCAAGTATTTCTATTTCCACTGGAATCACCAAGCACAAGATTTTAGATTTTAAAAATATTTTCAAAACACTTTATTTGTAAAGTATATTTAATATTTAATTTAGAAAATTTTACTTTAGTACTTAATTAAAATAATACTTTAGAAACAATTAAAATAAGTTTACTTTATAATTATAACTAGATTTCTTCTTTGAACAAAATATAAATCATTCTTTAAATAATTATTGTAATAATAGATTTAAAGAGAATATTTACTTTGGAATTTACTTTAAAACATTTAAGCTAAAACTATTTCAATAATTGGTTAAACATACATACTATATAAATATTTGAAAATAAAGTTACTTAATAAAATATAAAACTAGATTTCTACTTTTAAAAACAAAATGCTAAGTTACTTCTTAATAATTACTGCTAAAAAAAGATTAAAAGAAATTACTTATTTTAGACTTTTAAATATTAGAAATAATAAATTTTACAAAACATTCTTTCTTTAAAAACAACTTTAAAACATTTAATTTATACTTAAAAATTTACTTTAAAAAAAACATGTACTTGGCTATCCAGAGAAAATTCCAACTTCAATCACTTAAATCAATTTCCCCAAATTGATTTCCAATTTATTTTATTTTGAAATAAGTTCCTTTAATTACTCAATTCATTTTATAATTCATTAGTTATGGACTTATTATTATTGTTATTATTTTCCGTTTGATTTAAAATCTTTTAACTGGAATATACCAATTTCAGATTTTTCCAATTTCTTCTTTATTCTTCTTAAATTGTAACAACCCAGAATTTTTATTAATTAAAATTTGGATATTTAATTAATTTTAAATATTAATAAGTGAATTTATAAGTCGAATAAATTTTATTTTGAATTATTGGATTTAATTGGATAATTAAATCAATAATTTAATATGTTAAATTATGGAAATAATTGAAAATTGGGTTAAATATGATTGAAAATGATTTGTAAAATTTTATTTTATCATATTGGAGTTAGAACAATATTTTAGAACTTTTAAAATCGAATTAAAAGTTAATTTGTGAAAATTGAATATTTTAATATTAAAATCGACTAGTGAAAATAGTCAATTTTTGAACAGTCTCAGAATTGAACGAAACCAGTTCCATTGGATCCGTAATAGTTAGTTATTACCGGATTTCAATTTTCGTGTCAATCGGAGTTACCGTTTGAGCGTGGCAGCTCGAAACGCATCGAATTATTTTTAATATTAATTTGGCGAGTCAAAATAGCCATTTTTCAAAAAGTTTCGGATTTCGACGAAACCAGTTACATCGGATCCGTAATGTGATATTATTGTAAGGTTTCAAATTTCAAGTCAATTGGATTTACCGTTTGTCCGGTACGAATTAAAACGCCTAGAAATCGATTTAAATCGGTTTAATTTAAATTGAACGTTTATAGCCATAACTCGCACAGATATCCGAATTAGCTTTCGAAACCTATTCCATTGTGTCCGGAACGCGGGGTAAACCTTAGAAACGCTGGTTACGGCGCGTAAATCGGAGTTCGAAATTTCCGGATGAATAGTGTTCGAATTTTCTTCTATAAATAGCCCTCACCCTTTAGAGAAAAAAAAGAAAATAAAAAAAACTAAAACCCTAAACGTGTAGCCGCCACCCCCATAAACAACGGCCAGAAATTCATGAACTTCCACCTCGATTATCTCCCCATCCATCGACATTTACCAACAACTTTCAACTAGAGAATTGAAGAGCATGAAGAGATCTACAAGATCAACGGTTGTGATTGGAAACGGAGCTATGGATTTGCTGCAATCGGGGTTTGAAGTGGCCGGCTTGCGCACGCATTTCGAAGAGAGGGGGGTGGCCGAGTGGGTGCGGTCTGGGGGCGGAGGTGCACGTGGGTGAGGCCTTCAACGTGGAGCAATCTGATCGTGTTCAAGTGGCGTGTGGTGGCTCGAATTCCTAACCCTAGTATTGATGGAGTATGGGTTTCTTGTTCGTGCTCGGCCTGTAGAAGATACGTGAGGGAGAAGGAGTTGCGTTCTAGGGTGGTGATGAAGCAAAGTGTGATCTAACGGCCTGGAATGGTTTGAGTTTAAAAAAAAATAAAAAGTTGTTGTAAATTGTGAATAAAAATTTGTATAAACTTCAAATATTCATAACTTTTTCATACGAGGTCGAAACTGCGCGAAACCAGTTGCGTTGGAATCGTATGGACGAGCACTACGCGATGGATTTTGTTTGGAGTCGTTTGGAGTTAGTGAGAATTTTGGGTAAAATTAAACGTCCGTTTAATTTTATTCGAAATAAATCGCTAAAACGGAATTTAAATCAAGGTGAGAACTTCTCACTCAATCGAATCAGTTTCGATTTTATTTTAAATAGTTAGATTTAAAATTTTTGAATGCATGTTTGAATGATGATTGATATCTATTGATTGTTAAAATAGACATTATACGCCGTTAGTAAGCGGATGTTATTTATTAAAAACATATACCGCGAATATTTCATAAACAGTGAAATTGGTATTATATATAATATCAATATATATATATTGGCATATGTATATATTGCAGTTGATTGATTTCCCGTATTTTTAGCGGATGAGACCCTATTGCGCCGTTATTAAGCGGATAATATTTAATAAGAACATATACCGCGATAATTTCGTACTGGAGCGAAATTGGTATTGTGCTAATGTTTTTGGATGCAGGAAAACAGGTTGGAGTGATCCAACTGGATTCCTCAACAGTATTTATTTGATTATGGATATTTTGATATTCATTGATTATCATATCGATATATGATATCGTTGTTGTCGTGATTGACTATTTGATGTGTAGCATCATTGGACCAAGTTTTGGAATTTTAAAATGATTTATAAAGTGATTTTTGAAAATATACTATATGTTTGGAATTGATCCATTTTAAATAAATAAACGTTATAATTTTTAAAGCTATAAAAATTATGATTTTTGAGAAAAATAGTTAAAAACTGATTTTTGAGAATATGGATTAATGATTTTATAAAATAGTTTAAATTGAGATTTTTGAATTTATTATAAAGAGTTTAAATATAGGATTTATGAAATTTGATTATTTTATAAATCAAGAGAATGATGAAATTATAAAGGGATTTAAAGACGTTTTAAAAGAATAATATAAATTGATTTATATTAAGAGATTTATAAATGGATATTTATAAATTGAAATATAGACATTATAAAACGAGTTTTTATAAGTGTTTGAATGAAGTGAAAATGAAATTCATAAATGAATGAAATTTATAGAATTATAAACTGTGAAGTTATAAATGAAATTTATAAATAGTAAGATTTATAAATTTGGTGAAATTATTTGAAGAATAGATTGGTTGAATAAATGGATCTTATAAGTTATAAGATTTATAAACTGGAATAGGTTAATAAAGGAATTTATAAAAAGGAAGTTTTTATAAATAAATAGAAATGGAATTTATAAACGTTGTTTTATAAATCCGCAAACAACTTATTTTGATAAGTTAATTGTCATAACTTATTTAATGGAGTTATATTCACATTTTTGATTGTGAATAATCCTTTAAAATGAAATATATAAAAGGATGAAATTTGTTAACATAGTATATTCACGTTTTTGAATAGTGAATAATATGTTAAAGAATTTGTTTTGAATGTGATGTTTTAAATAGAACTTAAAACAATCTAATGATGTTTTAAACTGTGTTAAGATTCGAAACCATGGATTTCATCATTCATTGTTGAAATAGACGTTTTCGAGAAATAAAAGGAAATGGTGGACTATAACACTGTTGTTATAGTAAATGATTTCCGAAAGGAAATGTTTTGAATAGTATTGGGATTTATATATCTATTTAATTTCGAATCCCTATACTAGTGATTTTGGGTTGTCGTAACGATGTTTTACACAACATTCGTTTTGGCCCAAATTAATATGTTTAAGAGAATGATTTCCTTAAAGAATGAAATATATACTTAATTTCGATTGAAGTATATTGAATATTTTCTAAGTGTTGAAAATAAATAAAATTCGTGAATTACTTATTTAATAAGTATGGAAATGTTTTCCAATATAAAGTGAATATTGGAGAATTTATCTTTTTGAAGATAAATTGAAATGGATAATTGAAATCGTATATGCATGGATATTGTGAAATGTAAATTCACTAAGGAATTTATAAAAGAAAGTGGAATTTGTCTAAAAATAAATATTGATTTATTTTTGAAGTATTGAAACAATATATCTTGTAAAGATATTTTTGGAAAATAAATAATTTGGAAAATTATTTGGAATCTAGTGATGTGTGCATATCAATTGATAGTTCAATAACCGACTATCAATATTCCCTTTGAATGGGTATTTGATGTGATTTGTTTGAATTTGAATGCCACACTTATTTTTGAATAAACGCTCACTATTCGGGTTAACCGGGAAAGGACCATGGGGTCGTATAACCCATTCCGAATATGTGATACGTCGTTGTGAATTGCATTGAAGACCGGTGTTGAAGACCGGATATTTGTGAAAGCGATAGGATGACCTATCGATTGTCTCTGCACTGGGTAGCTCCTGGTATAGAGATTCCTTAAGTGATGGGAAATTCGATCGGGATTGTGAATACCCGGATTGCAAGGGCTTCGTAAGAAGTACCTTCGGTTCTGTTCGAACCCAGAACAGACTTGTATGGATTGTATGCCTGACATTACAAGTTGAGATATAAAGCCGATTTCTTTCAAATATATTTCTGTTGGTGGCGGAGAATTTATTCTTTTAGCTTAACACCCTTCTCTGAGACGTACGAGCTCAGAGGTTATGTAGTTGAATGTTATCAGCAATATATTCCCAATTTGGTAATGTGACATGCTGAGTGTTGCTGAAATGATCATTGTGTTGATTATTTGTGATAGGATCGTTTATTTGATCGTCTATCCTTGTGATCATTGTGTTGATCATTTGTTGACCCAAAGCATGGCTTTTGTATAAAGTATGTTTTTGTGGACGAAACTTCGTCGAGCCTCACATCCCGGGATGGTCAAAACAGGAAAGAAGCAGCAAGGTTATGAGGGGTAGCACCCTTTAGGATGTGTGCATTTCCTTCTGGAAAAGGGTGGTATCATGGTATGGAGCCCAGATACTTACTCATGTTTAAAACACTTTGTTATGATTGTGTGAATTGATTACGAGCGCTCGGTGATAAAGGTCCCAAAGGACCGGGGGATGGCATATTCGGTCAGTTGTTACTCAGTTAGGGGTAACCCGGCCTTGTGTTGGTAGAGATCCGGTTTGGTTCTCGGGGATGTCCATCCAGAGGCATTCTCATGTGGCAATGGGAAGTTCCTTGGCCTGATCATTCGTTGGAAATCCAATTCCCAATACGAAACTTGTACGGTATTAGTTGTAGAACCTGCCATCTAATATGGTAGCTATTAGTAGGCATAATATAATGGTACCTATGCTGGCTAAGATTTATATTCTACTTTCGAAATGAATTTCTTCTACACTATGCACTAATAATAATATCAAAATTGATTTGATTTTAATGCGTATCAAGCATGTTTGGCTATCATAAGGAGAAATCTTCTCCAAGTCTGCGTTTGCATTGTGTGTGTGGCAGGAGGTCTTATGGTAGTCTCATTTTTAAAAGCATTGCGAATTGACTTTAAAAATATTTCTCTATTTTGATTTTAAAAAGATAAATAAACTGTTTTGAGTTCTCACACCAGTCACATGACTGACTCGGAGTTTATTGTTTTCCTTCCTAAACTCTGGGTGCCCACCAATTTCCACACGGGCAGTCAAGAGTTAGGTTTATCAGGATATTCTGGATATTCTGGAGTTGCTGGAGGCAAGCTGGATGGCATGGCGTATTCACTAGTTTATATAGTATTTCTTTTTCCGCTGCATTGTTTGTTGTTGTTGATGTTGTACACTCTGATGATATGATATGATGAAATGAAATGTATAAAATGTAATAACTGATATAGTTCTTTGTTTAAAGATTATTCATTTATTATTATATGTTGTTCCGCTGCGAATTGTGAGATTCTGATGTTGTTCTGTTGTTCTCTGTTATGTTCTCTATATTCTCTTTTGCTTCTATTTTAAAATTTTCTATGTTTCTTTCCCCTCCATTTTCTATTCTCTTTATTTTCTCTGCTCTCTATTTTCTAATCTTCCATCTTTTTCTCTTCTTTTCTTTCCTTTTCTTTTCTTAAATTCTTTTTAAAACCCATAACTATTCGGTTTTTCGGCCACGAAAATTCGCGTACGTTACATAAATAATTTAAACCTTGAATTTTAAATAAATGTTTTAATCATACTGAAGTTTAAAAATTCATTAATCTTCTGTTTATTCAAAATTTCCCTTCCATATACGGAATTTATTTATTAGAATTTAAAACTATTATTATTCTTATCCACTTCATTCCTAATTTATTTAAATTCTCTATAATTATTTCACTTACAAATTCTCTTCATTTTATTTCCAAAATCCAATTCTATATATCTTGATAAATTAGTGCACCGGAACATATTCAGGTAAACCATAACATCCCATATTCCAATTGTCAATAATATTCATCACAGAATATAAAATAATCACAACAGAGGGTATTAAATAATTTAAATAAATGTTGAGGGATCCAGTTGGATCCCTCCAACCTGTTTTTTTTCTGCATCACAGACGTTAACACAATACAATATTCCAATTCCAAAATATCATACTATAGCACATTAATCAATTCAGCCATTCAAACAATTATTTAAATTTAATCATTTAAATTTAAATTTCACTGAGTGAGATTAACTCACCTTAAATTTTATTTGTAATCCATTACCATCACGCCTTGTTTTCTTCACGATTTTACCTTGAATAAATATTGGATGATTTTATTAATATTCGAACAACTTGAACAATTAATTAAATTTCAAACTAACAAATTTTCTTTTATGCAAATAATGTAAATTTAACCCAATTCTTTTTATAATTACATTAAGTAACTAAAAAAAATTATATGAACAAATTAAACAAGCAAACCACTTTAATACATTAATTTAAATTCAACTGGTAAGTTGTGCATGTGCATACTTATGGTTATCATTATTATTATTTTTCCAAGTCCTATGTAATTCCTTTTCTGTACAAATAAAACAGTAATTAAGTTTACTATTAAATTCTTAACTCGATTTTCCCCCTTTTAAACCTTACTGTAACTTATGTGTGTGTGTGTATATATATATATATATATATATATATATATATATATATATTAACAAATAAATACATATACGTATTTATGATTAAACTTAAATAAAACGACATGCTAATACCTTACTTCCTCCAGCAAGTAAGAACACAGTGCCCCTCCTATTTCGAGCATCCCCTCCCCACACGACGCCGACCAACCTCAACATTACGGCCTCGCGCAGGTAAGAACGCACGCCACCCAATTGCACACGACGCCTCCAACTCACAGCCGAACCACCGAAACCAAGAACTCCAAGCCCTAGCGCGCGCGAGTCGGAGCCGCGAGGCTCGATCACCAAGACTTCAAAATCTCGTCGTCGTCGCCAAACGAACTTGAGCTAGGGTTGTAGGACTTCGGTCGCGATACGAGGTCGCGTGAAGATGCCGACTTGATTTCGGTCCTCCCCAATTTTTAATTCGATTATACTCGTTCTCCATTTTTTTATTTGTAGATCTCGATTTCGAATTGAATATAGGGAAGATGGAAATGAAGGAGGAAGACAGTGTAGTCTCCATTGTATTCATTCTCGATTTTGATTTGAGATTTTTTTTCGGCTGAAAAGAAAGAAGGGAGCGACGTGATTGAAAGAAAGAAAGGAAGCGTATACAAGAAGGCTCGACTATTTAAATTAAATTTCACCAGATTATTTATCAATTAAATTCCCAGCACGTTTATATTTCGTACACACCACAAACTCCGATCAAAACGAAATTTGAAACCCGGTAATAGTTCAATATTACGGACTCAATGGAATTGGTTTTGTCGGATTCCGAGACTGTGCCTCATAAGGCTATTTTTCAATTCAATTTAAACGATATAAATTTCAAAACTTAACAAACCATCCTTAACTTTGATTTCAACACCTCGGTTCTCCTTAGTATTATCAATATAACTTTTATAAGCCTTCAAATTATTTTTAATAGGCTTAACATCTCAGATTTTATATTTTATCCAATTTCAAATTATTTAATTCAACAATTTAATTGCCAAATAAATTATGATATTCGTAATTTAACTTAACAATTAAATCTTAAATATTTAAAATCAATTAAATATTCCGATTACAAATGCTTAAAAATTCTGGGTCGTCACATTGACAAAGAGATAGTCTCGAGGCTTAAGTTTGAAAAACCAGTTTCCTGCTCTCCTTAGCTATCCGGACTGGCCCGATAGAGAGGATGGCTAATTTTATTTACTCAAACCGCATTTTCCAAAGATAAAGGAAAAAGAGATTTGGATTTTTCCAAAGATTAAACAAGATTTTAAAATAATAAAGGTTTTGGAAGCATAGAAAATTCTAGTTAAACTCTATGTTAAATTCCGAGTAGAGAACTCGTACTACTCATGTGAAGTAAAAAGGTGATTTCACTGTTATTCGACGAATAGTACGGGTTGAATATAGAAATTTGTATTGAATATAATTAGCCTAATTTCTATGGATCCCTTTTACTCATTACCAACTGGTTTGATTTACAGTAAACAACATTTTAAATAACATTGTTTTTGACCCATTGAACATAAAGCTCTTACTAAAACTAACCCATATCTAATCATATGCACTCAATTAAACCTAAGTCCCGCCCCGCTATCATTAAAACATATACAAAGGACTCAACTACCCTAAACATTATCTCGCTAAAACATATGTGTCTCGCAACCGAAGAACTACATGTCTCGTACTGCTATCACTAGACGACATTGGCCACAGCAAGGAACTCATTTCCTGTAATAAGTGTGTAGTAATGCCTACATTATTAAAATCTTCATCATTAAAGGTCACCGATAACACTAAGAAATCATTTCCTCTGAAAAATGTACCGCACCCATACCGTGCACCAGAGAACTCATTTCCTCTAAAAAAATGCAACGCAGCAGTGTCGTTGGATATAGACGACTACATCAAAGAACTCATTTCCTCTGCAAATGTACCACCATCCTTTACTCATAATCACCATGGCTAGACGTTACAGGTTACACCGAAGAAGTCATTTCCTCTTAAAAATGTACCCTAGCATCTAACTTTGAATCGTTAGTCGAATAATGCATATCGTACCTACCAAACTAAGCACTTTTTGACGTATCTCAAAATACAGCAAACATTCTACCAAAACATTCTTCGTCTTGCCACGATCCAAATGCAATGAACCATGCATGAAACGATGTTCTTATGCGTGAGTTGAACATTTAAAGTTTTAAAGGCATTATTGTAATTTATAAATTAATTATTTGTATTATTCTATTTTTATTTTCCTTACTACCGCAATGTCTAAACCTGACCTCCTATCTACCCTCATAGCCGCATTCTTAACCTCGCCACCCGTGAATCTACGGCCGCCTTGTAGTTGATCCGACCATGTTGGGATGCTTCCCACAGCCAATGCTCCTAATTTCGACCAGCCAAACCCTACTCAATCGCCTCAGCCATAACGAACCAAAAATGCTATTAGTTTCTCCACCGATTCCAGTGAATCCATAGCCTATATTGTCAATCCTACCATATAGATCAAATGCCCTTGTCGTCCTATAATCGATTACGCTCTTCGATCGCTATAATCTTCATTTCACCGTCAATCAAAAAAACCCTAGAATGGATGATCATCATTGGCCAAACTTTCTATTTATTTTCTGGTAAATCTGTAAACCTAATTGAGGAATAAACACGACTAGAAGGTTTGTGTCATTGAGAACTGCAATTATGATTGTATAATATCTCTTATTTGAAACACTTGTATTTTTGCACTTTTTAAATTAGATGGAGATTAACTTTTCCAATTATAATCAATAATAGTTAACTTTTTATTTAACTAACCTTGGCTTACTAGATCCTAATCAGCTGTACATATAAAAAAAAGTTTTTAATTAGTAACTACATCATTTTAATTTGGTTCAAGATCATAAGAGGTAATTTGCTACGTCTTACTAACATATACACGTATGATAAATCTCACTCATCGATTATCTGTGCATCCCCTCCAATTTGATGTGAATCCTCATTATTCTTCGCAGACCAGAAATTGCCTGCCTTCAAAACTACATGTTTTTGGATAGCCTTGATGTATTTGTATATCTCTTCGTGGCGTCTGATTTCATATATTAATTTATTTAATTTTGGAAAATTATAATTGATTTACTTAACTAGAATTAGATTTAAAAATTAAGGTTTTAGAAGAGGAGATAGGATATTTCCAATAGATAGAGTGAGGTCAAAAATCTATTTATAAGGGAAATATATTTACGAAAATACCACTAAGCTTTGACTCCTTATAATTTCTTTCCCATCTAACCTAATTCGGAAAATTATATATGTTTTATGACTATGAACAACATTCTGCATGCAATGGAATAGCTCCCTAAGTCAAATTCCAATTTCCGTAGAAATTTACTATTTTTCCCTTTGGGTTAAGATTACGGTTTTGCCCTTTAGGTTAAGATTACGGTTTTGCCCTTTAGGTTAAGATTACAAATTTACCCTTTTAATATGATTATTTAATATCATAAAATTATGGAGTGTCACATGTTTATTATGCTTTGAAGAAATAGTGTAACGACCTATATTTTTAAACATTTAAAACTATTAAATTAAATAATATTTTTGAATAAAATTGTTAGGAATAAAAATAAATAAGATTTTATTGATACAAATTAAATTATAATACAAGTTATGAGCTTAATTAAAATTTCTATTAATGACATATGTTTGCAATAATATAAGGACGATAACAAATGTTAGTGTGTAGTTTAATAACATTGGTTTGAATGATATTAACAATTGTCTGAATGTAAATTTCCAATTGATTGGAATAGTAAATGTTAATAAGGAATAATAAATGTTTCTTTATTAAAAAACGAAATCATATGTTTGTTTACTTGAAATGTTTGGTAGCAGAAAGATTGATTGTAGAGATGAGAAACTATTATTTGGTAAGAAATATATAATTCCTGTTTGTATCCAATAGTGCATAAATATGTTTAAAGCATCATTTGATGGGAAATAATTATTCTATTTCTCATTGCATTTGTTTTGTCCATTTTGAAATTCACTTTTGTAAACAATTGAAATTAATGTAATTGAATGTAGGTTTAATTTCATTAAAATAAAGAATAGTATGATTGATTTAAAGGAAGAAATATATATATATATATATATATATATTTGAACTGTGTTTTGGCATATAGATGGATTACAAGAGTAGAAAAATAATTTATTTAAGTTATTTATTTCTCTGCTGTATAAACAACAAATTTATGAACGTGTTTAAATGACTAAAGGAAACAATTATTCTATTTTTCATCCATTTTAGTTGTCTATTTTGAAATTTAACTTTGTAAGTAATGTAATTAATGTAATTGAAATATTTCAATTAGAAGGGAAGAAAACGTTGATGCAATTAATAGATTTAACAAAAAAATGCACCTTTTGTGTTAAACAGAAATGATGTTTTAATGGAAATAAAAGACCATTTTGGGAAAACCAAATTGAATATTTTTATTTTTATGGTAAGTAATTTATTTATTATGCATAGATTAAAAAAAACTAAATGCGTACAAATTTGAATTTTATTTGAGTTAATAAAGTTGATTTGGTTACGTTTCACAAAATGAAATTCAAAATAGTTATGTGATGTACATGGACCCTTCATTTCTTTTGTTATTAATTATTGCACGTACGTTTTAAAATAGTTATCTCACTATTAATATTTGATCCGTTCATTTCTCCTTCTGTTTAATACCTAAGCCTATACTTTATGTTGTATTTAATTCTTGCCACCTCATTTTCGCGTATATAAAATTTCACTTTCCTTTGGTTTGCAAACTTTTCCATTTCTACGTTCATTTCTTTATGCATTATTAATCCAGGAAGATTCAAAATAAAACGTGACATTTATTTTTTTTCTCTCCACCTTAATTTCCTAATTATTAAATAACCTACGGCTTATTTCTTTCATTTGCAGTGTATATTATTTGTGTTCTATTTTTTTGGCTAAGTCTTATTGGGTTTGTTTTAAACTAATGGGCTCCATAGTAAACCAAAAGATCTTAGGAACCTAAGAGACTTTGTATCCTTCCTTTTCTCACACATCGACCTTCTATTTTCCTATCTAGCTAAAGGCAAGTACGTACAAAAATTCCCTATTTGAGAAACTTTCTGGGTACTCTTCTTCTTCTTCCTCAAATCTACAGAAAATTCCCAACCCCAAAACACCTAAATCTCCAAATCAAATTCCATACTTCCTCCTTCAAAACCCTTCCCTACCTCTTTCCTCTTACCGCCGCCCACCTCCATCGCCACCCACAACCCATGGTAGTAACCCATGGCCAAAGCCCTACCTTATCTCTTCTCTCCTTTCTCTTTTTTCCTTCTTTTCCCCTTCCCTTTTCCCTCTTCCTTCCTTATTTCCATGGCTTCTATATTCCACTAAGCTACTCCAAATCAATTTTTTTTTGAAATAGCGTATAATTTCAATTGCAACAACTTTGTTGTTGAACCCTTCTTCCCATTCTGAACATTTCTATATCAAAAATTTCAATTCTCAAGTCCTTTCTCGGGTACATTTTTGGACGAAAATACCCCATATTTTATCAATCATATCTCCTTAAGGAGTGAATCAAATTATATGATTCTTTTTCCGAACCATTTATTTTTCCAGTGGCTTCAACTTTCGTTTGGATTAATTCTTCAAATTCCTTAATTTTCTATGCCAAAAACTCAAATCTTTTTGAAGTATATTTGAACTCAAATTTTCAACTCAGAAAACACCTCTATTTTTTTTACCATAACCTCCTCACGACAGATGCTTTTTAAGTGATCTTTTTGTTGAAAGTGGAGAGAAAATAATTTTCGACGACTTTCTTGTTAGTCACTTTTATAGATTCAGTAATATGCTAGTCCATATATTTTCTTTAAAATGACCTATTTTTTGGTTTGTCCACTGTTCAAATTTGGGCATTTAATTTGATTTTTAACCGTTAACAAATCAATGGTGAGTGTTTTAACCCACTCATAACTATTAAATTATCTAATGTTGGTTAATTAGATTTATGATGTTATTAGAAGTTTATTAATTGTTGTTTGGTGTTTTAATTTGTAATTTGGATTTAATTTGAATTGATATTGAATTTCATAGCCATGTAATCAATATTGAATATAATTTCTAGTTAAACACCTAATAATGATAACCAATTAATTGTAGTGATTTATTTGCTAATTCTGTTGTTGATTGTGATGGATTTTATTGGTTGAAATTTTGGACGATTGGATATTTATTTATGCCTATATCTCTGTTATCACTATGGGTTGAAATGATACATCCCGAATTATCTTATAGATTAGGGAAATCGTTTTGGCTTGAAATGATAAACCCGAGCGGTTTTCATTGATTTGAAACTTTTAATTTTAGACACTGGTTGAAATGATATATACATCCATACAATTTCTTGAATTTGAATTATGTATTGGAATTGAATTATTTAAAAGGTTTAGCTTAAACTTCGAATTTTTTTAAATTAAAGTGGTTAAAATTGATACCTTGAATTATCTGAAATCTTTTAATAATTATATTCACGTAGTACACTTGATAGGAGATGGAAAATCCTGTAACATCTCTGAAACCATTGCACTTACATTTTATTTTAGATTAATTTGACTTACATAAGATCTTTTAGTTTTGACTCGAGTGTTTTGTTTTCATTACGCTCGGGTCAATCTGAGCTTTTTAGTGTATTGAAGACTATTTTCTGGAGGACGAAGACGAAGATTCGGTATATATTTACTATTTATTATAATTATTCCACTACATCATGTATTACGCTGCATTATTTGTTTATTCCTGCTGTATGTATAACTCTGATTTGAATTGTAAAAGTGTAATCACATGTTATTTGTAAAACAGCTTCATGAACTGTTTATCTGGTTATTATATTTTGTCATTCCGCTGCGAGAATCTATGTTTTATTTTTCTTTCTTTTCTTTTATTTTCTTATTTACCCTATTAAAAATCCTCCCTTTTGAATGATTTGAATTAGACATGTGTGGTTTATTATCAATTTAAATCGTTTAAAAAGGTGGGTCCTTACAAATAGAGTCAAGTTAACATCTGTTTTTTTTTCTATGTAAATATGTTTGTTACTTATAGGTGAATGCAAACAATCGATTAGGCATCTGTATAGAAAGTTCTATGGTGTTAAGATCAAAAATTCAAATAATCATCAACCAATTCCATAGAAAACGTAACATCCCCCGTTTTGAGGTCCGAAACTAACCGCTACAGATGTTGCAATCATCTATAGTATTAATTTCCAATC
Source organism: Allium cepa (assembly GCA_030765085.1). Taxonomy (NCBI): domain Eukaryota; kingdom Viridiplantae; phylum Streptophyta; class Magnoliopsida; order Asparagales; family Amaryllidaceae; genus Allium; species Allium cepa. Next base: position 123,369,902 of record CM060939.1, read on the forward strand.
ACAAAATGCTTTAATATTAATGGTATCCATAATATCAGAAGCTCAAGAATATGAAATATTTCAATCATAATTTCAAAACAACTTTTCTCATTGCATTTCAATTAGATTTCATATTCAATTAGTAATCCCTAACGTTGCTCAGATTCAGATTAATTATTACAAAATACGTCATGAGCGACATAAGAAGATGCCACTCGGAATATTAGAGTTACTAAATAGACAGTTATAACATCTACCATTACATACAACATTCAATGAAAACATAATAGATAAACAGATAATCTCCTACATAGGTAGATCTGCCTCTTGCACATCTTCGGAAGCTTTATTAGCAAAAACCAACTAAACATGGAAACCTTAACTCTCTATCTACTCAAATTAAATTTTGAGGACCCCATAGTTTAAATGGAAAACATAATTTTCGAGTCAAACATAAAGCCTGGTGTGAATAATAATATGACATCTTGATTTATTGATATTAAGTGAGCTATGATGCCCCAGCCCTATACTCACACTAACCAAGGACACTACTAGATTATACCGTCAATTAGTACGAAGAATAAGGCTATTGAGGAGCGACCATCTATGTAATTGCTTTGCGCAAGTATCGATATATCAGATAGTATGTCATGCATTTCTTTAAGAGGAAATCTAACGTATCAAATACAAACTCAAAGCAACTACACAGTGGTTATGTGGCCTTCGGAAACAAATAAAATAAGCATAACATAAATCAGTCACAGATATTAATATCACTAAGGCGGAAAAATATATGAATATAACACATAGAAGTGAACATCAAAGTAATGGTCATACAAGATCCACTACATCACAAAAGAATAGGTATAAGTGCTAAATAAAAGAATATGCATACATCAAGGAGTCTCTATCTGGAATGTATAAAAGAAAAAAATACTAAGCTAAAGTAGTTAGCCAAAAGTCAAAATCTAGTCCCTGCTAAGAAGTCAAGTGGAAGCACCTAAAACACCTCGGTCTGACCCAAGTATTATTTAAGAAGAAAAATAATAAATGGATCAGTCTAGCTATAAATATCATACAAAATGAGATTGGATAAGAGATATGAAAAAAATATCATAACAATAATGTCATACCATGACAAGTATATATCTGATAATAATGAAAATCATACAATATCTCAAAACTCCTCAAATATTCAAAAAGAATATCATACTCTTTAGCTTATTCACCAAACCTCAAATATGACAAAACATATCAATGCAAATCACAAAAATTGGTGAAACACATATTCCGGAAATTAATAATTAGAAATCCAGAAAACATAAAGGGGGAGGCCTATCATAAACGGGAGCATGAAAACTCACCAATATATGTATCACAAACGGAACGCTATTCCATGGTCGCTAACCAATCAAATTTGAGCCGAAGCTCCTCAAACGACCCGAAGACCATGAGTCGCTACCCCATTAATTTGAGCCAAAACTCCACAAACGAGGCTTAATCCCCTACGTTGACAAAGAGACATCGCACATCGCTAGTCTAAATCACAAAATGATCATCATTGATCAATAAAAGTGTAAATTACACCAAGCTAGTAAATAAATGAGTTTACTTCATGTCCCATAACTACTGGCTTAACTTAAATATTTACGAACAAATTGTAGATTTCCATACGAAAATTGTCACAAGATTTCAATCGAACAATTCTAAGAATTAACCGACGAAGTAAACGCAAGTGTTTCATACCACTTGTTTTGCTAAGTCATTTAATTGGATATCTCATATGAATGAGGTAAAGGTTTGTATATACTAATAGATTGGAAAACGGTTTTAAAATGATTTTTGTCTTAAAACTAGTGTTGAAATCGTTTTTGTGAAAGAGTTTTAGTATTTACTACTAGTATAAAAACCTTTGTAATTTTTAAGTGACAAATAATAGAAAAGATTGTAAAAGCAATCGATCACCCAAAAATCCACATTTCAATATCGTGAATAAGAACCATGGATATCGATACAAAATCCATCAAATGGAAACACCAAAAATCCAGAAAAGAAATCATCAAAGTTGATAATGAATGACAATAACTAATTGGATCATCATAAATCGATAAAAATTGGAAATCCACATAAAAATAGGCAAATATGCAGAATTTGACAGCGCCGGACGTCTGAGAGTTTTCCCAGACGTCTAAGCTGAAGCTTTGGAAATTCGTTCCACGTCATTCAAACATCTTGGGATGAACCTCAGACGTCTGACCCTGGATTCTGGAATTTCATTTCAGAAGTTTGAGTGTTTTCCTAGACATCTGAGCTGAAGCTCAGGGCAAAATTTGCCTAGCCCAAAGATGGGCAAATGAATTTGGAAGCGATCGAGGCGACGGTGGCTAGGGATTTAAGCCAAGCGACAAACCAGCCCTATATGCTCTCGAATACACCCCAAACAACATGTCCAAACATCGAAAGGAGGATTTTTATAGATTTTGACTTCAAAATTCCAAGATTGGAAAATTAACCAAACCAATTCAATTCAAAAGCAATTGAATAAGAAATAGATGTTAGGAATTCGTACCTAACAATAATGAAAGCTATAGACATAGTGTGAGTTCAGGAACTCACCTTTTAACTCAAAAATAACAATTGAGAAGCTCTAAAACAAGAAAAGACCAACTCCACTTCAATCACAACTCTTAAAGCTCTAATCTATGATCATATGCAAATATTTCCTAAGTTAGGTTATAGGAAATTATGAAAATTGGAGAGGGATTGAGACGAAGAAGATGAAAAGGATGCTTACCAAAGCTTCTCCTTAATTTTAGAACTAAAACTTGAATTTTCTAAGAATCTAGGGCTTAGGAATTTTGATTTCCCCGCTTTTCCACCACTTTTCCATTTGCTTAAGAGTGTTAGGAAATTATGAAAGGAATGAATGAAGAGGAGTGGAGTGGGAAGTATTTGGTAGAAGGTTTGGGTTCTCTTATTGGGTTAGTGGGTTAGAACACAAACCAAAGCCCAAATTAAAATATCAAAATCCTAATCAACTCCAAACATATCAATGTTTATACTCAAACAAGTTGTAAACGTCGTTAAACTCAATGAAAGTGGTCTCGAATCTGGATTCGATTGTTTACAATAAGTCATATTTCGGACTTTAGTTCAACTAACGATGCTATATTTAAATAAAACGTTTAAATATATAATCGTAAAATATGCAGGTTGTTATAGACTCCCCATCTTAAAGAAATTGCGTCCTCGCAATATTTTAAGAAGGAAATAAAGAGTAACAACCACTTTAAGGCATAACAACACAAAAGAAAATTTTAAAGTGAGAAGTTCACCTTAAGGAGCACGAGAGAGTAAGTCTGAATGAGTTCGCTCGATGAATTCTCTGGATTTCCAAGAACAATTCTTCGGATTTGTGAACCATTGAACTTTCATAGGTGGAACATCTTTGTTACTAAGGCATTTAACCTCTGTAGCAATGATACGAATAGGATGTTGCTTATAAGTTAAATTAGGTGAAACTTCAATTTCTTCAATAACACTGGGCTCAAGAATAGAATCAGAATCTCTAAGGCATTTCCGTAGTTGAGAAACGTGGAATACGTCATGTATAGCAGAAAATTGATCCGTTAATAAAATATGATAAGACATGGAACCAATGCATTCGGTGATGGGAAATGGGCCAATATATTGAGGTGCTAGCTTTCTCGATCGACTGAAACGCACAACACCCTTTATAGGTGAAACACGAATGAATACTAAATCTCTCATAGAAAATTCCAAATTTCCTTCTTCGGTTATCAATATAGGATTTTTGTCTACTTTGAGCTTCTTTCATCCTATGATGAATAAGTTCAATCTTCTTCGTGGAATCACGAATAAAATCTGGACCTAAAACCAGCTTCTCACCGACTTCAGGCCAACACAAAGGAGATTGACATGGCCTTCCGTAGAGTGCCTCGAAAGGTGTCATAACAATATTAGATTGTAAGCTATTATTGTAAGAAAACTCGACAAGGAAAATATGATCTTCCTAACTTCCACCAAAATCAAGAGCACATGCACGAAGAAGACCTTTAAGAGTTTGATTCACACGCTTGGTTTGTCCATCTAACTGAGGATGATAAGCGGTGCTAAAATTAAGCTTCGTTCCCAAAGCTTTTTGAAGACCTTTCCAAAAACCACTAGTAAATAATGAATCACGATCACTAAAAATAGAAGTAGGAACTCCATGCAAATTAACAATCTCTTTAACATAGAGTTTACCCAAAAGAGGTACGGTCCGGTTGGACCGAACGGGAAGAAAATGGGCAGATTTTGTAAGTCTATCTAATATCACCCATAGACTGTCATGACCTGAATGAGAACGGGGAAGACTGTGATATTCCGGAATTTCAAACCAAATTTAATATGATCATTTTCATTTTTAAATTATTTTAAATTGATAAAAAAATTGTTATTTTCAAACAATAATGATAATGGGTTGTTTTTAAATATAGATGAATAAATTTTTAAATAGAATTATTAATTACAAATAAGATATTTAGATTTAATTTTTATGAATAATCTTATAATTTTATATAATTGGTTTTATAACATTTTCTTTAAGTAATTCATATATAAACATAGGTAAGCATTTATGAAATAATAAAGTGAGTATAAAAGCCTTTACTAATATTTAATAAAAAAGTAATAAATACTTGTAGGACAAGTGTAAAACTTTGGAAGTTTGTTTAAACATGTGTTAATTAATTAACAAAGGTATATGACAAGTGTGGAATTTTAAAAGCAAGTGTCATATTATTTTTAATTCTTCTAAATTACAAATTCACCTATATAACCATTGTTTCTTCCTTCTAATTTCTTTTTCTATCCTTTCCTTTTCAAAAGCTAAGAGAAAATAAAATTTCAGCCTGTAAATTTCTCAAACAAAACTCAAACACTTTTTACAAAATCTATAATTTCCTCAAAATCCAAATCAGTAATTCCCTCCTCAAACCAGAAACAAGATCTATAATTTATTTTCTGGGATCAAAAACAAGCTGTAGATCAACTCCTCAAAAACAGATAGAAAATCAAAGCATTTCAGTTTCAATAGCAAGTTTCCTCAGCATTCAAGTCTAAGGTTTGAAAGAAAATGGCAATACAAATTTCCAGATTTCAAATTACAGGTTTCTCTGTTAAATACAGGTGAGTAAACGAAATTTTAAAACAGTTTTAAATCCTGGATTTCATTTTGTTGTTGTGAATGAACATAATGCTATTGTTTGAATACCTGAATTGAATCAAATGCATGTTTGTATATGAGTGTTTGATTTCCTGTATAGTTATAATATAGTCTCTGTGTGCCAATAACTGGCTTTGATTCCTTAATAAATTCAATAACTCATTTTACAATTCAAATTAGTTTATGATTTGTAAATAGAAAATGTTCGGAAACATGTAATATCTCTCCAAAAAATAATTTTAGGTATTTAAAATGAAATATTTGTTCAGGAATCTTAAATTTACAGTAAAAGTTAATTTGGGTCAGAAATTTATGAATTCAATTTTAAATTTTGATTTCATAATTGAATTACAAATAGGAAATCATGATTTTTAAGGCTTGTACCACGATTTTTGGATTAGTAATTTGTGATAATTCGTGGTTTGACTGTTTTGGGCATTTTGGCCAATTGGTGGCGAACGACGGCGATCTGAGTGTCGCAGTTGAGCATGATGGTTGATGGGAGGTAGGAGTTCTTCAGAAAAATGCATTTGGAATTTATAGTTGTTCGTGTTGGCCAGAATTGATTGAGTTAGGGTTTTATACCGTGAGTTGGAAGTCGATGTTCAATTGGGTTTCGCGGCGTCAAGGCACAACCGGAGGCGATCGCGTTTGTTGCAGTGGGTTCTGGAGGTCGTGACGAAGCTTGGGTGAGACTGGCGTGGCGTCTTGGGTGATGGATCATCGGTGGCGGTCGAATTTCGATGAAGTGTGGATTCAGGTAGTTTGGTCCTAAGGTCGAATTTTTGAATTTCGATCGAAACTTGATTTCTGGGTTTTGAGTGATGATGTCGTGGTCGAGTGCGACGTAACGAAGGCCGGAGTGGAGTTCGTCGTTGACCAGCGTAGTGGTGCACGTGAATGTGCACGGTTTCGTGCAACTGTAGTTGGTTTCGGAGAGGGTCGAGTGTGCTCGGGTTTATGTCCAGGGAAGTTCGAGTTTTCTCGAAGAAAGGTTTAGGTGTTGGAATACTAGAGGCAGACTCGGGAATTTGTTTGGGTTGACCCAGGGTTTTTGCTAGGGCACTTGAGATTTACTCGGTTTTGTATGTTCGGTAACTAGATTTTATAAAAATCAGGGAAACAACGAATAGATGATATAGGGATTGAATTTAGAATGTTTATAAAGTTTTAAAACAAAGGTTTAACAAGTTTTACCTATAAATCTAATTTGTTTCAAGATTAAGTTTTAAACAAGTTTTTATATTTTGAAATATAAAAGTTGTAACGACCCGTAAATTTGGATAATATTAAATGGATTAACTTAATATAATTTCTAATCTAATTGAGAATAAAATAAAAGTTTAGATATTTATTTTAGAAAACGTAGTGATTTGTTATAGTAATTGGAATTTAATAACAAGATTTTATGACAATAGATTTGGGTAGTGAAATTTGTCGCATTTGGTTAAAGGATTTATTTTAAGAAACCAATAAATGTTGTAATTGAAGATGTTAATAAAAATATTAACAAAAGGGGGTTTCATTAATATAATATAAATTTAAGAATTTATGACAAGAATTTAGATTTCCTATGTGTTTATATATATATATATAATGGTAATATTGTAACTATATGTGAATCTAGGTAGTAAAAAAAAAGGCAGTGATGGATAACCAATATAATACAATACAAAGGAGTTGAAACGACTGTTGGGTTTTAAATGTAGTGTATATATATATAGTGAAAATCATCATAACCTCTTAATTTAATAAGATTGTTAAATTAATACTAAAAGATTAAAATTCGAAATAGTATTAATGTAACAATAAATAGTGTGAATTGCAATTGTATAATGGGATTAAATTGTTAATTTGAGGATGTAACCATTGGATAAATGTATGGTAAATTTATGGTAGTGAACTTTTAATGTATGTTGGATAGAACATAGGTGATTGTAATTCTGTAGTATGTATTAAATATAAATTTCATTCAATTATGAAGAAAGTTTTAATTAAGAGAAACGTTACCGTAATAATTATTAATGTAGAAACGGAAGAGTGTATAAATTTATAGTAACGTAAAAACATATTGTAAGGTAATAATTAAGTGCAGACTTATAAAATATATTTATGTATGTTAATTTCATGCATTTGGCTATAATGGATTTAATAAAAAAAAAATGGAATAGTGAAATAAAATGGATATAAAGGTTTCAATTACACATTGGAATTCATACTCACCATAAAAGGTTAATTGAAACCAAAGAAGTTAATATAGGAATCAAGGCGTATTTATTAATTTGGATTTATTGCAATAAGTTAATTCCATAAAATAAAGCTAAAGCTAATTCAAATTTTAACTGGACCATTGTTGTTATAACTTTAGAAGCAAGATTTATTTATGATTTGAGTATTTAATTCAACAAGTGGTATTTACGACAAATAAAATAGAATTGAACGTAAAATATTACGTTATTAACTTGAAATGGAATTTGTAAACATTGAGTGAAATCTTAAACTAATGTTAGTATTCGTCGTATTTACAACAATAACTTTGAATAATAGAAAGGAAGTGAATATAATAAATTAATCAAATTTATAGTGTTGAATTCAATTGGATTGGAATTAATAAATAGTTAAGAAAAATAAGGGTTATTAATAATTTGGAATTTAATTATGGTAAAAAGGTTAATTGCAATCCAAAGATGAGTTGGAATGGAAATCAAGTATTTATTTAATTTGATTTAAGAGGTGAGTATAAAGGTATAAGATTTAATAATTGGGTTTAGAATAAAATTTATAATCTCTAAATAATAAGGAAGTGCAGATATTTAGCTGCAAATTTATATACCGATAGATTTTAATTCACATCCAAGCTTGGTAAATAATTTAGAATTGATTGAAGTATATAAATAATGAAATGGGGCCTATATTAGAAGTTGAAATATAAAAATTGGATTTTTAATTTATTTGATTTATTTAATAAATATTAAAAATAGCCATTTTTGTCACGGACTCGGATTTCGACGAAACCAGTTTCATCGGATCCGTATCGGTGAATTATTATAGGATTTCAAATTTCGTATCGATCGGACTTGTCGTTTGACCGTACGGACGATAAACGCCTTGAAATCAATTTTATTAAAATCAATTTGAAAATCAATTTGGAAATCTTGTTTTTAGCATAACTTCTTCATACGATCGAATTTGGTCGCGAAACCTTTTCCATCGCGTTCAGAATATTTTAAAACACCTATTTGGATATATAGTTTTAACAAATTCGGTTCCGGAGGCATAGCGGGCTTTTTGGGCCATAATCTGTTGCGTACGTTCATCTATCTAGCCTATCTATTCTAACCCAGCCCAACCTATATATATATACAGCTACAAACCCTAGTCTATATTCTTTAGTTGTACGTTCATTTCTTCACTCTTTTCTCCTCCTAAAAATGTATACACTTCAGATCCAGTTTCAATGGCAAATCAAAAGTCAAAACTCAAAAATTTCAGAAAATTCTCAAAAAAATATATGTCGTAGTATTCATCGATACGAATCTACGTCTGCTATTCATTTTTCAAGATGGTGCCTGGATTTGCCACAAATCGTGGTCAAAGTTCGATTTGGGCGTTTTAATTTCGTCATCAATCGACAAAATCAAGACATGGGTATTGGAGAGCTCGACTAGGGGAGTTGTTTGGTTGTAGTCGCTCAGCTTATTGCGAAGTGTGGTGGCCGGAATTCGTGTTTTAGGGTTTCGAAACCCTAATATGGGCTGGCGGCGTGGCAGGTTTTGGGGCCACAGGGGACGTGCGGCCTCAGGCCGAGGAGAGAGGAAGGCAAGGCAAACTCTGGGGTGGTGGTCGGCGAAGCAGCGGCGGCCGGTAGGGGACGCAGGCGACGGTCAACGTTTTGGTCAAATGGGTTTTGCGTTCGGTTGTAGCTCGTTTTCCTGAGAAGGTCCTTGCTGTTGACGTGAGGAAGAATGAATAGGTGACGTGGCAAATATATTTAGATAAGTTTGTTTTGTTATTTAATTTCGTTTTCCAATCGATTTATTCGAATAACTTTTTCATACGACATCCGATTCTTACGATTTTTTTTGCGTTAGGATCGTAATTAAATTCCAGATCTGATGACACTGGTTTGGACTGATTTGGAGACCGTCAAATTTTTGGGTTTAAATCGAATTTAAATTCGATTTAAATTCCAAAGGTGAGTGTTTTAACCCACTCACAATTACTAGAAGCTTTTATGTTTGTTAAATAAATTTTAGAAATGAATAGAAATTTATTTATGAGCTTTTGGGCATGTTATTTCATCCATATCTGTTGAATTGCATTTTTTTGAATTTAGCTGTTAATTTAAATTGATTGATTGCATATTAATTGGCTGTTAGAAATTATTGTTTGCATAAGAACTGCTAGTTAACAGTTATGTAAATTATTATTGAGTAAACTGTTAGATAAATAGTTGATAAATTTAATTTGGAAAAAACTGACAGTTATTACCTGTTGTATATGTTCATAGATATATACTGTTATTGATTGAAATTGGTTGATGGTTGCGATTGGATGATGGATGTTGTTGATGAATGAATGTTTATTGCATATCATTAAAATTGCAAATTTATCATGCATATTTCATTTTTCGGGATTGTGGTTTGAAATGATAAAACCGCAAAGTTTTATTTTTAAATTGCGGATTGAAATGATAAATATCCGTATCACTTGACCATAGGATAGAAAATTATATACAGGCACCGCGGTCTATATATAACTATTTTAATGTGATTTCTATGGTTTGGATGGAATACGGTTTATAATAATCTTAAATTTTATACTGTATAAATATTTTTCTTCCGTATTTATGTACATGAAAAGTTGGAAATTTTGAAATAAAAAGGTGTATAAATTCCCTTAGTAAAATGGAAGAAAATTTAGAAAATGGAGTTGGATAAATTTATATCATATGTTTAAATGTTAAGTTTGGAAATTTAAGATATGATATTTATAATTGGATTTTTCCCAAGAAAAATTGAAATGAATATTCTAATATGAATTTGAATTGGAAAAATATTCTAATATAATTGGAATCGAAAAATACATATGTTTTATTACTAGAAATTGGAGTTGTTTAAGGATTTATGTGAATATTCAAACTAAATAATAAAACATTTAATTTGTTGAAAGAATATATTCAAATTTTAGTTTTTGAATATTTATACTCCAATGGATTTATATATATGGAAATTGAAATGGTTTTGGAACTTAAGAGTGATATCTAAATTATGGTTTTAACTTTAGATAAAGAAATATTTCCATAAAGCCATATAACTTATTTCTTTACAAAGTGACAGTAAAGTTAAGCCTTTGAAATTCATATACCGTTGAATATCCAAACCATTTGAGTTTTAAAAGTTAGGGTTTGAAATTATGGATTTCCAAAAATATTATGCTTTGAAAATATTCGATTTTCAGATATTATGAAGTTAAAGCCTTTTATTATTGGAAAGGAATTATATTTGGGATAAGTGGTAAAATATGGTTTTGGGTTTTGGAATGATATCGTAATATTATGGTTTTGAAATGGATTATATTCTGGTTTAAAAGTATAAACTATTTTTAAATAACCGCGGTGTTATAATAACGATGGGTTGGCAAAGAGACCGGGATCGGATATGGACATACTCTCTGTCGATACCGAAAACCACTTTGACTAACCGTGTACGCGGTGGAGATTCCAGAATGAAGTAGGTTGGTGGCGACGATTCCTGTAAGGTAAATACGTGGACCCGACTCCCGTGAGTTGGCATAAGGTGGCTAAAACAGGAGCGATCGACGGGTTAATGAGGTCATTCCTCTGATCGGACACTCCTCTTCGATATTATACTATGACTTTGGATTGATTCAGTGGCCACTTCTATTTTTTTGATTTGGGGAGTTGTTTCGAGGTGGGCGGTTGCTGCGGCTTCGCGTTACCATCGGCCCGGAAGCGTAATTGGTATATCTACCCTGGCATTGCCTAGTTGTGCCGTGTCACCTACCCTATCGCGCCTTGTACGAGTTTGGTTTTCTCCCGTAGCCCGTGTGGTATCCTCTAGTGGCTTCCCGATCAGGAGGGACTATGATATTGGATGGACTACTGGGACTATTACGTGTTAAGGGCTATATGGGTAACCCCTTAACGCTATTAAAAAGTAAGTTTATTTTATAAATAGACACTACTATAATAGCGCAATATACTACATAGTAAATAGTTTAACGGATCCTTAGGAGATGTAAATCCCGAGCATCTCTTGAGTTACTGTACTCATATTTATTTTTGTTTATTTAACTCACATAAGATATTCTAGTCTGACTCGAGTGTTTTGTCTTTTCAAATTCGCTCGGGTCAGTCCGAGCGTTTCAGGATAACAGGTTTTAGCTTTGGAGGACGAAGACGAAGAATCAGTATTATTCTATATATAGTATTGCACCACACTCTTTATATTCCGCTGTATTGTCGTATTTGGTATGTGTAACTCTGATATTCATTGTATAAGTAAAATCAAGCTTTTGTAAACTGTTTATTAACTGTATATTTGTTATTATATTTTATCCTTCCGCTGTGAGATTCTGTTTTGTTTTAATTCTTCTCTGTTTTTCTTATTTACCCCATAACAATCCGCCCTTGCGTATGCTTTGAATTGGCACGTGTGTCGTTTTAAAGTGTGCGAAAAGGCGGGATGTTTCAGTTGGTATCAGAGCTTTGGTTTAGCGATAAACCTTGGCTTTGTGGGGTTTGACTCTTTGTTAATAGGGTAGTTATATCCTATGGGAGTCGCTGAGTGTATATATATGAGAGAGCGTACTTGTTAGTATTAATAAAAAGATTTTAATATTGTGTTAATCTGTTCCGCTTTGTATTTATGAATTCTGGTTGATGCATGGGACGCTATGTCATCAATAGGGATTTCTAAACACTTAATAGGACAGACTGACATAATATTTGTTTTTGATATAGGTGAATGAAATAATTTTGCCTATTATATTTTCTATATATAAAAATATTTTATAAAAATATATATATATATATATTTGGTTGCTATAGATTGGGTGTTAGGAAATAGAATATTTATAATAACTGAAGCTAAGTTGAAATTATAATAAAACCAATTTGGAGATTTTAGAACTTAAGTCCGGGATTTTTCCGAATTCGTTTTCAAAGAATTTATGAGATATAATGATTCGGTTTACAAGTATTTTCTTATGTAAATATTTAGCATAATTCGAAAAAAAAACTGTTTAAAGAAGATTTTGAAAAATTAAATTCTGTACTTTCCTCTCTGTCGCTGGAAAATAAATTCGGTGATGACGGCCGCATCATCGATTTTCATTTTCGAGTTTCGAAGGGGGAAGGCCACTGTAGTAAATGCTACTGCAGATCTATTTTGAAATTTTCTAAAAATTTTCTTTTATTGTTCTAAATATAATTAGAGATATTGAGTTGTAAGAACTTATTTATCTATTATTTTGAAATAAATTGAAATTTGACCCGGTATTTAAATTCTAATTTTTCCATTAATTAATTGTTTAAAATTTGTTAATGAAATAAAAGTTGAGTAATGAATGAATTGAAACCTCTAATTGAAAAAAAAGAGAATAATTGCAAAGTTATTAGAGGAATTTGAATACATATGAGACAAAGAGTAATATGGATGAACATTAAATTAAATTAAAGAATGGAGACTTAACTTGTATAAGTTCAATTGCATTTTCTTTAACATAAATAACTTACCCAAATATAAAAGTTGAAATGTTAAATAAGAAACTAGAATTGAATATTTTACAAGTAGGAATTTAGGAAAAATGAAGTATTCAATAGATTACTGTTATAATAAGAATTTAATGGTATAAACTTAGGTTATAATTGAAATGTTACTGAAAAAGAGTTAAGAATTATTAATAGATGATATGAACCTAAGTATATAAAATGAAATTCTAAATAAGAATTGATTGTGGGATTATTAGTTAAGTATGTCTTAAGCCTCCCCTATTCTAATATAATAGAAAGTAGGAAGAATTGAAATGACTGAAATCCATAGCTAATAGATAAATAAAAACTTCCACTCATAAGAATGGATGTTAGCAGATTAAGAATTTGAGGGAAATCTTACAAGTGAAGAGTAAGGAAAGGAAGATATTCAAAATATTTGTTGTATTAATGAGAATTTATTTTATAAACTTAAGTAATAAAAAGAAACTTAAGTAATAAAAAGGAAATACAAATATAATGAATTGTGAGATAATTGGAAAATAAAACTTGTAAGAAACAAAGAAATTCCTCATAAATGAAGGAAAGAAAATCAAACCACTGAATTATGAAATAAATGTATAATAAGCTATTTTGGTGTTGGTTTAAATTGTTTGGTTGATGTATGTTTGCTGGGTAAGGAATTTTGGAGTTGTTGGATGAACAAATAATCTATCTTTGTTCCATCTAAGACTGTTGAGTATAGGATGCACTTGATAATTATTTTTCATTTCGTACAATTTCAAAATTTGAACCCGAACAACTAATGATTTGTTTGATTGAATGATTGTTTGTTTGTGATGTGCTGTTTGTTAAAAATGTATGGTTATTGCATTTGATTGGATATGAATGATTGAATCTACCCAAACATTTCACTGTAAAATAAATATTTAACCTTTTAGATTATATAAGTGAATACAGGTGATGGAAGCAACTGCTACTGCTTTTGGTTCCAAAATAAAAACGTATAGGGTCCGACAAATAGGTACGTTTCCGGATTACGTATAAAGCGCTATTTTATATATTTTTCCCGTGTTGGGATATTTTATTTTGGATAATATGTGTAATACATTTGTATACTTGGATATTATATTTTCTCCAGAGTCCCTCCGTACAAAGGAGACTCTGCCAAAATTTTCAGAAAATTTTGGACTTAGAATTTTGTGAAAATATTTTTCCAACTTTAATAATTCAAGTATTAAAGGATATGATGATTATAAAAAGAAGTATATTTCATTAAAAGAAATTAATCCAGTAAAATATTGTTTATAAGTTAATATTTGAAATAAGATGTACTGTTATTCTTCCTCCTCCCTTCTTTTCCTTTTCGGGGACGAAAAGTTTTGAGTGGGGGAGATTGTAACGACCCGTAAATTTGGATAATATTAAATGGATTAACTTAATATAATTTCTAATCTAATTGAGAATAAAATAAAAGTTTAGATATTTATTTTAGAAAACGTAGTGATTTGTTATAGTAATTGGAATTTAATAACAAGATTTTATGACAATAGATTTGGGTAGTGAAATTTGTCGCATTTGGTTAAAGGATTTATTTTAAGAAACCAATAAATGTTGTAATTGAAGATGTTAATAAAAATATTAACAAAAGGGGGTTTCATTAATATAATATAAATTTAAGAATTTATGACAAGAATTTAGATTTCCTATGTGTTTATATATATATATATAATGGTAATATTGTAACTATATGTGAATCTAGGTAGTAAAATAAAAGGCAGTGATGGATAACCAATATAATACAATACAAAGGAGTTGAAACGACTGTTGGGTTTTAAATGTAGTGTATATATATATAGTGAAAATCATCATAACCTCTTAATTTAATAAGATTGTTAAATTAATACTAAAAGATTAAAATTCGAAATAGTATTAATGTAACAATAAATAGTGTGAATTGCAATTGTATAATGGGATTAAATTGTTAATTTGAGGATGTAACCATTGGATAAATGTATGGTAAATTTATGGTAGTGAACTTTTAATGTATGTTGGATAGAACATAGGTGATTGTAATTCTGTAGTATGTATTAAATATAAATTTCATTCAATTATGAAGAAAGTTTTAATTAAGAGAAACGTTACCGTAATAATTATTAATGTAGAAACGGAAGAGTGTATAAATTTATAGTAACGTAAAAACATATTGTAAGGTAATAATTAAGTGCAGACTTATAAAATATATTTATGTATGTTAATTTCATGCATTTGGCTATAATGGATTTAATAAAAAAAAAATGGAATAGTGAAATAAAATGGATATAAAGGTTTCAATTACACATTGGAATTCATACTCACCATAAAAGGTTAATTGAAACCAAAGAAGTTAATATAGGAATCAAGGCGTATTTATTAATTTGGATTTATTGCAATAAGTTAATTCCATAAAATAAAGCTAAAGCTAATTCAAATTTTAACTGGACCATTGTTGTTATAACTTTAGAAGCAAGATTTATTTATGATTTGAGTATTTAATTCAACAAGTGGTATTTACGACAAATAAAATAGAATTGAACGTAAAATATTACGTTATTAACTTGAAATGGAATTTGTAAACATTGAGTGAAATCTTAAACTAATGTTAGTATTCGTCGTATTTACAACAATAACTTTGAATAATAGAAAGGAAGTGAATATAATAAATTAATCAAATTTATAGTGTTGAATTCAATTGGATTGGAATTAATAAATAGTTAAGAAAAATAAGGGTTATTAATAATTTGGAATTTAATTATGGTAAAAAGGTTAATTGCAATCCAAAGATGAGTTGGAATGGAAATCAAGTATTTATTTAATTTGATTTAAGAGGTGAGTATAAAGGTATAAGATTTAATAATTGGGTTTAGAATAAAATTTATAATCTCTAAATAATAAGGAAGTGCAGATATTTAGCTGCAAATTTATATACCGATAGATTTTAATTCACATCCAAGCTTGGTAAATAATTTAGAATTGATTGAAGTATATAAATAATGAAATGGGGCCTATATTAGAAGTTGAAATATAAAAATTGGATTTTTAATTTATTTGATTTATTTAATAAATATTAAAAATAGCCATTTTTGTCACGGACTCGGATTTCGACGAAACCAGTTTCATCGGATCCGTATCGGTGAATTATTATAGGATTTCAAATTTCGTATCGATCGGACTTGTCGTTTGACCGTACGGACGATAAACGCCTTGAAATCAATTTTATTAAAATCAATTTGAAAATCAATTTGGAAATCTTGTTTTTAGCATAACTTCTTCATACGATCGAATTTGGTCGCGAAACCTTTTCCATCGCGTTCAGAATATTTTAAAACACCTATTTGGATATATAGTTTTAACAAATTCGGTTCCGGAGGCATAGCGGGCTTTTTGGGCCATAATCTGTTGCGTACGTTCATCTATCTAGCCTATCTATTCTAACCCAGCCCAACCTATATATATATACAGCTACAAACCCTAGTCTATATTCTTTAGTTGTACGTTCATTTCTTCACTCTTTTCTCCTCCTAAAAATGTATACACTTCAGATCCAGTTTCAATGGCAAATCAAAAGTCAAAACTCAAAAATTTCAGAAAATTCTCAAAAAAATATATGTCGTAGTATTCATCGATACGAATCTACGTCTGCTATTCATTTTTCAAGATGGTGCCTGGATTTGCCACAAATCGTGGTCAAAGTTCGATTTGGGCGTTTTAATTTCGTCATCAATCGACAAAATCAAGACATGGGTATTGGAGAGCTCGACTAGGGGAGTTGTTTGGTTGTAGTCGCTCAGCTTATTGCGAAGTGTGGTGGCCGGAATTCGTGTTTTAGGGTTTCGAAACCCTAATATGGGCTGGCGGCGTGGCAGGTTTTGGGGCCACAGGGGACGTGCGGCCTCAGGCCGAGGAGAGAGGAAGGCAAGGCAAACTCTGGGGTGGTGGTCGGCGAAGCAGCGGCGGCCGGTAGGGGACGCAGGCGACGGTCAACGTTTTGGTCAAATGGGTTTTGCGTTCGGTTGTAGCTCGTTTTCCTGAGAAGGTCCTTGCTGTTGACGTGAGGAAGAATGAATAGGTGACGTGGCAAATATATTTAGATAAGTTTGTTTTGTTATTTAATTTCGTTTTCCAATCGATTTATTCGAATAACTTTTTCATACGACATCCGATTCTTACGATTTTTTTTGCGTTAGGATCGTAATTAAATTCCAGATCTGATGACACTGGTTTGGACTGATTTGGAGACCGTCAAATTTTTGGGTTTAAATCGAATTTAAATTCGATTTAAATTCCAAAGGTGAGTGTTTTAACCCACTCACAATTACTAGAAGCTTTTATGTTTGTTAAATAAATTTTAGAAATGAATAGAAATTTATTTATGAGCTTTTGGGCATGTTATTTCATCCATATCTGTTGAATTGCATTTTTTTGAATTTAGCTGTTAATTTAAATTGATTGATTGCATATTAATTGGCTGTTAGAAATTATTGTTTGCATAAGAACTGCTAGTTAACAGTTATGTAAATTATTATTGAGTAAACTGTTAGATAAATAGTTGATAAATTTAATTTGGAAAAAACTGACAGTTATTACCTGTTGTATATGTTCATAGATATATACTGTTATTGATTGAAATTGGTTGATGGTTGCGATTGGATGATGGATGTTGTTGATGAATGAATGTTTATTGCATATCATTAAAATTGCAAATTTATCATGCATATTTCATTTTTCGGGATTGTGGTTTGAAATGATAAAACCGCAAAGTTTTATTTTTAAATTGCGGATTGAAATGATAAATATCCGTATCACTTGACCATAGGATAGAAAATTATATACAGGCACCGCGGTCTATATATAACTATTTTAATGTGATTTCTATGGTTTGGATGGAATACGGTTTATAATAATCTTAAATTTTATACTGTATAAATATTTTTCTTCCGTATTTATGTACATGAAAAGTTGGAAATTTTGAAATAAAAAGGTGTATAAATTCCCTTAGTAAAATGGAAGAAAATTTAGAAAATGGAGTTGGATAAATTTATATCATATGTTTAAATGTTAAGTTTGGAAATTTAAGATATGATATTTATAATTGGATTTTTCCCAAGAAAAATTGAAATGAATATTCTAATATGAATTTGAATTGGAAAAATATTCTAATATAATTGGAATCGAAAAATACATATGTTTTATTACTAGAAATTGGAGTTGTTTAAGGATTTATGTGAATATTCAAACTAAATAATAAAACATTTAATTTGTTGAAAGAATATATTCAAATTTTAGTTTTTGAATATTTATACTCCAATGGATTTATATATATGGAAATTGAAATGGTTTTGGAACTTAAGAGTGATATCTAAATTATGGTTTTAACTTTAGATAAAGAAATATTTCCATAAAGCCATATAACTTATTTCTTTACAAAGTGACAGTAAAGTTAAGCCTTTGAAATTCATATACCGTTGAATATCCAAACCATTTGAGTTTTAAAAGTTAGGGTTTGAAATTATGGATTTCCAAAAATATTATGCTTTGAAAATATTCGATTTTCAGATATTATGAAGTTAAAGCCTTTTATTATTGGAAAGGAATTATATTTGGGATAAGTGGTAAAATATGGTTTTGGGTTTTGGAATGATATCGTAATATTATGGTTTTGAAATGGATTATATTCTGGTTTAAAAGTATAAACTATTTTTAAATAACCGCGGTGTTATAATAACGATGGGTTGGCAAAGAGACCGGGATCGGATATGGACATACTCTCTGTCGATACCGAAAACCACTTTGACTAACCGTGTACGCGGTGGAGATTCCAGAATGAAGTAGGTTGGTGGCGACGATTCCTGTAAGGTAAATACGTGGACCCGACTCCCGTGAGTTGGCATAAGGTGGCTAAAACAGGAGCGATCGACGGGTTAATGAGGTCATTCCTCTGATCGGACACTCCTCTTCGATATTATACTATGACTTTGGATTGATTCAGTGGCCACTTCTATTTTTTTGATTTGGGGAGTTGTTTCGAGGTGGGCGGTTGCTGCGGCTTCGCGTTACCATCGGCCCGGAAGCGTAATTGGTATATCTACCCTGGCATTGCCTAGTTGTGCCGTGTCACCTACCCTATCGCGCCTTGTACGAGTTTGGTTTTCTCCCGTAGCCCGTGTGGTATCCTCTAGTGGCTTCCCGATCAGGAGGGACTATGATATTGGATGGACTACTGGGACTATTACGTGTTAAGGGCTATATGGGTAACCCCTTAACGCTATTAAAAAGTAAGTTTATTTTATAAATAGACACTACTATAATAGCGCAATATACTACATAGTAAATAGTTTAACGGATCCTTAGGAGATGTAAATCCCGAGCATCTCTTGAGTTACTGTACTCATATTTATTTTTGTTTATTTAACTCACATAAGATATTCTAGTCTGACTCGAGTGTTTTGTCTTTTCAAATTCGCTCGGGTCAGTCCGAGCGTTTCAGGATAACAGGTTTTAGCTTTGGAGGACGAAGACGAAGAATCAGTATTATTCTATATATAGTATTGCACCACACTCTTTATATTCCGCTGTATTGTCGTATTTGGTATGTGTAACTCTGATATTCATTGTATAAGTAAAATCAAGCTTTTGTAAACTGTTTATTAACTGTATATTTGTTATTATATTTTATCCTTCCGCTGTGAGATTCTGTTTTGTTTTAATTCTTCTCTGTTTTTCTTATTTACCCCATAACAATCCGCCCTTGCGTATGCTTTGAATTGGCACGTGTGTCGTTTTAAAGTGTGCGAAAAGGCGGGATGTTTCAAAAGTTTTTAAAATAAATAAGTTTAATTTGAATGTTTAAATTGTTTTAATTATAATTGATTACTAAATAAAATAGATGATTATTAACTAAAAGATGATTAATTTGTTTAGAGTTGATCATTTAATGAAAGTAATTAATGATAATTACTTAATGAAGTGATCATAGAATAATACTTACTATCATTAGTTAAGATAGTAATTAATGGGCAATTTCTAAATGTGATTTATTAAAGGGTAATTACTTGACATAAATAATTAAAAGAAAAATTCTTAATGGAAATAATTAAGGATTAATTACTTAGTGTAATAAATTAAAGGATTCATTAATTAAGGGAATTAATAAAAGGGTTAGTTAATTAATGAAGATGATTAATTAGAGGATAATTAATCAATGTAAGTAATTATAGATAATTAATTCGAGCAATTAATTATGGATTAATGTAATCCATGTGTATGGGCAAGGTTAATTAATTTGTGTAATTTATTAAGTTAAAGTGGTTAATTACAATTAATTAATCAAGTTTAGTTATTTAAAGAAAATTATTTGATGATGGGTTAATTATAATTACCCAAGATAATTAATGAGGTATAATTACTTAGTGAAGTAATTAGTGGATAATTACTGATGTAATTGATTAAAGTAAATTACTTGATGGGAAGTGATTAAAGGATAATTACTTAGTAGAAGAAATTATGTGATAAATACTCAATGTAATTAAGGGATTAATTAATATAATTAATCAAGGAGTTGGTTTAATTGATGGAATAATTAAGAAAAATTAATTTCTGATTGTGATTAATCAAAGCTGGTTTATGAATGTAATTAAGTTAGAGTTTAATTATTAAATGAAATTTTAAGAATAATTAACTACTGAGAGTAATTAGAAGATCATTAATTAATGTAATTAATGGAAGTGATCGGTCTTGCTCTTGAATGATTGAATGATGATAAGTGCTTTGGATTGGATGATATCTCTGATATGGATTGCTGTGTGGTATGATATATTGGATGGACAGTGATAATATGACTATCTATCAATTATGAATTGTTGTATAAAGGTGTTATCCGGTATCTAAAATTAAATTGTATTTAATTGATTAACTTAGGTTTTGATGACATTTGATTCGAAGAGACCGGAGTCAGGTATTAGTAAATACCCGAAACCACTTCGATTTCTTATAGATTGATATGTGAAGTTTATAAGCTGGAATGAATGATCTAGTGAGTTGGACCATTTAATCTAAGTTGTGGCACTTAGAAATTGATGTGTGAAATAAATGATGTCTATAACAACTTGTGATGTTGTAAATTGATACAAGTTACCCGGGTTTACATAAGTTATATGTTTTTGTATTCCATGTTAAAAGGCTTTACTCACGCTGGTTTCCAGCCTGACCCTGGTGTTACTTTGATGTAATGCTCGGGTCAGACCGAGTATTACAGATTTCAGGTAAGGACGTTCTGGAGCTCAGGAGGCGAGCTGGAGAGTAGGAACGTATGGAGAGTTTCTGCTGTGATATATTATATTATCTGAAATGGATTGATTTATCTGTCCTGTGTTTGTAAATATGTTGTAACTTTGATGTATAAAAATGTAAGTGCACTAGTACAGTTCTTCTTTGTAAACTGTTATTTTATTTGATATTATATTTAGACCGCTGCGAATGTGAGATGTTGGTGTTTCTGCTCTTCTTTCTCTTTTCTTCTTTTTCTAACTTTCTGGAAATTTCAGGTTCGAAATTTCTGGGTCGTTACATTTGGTATCAGAGTTGAAAGTTAAGCGAGTACCTTTGCTTTGGTAGTATTACTCATTAAGGATAGGGTAAGTGGTACCCTAGGATGATTGAGTGTGTGTGTGTGTGTGTGTGTGTATGTATGTATGTATGTATGTATGTATGTATGTATGTATGTATGTATGTATGTATGTATGTATGTACATGTATGTATGTATATGTATGTATACATGTATGTATGTATCAGAGTTGAAGGTTAAGCGAGAACCTTTGCTTTGGTAGTATTACTCATTAAGGATAGGGTAAGTGGTACCCTAGGATGAGTTGAGTGTATATATATATGTGTATATATATATACATGTATGTATGTATATGTATGTATACATGTATGTATGTATGTATGTATATGTCTGTATGTACATGTACGTATACATGTATGTATGTATATGTATGTATACATGTATGTACGTATATAGATGTATATATATATATATATGTATATATATGTATATATATATGTATGTATGTATAATATATATATATATATATATGAGAGCGTACTTGTTATTTTCTTATATAAAGATTTTAAATGATTTTATATAAGAATATATTTTGATATATAAAGCAATATTTCTTTCTAATAAAATTAAGGGAATTGATTGTTAAATTTTTGGAATTAAATTAAGAAGTAATATAATACAACCAAATTGAAATCTGGAATTGGGATTAAATTAAGTGGTATTAGAAATACAACCAAACTGAAATTAAATAAAGATAAGTTTGAAATGGATTCAAACTGAAATTGAAATCTTAAATTGGAGAAGTGTTTCAGGATAAGATGATAATGAATGGCTTTAGATATGATAATCTTGGTTATTGTCCTAAATGATAGTTGTGTGTTTAATAATAAGATGTGTATTAATGAGTAAGCATAATGCAATATTCTAAAGAAATAAACATTTATGTAAAGTATGACTTATAAATTGAAATTGAAAATACCTAAATTGTGGAATTTTAAATCTAGGTCCATAAATTTGAAAAGTTGTTTCAAAGTGCTAAAAGAATAAATAAGTATTATTTGAATAAAGGAGACTTGTTGCAAACAATGAATTGTTTGATGATTGGACTTGAAATTAAAATCAAAGGTGGTTTAAAATTTTAAAACTTGGCTGGGAGGGCCAAGAAATAGATATGTATATATGTATGATATCAAGGATAATTTGAAATAAACTCTAAATATTGAGTTTTAAATTTGGAATGAGATATGATACCCAAAGTGATAAGTTTTTGAACTTAATAAGTGGGAAGATTATTTATGAAAAGTTCAAAATTTGAAATGGAAGTTCAAACTGGGTAAGGTTGACTGGATTAAGTGAATTGAGTTTAACTTGGGAAAGGTTAAATAAGTTGGAATGATCAACCTGATTTGGAAATTTCAAGATGAAATTAATATTTAACTTGGAAAGTTAAATGGTTGATTTGAATTAAGAAGTTTGAGTGACCTTAAAATGGGTTTGAGATCTGGAAATTGAAATAATTGGTGTTGGATAAATTTGGATGTTTATTTATCCCGATTCCATTGTTACAAATAATTTATGAAATGTAAATTGATTTGTTTAAATAAAATGAAGAAATAGATTGTGGTAATATATCCATTGTAGAGATAAATAAAATTTAACTTAAATTTAAAATTAAGGATATGGAATTCCTTTGAACTTAAGATTTGAAGTTAAGAAATGAATTTGTAAATTAAAATTGTTTGAAACTCTTGCTTGAACCTTGTAATGAGTTAAGTAAAGATAATTTAAAATGGAATTTGATTTGAATTTGGAAGGAATCAAGGATAATTTAACTTGAATTTGGATTTAATTCAAACTGGAGTTGAAATGAATTGAAATTGGAACTAATTCAATTGAAATTTATTTGAATTAGTAGAATTTGAGATCAAGGTTGAATAAAGTTAAATTTGGAAAGAAACTGAGGTTAATTCAACTTGAATTGGGGTTGAATCAATTTCAATGGAAATTGAAGTTATTTAAATTGGAATTGGGTCAATTTAAATGGAAGAGGAAATTTAAATTGAATTGATGAGAATGAAGATTGGGAAGTGAGCAGTTTTGACTCTGGACTATTTTTTAATATAAATTGTTTTAATGTAAACCTATTTTTCCAAGCTATTTATTATACATACAACCATTCTTTTAAAAGCCAAACTATCTTATACTTGTTTTACAATTATAATTGAAACTATTTAACAATTTTCCAACTGTTTTACAAACTAATTACTATATTCCAACTATTTTACAAAACTAATTACTATCTTACTATTATTTTGCAATTATCTAAAATTTCTATAATTATTTTAACTATTTTTTTAACTATTTTACACTTATTTTACAAACTAGTAATTATTTTCCAACTACTTATCTATTTTAAAAAATTTCAAGCTATTTTCTAAATAAACTGGTCGGAGTTCAAACTGTTATTGGTTAAATACCCAATCGAGATAAGAATAGAGGTGATAATCCAAATGGATTGAAGCAATTGTGAGTAAGTGAATGAAAATCAAAGTGAATGTTAATAGAAATGGAATTGATTTGGCTAATAACCAATAAAGATAAATTGGTAGGGTGTACGTATGTTATTCTATTCGCATAGTGATTTGATCCAGATTCGAGCACAGAATTTCGAGATAGTTATAACGATCCGAGTGGGATTATTTTACTGATTTTCGACGGCGAACCTGGATATGGATTATTGATTGGTTCTGGATATTCTCTATCATAGTTAGGCTATGCAAGGAGAATGAGGGTTTCTGATCAAGAAACCAGATCTGTGTCCGCACTAGGAAGTCGGGTGGACGATACTAGTTCGGAAGTGAAATTGTGTGATCGAGTGAGCGATCAGATTGGTATGGCGTACGAATGATATGTGTACATCGTACGGATTTGAATGAAATTGATATTGAAAAGAGTAATCAAATTTAAATATTTGATTTGGAATAAATAAAGTTATATATCTTTGTTATATAAGATAAATCTCTCCTTGTTGAATCTATTGCCAGAAGGAAAGGATTTTGAAGGTGTTTTGAAGTATAAAAAGAGTTTTATACAAGTTTGAAATGATCCAA
Source organism: Allium cepa (assembly GCA_030765085.1). NCBI lineage: Eukaryota > Viridiplantae > Streptophyta > Magnoliopsida > Asparagales > Amaryllidaceae > Allium > Allium cepa. The sequence continues at coordinate 123,394,556 of CM060939.1, forward strand.
AGTTTTTAAAATTTTATATATATTTGTGTGTGTGTGTGTATATGTATATAAAGGATCTTATAAGGATTTTGGAAAAAGGTTTTGGGAAACTTTGGATTTGGAAAGGCTTTTGATTTTTGGGTAAAATCAATATGAGGATTTGGAAAGCCTAGTTTGAGAATTATCGATTTTGGAATAATCGATTTTGTGTAAAGGAGCTTTGTATAAGATCATACTAGGTGTATGATTTGAAGATACTATTTGGGTATAGTATAAAGTGTTTTGATGATGGCTCTGGGGAAAATGGCGCTCCCTTCAAATGAACTTCTCAGGAGTGCCACCGGGTGGTGCTGCCTTGAGCCCTAAGGGGGGGTTCTAAAGTTGATCCTGTGAGGAGTCCGGACAAAACTAGTTCCTAGGGATTATGAATAGAGTATACCATAGCGAAAGTCGTGTATGCCGCTGAGAGCCAACAGTCTGCGTTTGATTTTATATCGGTAGACTGCGACCTATGGTAACATAGCGAAAGTCGTGTGTGCCACTGAGAGCCAACAGTCTGCTTTTGATTTTATATCGGTAGACTGCGACCTATGTAGGAGTGGAGATGTTTCATTTTGACAGTGAAAATTAGAGGCCGCTGAGAGCCTGCAGTTATATGGACTTTTGCTGTGATGGCAACGTAACCCTGGAATGTAACTGTGATCTGCCGTGGGATCCATGGTGTAATCGAAAGGCCGTGGAGAGCCTGTAGTTACATGGACTTTTGCTGCGATGGCAACGAAACCCTGGAATGTAACTGCGACCATGGATATGGGTGATGATTTCCAGAGCATTCTTACCAAAGATTATCCTCTATTTTCAAAAATTGTTTTCTATATTTTTAATAAAATTATTTTCTAAAGTATTTTCACTGGGTGTTGAAAATGGGTCTGCTAAGTACTTATAGATCTTCAGTCCTACGCCTGATCAACATATGATCGAATTTCTGTGAGAACAAGGATGGACTTGTTGAAACATCGAGTTATAAAAGTATTTTTATAAAAATTGTTTTTGTAATATTATATAGATTTTAAAGTGTTTTAAAAATAATCAAAGAATAACTTTTCTGATAAATAGTATTTCAATAAAAATTCTGGTTTCGTTCCTTTTCGAGGACGAAAAGATTCAAAGGGGAGAGGAATGTGATATTTCGGAATTTCAAACCAAATTTTATATGATAATCTTCATTTTTAAATTATTTTAAATTGATAAAAAAATTGTTATTTTCAAACAATAATGATAATGGGTTGTTTTTAAATATAGATGAATAAATTTTTAAATAGAATTATTAATTACAAATAAGATATTTAGATTTAAATTTTATGAATAAGCTTATAATTTTATATAATTGGTTTTATAACATTTTCTTTAAGTAATTCATATATAAACATAGGTAAGCATTTATGAAATAACAAAGTGAGTATAAAAGCCTTTATTAATATTTAATAAAAAAGTAATAAATACTTGTAGGAAAAGTGTAAAACTTTGGAAGTTTGTTTAAACATGTGTTTATTAATTAACAAAGGTATATGACAAGTGTGGAATTTTAAAAGCAAGTGTCATATTATTTTTAATTTTTCTAAATTACAAATTCACCTATATAACCATTATTTCTTCCTTCTAATTTCTTTTTCTATCCTTTCCTTTTCAAAAGCTAAGAGAAAATAAAATTTCAGCCAGTAAATTTCTCAAACAAAAATCAAACCCTTTTTACAAAATCTATAATTTCCTCAAAATCCAAATCAGTAATTCCCTCCTCAAACCAGAAACAAGATCTATAATTTATTTTCTGGGATCAAAAACAAGTTGTAGATCAACTCCTCAAAAACAGATAGAAAATCAAAGCATTTCAGTTTCAATAGCAAGTTTCCTCAGCATTCAAGTCTAAGGTTTAAAAGAAAATGGCAATACAAGTTTCTAGATTTAAAATTACGGGTTTCTCTGTTAAATGCAGGTGAGTAATCCAGGATTTAAAACAGATTTAAATCCTGGACTTCATTTTGTTGTTGTGAATGAACATAATGTTGTTGTTTGAATACCTGAATTAAATCAAATGCATGTTTGTATATGAGTGTTTGATTGCCTGTATAGTTATAATATAGTCTCTGTGTGACAATAACCGGCTTTGATTCCTTAATAAATTCAATAACTCATTTTACAATTCAAATTAGTTTATGATTTGTAAATATAAAATGTTTGGAAACATGTAATATCTCTCCTAAAAATAATTTTAGGTATTTAAAATGAAATATTTGTTCAGGAATCTTAAATTTACAGTAAAAGTTAATTTGGGTTAGAAATTTATGAATTCAATTTTAAATTTTGATTTCATAATTGAATTACAAATAGGAAATCATGATTTTTAAGGCTTATACCATGATTTTTGGATTAGTAATTTGTGAGAATTCGTGGTTTGACTGTTTTGGGCATTTTGGCCAATTGGTGGCGAACGACGGCGATCTGAGTGTCGCAGTTGAGCATGATGGTTGATGGGAGGTAGGAGTTCTTCTGAAAAATGCATTTGGAATTTATAGTTGTTTGTGTTGGCCAGAATTTATTGAGTTAGGGTTTTATACCGTGAGTTGGAAGTCGATGTTCAATTGGGTTTCGCGGCGTCAAGGCACAACCGGAGGCGATCGCGTTTGTTGCAGTGGGTTCTGGAGGTCGGGACGAAGCTTGGGTGAGACTGGCGTAGCGTCTCGGGTGATGGATCATCGGTGGCGATCGAATTTCGATGAAGTGTGGATTCAGGCAGTTTGGTCCTGAGGTCGAATTTTTGAATTTCGATCGAAACTTGATTTCTGGGTTTTTAGTGATGATGTCGTGGTCGAGTGCGACGTAACGAAGGCCGGAGTGGAGTTCGTCGTTGACCAGCGTAGTGGTGCACGTGAATGTGCACGGTTTCGTGCAACTGTAGTTGGTTTTGGAGAGGGTCGAGTGTGCTCGGGTTTATGTCTAGGGAAGTTCGAGTTTTCTCGAAGAAACGTTTACTCGACGCAGACTCGGGAATTTGTTTGGGTTGACCCAGGGTTTTTGCTAGGGCACTTGAGATTTACTCGGTTTTGTATGTTCAGTAACTAGATTTTATAAAAATCAGGGAAACAACGAATAGATGATATAGGGATTGATTTTGGAATGTTTATAAAGTTTTAAAACAAAGGTTAAACAAGTTTTTACCTATAAATCTAATTTGTTTCAAGATTAAGTTTTAAACAAGTTTTTATATTTTGAAATATAAAAGTTTTTAAAATAAATAAGTTTAGTTTGAATGTTTAAATTGTTTTAATTATAATTGATTACTAAATAAAATAGATGATTATTAACTAAAAGATGATTAATTTGTTTAGAGTTAATCATTTAATGAAAGTAATTAATGATAATTACTTAATGAAGTGACCATAGAATTATACTTATTGTCATTAATTAAGATAGTAATTAATGGGAAATTTCTAAATGTGATTTATTAAAGGGTAATTACTTGACATAAATAATTAAAAGAAAAATTCTTAATGGAAATAATTAAGGATTAATTACTTAGTGTAATAAATTAAAGGATTCATTAATTAAGGGAATTAATAAAAGGGTTAGTTAATTAATGAAGATGATTAATTAGAGGATAATTAATCAATGTAAGTAATTATAGATAATTAATTCAAGCAATTAAATATGGATCAATGTAATCCATGTGTATGGGCAAGGTTAATTAATTTGTGTAATTAATTAAGTTAAAGTGGTTAATTATAATTAATTAATAAAGTTTAGTTATTTAAAGAAAATCATTTGATGATGGGTTAAGTATAATTACCCAAGATAATTAATGAGGTATAATTACTTAGTGAAGTAATTAGTGGATAATTACTGATGTAATTAATTAAAGTAAATTACTTGGTGGGAAGTGATTAAAGGATAATTACTTGGTAAAAGAAATTATGTTATAAATACTCAATGTAATTAAGGGCTTAATTAACATAATTAATCAAGGAGTTGGTTTAATTGATGGAATAATTAACAAAAATTATTTTCTGATTGTGATTAATCAAAGCTGATTTATGAATGTAATTAAGTTAGAGGTTAATTATTAAATGAAATTTTAAGAATAATTAACTATTGAGAGTAATTAGAAGATCATTAATTAATGTAATTAATGGAAGTGATCAGTCTTGCTCTTGAATGATTGAATGATGATAAGTGCTTTGGATTGGATGATATCTCTAATATGGATTGCTATGTGGTATGATATATTGGATGGATAGTGATAATATGACTATCTATCAATTATAAATTGCTGTATAAAGGTGTTATCCGGTAATTAAAATTAAATTGTATTTAATTGATTAACTTAGGTTTTTATGACATTTGATTCGAAGAGACCGGAGTCGGGTATTAGTAAATACCCGAAACCACTTTGATTTCTTATAGATTGATATATGAAGTTTATAAGCTGGAATGAATGATCTAGTGAATTGGACCATTTAATCTAAGTTGTGGCACTTAGAAATTGATGTGTGAAATAAGTGATGTCTATAACTACTTGTGAAGTTGTAAATTGATACAAGTTACCCGGGTTTATGTAAGTTATATGTTTTTGTATTCCATGTTAAAAGGGTTACTCACGCTGGTTTCCAGCCTGACTCGGGTGTTACTTTGATGTAATGCTCGGGTCAGACCGAGTATTACAGATTTCAGGTAAGGAAGTTCTAGAGCTCAGGAGGCGAGCTGGAGAGCAGGAACGTATGGAGAGTTTCTGCTGTGATATATTATAGTATCTAAAACAGATTGATTTATCTGTCCTGTGTTTGTAAATATGTTGTAAATCTGATTTATAAAAATGTAAGTGCACTAATACAGTTCTTCATTGTAAACTGTTATTTTATTTGATATTATATTTAGACCACTGCGAATGTGAGATGTTGGTGTTTTTGTTCTTCTTTTTCTAACTATCTGGAAATTTCGGGTTTGAAATTTCCGGGTCGTTACAAAGACTGTCAATAAAGTCCATGGAAATTTGATTCCACTTCCAAATGGGAATGTCTAAAGGTCGTAATAACCCAATGGCCCTTTGATGCTCGACCTTTATGAGTTGGCAAGTCATGCAACGCTTAATAAAGTTAGCAATAACTGATTTCATTCCGTCCCAATAGTAAAGTCATTTCATGTCCGCATACATTTTACTACTACCGGGATGAATGGTAAATTTAGAACGATGAGAATCTTCTAAAATATTTTTACAGAGATCACTATTATTTGGCACCATAAGTCTACCAAAATTTTGAATGCCTCCACGAGCATCGATTTCAATGTCTTTCAGACCATCAATATTATTTTTATCCCTACAAATTTGGCTAAGATGAGCCAATTTAGGATCATACTTTTGAGCTTCACGAATGCGGTCTAAAAGAGAAGGATGAGCCTCAAGGCTAAAACAAGAGATGAACATGAATAGGATTCACAATCTCGAATCTCACAAGTGCATAAATTCTCGAAATCATTCCAATCGGATATCATCATGGAAACAACCACTTATTTTTTATGACTAAGGGCATCGGCAACATTATTTTCCCTTCCGGGAGTATAAAGAATAGCAAGATCGTAAAATGCAAGGAATTCGAGCCTACGTTGTTGCCGCAAATTAAGTTCTTTTTGAGAAAATAAATACTTCGAAGATTTATGATCGGTGTAGAGAACAAATTTTTCTCCTAAAAGATAATGACACCAAATTCTAAGGGAAAAAACAATGGCTGCGAGCTCTAAATCATGAGTAGCATATCTAGTCTCGGCAGGCTTTAATTGCCTAGAAGCATAAGCAATAACACGTTTCCTTTGCATGAGAATAGCTCCTAAACTAACACGACTAGCATCGGTATAAATAGTAAAGTCTTGGTTCCCTTCGGGAATCATAAGAATAGGAGCATCAGAAAGGAATTCTTTTAATTTCTGAAAAGTAGCTTCACATTTTTTGACCAAATGTACTTAACTCTCTTCTTTGTCAAACTAGTAAGAGGTACGGAAATTTTAGAAAAGTTTTTTATGAAATGACGGTAATAGCCCGCTAATCCAAGAAAACTACGGATTTCCTTCACACTCTCCGGACTCTTCCAATTTTGAAGCGCTTCAATCTTTGAAGGATCCACGGAAATTCCAGATTCAGAAATAATATGTCCTAGAAATTTCACACAAGATTGCGAAAAGTGGCACATAGAAAATTTTGCTTTCAATTGATTGCTCCTAAGGGTTTCCAACATAATTCGAAGATGTTTTCATGCTCTTCCTCGGTTTTAGAATGAACAAGAATATCATTAATAAAGATGAGAACAAATCGATCGAGGAAGTTTTTGAAAATTCAGTTCATAAGGTCAACAAAATAAGCTGGAGCATTCGTCAAACCAAATGGCATAACAAGCCATTCATATGATCCTTAATGAGTACGGAACGATGTCAAAGGAATGCTATCCTCTTCAATACGAAGCTGATGAAAACCAGTTGCTAAATCCAACTGTGAAAAGACTCTAGCACTGCAAAGTTGATCGAATAGATCATCAATCCGAGGTAAGGAATATTTATTCTTGATGGTGAGATTATTAAGCCTGCAGTACTCAACACAAAGCCTACGTGTACCATTAGATTCCTTCACAAAAATAGCTGAAGCTCCCCAAGGAGAGGAACTAGAAAAAATAAACTGCTTTGCTTCCATTTCGGATAATTGCTTACGCATCTCCTCATTTTCCTTATTGGACATACGAAAGGAGGACGAGTGATAGGTAGAGCTGCAGGGATTAGATTAATTCTGAACTCAATTGCTCGTTTAGGTGGTAATTCTAAAACGGGCTCAAATATATCAGGAAATTCATGAACAACGTGAATAAGGGAAATGACATCTTCCTTATCATCATTATCGTCATCATATGGATTTTGAGAATATACGGATGCCACTGAATTGGAATCTAAATCTTTAAGAAAAATCGAAATCTGCTTAACAGATTGGGGATGTCGAAGATGGATAGTCCTCTCAGGACATAGGATGTGGGCTTCATAATGATTAAGCCAATCCATTCCCAAAATCATTCGAAAACCTAAGTAACGTATAACATGTAAATCGGCTCGGAAAGCATAATCACATAAGATAATCTCAACATCTTTACAAAATAAACTGAGTGTTGCGGATCCACCAGTCAGATTCGCAATTCTTAGTGAAGTCACCAAGCCCATAACATTTACGGACAAAGTATCAACAAGTTCTTTTGATATAAAAGAGTGAGATGCACCCGTATCGAAAAGAACTCGAATAGGATGATCACGAAACATAATAATGCCATCAAGCACAGAATGAGAAATACCTTGACCAAGAGAAGTGTTACTAGGGTCTTGCACAACATTCAGCTTTTTCTCTTTCTTGCTTTGAAGTTTGGGACACAAAGATTTAGGATGACCCAAACTTTTGCAATAGTGATAAGTAAGGGGATTGAGACACTAGTTTGCATAGTGGTCCTTAGAACCTCAATTGTAGCACTCTCTACGACTAGAGGTAGAAGTCTTTGATACCGAAGTTGATTGCTTCCCTTTCTTGTTGGATTAGGCCTTTGAACTTACTGTCAAGTTGCCTCTTCTTGTTGTTATTGAAGTTTGTTTGGCACCCCGAGCATTACCATCACTTTCTTTATCGGTCTCTTCAAATCGAAGAGCAATATCTACAAGCTAATCGAAAGGAACTTCTAGTTTCAGAAGTAAAGGCGTTTTGAGGTTCTTATTCAACCCATAAATAAACCTTTGATTTTTCTTTAATGCGGAATTAATATACTCGACCCTAAATTTAGAAAGGGATTCAAAAAATGCGATATGGTCTATCATAGAACATTCACCTTAAACAAGGTCAATAAATCGTCGGGCTAAAGTTACTTTTTCAGCTTCTGGCATAAACTTTAACTCGAACCTTTCCTGGAATTGCTCCCAAGTAAAATTCGCTTCAATAATTTCAGAAACTAAATGCTTATACCAACCTGTTTCTCTCCCTTGGAGCATACTAGAAGCTACTTAGACTCGATGTAGATCCATAATATTCATGTGAGAAAAGATGCGGTCGCATGTTCGAAGCCAAGCTTGGACTTTTATAATGCTTTCGGAGCCCTTGAATGGCCTTTCACCTAAATTGGTATAATCACTGCATAAGCATGCAAACCCGAATTGAGGATGAGTAGGCTCAGAAATGGGTCCGGCATCTTGGGCATTCTTTACAAGATCCAAAAGCTGTTGGGCAGACATGAATATGCCATCCTGAGGAGTAGCGCTGGATTGACCGGCAATAGGATGGCTAGGTCTAACCAATTCTCTTCTTTAAAAAAGAAAGGAAAAAGAGGATAATGAGTATTATCGGAATGAATTCCAATAAACTTGATTGATAAAACAAGGCATCATAAAAGAAAATAGAATAGAACGGGTTTTAAGACTTGAATTAAATCCTAAGCCACGATTCCTAAGAGAGACTTAGGGCAATGATCCTTGCTAGATTATTCTATATTGTTCTGAAGTTTGGCTCTGATACAAAGATGTGACGCCCCACCTCTATACTCACTCTAATCAAGGACACTACTAGGTAATGCCGTCAATTAGTACGAAGAATAAGGTTATTGAGGAGTGACCATCTGTGTAATTGCTTTGTGCGAGTACCGATATGTCAGATAGTATGTCACGCATTTCTTCAAGGGGAAATCTGACATATCAAATACAAACTCAAAGCTACTACACAGTGGCTATGTGGCCTTTGAAAACAAATATAAAATAAGCATAACATAAATTAGTCACAGGTATTCATATCACTAAGGCGGAAAAAGATATGAATATAACATATAGAAGTGAACATCAAAGTAATGGTCATACAAGATCCACTACATCATAAAATAATAGGTACAAGTGCTAGACAAAAGAATATGTATACATCAAGGAGTCTCTATCTGGAATGTATAAAAGAAAAAACTACTAAGCTAAAGTAGTTAGCCAAAATTCAAAGCTAGTCCCTACTAAGAAGTCAAGTGGAAGCACCAGGAACACCTCGGTCTGACCCGCATTTTGTTTAAGAATAAAAATAATAAATGGATCAGTCTAGCTATAAATATCATATAAAATGAGATTGGATAAGAGATATGAAAAAAAATATGATAACAATAATGTCATATTGTGACAAGTATATATCTGATAACAATGAAAATCATATAATATCTCAAATCTCCTCAAATATCCAAAAAGAATATCATATTCTTTAGCTTATTCACCAAACCTCAAATATTGACAAAACATATCACTGAAAATCACAAAAATTGGTGAAACACAAATTCCATAAATCAATAATTAGAAATCAAGAAAACATAAAAGGGGAGGCCTATCACAAACGAGAGCATGAAAACTCACCAACACGTGTATCACAAACAGAATGCTATTCCATGGTCGTTAACCTATGAAATTTGAGTCGAAGCTCCACAAACGGCCCAAAGACCATGGGTCGCTACCCCACCGATTTGAGCCAAAACTCCACAAACGGGGTTTAGTCCCCTACGCAGACAAAGAGACATCGCACATCGTAGTCTAAATCACAAAATGATCATCATTGATCGAAAAAAATGTAAATTACACCAAGCTAGTAAATAAATAAGTTTAGCTTCATGTCCCGTAACCACTGGCTTAACTTAAATATTTACGAACAAATTGTAGATTCTACTCGAAAATTATCGCAAGATTTCAATCGAACAAGTCTAAGAATTAACCGACAAAATAAACATAAGCGTTTCATACCACTTGTTTTACTAAGTCGTTTAATTGGATTTCTCATACAAATGAAGTAAAGGTTTGTATATACTAATAGATTGGAAAACGGTTTTAAAACGAATTTTGTATTAAAATAGTGTTGAAATCGTTTTTGTGAAAGAGTTTTAGTATTTACTACTAGTATAAAATCCTTTGTAACTTTGAAGTGACAAATCATAGAACCGATTGTAAAAACAATCGATCACCCAGAAATCCATATTTCAATAACGTGAATAAAAACCATGGAAATCGACACCAAATCCATCAGATGGAAACACCAAAAGTCCAGAAAAGAAATCATCAAATTCGATAATGAATGACAATAACTAATCGGATCATCATAAATTGATAGAAATTGGAAATTTACATAAAAATAGGCAAATATGCAAAATTTTAGAGTGCCGGACGTTTGAGGGTTTTTCCAAACGTCTAAGCTGAAACATTGGAAATTCATTCTAGGTCGCTCAGACATCTAGGGATGAACCTCATACATCTAACCCTAGGTTCTGGAATTTTATTTTCTAAGCCTCAGACGTCTGAATGTTTTCCTAGACGTCTGGCTGAAGCTTGGGGAAGAATTTGCCTAGCCCAAATATGGGCAAACGAATTTGGAAGCGATCGAATGAACGACGGTGTCTAGGGATTTATGCCAAGTGACAACCCATCCCTGTACGCTCTTCGATACACCCCAAACAACATTTCCAAACATCGAAAGGAGGATTTTTATAGATTTTGACTATAAAATACCAAGGTTGGAAAATTCACCAAACCAATCAATTTAAAAGCAATTGAATAAGAAATAGATGTTAGGAATTCAAACCTAACAACAATAGAAGCTATAGACATAAATATGAGTTCAAGAACTCACCTTTAAACTCAAAAACAACAATTGAGAAGCTCTAAAATAAGAAAAGATCAACTCTACTTCAATCATAACTCTAGAAGCTCCAATCTATGATCACATGCAATTGAGATGGAGAAGATGAAGAGGATGCTTACCAAAGCTTCTCCTTGATTTTAGAACTAGAACTTGAATTTCCTAAGAATCTAGGGCTTAGGAATTTGATATCCCATCTTTTTCCCAATTTTTTCTTTTGCTTGGGAGTGTTAGGAAATTATGAAAGGAATGAATGAAGAGGAGCGGAGTTAGAGGTATTTGGTAGAAGGTTTGGGTTCTCTTATTGGGTTAGTGGGCTAGAACACAAACCAAAGCCAAATAAAAATACAAAAATCGTAATCAACTCAAAACATATCAATGTTTATACTCAAATAAGTTGTAAATGTCATTTGAACTCAATGAAAGTGGTCTCGAGTCCGGATTCGACTGTTTACAAAAATTCACATTTTGGACTTTAATTCAACTAACGATTTTATATTTAAATAAAACTTTAAATATATAATCGTAAAATATGCGGGTTGTTACATGAGACCACGCCGCTTAGTAGAAGGGGTTTACCTCTCACTAATATCCTTTAAAACCATAACATTTACAATCGAAATCCTACAACCAAACTAGTTATAAAAAACAATATACAGTAACATATTTGCATACAAAATAGGTGATCAGTGGACCATCTGTTCCAACATCATAGTTTTATCAGGCTGACTATAAACCTATGGCTGACTCGGCCTACTAGACATAATAAATGTTCAAACTTCTATTAGAAAAAAACTAGACGGCCTGTCCGTAACTTTCTACTTCTAGGATCAACTAATCCTAATAGTTTTGCAGGCTCACTAATAACCTAACTTTACTCTGTATATTCCTTTCTATGTGTAACTTTCTTTCAGTCTCACCCATGACTCTGCCATACTACTGCAATTTTGGACTTATATTAGGAAGGGGCTACTAGCTAAAGTATATGGCTCGTCCCTACACCAGTCCCATCTGGTTTTCTAATTCTGAGTCATTCTTCTAGTAAAATTCTACGTTAACCACCCTCTCCATATTTCCTTGAAATCGAAATCTTTATAAATGATTTAACTCTTGAAATCATTCTTAAAATAAGAAAAACATTGGTCCTTTAGTTTACTCAAATACTTATGTCATGATATATGCTTTACAAAAAATTATTGATGAAAACTCAAAATCAGTGGGCTCTTCAAACCTCTCAAAACTTAGGCTATAAGCCTAAAACTATGTAATACCTTTACAATTATAAAACTCGACGAAATCATCGCCATTAAAATCTTTGCCCACTCAAAAGCATGTCGAATTCTTTTATTTGAAAAATGCATGAGGACGATGTCGAAGTTATTACTTCATAAATCATAGTGTTAAACTATAATTTGAACTTCGATAACACATAAAAACATTGGCATAAGGCCTCATCATGGGTATAAAATTTAGATTGTAGGTTAAGCTCGATGATCATAAAAACATGGGTTTGGATCGAGGATTAGTTAAAGGCATTCACTAAGCTCGATAAAAATATTAAAACATTAGGCTCGATGATAAATTTAAATACGACATAGAGTAGGCTTAGTGTCCATCTGAGTCGGTGAGGCAAAAACATAAAGAAGTGCATGCGACATCATGCTTATTAGTAAAAATGTGGATCACACGCATTGACATGCCCATATTGAATCCTATCTCTTTATATTTATTACTTCGGCCTCGACGAGGTTCAAACCCAATCCATTTCATGCCAAGCTCATTGACATCATACATATTGGTTGGTTTCACGTCAATGACTTTGAGATGCAGTGAGATAAGGTTCGACATGGACAATGACGACATGGTAGAATGGTAATTAACTTTAAAACTGCAGTATTACTGTAAAAAGTTGTTTCTTTTCACCAAACCCCTATAATTTATTAAGATGTCATTGGCGAATAGAAACTTTTTAATTTCTTTACTGAAAATCTATCGTACTTAGTAATTACCGTTACTAAACATTTTACATTTTTACAAATTAACCCCCTATCTTAATTTCTCAATAAAACAATTAAGCCCTTCTTGCTTAACTAATTTCTTTACCATATCAAAAAACATGTGAAAAATCTTCAAAAATCAAAATAAATTTTCAATCATACTCTTCGACATATAAAAACTTTAAGGCCAAAAACTTTGTTTAAATATTTTAAATAATTAAACTCGAAATCCACCAATTTTACCACTTAGAGAATTCATATAAAATCCATCCCTTCTTGAAAATTTATGAAATTAAAAACCCACTGCTAAAAAAAATTTCAACATCATATCAAAATCTCAAGTCATTTAGGTATCATATGATATGTTTTCTAACTCAAACATATCACTAAATTTCATATTTAAATTCTAGAAAATCACCAACAAGCATATAATCATTCAAACTTCTAATATCTGGCATACTAGCAATATTAAATTCAGATTTCCTATTAAAACCAAAACACAATTCAAAAAATGAGATGTTTATGTATTATACACCTTGGTTTGGATTAAGAAGATTGAGAATTGTTTTTATTTAATTACTCCTAGCTTCCTGCTTACTTTCTTTAGCTTTTCCTCATGGTTTTTTGCTATGGCCAACCTCTTTGTATATTTAGTTTGTATGTGTCTAAATGAATGAAGGAAATCACAATAGAAGGAATTAAAGAGTAGAAATGAAGGCTATTCCGATTTTTTCCTTATCATGTTCCTTCTTCTTATCCTAACCTTTTATTTCTTGAATTTTTTTTATTACCTAAGGCACGACTTACTTAATTACCAAATCTTAATTTTCTTATCTCTTTACATTATTTTATTTAATCTGTCTAATAAATATCTGAATAATGTTAGTCAAAATTAGGGTCACTATAGACTCCCCTCTTTAAAGAAATTTTGTCCTCAAAATTACGATAAGGTACACATATCAACCAAACATAAAGGTAAAACATACCATCAAACAAGTCAGTATAAGTGTCTCTAATCCCGCTCTCTGTTTCCCATGTATAGTTTCTCTCATCATTACTCCATTGGACCTTTACAAATCTGACTGTTTTGTTCCTTAGTTTCTTCTCATCCCTAGCCACTATACGAACTAGCCGTCTAACTATAGTCATGTCTGGTTCCACTACTAAGTCTTCTAGCTCGATCTGAGTAATAGTAGTCTCTATATATCGATCCTTAAAAGAGAAATATGGAAATTGTCAACTTCTGCCAAACTATCTGGTAACTCTATCCTATAAGCGAGTTTCTCAATTCTTTCTATAATAGGAAATGGTCCAACAAACCTCGGTGCCAATTTCCTTGACTTCTCGAATCTTATTACACCCTTCATCGGTGATTCCTTGATGAAAACATGATCTCCAACTGAGAACTCTAAGCCTTTTCGTCTCTTATCTGCATAACTTTTCTACATAGATTGAGCTCCTTCATTTTGGCTCGAATTAACACAAACTTCTCTACAGCTTCCCATACTAAATTTGGACCAAGAATGAATCTGTCTTCGGTCTCAAACCAACATAAGGGAGATTTGCATGGCCTTCCATGCAAAGCTTCAAACGTTCCATCCCTATACCAGTCTAATAACTGTTGTTATATGAAAACTCAACTAAGTGTAGATGGTCTTCCCATGATCCTCAAAAATCTAGTACATAGGATCTTAACAAATCTTCCAAGACTTTAACTCTTTTCGTTTTTCCATCGGTCTGTGGATGGCAAGCGGTACTCATCTTGAGCATGGTACCAAAAACTTCGTGTAGACTCTTCTAGAACTCACTAGTGAACAAGGAATCTCTATCAGTACTATATTACTAGGAATCCCATGCAGTCTAACTATATTCTTCATGAATAACATAGCTAAAATTGGTGTCATTCTAATTGACTTAACAAGTATAATGTATGCACTTGTGGTCAATCTGTCCACTATAACCCAGATACTTTCATTTCCTCTATTCGACCTTGGCAACCCGTCTATGAAATCCATAGGTATAAAATCCCTCTTCCAAACTTTAATTCCTAAAGGTTGAAGTAATCCATTCAGCTTTTGATGCTCGTCTTTTACTTGCTGATAGTTCAAACACTGTTTCACCTATAAGCATACATCCCTCTTCGTACCTTCTCAAAAGAAACTTCTCATCATGTCCTGATACATCTTAGTTCCTCTAGGATGAATAGTAAACTTCGATCGATGACATTCTCTAAGAACTTCCTTCCTTTTGTCTCCAACATTCAAAACACATAATCGTCCCTTCATTCTTAATCACCCAATTTGGTCAAGACTAAAATCTTTTAAATCATCAATCTCGGTTCCACTCTTTAACCTTTTAATCTATTCAGCTAGTAATGGATCATCTCCTTTCTTAGAAGAAATACTTTTGATCATTACTGGTCGAACCTCTAGATATGCCAGCATGGCAGTTTGTTGACTCGAACCTACCGAAATCTTAACTGTACTCCACATATAGTCAATGCTTCTAAATCTTTCTAGTCGGCTATCAGTGCTAACACCGCACTCAACTGCCTTCTACAAAGCGCATATGCTACTTTATTTTCTTTCCTTAGTGTATACTCAATTCCAAAAACATAAGCGGCTAAAAACTTTAGCCATCTGTGTTGTCTCATATTCAACTCCTTCGGAGAGAATAAGTATCTTAATGACTTGTGGTCTGTAAAAAATACAAATTTTTCTCCCAAAAGGTAATTTCTCCACACCTTTAAGGCAAAAATCATTGCAACTAACTCTAAGTCATGCTTCAGATATCTAACCTCATGTGGTCGGAGCTATTGAGAAGTGTAGGCAATTACTTTACCCCTCTGCATTAACACAACCCCTAATCCAGTACCACATGCATCTGTATACGCTACTAAATCTTGATTCCCATCTAGAACAAATAACGGTAGTGCATTGGTTAATAAATATTTCAGTTTCTGGAATACCTCCTCACATTTATCGATCAATGCACACTTCACGTCTTTCTTTGTCAGCTTAGTCATCGGCGCTGCTATCCTCGAGAAATCCTTGATGAACCTCTGGTAATAGCCAGTTAGTCCAAAAAAATTTCTTATCTCGGTCACTATCTCATGTCTCTTCCAACTATTAACCACTTCAATCTTAGTTGGATTAACTGATAACCCTTCTCCTGAGAATACATGGTCAAGAAACTTTAATTCTTTCCTCCAAAAATAACACTTTGGAAACTTTGCTTGTCTTAGTGTCTCTAATACTATTCCAAGATAAATCTCAAGCTCTCTTTCATTCTTAGAATATATCAAAATGTCATCTATGAACACCAATACGAACTTATCTAAGTACTCTTGGAAAATCTTGTTCATTAAATCTACAAAGAAGGCTGGCACATTAGTTAGTAAGAATGGTATTACCAACCTCTCATATGATCCATACCTAGTTCGAAATGTCATCTAAGGAATATTATCCTCGCAACTCTTAGCCGATGAACCCTGTTGCCAAATCCAACTGAGAAAATAGTTTGGCTTCACTTAACTGATCAAAAAAATCATCAATCCTCGACAGTGGATATCAATTCTTTATCATCTTCTTATTTAACTTATGATAATTGATAAACAACCTTAACGATCTGTTTGGTTTCTAAACAAACACTATGGCTGCTCCCCAAGGCAAACTGCTTGGTCTAATAAAACTCTTTCCTTCTAAATCCACCAGTTGTACCTTTAACTCTTTCATCTCGGTAGGTGTCATCCTACTTAACGGTCTACTAATAGGTTCAACTTCCGGTAAGGTCTATTCGAAACTCAATAGCTCATTTAGACGATAGTCCTGTCACCGGTTCAATGATGTCTATGAATTCTCAAGCAATGAAAACTCGATTCAACTTGTCTTCCTCTTCCATTACACCCAACAAAGAAAAAACATTAAAACTTAGGTTTTCTATAGAATATATAATCTGATTACTACTACTAGGGTGTCTTAGTGATATTTCCCTATTGTGGGAAAATATCCTAGCATCATACTTACTTTACCAGTCCATTCCTAAAATAATTCCAAAGTTGTGAAATCAAACACATGCAAACTGCAAGAAAATATGTGACCTAACAATTCGGACTCTAACTGGTCACATCTCATCCCAAGAGTTGCATATCTTCTTAGCATATTCGCAAACCTTAAGGACGTAACTAGGTATGAGGATTCTAAGTTAAGCTTATCTACTAAACAATGAGATATGAAAGAATGTGATGCACCAGTATCAAATAGAATTGTAACAGGAATACTATAAATCAAAAGCATACCTCCCATCACAAATTTTCCTTTCTCCTCATCTTTCGGTCTCAAGGTAGCTAGTTCCAATGCAAACACCTTGCCCTTCTCAGCTCTAGCTGGTTTCCTACACTGAGTCTTATAATGACCAGTCTAATCACAATTGTAGCATTTCACTCCTTTCTTATCAGCAACTTTCTTTTCTTTGCCAGACCAGCACTCATTAGCCAAATTTCCTTTTTATCACACTTGTAGAAGATAACCTCATATTTTCCTTTCTTGGCAGCTCCACTCTTCTAAGCACCTTTCTTGTGAAAGAAATTCCTCTTCTTGTTCTGCCCACCTTGAGCCTCTGCTGCTTTGTTACTATCAAAGAAAGCAAGAATCTCTTCATGTATAAAATCCATCTCAAGAACTACACCACATGGATCCCTTAGATGTGGCAAAGTGGCATTAGCAAGCTTAGGTCTCGGTCCTCTAATGAACTTCCCATTCCTCTTAATTACTGTATCTGTGGTAGCATACCCATACCGGGACACTTCCTCAAACCTTGTAGCATACTCCAACATGGTCATGTCTTCTCGCACTAACTCAGCAAACTTCCACAATAGGGTAGACTTAGCGATCTTTGACATAAACCTTTCTTCAAACCTTCTCCTAAATTCAGCCCAAGTCAAGATTTCCTCCACTACTCCAATGGTAACTCTGTTCCACCAGTACAACGCAGCTCCTTTGAAATTGCCTAGACGCTAACCTCCTCTTCTTCTCATCATTCAGTCCAAGATCAGTTAAAATTCTCTTGCATTGAACCAACCAATTCTCTACTTCAATTGCATCCTCGGTTCCAATAAGTGGCTTTCCTCCTAGTCTTGCATAGTCCTTACTCAGCACTGCATAGTTGTTGAAAACTAGAGCTTCCTGATTCACTACTCTAGCATTTCAACATATAAGTCCAACAACAGCTCCCGCTTGTATCATGTTGATAAAGAACTGATACTTAGTTTCCATATTAGCCTACGGTGTTCCAATACCTTCATTAGTAGCATGTGCCCGACCAAGATTCCTTCCAGTATTTGGTCTAGTGTTTCCAATCATTGTGGTGCTTCCACCACCAAGATTCACTCTTCTTTATCCTATCTCCATATTTATTTTCCTTTAAATCTGCATTTGAACCTTAGTAAGACACGAAAGACGGGTGTAAGAGAAATGGGAGAATAGAGATAAAGTATATACTTATATGTAGCAATTACAAGTACGTTGCTATAACGTTATCATAACACCAATCTTATTCTCTGATTCATCAGGATTATGTTTTAAAACCTCCTTTTAAGTTCAAATTCTTTTAAGTTTTACATAAAACCATGGTCTATACCAATTTGTAATATCACTCATTTTGAGGCTCGAAACTAACCGCTATAGATGCTGCAGTCATCTATAGTATTAATTTCCAATGAAAAAATGCAGTAATGTTAATGGTATCTGTAATATTAGAAATACAAGAATATAAAATATTTCAATCGCATTATAAAAACAACTTTTCTCATTAAATTTCAATTACCGTTTCATATTCAATACGTGATCCTCTAACATTGCCCATGTTCAGATAAATACAATTATTACAAAATATGCCATGAATGACATAAGTGTAAAAAATGCGGATTACGAATCTTAAGGCAAAATTAACACTAGAGGGGCGGCGGTAAATAGTGTTTAACTAATTTTATGAACCTTTTTGAAATATTTTCAAATTAAACCCAAATAGATGCAATTCACAAACACAAAGATAATTATAGAACCAGACACAGATGCAAATAGTAAATAAAAGCAATAAAGGTAAGAACATACCAGAATTTTATACTGGTTTAGAGTTACCCAACATCCAGTCCCCACAATTTCTTGTGCAGATTTCTTTTCAAATATATTGTCAAAATTACAACCTCGATTTCAAGGCCATAAGATACACTGTCCTATCTTTGAGTTTAGGGAAAACTCTCTTGATATAACTAGGCTACAAGATCACATAATTGATTTATAGGCTACAATCACACCCAATTGATTTATGGGCCACAATCACATCGTTTCCAATCACACTTTGATAGAGAGAGACTCGATACACTTTGATATTTTGATCTTTGATTACAAATGATCCTATAACTCTGAATAGCACTGAGATCTTTGAGAGAGAGTGGTAGAGTATCAAGCTAGAGACTATCTAGTTTGATTCACTTAGGATTTCGGCAGAGTTCGGTTAGGAATGTTTGAAAATAAGAATGGAAGAGAAATAGGAGAGAAAACAAAGAAATCCTAAGTAAAAATTCATTGAAAACTATCGGTACATATAGGAGAATAACGGTCATGTCCATTCGTGAAAGGTTACGACGAATAGACACTTCTTTTGAAAATTTGAAATTTAAAATCTACGGCTACCATATTGATATGGGGGTACAGGGATGTCGACATGCCTATGTTATTTTTGGAAATTGATTTTGCTTTAAAATTATTTCTATTCTAAAACTTGTCAAAACAATTTCAATACTTTGTAAAACATTTTGAATATAGTTTAAACTTATAAAAGAGTTTTAGAAAGTAATCTTAAAATATATAATCTATAATATAAAAGTTATATTAAAAACTAAGTATAGACTTCTTTAAAATATATTTTTGAGATTTAAAGCTAAAATATTGAAATCAAGAGATAGTTTAAAAAATATGAGATGATTTTGAGATTAAAATAATAAAAGATGATAAGAATAGTTTTTGAATTAAGGCTAAAATATTTAAATTGATAGAGATGACTTTTAAAAAGATAGTTTTTGGAAAAATAGTTAAAATAAATTATTTTGAATATTTCCTGGATTCCATTCCACTAGAGAAGGTCGTGGGTTCCATCCCTCTAAAGAGGTCGTGGATTCCATCCCACTACTAAAGTGAGAAGGTGGATCCATTCCACAAATTTAAAATCAAAATAAAGATTTTAGTGCTATTATGAAGTTTTAACATAAATCTAGACTTTATTACTTATCTTGATATCTTAAACTCTTGATAATCTTGATACCTCGAACTCTTGAGCTCTTGATACCCATGAGTCTTTAGTCTTGATTTCTTCAATCTTGAATTCGTCGGTCTTAAATCTCTATACTCTACAGTCTTCATTCTCAATACCTGCACACACACACACATACACACACACACACACACACACACACACACACATATATATATATATATACATATCCTGCTATACATATATATCTAAACAAAGATATTAGTATTTATATTTTATAACAGGTCATAAGGTTGTTGTCATCAAAACCATCATCTTAGGAACTAACAATCTCTCCCTTTTTGATGATGACAACCTATGTTTATAAAATATGCTCTACCAAACTCTGATTCTACTCTGACTCCCCGTTATTCCAACAACTCCCCCTTAATCTAAGCCTAACTAATAGCCTAACTACCATATTTTATAATTCTCCCCCTTTGTCATCTACAAAAACTAAGCATAAACTACATAACTCCCCTTAAACTAATACTACGAAACTAAATGCTAATAACGAAGTATAACAAACTAAACATAAATCTAATTTTATTATATGTGATGTTAAAGTACACATGTATATGAAACATAAACACAAATATATACAAGTACAAAAAATATAAAAACATTAATATAATAATAATCTAACGAGAGTCCATGAAATCTATGACTTGTGAATCGAATAATTAAGGTAATGGAGACAAAAGTTTCCATGTTGTTTGACCAAATTACCATTTTTGTCAAAACAAACTTCTCCAACGCAAATAACAATATCGTCCTCGTCCATTTGCACTTCTTCCTCTTCTTAATCTTCTTCATCGTCCTCTAATATATTACGAATACGTATGTTAGAGGAATCATCTTCAATCACAATAGGGTTTGTATGATTATTCATTAGAAATTTTTGAGAATTTCTAAGAATGTTGCCATGTTTCTCTTGTTCCTTTGCCATCCTTATTTGCATGATTTGTAATTCAGTTAGCATTTGCAGAGAATCCTTCATAATTTACTCGATCTTTCTTACTCGAGCCAATGTGGTACGTTGGAATGGACCAGAATTAGGAGAAGGGAAGGAAATGGTTGCATTTTGGTTTGATTTAGAAGAGGAGGCCATTACTTTGTATTTTTAGAAGTTTACTATAGAGAAAATGAAGTGAGAAGACAAATGAAGTCGAAATATTGCGGTTATATAACCACAAACTGATTTTAGAGGGAAACTCAAAATTTTAAATTTGACCGTTGTATGTCGACATGGGGGTAGAGGCATGTCGACATCCCTTTGAAAATTTTGACAATTTTTTTCTCTATTTATTTAATATGTGCGACAATATCTATATTCTATATCTCGGTTATAGAACAATAACCTAGTTCTCTTCTTAATTTAGTAATGTTTGATTGATTCAAGGGTTTGGTCAGAATATCAGCTATTTGATTCTCAGTGTTGATAAATTCAAGAGAAATAATCTCTTTACTTATATTATCTCTGAGAAAATGATGTCTGATATTAATATGTTTGGTTCTGGCATGATGAGTAGGATTTTTGGATAAATTTATTGCACTTGTATTGTCACAATAAATTGGTGATTTTGAAATGTTTAATCCAAAATCCTTTAGGGTCTGTTGCATATAGATAACTTGAGAACAAGCCAAAGCAGTAGATATATATTTTTCTTTAGTTGTTGATAGTGAGATAGTATTTTGCTTTTCACTAAGCTAGGAAACAAGAGAATGTCCTAAAAAGTGACAAGTTCCACTTGTACTTTTTCGGTCTAATTTACAACCAGCATAGTCAGCATCACAATGTGAGATTAAATCAAATGAATCATTTTTAGGGTAAAATAGACCATAGTCTAAAGTATGTTTACCATATCTTAGGATACGTTTAATAGCTTTTAAATGGTTTCTTTGTGTTGAGATTGGTTCTTGCACAAAGACAGACACTATGCATGATATCAGGCCTACTCGCAATTATATAGAGTAGTGATCCAATCATTCCCTTGTATAGTTTTTGGTCAACATTTTTTTACATGTCTTCTTTATTCAAGGCTTCATTGGCTCTCATAGGAGTGGATTTTCCACTCGCATTGATCATACCAAACTTACTAACTAGAACCCTAACATACTTTTCTTGACTAATGAAAATATCACTATCTAATTGTTTTATTTGAAACCCTAAAAAGAAAGTAAGTTCACCCATATGGCTCATCTTAAACTCTTTTGTCATTATTTCAGAAAACTCTTTGTTCATTTCATTATTTGTTGATCCAAAAATGATATCATCTACATAAATCTGTACTAATTGGATATCAATTTTGTTTCTTTTAATAAAAAGAGTATTATATACTCTACCAATTTTAAAGTTTGATTATAATATGTAAGATCTTAGTCTGTCATACCAAGCTCTAGGAGCTTGTTTCGGATCATATAAAGCTTTCTTTAATTTGTAAACATGATTTGGAAACTTTTCTTCTTCAAAAAGTGGAGGTTGTTCAACATAAACATCCTCTTTAACAAAACCATTTAAAAAGGCACTTTTGACATCCATTTGAAATAATTTGAACTTGTTGTGGTTCGCGAAAGCAAGTAGAATTCTAATGGCTTCTAATCTTGCTATGGGTGCAAAGGTTTCATCAAAGTCTATTCCTTCTTCTTGATAATATCCTTACATGACTAACCGAGCTTTATTTCTAACGACCTCACCTTGTTCATTCATTTTAAAACCCATTTAGTTCCTATTATTGTCCTCAGGTCTAGGAACAAGTTCCCATACATCATTTCTGGTGAATTTATTCAACTCTTCCTGCATAGTAAGAATCCATGAATCGTCAGATAATGCTTCCATTGGAATTTTGGGTTCAATAGTTGATATAAAAGCTACATTACTCATCTTGTTTAGTTGATTTCTAGTTCTAACAATAGATTCAGTATTTCCTAGTATATTTTCTAAAGGATGATCTTTTAAAAGCCTGATCCTTTTATTAGGATGAACAGTTTCACAATTTGTTTAATTTGATTCATTGTTTAAAGTAACAAAATCATCTTCATCATTTATTTGAACAAAATCTTTGAAATTTTCATCAAAAGATACATGCATTGTTTCTTCAATGGTGTTAGTTTTTAAATTGAAAACTTTGTATGTTTTACTTCTATTAGAATATCCGATAAAGATTCCTTTATCGGATTTACGATCAAATTTATCCATATTGTCCTTTGTATTTAGAATAAAGCATTTACTTCCAAAAACTTTAAAATAAGATACCTTTGGTTTCTTATTGAAAAGAAGTTCATATGGTGTTTTACTGGTTAGAGGTCTAATTAAAATCCTATTCAAAATGTAACAAGCTGTAGCGACTGCTTCAGCCTAAAAATTTCTTAGTAATTTACTATCTGAAAGCATAGTTCTTGCACACTCTTGAATCATCCTATGTTTACGCTCTACCACTTCGTTTTGTTGTGGATTTTTTGGAAAAGAAAAACAATGAGTTATTCCTTTTTTATTACAGAAATTCTCAAAATTTTCATTTTCAAATTCGCCACCGTAATCACTACGAATAGTTTTGATTTTTAAAGAAAGTTCTTTTTGAATTCTTTTTGCAAAATTTTTAAATAAATCGAAAGCATCACTTTTATGTTTCAGAAAAATTGTCCATGCAAGTCTAGAATAATCATCTACAATTACAAAAACATATTTAATGTGATTTATTGACTAAATTTGAGATGGACCAAACAGATCTAAATGAAGCAACTCAAGAGGTTTTGAAGTCGAAATCACATCTTTCAATTTTAATGAACTCTTCCTATGATTTCCTAATCGACAAGCATCACATATACTATCTACTTTAAAATCCATTTTAGGAAGACCTCATACTAAATTAAGTTTTGAAAGTCTAGATAAAAGTTTGAAATTCAAATGCCCAAATATTATGTCAAATCCAAGGGTCACATGTATTAGCAAAAGACATAGGTTATCATTTGAGATTTTCATACTGAGAATATAAATATTTTCTTCCTAATTCCTTCAAAGATAATATTTGATTTATTATCTTCAATGTGACACTTATCCTTTACAAATTTAATTATGTAGCCCTTGTCATATAGTTGACTTATGCTAAGTAAGTTGTATTTTAGATTCCTAACTAACAGAACATCAGAAATAATAGGAGTTTTAGAGTTACCGACATTGCCGATGCTAATCACATATTCTTTTGAATTGCCTCCAAAGTTGACCAATCCTACATCTTCATAAATTATGTCATTCAGTATCTCCGGATTATCAGTCATGTGTCTTGAAATCCACCATCAACTAACCATTTGTTTTTCTTGATTTGCACCATTTGTCCATTGAATGTTGATTCTTCAAAAGCCATATAACATATCTGAACCTCGCAACACACTAATTCGGTAGATAACTTGATTTTCTATAATAACAATATGCAGACTTATGAGACAATAATGTTTTGTACTAGTGTTAACAAAATCTCCAAAAATTACCATTTTAAACTTTTCAAAATTTAGATTATGACAACTTTGAAACCCAATGCTCTAATTACAAATGTAGGAAATGCAGATGACAGATCTTAAGACATAATTAACACTAGAGGAGGGTGAATAGTGTTTAATTAATTTTATAAATCATTTTGAAATATTTTCAAATTAACCCCAAACAGATGCAATTCACAAATACAGAGACAATTACAGAACCAAACACAGATGCAAATAGTAAATAAAAGTAGTAAAGAAAAGAACATAGTGAAATTCTATACTGGTTCGGTGTTGCCCTACATCCAGTCCCATACAATTTCTTGTACAGATTTCTTTTCAAATATAATGTCGATATTACAACCTCGATTTCAAGGCCACAAGATTCACCCTTCTGTCTCCGAGTCTAGAGCAAACTCTCTTGATTTAACTAGGCTACAAGATCACCTAATTGATTTACGAGCTAAAATCACACCCAATTGATTTGTGGACCATAATCACACCATTTCCTATCACACTTTGATAGAGAGACTCGATACACTTCGATTTTTGATCTTTGATTACAAATGATCCTATAACTCTGAATAGCACTGAGATCTTTGAGAGAGAGAGTGGTAGAGGATAAAACTAGAGACGATCGAGTTTGATTCACTTAGGATTTCAGCAGAGTTTTGTTAAGAATGTTTGAAAATAAGAATGGAAGAGAAAGAGGAGAGAAAACAAAGAAATCTTAACTAAAGATTTGTTGAAAACTACTAGTATATATAGAAGAATAACGGTCATGTCCATTCGTGAAAGGTTATGCGAATAGACACTTCTTTTGAAAATTTGAATTTTGAAATCTACGGCTACCATGTCGACATGAGGGGTATAAGGATGTTGACATGCCTTTGTTATTTTTGAAATTTGTGCTTTAAAATGAGTTCTATTCTAAAACTTGTCAAAAAAATTTCTAAACTTTGTAAACCATTTTGAATATAGTTTAAACTTATAAAAGATTTTTAGAAAGTAATCTTAAAATATATGATCTATAATATAAAAGTAATATTAAAAACTAAGTATAGAGTTCTTAAAAATATATTTTTTAGATTTAAAGCTAAAATATTAAAACAAGAGATAGTTTAAAAAACAAGAGATGATTTTGAGATCAAAATATTAAAAGATGATAAGAATAGTTTTATAATTGAGGCTCAAATATTTAAATCGATAGAGATGACTTTTAAAAAGATAGCTTTTGAAAAGTAGTTAAAATAAATTATTTTGCATACTTCATGGATTCCATTCCACTAGATAAGGTTGTGGGTCTCATCCCACTAAAGAGGTCGTGGGTTCCATCCCACTATTAAAGCAAGAAGGTGGATTTCATTCCACAATTAAAATCAGAATAAAGATTTTAGTGTTATTATGAAGTTTTAGTATAAATCTAGACTTTATTACTTATTTTGATATCTTAAACTCTTGATAATCTTGATATCTTGAACTCTTGATACTCGTGAATCTTCAGTCTTGATTTCTTCAATCTTGAATCCGTCAGTCCTGAATCTCTATACTCTACAGTCTTCGTTCTTAGTACCTGCACATATATATGTGTGTGTGTGTATATCTTGCATATACATATATATAGAAAAAGATATTAGTATTTATATTTTATAACAAGTCCTAAGGTTGTTGTCATCAAAACCATCATCTCAGGAACTAACAATAAGAAGATGCCTCCTCGGATGATCAGAGTTACTAAATAGATAGTTATAACATCTGCCATTACATACAACATTCAGTCACAACGGAATAGATAATCTCGTACATAACTAGATCTGCCTCTTGCACGTCTTCGGAAGCTTTATTAGCCAAAACTTACTAAACCTGAAAACCTTAACTCTCAGTCTACTCAAATTTAATTTTTAGGACCCAAGAGTTTAAAGAGAAAACATAAAATTCGAGTCAGACATAAAGCCTGGTGTGAATAATAATATGACATCTCGATTTATCAATATTAAGTGAGACAACGTCGCCTAGCGGAACGGGTTTTCCCCTCACCAATATCCTTTAAAAGCATATCTTTTACGATCAAAATTCTACAACCGAACTGGTTATAATAAGTAATATACAATAACATGTTTGCATACAAAATAAGTGATCGTTGGCTATTTGTCCCAATATCATAGTATTATCAGGCTGACTATAAACCTATGTTGACTTAAGCCTACCAGACATAATAAATGTTCTAGCATCTAATAAAAACTTGACGGTTTGTCCATACCTTACTACTTCTAGGGTCAACTAATCTTGATGGTTTTGTAGGCTCACCAATAACCTAACTCCACTCTGTGTATTCCTTTCTCTGTGTAACCTTCTTTTAGTCTTACATATGACACTGCCTTACACGTTGGAATTTTGGACTTATAATAGCTAGGGGCTACTAGCTAAAGTATAGGGCACAACCCTACACCAGTCCCATCTGGTTTTCTAATTTCTAAATCATTCTTCTATAAAATTCTAGGTTAACTACCCTCTCCATATTTTCTTGAAACAAAGTTTTTGTAAATGATTTAACCCTTGAAATAAAACAAGGAAAACATTGGTCCTTTACTTTAATCAAAATATTTATGCCATACAAAACATTATTGATGAAAACTCGAAATCATTGGTGTCTTCGACCCTCTCAAGACTTAGGCTATAAGCCAAAACTATGTAATACCTTTACAATTATAAAAATCGACGAAGTCATCGCCATTAAAATCTTTGCCCACTTAGAAGCAGGCCAAAGTCTTTATTTGAAAAATTCATGGGGATGATGTCGAAGTTACTACTTCATAAACCATAGTGTTAAAACTATAAAAATGAACTTTGATAACACATAAAAACATTAGCCCCAAGGCCTCATCAAGGGTATAAAATTTAGATTGCAGGTTAACCTCGATAACCATAAAAACGTTGGATAGGCTCGAGGACTAGTTAAAGACATTCGCTAAGCTCAATAACAATATTAAAACATTAGGATTGATGACAAAATAAAAAATTAGGCTCGATGAAAAATTTAAATACGGCATAGAGTAGTCTCGATGAAAAATTTAAATATGGCATGGAGTAGGCTCGATGACCATCTGGGTCGGTGAGGCAAAAACATTAAGAAGTGCATGTAGCATCTTGCTTCTTAGTAAAAATGCGACATCATGTGCCTCAACATGCCCATATCGAGTCCTATCTCTTCATCTTTACTCCTTCGGCCTCGACGAGGTTCAAACCCAATGCATTTCATGCCAAGCTCGTTGACATCATACATATTGGTTGGTTTCCAGTCGATGACTCTAAGATGCAGTGGATAAGGCTCGATGTGGACATTATTGACATGGCAGAATGGTAATTAACTTGAAAACCGGAATATTACTATCGAAAGTTCTTTCTTTTAACCAGACCTTTATAATTTATCAAGATCTAATTGGCTAATAAAAACTTTTCAATTTCTTTATTGAAAATCTGCCGCACTTAATAATGATCACTGCTAAACATTTTTGCAAATTAACCCTCATCTTAATTTCTCAATAAAACAATTTAGCCCTTCTTGCTTAAATAATTTATTTATCATATCAAAACACTTATGAAAAATCCTCAAAAATCAAAATAAACCAAATCAATCATACTCTTCAACATTTAAAAATTTCAATGCCAAAAACTTTATTTAATTATTTTAAATAATTAAACTCGGAATCCACCAATTTTACCACTTAAAAAATTCATATAACATCCATCCTTTCTTGGAAAATTATAAAATTAAAGACCCACATCTAAAATGATTTTTCTAACATCATATCAAAATCTCAAGTCATGCGTATTATATGATAGGTTTTCCAAATCAAACATATCACTAAATTTCTTTTTTAAATTCTAGAAAATCACCTACAAACATATAATCATTCAAACTTCTAAAACATGGCATAATAGCAATATCAAATTCGGATTTCCAATTAAAACCGAAACACAATTCAAAACATGAGATGTATATGTATTATTCACCTTGGTTTGGATTAAGAAGATTGAGATTTGTTTTGATTTGATTACTCCTAGCTTCCTACTTACTTTCCTTAGCTTTTCCACTTAGTTTATTTTAGCTATGGCCGGTTTCTTTGTATATTTAGTTTGTATGTGTTTAAATGAATGAAGGAAATGACAATAGAAGGTTTTAAAGGGTAGGAATGAAGGATATTTCTTTTTTGCCCTTATCATTTTCCTTCTTCTTATCCTAACTTTTTATTTCTCGAATTGGTTTATTAACTAAGGCACGGCCTACTTAATCATCAAATCTCAATTTCCTTATCCCTTTACATTATTTTATTAAATTTATCTAATTAGATGTTCTAAATAATTTTAATTAAAATTAGGTCCATTGGAGAAAATGTAAGGAGAGAGACTTGGCACACATCTTAATTACTACACAATCTATCATATATGGAAAGAACATAATAACAGACTCATAATAGCAAGGAATTAACAAAAGAGTAGAGATCGATTAGCATTAGTGAAGACAGTAATGTAATTTTATCAAAATCTAAAAAGACACCAAAGAAACTTTACTCATACGTAGAGTATAGCCCAAGCAGCGGGATTCAAGTTATTGAGGACTACTTAAAATTGCTAAATTCTTTTAATCAACATCTATCCCTGATTCGAAAATGTATTTCTATCGATTAGAAAACCATTGAATTTTATTGTTATAATTGTTGCAAGTGCATGGCGTACAATTGTAGTACATATGCAAATACGGATCAAATCACAAGAAAAGCAAAAATTTCAACTTACTCGATTAAATTATCCAAATATTTTGAAAACCAAAAAGATTATAGAAAAACTAAAGTGAAATTAAGTAAAAGTAATGAGATTAAAGACAATTGAGAGATAAATCCACTCTCATATTCATATAAGTCAACACATAATAAATTTATAATATCTTTTTTCAACACTGGTAGAATTAGTTGATGCATTTATTTTAAGTAGGGTCTATTTGTGATATTAAATAAAACAACATAAACCATCAAATTTTATACATCAACAAACTCACTTATTAAATCTCATGAAAATGATTATGAAGTTAGAAATAAAATAGCATAATCTATTTTCCATCTAAGATCAAGTAACATAGAACAACAAATTTTGATTTCACTTTCAATTTCATTATCAAAATCAAATAGTTAGATGAAGATATAACTTGAGTCTATATTTGATAAGTATAGCATGTTTGTGATTAACAACGTAGACTACCAAATTCATTTATAAACATCAAACTTCCATTTACATATAAATTCACAATAAACATAAAAATAAGAGATCATAAATGCAACCATTATGTTGATTTATGATAGCTTCGTTACTCCTAAATTGAAAGGGTTTAACCTCTCATCCTTAAATTCATTCAATAGAAGTGGATTTCAATATTAACAAAATGAAAGGAAATGCTAATTAAAGAAAAAAGAACTAATTAATTGCATTAAAATAAATATACACTAATTTGCATAAAGTAAATCTAATCTTCTTGCATGAAATAAAAGAGAAGCATGAAATAAAATAACATAAAAGAAGAGGCATAAAATAAAATTGCATAAAGTAGAAAGCTAAGAAGCCATTAAACTAAAGAAGAGAAGAACTTTTATTTATAGTTTAGTGGCTGCAACTAATATATCTTTCATGAATTATAAAAGGATATTTATACAAGTCTAAAACTATAATATCTTTTGGGTTGCTACCAAAACTACACTTCACTTTGTGTGGTCTCCAAGTAATCATTAATGATTAGTTAATCTCCACTAACATGTGCTTTTCTTTTAATTGTAATCCATATGCAAGCGGTAGGTGGGCTCCTCCATGAAGATTAATTCTTTCTTTTCCTCTTTCTTTTGGCTTCCAAAATATGTGCATGCATAAATTCATGGTGCTTCTTTCAATTTGCATACAATTTCTGACGCAGCTTTGACTAGGCTCGAACAGTTTAGATATCAAACTGTCACAACCTATCCAGGATCCTCCTCACGAAATGATGATTCCGTGTCAAATAAACTGGTAGAACGATAAATGCTCAATTCCGTTGATCGTGATGATGTGGAATCTAGCTATATCCAACCCGTTGATCTTGCAAGATGCCGTGTTGAAAGATCTATAATTCGATCGTTGATCACTCCTAAGTGATACGGAGAATTGGCTTCAAATTCGTTGATTCGCTCACGAATAACCCAAAGATGGAAAGAAGAAGGAGATCACACTCAACTTCCAACAATAGTGGCCAAAGCTCACACACAAATTTATTTCAAAATCAACCACCTTACAAATGACAACACACCCCTATTTATAGGAAATTACAACACATGTGCGACTTAACACCATACGACTCACGACCTAACAACAATGCAACTTAACATCATTACAACATCATACGACTTACAATACAACACACGACCTAACAACAATGCGACTTAACATCATTACAACATCATACGACTTACAATACAACACACATGCGACTTAACATCATACGACTCACGTCCTAAGAAATCAGCGACATAAGAAGAAAACACAGCTTCAGGAACGACTTAAGCGACATAAGAAGATAGCATGGCTTCAGGAACGGCTTAAGAGACTTAAGCGACATAAGGAATCAACGACTTATAGAAATGTGGCATCGGCTTAAGGAAATGTGGCCTACGACTTACGACTTAAGGAATGCTGCATAAGTAAGCGACTTATAGAAATGCGGCCTTGTTTTCTTGAGCCGTTATCTTATAAGGTAGGTCGTTGAGCGACTTATGGATGAGCGACTTAAGGTTAAGCGACTTAAGGCAGCTGGCATACAATTGACATTACTCGCAGACGACTTAAGATTGAGCGACTTAAGGTTGAGCGACTTAACATGGTGCGCTGCATCATCCTCCCCTGGTTGAAAATAATTCGACCCCGAATTTACACTTTCCTCTTCTTCGACATACTTATTCTCATGATATGGAATCATGTGTTTGACGTTGAAAACGTCAGCAGTATGGACATGATTTGGCAATTTTAACTGATAAGCATTCTCATTAATCTTTTTTACGATTTTCAAAGGACCAATCTTTCTAGCAGCTAGTTTGTTGTAAGTACCAATAGAAAATCGGTCCTTAGTCAATACTGCATATACAAAATCTCCTTCTTTGAACTCAACATTTCGTCGTTTAATATCTAAGGATTGCTTATATTTCTCATTCGCCTTAAGCAATCGTTCCTGCACAACCTTGTGGCACTCTTGCAATTCATTCACAAAATCACTAGCTCGTTTGATCACTCCTTTCTGCTGTTGTACTATAGATAAATCTAATGGCCCCTTAGGGATTGTTGAGTAAACGATCTGGAATGGACTGAACCCAGTGCTACGATTAACTGCATGGTTGTGTGCAAACTCAGCTTGACACAGTTTGGAATCCCAACTCTTCAAATTGTCATTCACGAGGCATCTCAATAGATTATCTAGGGATCTATTCACAACTTCTGTCTGTCCATCCGTCTGTGGATGATAAGCACTACTAAATTTCAGCTTTGTCCCGACCATTCTCCATAAACTCATCCAAAAATGGCTCAGAAAATGAGTGTCTCTATCCGATACAATAGATTCAGGCAACCCGTGAAGTCGATAGATCTCTCTGAAGTATAACTGTGCGACATTAACTGCATCTACAGTATTCTTGCATGCGATAAAATGTACCATTTTTGAAAACCGATCAACCACCACTTAGATAGAAACATTGCCACGTTGCGTCTTCGGCAAGCCCAATACAAAGTCCATACTAACATCCACCCATGGTTTAGTAGGTATAGGCAACGGCATATATAAACCTGCATTTGTTGCGGTCCCCTTTGAAACTTGACGAATATGGCACCTCTGAATGAACTTTTCAACCTCCTTCCTCATTGACGGCCAAAAATAAGACTTTGAGATCAACTGCATAGTACGGTCACGGCCCATGTGTCCTTCTTCATGTAATTCTTTGATGATTTTCATTCGTAGACTGCAATCTGGAATACACAACTGATTTCTTTGAATAGAAAACCATCAACCAGCATATATCCATCCATGTTTCCCTGCTTGACCTTGTCTAGGACCTTGGAAAAATATGAACCTGAAGTAAGCAAATCTGGAAGTAAGTCAAAACCCATCACTTCGACTCGCATGGTTGTTAGTAAATTCTCCCTCCGACTCAATGCATCGGCGACGCGATTAGTTACTCCAGACTTGTGCTTTACGATGAATGTAAATTGTTGCAAATAAGCTATCCACGACGCATGCCTAGCTGCAATTTTATTCTTCCCTTGTAAATGTTTCAATGCTTCATGGTCCGTATACAAAACAAATTCTTTGTGGAACAAGTAATGTCTCCAATGCTTCACGGCCTGCACAATAGCATAAAACTCCACATCATAAGTATTGTATCTCATCTTTGCTTCAGAAAGTTTTTCACTGAAATAGGCAATTGGACGACCCTTCTGACTCAACACTCCTCCAATCCCAACTTTGGATGCATCTGTATGTAACTCAAATAATAACTGAAAATCTGGAAACACTAGAATCGGTGTTGATGTTAAAAGTTTCTTGATCTTTTCAAAGCAGATCCTGCCTCTTTCGTCCATAAAATCTGCTTTCCTTTCATACAATCAGTAGCATGAGCCATCACACTACTAAAGTGCGGTATAAATCTTCGATAAAATGAAGCTAACCCATGGAAACTTCTAACTTCTGTTATATTTTTGGGCTGTGGCCAATTTCTGATTGCGATTACTTTACTCTGGTCCACTTGTATTCCTTCCTTGGATACGACATAACCCAAAACTAAAATACTCGGCGTCATGAACACGCATTTCTTCGTTGCTGCATAGAACTGTTCTTGACGAAGAATAGTTAACACCTTTCGCAAGTGTTGAATGTGCTTCTCTGTGCTAGCACTATATATCAAGATATCATCAAAGTAGACTACAACAAACTTCCCGATGTAAGGTCTAAAAATTTGATTCATTACCCTCATAAATGTACTTGATGCATTAGATAGACCAAATGGCATGACCAGCCATTCATATAACCCTTCCCGAGTCTTGAATGATGTCTTCCATTCATCACCTGGTCTTATGCGAATCTGATGATAACCACTCTTAAGATCGACCTTAGAAAAGATTGCAGACCCACTGAGTTGATCCAATAGATCATCAAGTCTCGGCATAGGAAAACTGTATCTAACAGTTATTTTGTTGAGTGCCCTGCTGTCGGTACACATTCTCCATGAACCATCTTTCTTCGGTACCAACAGAGCTGGTACAGCACAAGGACTGAGACTCTCTCGAACACACCCTTGCTTAAGCAACTCCTCAACTCTTCATACTCTTTTGGAATCATACGATAATGCGGCCTATGCGGTAAAACAGCACCTGGAACTAGATCAATTTGATGTTGTATATCCCTTAGTGGCGGTAACTCCTTGGGTAATTCCGCAGGAAAGACATCTTTAAATTCATTCAACACCGGTCTAACCTCCGCAGGAATTTCAAGATCTTCACTTGTTTCATACCCAATCAACATAAACAATTCAGCACTATCTTTCACTTCTTCAACAAATTCTCTCGTAGATAATAGACTAGTTGATTCCACTTTCTTCTCTGACTTGTTTTCACTTTGTTCACGCTTCTTAGGAACTAAAGTAATTTGAGTACCTTCGAACATGAAACTGTAGCAGTTGGTGCGACCATTATGTTGTACAGCTCTATCATATTGCCATGGTCTTCCCAATAATAGATGACACACATCCATATCGACAACATCACACCATATATCATCTTTGTACTTCTTCCCAATAGAAAATGTAACAAATGCTCGTCTTCCCACTGTCACTTCTCCACCTTTCTTTAGCCATGCCAATTTGTAAGGTCTAGGGTGTTTTTCAATCTTCAACCCTAACTTCTTGACGGCTTCTTCAGAAATAATGTTATCGTAGCTTCCCGCATCAATAATAAATGGACAAACCTTTCCCAAGATAGTACATGTAGACTGAAAGATATTGCTTCTCAGCCAACTAGAATCATTCTCATGCTTTGGCACTAAACAAGACCTCCTTATCATCAAGTTACACCCTTCGTCTCCTGACACAACTTCTTCATCTTCATCAGACTTCAATGGTTGAGAATAATCAATTTCAGCTTCCACATCCTCATACTCACATTCCTTTGCAACTAATGCTCTCTTCTTCGGCTTTGTACATTCATTACTTTTATGGCCAAACTCCTTACAATTATAGCACTTGATACTGTTATTGACCTTTGCTTTAGCTGCTTCATTGACAATTGGTTTATTGACTGCCTTGGAAACATTAGCACTACCACTAGCACCCTTATTCCGGTTGTTAGAACCCGCAAACACACCAACTCCTCGTCTCCCTTGTTTCTCCCAAGCTAGAGCTTTCTGATGTGCTTCAGCAACAGACATTGGATTAAACATATTAACCATGTCTTAAATTTGCATTCGTAACCCTCTAACATATTTAGCCGTTAGCTGTTCCTCGGTTTCCATAATATCATTCCTTGCAATCAATTG
Organism: Allium cepa; assembly: GCA_030765085.1. Lineage (NCBI taxonomy): Eukaryota > Viridiplantae > Streptophyta > Magnoliopsida > Asparagales > Amaryllidaceae > Allium > Allium cepa. The sequence goes on from CM060939.1 coordinate 123,429,615, forward strand.
ATAGAATTAATCTGCATAGTCATTCACTGTCTTCGTCCCTTGTCTCAAATTCTACAAACGTTGATACATAAGAGATTGATAATTGTACGGCAAGAAAGTCGCTTTCATCATCTTTCTCATCTTCTCCCATGTGACAACTTTTGATTTTCCCATTCTCTCCCGTGTTAGTTTAGTTTGTTGCCACTAAGCCATAGCTCTTCCCCTTAGTTTTGTAGCAATTAATTAGACTTTACGATTCTCAGGCACCTTCTTGAATTTCAGAATTTCTTCAACACTCGACAACCAATCAAGAAATTCTTCTACTTGCATACCACCTTTGAATTCTGGAATTTCCATCCTCATACCTGACTCCCATTTACGATCATTTTCTGAATCCAGATATTGATTTCGCACTTGGCCTCGATTTCGATAATGAATACCACCTCCATCACCAAATTCCTCAAAATCAGATGTATTTCGATATCGATCCTGACCATCTTCGTCTCTACGACCCCCGCATGTCCCTTCTACCCTATCTTTCAGCATCACGATATGGTTCATTGTCGAACCCACGTTGAGTTTTTCCCTCTTCATTTCGGTACCCATGGTGGTCTCGCATCATTGAAACTGATGATTCTCTCCTATCTCGATAAGACTGGGGTGGCATCCTCCTTTCTTCCGAAACCGATGGTGAAACCCTGTTTCCACTCTGGTTCGAAACTGGTGAAGTTATCCTTTGATTTTGATTCATGTCGTTCATCAATTTCTCTAATTTTTCAATACCCTCATTGAACTTTTCATTGATACGCTGTTCCATCTGCTCAGCTTCTTGTCTTCTATACAAAACTTCAACATTATGATAGCGATTAGCACGTCTTGGAGGCATGATCATTAAACAATCTCGTTTCCGTCTCTGACTTAGCTCTGATACCAATTGACGCATCTTTGACTAGGCTCGAACGGTTTAGATATAAAACTGTCACAACCTATCCAGGATCTTCCAACGAAATGATGATTCCATGTCAAATAAACTGGTAGAACAATAAATGCTCAATTCCGTTGATCGTGATGATGCCGGATTCTATACAAATCTTCAAAATTATGATATTTCCGTTGATCGTTAGCCATCGATCTCAATACATGAACACGACTGCACCTTAGGACATATGCAACCTACTTTGTCTACTCAGTAATCCATTATCCTCGTTTTCTAGAAAGAGATACGTAGCAAATTGTGCAAGACTTGATTATATAACCCCAACATGGATGTGATCCAACCAACTATCACCCTTGACTTGATTGGAAGAGCTATAATCACCAAGAGGACGAGAATCGACTGCCCATTTTTCAAGTTTCGTCCTTCAAGCTGGGGGCAGAGTCCCATTCTATGAGAAAATGTGGTTTGATCATTCATTTGACAACATTAGCCTCGATATGCTAAATGAAATACAAACTAAACGGGTGGAAATACAACTTCTATCAACAAAAATCTCTAAGTCCCTAAAGCGGACTAAAGTACTCTAAGTCCCCTGAGTGCGGACTAGAGTATACACGACTTAAAAATCTCTAAGTCCTTGGAGCACGGAATAGAGTACTATGAGTCTCTGGAGTGCGAACTAGAGTATAAACGACTTAAAAATCTTTATGTCCTCGGAGCGTGGACTAGAGTACTCTGAGTCCCCGAAGTGCGGACTAGAGTATAAAAGACTTAAAAATCTTTAAGTCCCCATAGCGCGGACTTGAGTATTCTGAGTCCCCGGAATGGGCACTAGAGTATAAACGACTTAAAAATCTCTAAGTCTTTGAAGCGGACTAGAGTACTCTTAGTCCCCTGAGTGCAGACTAGAGTATAAACGACTTAAAAATCTCTAAGTCCTAAGAGCGTGGACTAGAGTACTCTGAGTCCCCGGAGTGCGGACTAGAGTATAAACGACTTAAAAATCTCTAAGTCCCCGAAGCGTGGACTAGAATACTCTAAGTCCCCGGAGTGCGGACTAGAGTATAAACAACTTAAAAATCTCTAAGTCCCCATAGCGTGGACTTGAGTACTCTAAGTCCCCTGAGTGCGGATAGAGTATAAACGACTTAAAAATCTATAAGTCCCCGGAGCGTGGAATAGAGTACTTTGAGTCCCCGGAGTGCGGACTAGAGCATAAACGGCTTAAAAATCTCTAAGTCCCTAAAGCGGACTAGAGTACTTTGAGTCCTCAGAGCATGGACTAGAGTATAAACGACTTGATAAAAATCTCAAAGTCCCTGAAGCGGACTAGAGTACTCCGAGTACCCAGAGCGTGGACTAGAGTATAAACGACTTGAGAAACATCTCTAAGTCCCTGAAGCGGACTAGAGTACTCTGAGTCCCCAAAATGCGGACTAGAGTATAAACGGCTTAATAAAAATCTCTAAGTCCCCAAAGTGTGGACTAGACTACAAACGACTTAAGAAAAAATTTGTCCCTGAGCAGACTAGAGTATAAACGATTTAAGAAAAATCTCTAAGTTCCTGAAGCGGACTAGAGTACTCTGAGTCCCCAGAGCGTGGACTGGAGTATAAACAACTTGACGAAAACCTCCGCGTCCCAAACTGTGTACTAGAGCATAAACCGTTCGAAAAATCTCTAAGTCCCCAAAGCATGGATCGAAGTATGAACACAAATTGGGCGTGAGTCGACCGGGAGAAGAGTAATTCTAAGTCACCAGAATGCAGAGTGGCATATAAACATCGATAAATAGATGAGTGGATTCTGACCGTTCTCTATTACGCAAACTTCGGCCTGAAATCGACAGGATGAGTATTGACTTTCTAAGGATGGAGTTTGACCATCCGACTTGTGGCCTGGCCAAATAAATGTTGGAAGCAAGAGTACAAATCACTAAAAGCTGAATACGACAGCTCATTATAGCTCTAGCTTGGCGTACTTTACAAGTTAAGGCAACAACTATAAGGAGGCCTCAATGCAGAACCAATCAAAACGACGTCCAAAGGTACGGGTGACCGACTATATCATACCTCAGATCGAGGGTCAATACCGATCCGCAGCAAGCACATACGAATGTGACTCGAATGTCTCTTGAAAAACTATGACCTCCAGAGTGTGGAAAGGAGAGTAAACCATGAAGACTTGGTCATAAATTCTCCAACACCCTCTTTCGATCCGTCAGGAGGAGTATGAAACTGGATGAGCATGACCCGACTGCATTTGAGCCAACTTTACCCCAAGATTTGATTACAAAAAATGAACCAAAGTGGACGTGGCTGACCATCCAATGCCCAAATTATGCTCTGAAACCGATGAGGCTTCGAAGTATTCCTCTAGGAATGAAAAACCATAAAACAATCCAAGATAGGCGAGACCCAGCCTCCCATCGACTGACTTGATCCCACGATTCAATGGGTAAGAGAGTAAAGTTAAAGTGGGCATGGCTGGCCTTCCTACTTATCGGTATATTCCCCAGACCTGGGGGCATGAGCGAGAAGCGGGATGAATGTGAACCGACTATTCACTGATCAACTCTATGTCTTTGAAGTTTAGGTAGGAATATAATACCTAGGGCGAGACTCAACCGTCCATGCAGTACATTTATCAACCTAAGACTGGGAGCAGATGCATGGTCATCCAATGACTGGCTGCGATAGCTCAATATTGAAACTTATATATAGTGCGTACAGCTACTCAAGGCTACGACCGAAAGAATGCCTAGAGATAGAATCATTAAATCGATACCTAAGCTCGTGGGCAACTGACTATCACTCCAACCCGAAGGATGGGTAAAGGATCATGAATGTATTTAATAGAAAGTGTGTTACTCGAATATACAAGCAAATTCAAACTCATAGCAAGATCCAGCTACGCAGCTGCACGCAACTCGAGGCTGACCCCTACTCGACATTTCCTTCAACGTGATTTTAAGCCTGATCTTTGGCCATTGCAGATAATTGATTAGAGCATTTAGAGCCCTTCACTATTAGACTTAATAACTCATGACAAGACTCTAGGATTCGACTAGAGTAACCATCAACATTGACCGTCCCAACCATATTTCACGTTGAATGTTATGCAAAATAGTTACATCTGAACTCAAAGAATCCAGGATTGCACCCACTAAGCTGACAGTCGACATTATAGTTAGCCATGGCGACCCTTCACGGGTGCTGAAGATCGGATCACAACTCAGTGCAATGATGATAAAAGAATTAGTTTGATTTCTCCGAATAAATGATGATATGTTCCCTTGGACCTATTCTGACATGCGTGTGCGATTTCACCAACTATCACGAGCCATGCATTGAATATCGATCCGAAGCTAGAAAAGCTAGAGTGATGTCTATTGATTTCATCATGAAAGCTCCACTCTTACTTTTAGGCTCACCCCATTAACATCTATGCCTACCAATCATTGCGATAGGGCATAGAACGACTTGAGAAGTCTGAAAGACTACTTAAATGGAATATCAAACTAAGCCAATTCGATATCACTTAATTCCCTTGAAGAGCTATCCAAGGACGGAAATTAGCAGACCTCATACCCGAATTAACTGCATCAGATGACTACCCGAAGAGTAGTGGAGAACTAACCAACAAATGGAAAATGTGCATGAATGAAGCATCCAGTGATCAGTGTTATGGCGTAGGAGTCATGTTAAAGATTTCTGAGGAACGATCGATCTGCTATGTCCTGAAACTCAATTTCCCTGTAACAAACAACGATGCTTAGTATGAAGCCTTGACCGCCAGCCTCAAACTTGTTAGAGGACGTGGAGTGGAAACTTTACATATCTTTTTTGATTCATGATTGATAGTATGAAAAGTTAAGGAAGTTGATCTTGCTGGGGGCATTGTCTTGCTACTTATCTCGACCAAGTCTAAGAGCTACTAGCCCACTTCACATATTACATCATTATACACATACTCAGCGAACAAAATGAAAAGGTCAAGTCACTGGCCAAGCTGACCAGTTTCAAAGACACGCAACGGACATACTTTGTTTCGGTTGAAATACTTATATTCCAAGCATTGACGAATGGAGATCGGGTAGGTCTTAGAGACAAAGCCAAAAAAAGGGTCATAGTTGACTCCTATTAAAGACTACCTACAATGAGGAATTCTTACTGAACGGACGGATGGAAAACGACAGATCCTTCTCAAAGCTTCCTGCCAAATCATCCAAGAATAAGTCATGTGTGGAAAGGAGTTTATCCATTCCCATGCTTCGGTGTATCACCCATGATGATATCAAATGAGTCTTGAGCGAAGTCTATGAAGAAGAATGCGGTGATTACATCAGGGGGAAAACCTTGATAAAGAAAATAGTCTACTATAGGTATTACTGGCTAAGTATCAATCCGGATGCGGTTGATCATACTAGACAATGCGACAAGTGCAAGATGTTTGCAAAAAATCCAGGAGCCCTGCCAATGGAAATTACTCAAATGGCTAGTCCATGTCTGTTTGCCACTTGGGGGCATTGACATCATCTTCTTGCCGACCCTAATGGTGGTGCGAAATACGCCATCATAGAAGTTGATTACTTCACCAAACGGGTAGATGAAGAACTTTTAACCACGACCAAGATGAAGAAAATAATCAATTTCATTGTCCGTAACGTCATCTGTCCTTATGACCTTCCATGATCCATTATAACTACAAATGGACAGGTTGAAGCTGTGAACAAAGTCATAAAATCTGTTCTGAAGAGAGGTTTTGAAAAGCTTAGAGGTAAATGGGTGGATGAACTCCTAACAGCATTATGGGCTTATAGAACTACCCATGAGTCTGTGACTAGACGTACTCCATTCGCCCATGCTTACTGCTTCGAGTTCGTCATCCATGTATAATTTGAAGTCCCCTCTCATCAAGTGGCCGATTACAACCCTTATTTCACAAAAAATACAAACAAGAAATCACAATTGAATTGCAATTAAACTAGATGGAATTGGTGACGACTTATGAGCATATAAAACGCATCCGAGAGCCAATGACAAGAACGTGTACCCGAACATGCATGTGTATGTTCGAAAAAGTTTGACTGCTTGAAATCAACAGAAATTGAATTCTCACTTAGGGCTATTAAGAAAAGACTGGATCAGAAAGCCGAAGCTTACTAGCCCTGTAGAACCGACACGGATGACCATTGATGAACTACAGCCCTGAATTTATACTATTGGGAATCGACCAAGCGTCATGACGATCAAAGAAGGATACGACACCTTGAGAGGATAAAATTGAAGGGTAATGACTATTCAAGAAACGTGATGGATTTTTTTCTAAAAAAAGGACTGATTACTAGTTCAAAGCGCGTCATGTTGGTTCACACGACACACTTTGGGGGAAAATGTTATCCAATCACTTGGCCCGGCTACAAGGTGATAATTACAAAGGCTTTGATTGAGTCTGGATAAGACTCGAGCTAGTTAGAGATTAGAGACGTAAGGGATTGATCCATTTTGGGTAGTCCGGCATATGTGCATGGTTTGGCCTATGTGTACGGTTCAGCCTATATGCATAGCTCGGCCTATGTGTATGGTTCGGCCTTGAAGGATGGCACATGTCGCTAGGCCGAGAAAGGAAGCTATGGGAATTCAGTACATATTGCTCGGTCAAGAATGGGAAAACGAGATGGCTCGGTCTAGGCGTCCAAGGAGAGGTCGCTCGGCCAGGTTCGATCGGCAACCATCGTTCGGTCACTCTCGTTCGGCCACTCTAGTTCGACCACCCTCGTTCGGCCACCATCGTTCGACAACCGCCGTTCGGTATGCCATTCTCGGTGCATAGAAGTTTTCTATTGTGGGCCGAAGTACTTTGCTCTTAGGCCTGCGAAGGAAGTCCAGCATATCTTCGTCTATAAATACTGAGGCAGGGGCACAGTTGAAAGGATCCTTTTTGGGGAGAACTCCAAGGAGACTGCGCCATGGCTATTTTTCTTATAAACTTGTATCAATGGATTCTAGCCAATCCAACAACTCATGTTATTGTAATCAAATGAAGAATGAATGAAATTTGAAGTGGACGTAGGCCGAGATTGCCGAACCATTATAAAATCTTCGTGTCTATTTACTTTTATACTTTGTTCTCTAGATTCCATTAATTCTCCGATGTCCTTGAAATTCTATGGGTGTTAGTGATCAATTTTGGTGCTAACATTTTATTTATTTATTTTTGCTAATTATTGATACATATTATTCATTAAAAAACAAATGATTAATTATTTAAATATAAATCAATTAACATAAAAATCATAACTTAAATACCCCGTTCAAATAGCCCGTTCGTATCTTAAACGCATTCTCCGTTCACTCAGCTTCCCCGTTCAAATGGCCCGCTCAAATGCCTCTTTTCGTTCGTTGCAAATGCACCCATAGTTTGAGTTGAAATGCACAATTTTGATTTGAAAATAACAACAACACAAAGAACAATATAATGCCTCAAATTATGAACAACAGAGAACAGTGAACAAGAAATAAACGGTAATAAATGAAATATAAAATGGTTGTCTTTTTTTTAAAAAAAAATAACGCAAAATAAAATAAATCAAATGTAAAAATAATTCGAAGAGTAAAGTAAAATTAAATTGCTTTCTCCTACAATTGCGCCAAAAACTTGATTGAGACATGAATTTCTATTAATTAGAAAACTACCGAATTTCTAAGATCCAGGATTCTAATCATGTGTGTCTTTGAGTCTGCATCTCCATCAGGTATACTCTAATTTATATATCTTATTAACGCATTCACTTAGAATAGTTAATACATATATACTGTTGCCATGTTATGATTTATAGTTCAATTTAAGCAATATAATAATTAATAAAATGTATTGATTTTGTCTAACATAATGATATATCTTTAATAATCGTTGTAGTAACTTTAATGTCACACTTTTTTGGTGTCACCGTGATCTATCAAAAATTCCCCTACAATATCACTAAAAAATAGGATCTAACAATTACACTTTCTTTACAAATTTAAACCGCATTTCAACAAATATTAAAAAATCTTAATATCACTTAAAAAGAAGATCTTCAATTATAAAATTGTTTTTTATTAACTAATAATACATACAAAAATTAAAACGGATAAAAATTTAGATATTGCAACTTAGAAATAAAAATTCAAACTAACTACATATGATTTCAACGCAAAAATATAATTAAATATTTATGCAAATCATTTTTTGTGAATGTTTTAAATGTATACAGTTTGTAGAAAAACAATGGGATATGACAAATATGATCTAACAATTAAGCTTCCCTTACTAATTCAAACCCAATTAAAATATTAACAAATTTTTATATAACTTAAAAAAAGATATTACAACGTAGAAATTAAAATTCAAACTAACCACACATGATTTCGTCATATAAATCATAACTAAATATCCATGTAAATCATTTTTCCATGAATGTGTTAAACATACACAGTTTGTAGAAAAACAATTTATGCACGAAGCACGTGTCATGATCATGCGAGAAGCGCGTGCCGTAATGCTTGTATACACACACACATACATACATACACACACAAATATGTTATAATTTAATTTCAGCCATGTAATTATTAGTATACATATAAAATAATTTTGTGAGTCTAAAACATATTTTTAATATTTTTTCAACATTATTTACTGATTAAATCATTTAAAAGTTGCAAAATATATAAAAAAAAATGTAAAATAGTATATAAAATATGTATTTGTTAATATTTTTCATGATAATTTTGTGTGTGTGTGTATGCACACTTTTATAAAATTTATGATACAGTTAAGTAATAATTTTAAAGTTAAGGCTTACACACACATACAATTAAAACTTTATTTTCGACCATATTATGCTTAAATTAATATCTATTATTTGTAACAATATTACCTAGTCAAATCTAAGATATTTTTTCAACTTATAATTGATAACCTAGATATAGATTTGAATCAAAATATATGTTTACCAAATAAAAAACTAGATATTTTTTTTAGTCCGCAAGAAGTGGCGTAGTGGTAAGATACTTGCTTCCTGGTAAGCAGGTCGCAGGTTCAATTCCCGTCTGCCCTGCTCTCAATTTCAAGGCGCGGAGGTGGGTCCCTGTTAAATCCAATAAAAATGGTTAGGGGCATCAAATCTCTATGCTGGGCTAGCTAAAATGGGGGTCAGTGTGGCGGACAGCTGCATTCCCTAGCTCTACTCTCCGTAGTAGGGTTGTTAAAAAAAACTAGAGATTTTATTTAAAAATTTAAATTGAAAAATCTATAGAAAATCTTAATTTAGTCGTATACTAGTATAACCGCACAACGGTGGAGAAACCGACCGTTTGATTGTATAACTTTGATAAGAAATATACATTTAAAATTTTTGTTAATATTACTTAAACATTAAGTGATAATATGTTGGAAAAGAATAAACTGAGATTTGAATCTGAAAATATGAATTTCAAATTTAAATATTAATCAAAGCATTCAAAATTTTCGATTTGAAATTGAAATTTTAGAATTTGAAAATCATAATAAATTTGAATTTGGAATCTTTGCTGCGCGAAATAAAAGAATGAAGTTTAGGGAAACCGCGATGAGACAAGATCCACGTTTTTAGGGAAACCGCAATGAGACAAGATCCACATTTTTTTGCTTCAGAAAAATTGATTTTGGCCAGCGGTTTGACCGGTAACTGAGCAAACCTCTCTAACGGTGGGGTTGATCACTACAACAAAACAAGCATTTTACAACGGGCAATGCCCGTTGTAATATGCATTTCGCAACGGGCATGCGCCCGTTGTATTAGGCCTAGTTGTAATAGGTCGACCATATTTTACAACGGGCAATGCCCGTTGTAATACATATTTTTACAACGGGCAATGCCCATTGTAATACATATTTTTACAACGGGCAATGCCCGTTGTAATACATGATATTGCAACGGTTTCTGACCGTTGCAAAATAAATGCAAATTTTAAAAAAAAATTACAGCACAGATTTTGAATTCAAACGAATATTTTATTCAAACAAATATTTATTACAATTTTTAAATAGTACAAATTCAAACTCTCACTATTCACCATACAATTTTGATACAAATTTCATTACATCACTATTTTACATTCAGAACCTCACTACATATCACTCACACTCGTATTGTTATCTTCAACTTCTTTCCAGTTAGAATCCAGCATCTGAGCAATCTGCAAAAATATTTACTAACGCAGTAAAATTGAAAAAGAAATATTTTTGCAATATAAAATAAAATGTGAATTTTTTGAAAAGAATATTTGCCTCAGTTATTTAGGTTGTTCGTCATCATTCAAAATTTGAATTCATCATACACGAACAACTTGTGACATACACAGTGTATCACTGTATATGCCACAAGGCCGTGCACACCGATATACACTTGATAATGCTACAGGGACAAGTGAGCACAGGTCAAACCCAAATGCAAAGCCGGGTTCAACTCACGTGCAATATATTTAAAATCACGACACGAGCACAAGGTCAAACCCGAGTTTTAAAACTGGGTTCAACACAAGGCAACATGAAGAATGCAAAGCTTCGACAAATCAAATCAGTGGCACAGCAATGCAAGTGAAGATGACACAGTAACAAGTATCTTACTGCGGCTACATCAATGAAAATTAGTAGTTTCAGTGTAATCATGTTGTGCCTATTCATGTTTCAGCCCAATTGCATCAACTCATCAATTTATGCGCATTACATCAATGAAAATTAGTAGTCATATTAAAAAAAGGACAGAAAAACAAACAAACAAAAAATGCTGGGAAAAGAAACAGAACAGAAATTTTGTCAAACATGCAGATGACAAAATTATCAATACCTTCTATGTTTAAAATAGTTGTATGAATTTTTTTCAAACAGCCTAAAATAAACTTCACAAGTGTTTAACCTTTTCAAAAACACATGCTTCAGGACTAGCAACATCAATGGTCACCTAAATTTAACTAAAAAATAAATCTGATCCAGCTCATATAAGTAAATGCACGTTAAAATAATTGGTGTAGGAATAATTTAAAGCTATGTATGTATTCATACCTTGTCTGTTCCAACACGAGCAACATATAGGTTCGTCAATTGAACATGGTCACTAGGTTGTACATTTCACAAAAAATGAACACAAGGACATGTTACGAGTGTTCAACTGTTTGACATCTAGAAACATGGGTAATTATACAGTTGATCAAACCAGTATAATTTTCAACATGGGTATTTCCGAAGCACTGGGCAAATATAAGGGATGAAACCAATATAATTTTCTTGCCAAGTATGCAACGCCATAAACATAACTCCAAGGTTTACAAGTTTCAACATATATGGTCAACCTCACATGCAACCAGAGTGATGCAAGTGTCGACCAAGCAACAATGCAGACAAGTGCACATGTAAACAGACTCAAGAGAAGTCAACATGATCAAGTTCAAAGCAATCAGGTCTCAAACAAGTTCAAATGAACAACTGGTCAAGTAAATAACAATACTCAAGGCAAAAACAAAAATTGGTCACTGTAACATGAACAAGTAACCAAGCTTCAGACCAGAAAGCATGATATTCAATGCTCAGAATCAGGTGATGTTCAGAATCAAATAAAGTCACAGGGGAGTTCAATATCGTTGTCAAAGCCGAGTATTTTAAAACCGAAGTCAGGTGATGATAATGATCGAAGCCGTGACTTGAACAAGTCAAAACAAGAAATTCACGGAGCAGCAAATTCAAGCCTAGGCAATCACGAAATAATACAAAACCGTGCAAACCAAGAAATCAAGTATATACGTTTATGAACAAGTCAAGAATATCTCAAGCATCAAAACGAAAACCAGCGGCCAGAGCAATTCCATTGACAAATTCAAACACGAATATACGAACGAAAACTCAGGGGATCGAACCCTATAAAAACCAAACTATCATCATCGGCATAGATCAAGGAGTTCGCAATACAGAAATCAGGCAATTGCAAGCAATAAAAAGAACATACCAAATTCGAACACGAACTCCATCGAAGCAGCCGTAGTAAGATACAAGGAAACAATCGATCGAAGCAACTCACGATTATCCACGCGATCGAACAACAGTAGGCGCTTCGCAAAGCCCTAATTTTGGATCAGAGAAAGGAACGAAGTCCCCAATTTTTCAAGCCCTAATTTCAGAAAGAAGAAAACAACGGCCGCCATTTTCTTTTACTCAAGAATTATAAAAAGGGATCGGGTCTACAAAGAGATAGAAGGGCCGGTCGGATTTGTTAAGGAGAAAAGGGTTAAGGGTGTTAAAAAATAAAAAGGGGTTTAGTTAAAAATATTACAGTAAAATACTGAATATTAAATGTAATTACTAATGCATTTGAAACTAAAAGGGGCATTAGTTTCTAAAAATTTTAAAGTAAAATTTATAATTCTCAAATTCTGAATTATTTTAATATTTTGAAATTTTAAATATTTTATAAAATTTTAATCTCTTTATTTTATAATTTTATGAAAATTTCAAATTTTTGTTTATAAATTTTACAAATGTTTTTAAGTTTATTTTACAAAATTTCCAAATTTTAAATTCTTTGAAATATTAAATATTCTAAGATTTTGGAAACTTTCTAAAATTTTAATTTATCTTATACTTTTTAATTCTTGAATTTTATGAAAATTTCAAATGTGTTTATGAATTTAGTTTAGAATTTTACTAATTTAATTATCTAATATTGAATATTAAATACTGAATATTAAATGTAAGTACTAAATAATTGAATATTAATTATAATAATTAAATATTAAGTGTAATTAATAAATATATTACAACGGTCCTGAATGGACCGTTGTAATAGAGATCTATTACAACGGGCAGCAAATGCCCGTTGTAAAAGGGGGCATCTATTACAACGGTCCTGAATGGACCGTTGTAAAAAGAGTGTTGTATAGGGCATATATTACAACGGTCCTGAATGGACCGTTGTAATAGCTATCTATTACAACGGGCAGCAAATGCCCGTTGTAAAAAGGGGCATCTATTACAACGGTCCTGAATCGACCGTTGTAATAGCCTTCTATTACAACGGGCAGCAAATGCCCGTTGTAAAAAGGGCGTTGTAATAGGGCATTTTTGTTGTAGTGGATTATAGTTTTTATTTTAGAACTATAGAACGTATTTATATATTTCAAAATATCATGGAATGACTCGTGCATGATTAAACAGGTCCAATTATAAAAACTTAATTTCATTTTAAAGGTCATTTTAAAATATCATCGATTAATGTGTGTATGCAATTACTCTAGCTAATAATGCAATTTCTTTTTCATTTTAATCATGTATCACATAACTGGATGGTAACAAAAAGTTTATGTCATAATTAGACTGAACCATTTATTTAAAAAAAACAGTCATCCATGTACATGTACATATGATCCCTTACAATATTCAAATCAAAAGCTCACGTTGCTTCACTTGTAATAAAACAAACATATTATTCGTACGCCCCTAATTCGCGATGGAACTCGGACGGTCGTGATTTGTTCGGGCGTTAATTCGGGTGTTCGGTTCGGGCAAAATAGCGTTAGCGACTCTCAATTAATTTCATCCCTCTAACGTGTCTTCATTCCCGTGTAATGCGGTACTCATCTATTGACTCAGTAATTTCCACCTCTTTAAATAATAATACCTTAACCAGTTAAATTCCTCCTCCTCCATTTCATCTCTCCCCTATTTTCTGACTTATTCCAAATCAAAATCACATAATAATTTTCAAGAAAAAGAAAAGTGTTAATGAATATCTTCAGTCCCTTATAATGATATCGCACTGTCTACCAGTTTTCATTCTAATCACATCCTTCACTCATTTAACAGCGATAATAAACCATATCGTAGCGGCCATGTCATCGTCTTCTTCTCCTTGCGCTGCCTGCAAATTCCTACGTAGAAAGTGCACTCAAGGCTGTGTCTTCTCCCCTTACTTCCCTCCTGATCAGCCCACCAAATTCGCTAACGTGCACCACGTCTTTGGCGCTAGCAATGTCGCGAAGCTTCTGAACGAACTTCCACAGTCTCAAAGAGAAGACGCAGTGAACTCCTTAGCGTACGAGGCAGAGGCCCGGTTAAGGGACCCGGTCTACGGGTGCGTGGGCTTCATCTCGGCCCTCCAGACCCGGATCAAGCAGGTCCAGGCCGAGATCTACAATGCTAAAAAGGAGCTGGCCACCTATATCGGTGCAGCTGCCTTCAGCCCTTTTCTGCCTCCCTTTGTCTCTCAGTCGAATTACGTCGGCTACCATCATGGGACTGCTGCCGGAGGGTACGCCTTAGGGGGCATTTCCGTAAATCCGCAACATCAACAGGTAAATATATAAAAAATAGAAAAGAGAATAGCATATCATATATTTTGAAATGGGATCTAAATGCATATATATTAGCAGGCTATGATAAGAGAGCAGCAACAGCAGCAGCAGCAGCAGTATGATGCACAGCAGCTGGCGGCCATGGCGGCAGTAGCAGCAAGGGAGCAGGAGCTGATGATGGCGAGCAGTAATAGCAGTAATAATGTTTTGATGGCAGGGCCCACGGTGGGGACTGGGCAGGTGCATGCGGGTTTGGGGCTGGGCCCGTTGCAGTTTGAAGATGGGTTCAATGTGCATGGTCAGAATGAGCTGCAGCTGCAGCAGCACAATGTTCAGATGCAGCATCAATATGTTGATGTAGCGGGTAATCTTGGGATCCACACCCCGAACCCGCATCAGCAGCAGAATCATTTTGGGCAGCATCAGAGGGCTAGAAGTGATGATGGAAGGAGTGGTTGAATTATTCCATTTTTCTGACTGATGCATTTTTATCGAGTTCTGATGGTTAATAAGAGATTTGTTTTTGTTTTCTTGATGTTATTTGAAATAATTTTTGGATGAGTGAACACTACTATGCTGTGTACATTTTATGTGTTCAGCTGATGTATATATATTTGAAATTTTATTGCAGTCCTAGCTACAATAAAAAGATGGAGGTTATATATAAGTAGAGGAAGAGGATAAAAATTGAGTATTATTTATTTTTAAGTTGATTTTTTGCTTAGTTTTGGATACTATAATAAGTAATGTAATAGTTCTTTAAATGTTGTAATATTTTAGTAATTTTTGTAGCAATTGAACAGAAAAAGTGCACTGGAGAATCTGATATTTCATGTAGAGGCTCAGATCTATGCAGGAGTTTGATCCAAACCGTTTTGTATAAATTTGGGTATGGTAATTTGTAATTGATACTCTAGTTTCAGTTATGGATATTAATATCTTGTACCAGAACATTTTTTTTCCTCATTATAACAGTATATATAAGTGATCATGGAAAATCTGTCTTAGTTCTATCTGTGCATGGTTGATGATCAATGTATAAATTTAATTTATGATGTTGTACGAGTAGATATACGCGATTCGGATCTGTTATGCTAATTTGTCTAATTTTATACAATGATTATTGCATGAGCATTACAAAGTCTTTTTTTCTTCAAATGGTAGTACTTAAAAAAGTGAATAATTTAACACTAACTGAAATAAATAATACTTATTTTCATAACTTTATTGAACCTTCTATTTTCATAGTAAAATGGAAGCAAAGAAACTGAAAATCTAGATCTCATGGTCATGCGTACCGATTAGTTTGATTATATAGATTTATAAATTATACCCAAGTGTAAATTGTTGATGATCTATATTCGGTTGTACTATCAAATCCCAATTAATTAACCTTTATTGATTTCATAATTTCATGGGGATTGCAACTTCTTTGATTATGATGCATGTGCATCATGCAACAAGTTTAGGGATGTATTTATATTAAACAAGAAGTATGTAGGTTGCTAATTATTCTATCCACTGATGGAGTTTGACGTCAATTTTAGATAGGACGAACAATTAAATATATCGAATTAAGTTTGGTTGTTTATCCGATGTAATCAAACTAAAAATAATTCATATTTTATTTTTGAAATATTCGTCGTTCTTTAAAATAATATATATATATATATATATATATATATATATATATATATATATGATTAAAGTACTCTTATTTAGTATTGTTATGTTTTTAATAGTAATTTGACCCATATATATGATTAATAATAAAAAAATTGACCACTAAACTAGTGAGAGAAAAAAACCATATAAAATTAGTAATTTTGACGATATAATAAAAGTTCGATTAATTTGGTTAAACAGATAATCGAACTAATTTGTTTACAAACAAATTAAAAACTCAATTCAGGTTCAAAACCAAACCGATTGAAATAAATTGGTTTGGTTAGTTTATTAGGTTTAAGCAAAAATTGATCATCCCTAAAGGTAAGTGATTAACTGAGAAGATATACTTTCTTCAATTAATTTAGAACATCTTGTGAATATTATCTAATATTTGAGTACTGCAGGCATAAAATTAATAAAATGATGGGAATACATTTATAACCAGCAAGAAAGGTAAAATCAGAAATTTTAGTTTATTTCCTATAATATTATTTCTTATATAACTTCCATAAGTATATGCATTTGTCTGTTCCCCCCCCCCCCCCCCCCCCCCCCCCCCCCATTCCATTCAATTTAGGGTTTGTTTTTTGTCAGTTGTGCTGGAAGAACTACTCAAGAGTAAACATTCAAAGAATGTACAGTTGACAGTTCATCTTTGTTAATCTCGGAGCAATAAGAGCAAGTTGTCTGCTGATAATAATCCTAGTGCTGCTTTAATAACAATTCATGTTGGTGAAATAAATATTCTATACACTAACTCTATTTTCGCAAAAAATAACATATGTAATGTGAATGATAATTTTGTTTAAAGTTTCAGGTAAACATAATTAAATCAATAAATAATAATCCACTTGAAATATATGTGTCGTTATTTCTGCACTTCCAGTTCTTAACAATGTAATTTATAGACAATCTTATTTTAGTTTAGTGAAGATATAAAGCTGCTGAATGTATTTAGTGCTATTGTATATATACTGATAATAATGGACTTAATATAAAGGAATATGATAATGATAGGTGTGTATACATCTTTAGTACATTGTTTATACAAAGTGCATGCTTGGATTAATATGGCAGATTATATATAAAAGTGATTTCATACTGAGATTTAATAATAGCACTTTGTGGAGTGCAAGGTTCTTCACCAACAATAATATATTTCACTTACCAAAAGTCAAATGAAGACTCATTAATTAACACTTCAATATAATATTAGATGCTTCTTTTCACACTGCTTATTGAATTTTTAACTCCGAATTAAATTATTCTGTTGAAATCTATGCAATGCTCATCCCTAGGGATGAACTTTTAATATTGTCTTCAGCTTTGGTTTAGGAACTTTGAGCAATGACGAAATAGAGAACCAACTCATTTTGACGCAGTTCCATTATATTTAACTAATCATGCATCTTTTAATTTACTTTGATTTTTGAATTATCACTCTTTGTTATAATTTGTGCAATAATTTAAGATGATATATGCGTATGTGTTTAACTTATTGTACCGCTCGTCGTCAGAAAATTGACATTACCATTGAGTTCGGGTCCGACGCATCAGACATGTCGAACCATCCAACCGTCAATTCCCCCCAGAGCACCGTTGGAGGGGAGTTGGGAAACGATACGGTGACGTTGGATGCATCCGACGTCAACGTACTGACGCCAACTTCCCCGCTTACACACACACACTCATTGTCTTCTTCCTTTCATCATTCTCTTCTCATCATATTTTCTCTTCTACTACCAATGGTTGATTCAGATATACATTCCAACTATGAAAATGTGTAGGATTTGATTGTTATATCATCTTATCTATGTAGAAGAAGGAACGACATTAGACAAATTCACACGTCAAATTATACTGGTTTACGGTGGGTGGATGATATATTAAGCGGTCATCAAAAACGTTATCAATGTATTTTTGAAATAAAAAGACTATATTTTCTCTCGTTGTGAGATGGTTCACGAAATTATGGTCCGGTTTAAACGAAAAATATGAATATCATTGAATCAGTTGTCGTATTCTTATACATCATAGCTACATCGTTCTAAAATCGACAAACAAACAAAAAAAATTCAAAGATCAGGTAGTATAATTTCAGTTTATTTTCATGTTATTTTAGAAGCTGTACTGTTACTTGCTAAAGATACTTTTAAGCGCGATGATCCTCAATTTAATAATGTTCCAGAACATATTAAAAATTCAAATCGGTACTACCCTTATTTTAGAAACTACGTTGGTACAATAGATGGTGCACACGTAATGATACATTTAACGACAAATCGAGTTATGTCATATATTGAACGAAAAGATTTTATTATACAAAATATCTTAGCAGCATGTTCGTTTGATTTACAGTTAACTTATATTATGGCTTTTTGGGAAGATAGTGCGTAGTAAAATTTTCGATGTTGTTATAAATGATAGAAATTCTAATTACTTTTCTTTTCTCCATCAAGATAGCATTATTTAATAGATTCAGGATACCCACTTCAAACTAAATATTTACCACCTTATCAAAATACTAGATATCATATTCCTCATTTTCATGAAATCACTAATCAATTAAGATTGAAAAATGAAAATTTTAATTTTTATCATTCAAGTTTATATATGGCAATTGAGAAAACCTTTAAAACATGGAAGAAAAAGTTTACCGTTTTGAAGAATAAGCCAACTTACGCATTTGAAACTCAAGTAAAGATTGTTGTTATTACAATGGCTATACACAATTTTATATGAAAATAAAATAGTGGTGATCCGGATTTTATGGCTTATGATGATGACCCTAATCTTGTTCTAGAAAAATAGCAGCAAGAATATTATAGTGTGAGAAATACCACAAACAGAGTGACTGAACAAGTATAACAACATGTAGGCAATGTAACGACAACACTACGCGATACCATAAGAAATGAAATTATTGCAGTAGGGCTACGCTGAAACGTTGTACTTGTATCATTTTATCTATATTTTTGAATTATTGTATCTGTCATTCAAATATTATAGTATTTTTAACAAGCACCATTGTCCCAATGGTTAAGTGATTCGACTTTAGTACGAGAGATCATAAGTTCAAAACTTGTGTAGCGTGATTCGAATGTTTATTGACATGTGATATGCTGTCATAGTGACATGTTGTATATAAAGTACCATTTCAAAAAAAAAATCGCAATTTATTTCATTTTAATTGCAATTATTTAATGCATATTACACGGCAAAACAAAAAATTAATTAACTAAATAAAATAATTAATTCAAATAATCCACTCAAATACCCTTCCACATCACCAAACACATTCATCTTTCAACTAATTCCCCTACACAAATACCCTGCTCAAATATCCCACTCAAATACTTCGCTCGCATTGTAAAGAACGAGTTTTAAACTATCAGTTTTTGATGGCAAACAAGTGATTTATTATGGGACCGTGCAATATGAATGTGGTATTGATGGCTCAAGTCGAATCTGATATCATTGAAATTATGATTCAAATATGTGTTGGAGAATATAAATTTATTTGATTACACTATGATCAAATTAATGCAAATTAATTGTATTAAAGAAAAAGATAAGTAAAGGGATAAAGAAAACTAAAGCTGTCAATGGATCCATGAAAAATCCAAAATCCGTTTGCATTCTTATTCGAAAAGGAGGTAAATACCCCATATCCACAAAACAAGATATGGATGCAAATATGAAGGCATCCGGATCTAAAAATTATCCGATCGGTTTTCACCAAGATTATAGTTTATTTAATACATATTTTAATGCTATAAAAGATATATAATTATTTATTTATTGTCAATTGGGGTTGGCTAAATTGGTTGGTAGTTTAGACCGTGATATTAAATGTCACATGATCGATCCTTGAGATCGACTCTTGTAGGCATTAATGAAACATTTAAAAAAAAAATTATATTATATGCATTTAATGCATAAAAACTGCTCAAAACTATTTATTATCTTCATATTTATTGATTTTGCATACTTTTATAATCAATGGTATTGAAAAAAATTGTTAAACCAAAATTTCTATTAATGTTTATTGATTTACCAATCGTTAGTGGATAGAATAATTATCGGATATTCGCCCATAATCATGGATGCGCATATCCGATATCCGAAAATAATTTTTGGATGCGGATGTGGATGCGAATATGGCATTATCTTCATTTGAAAGTATATGTTGGCAGACATAAAGAAAACGAATTTGGGAGACAAAGATGATTTATTAGTTCCTTAATTAATTGATTAATAAAGGACATGCTACGATGCATGCATATTGGAAGGATTGAAGATTAGAAAGTATTGTGTTTCTATATGATTTTGAGTCTCTGTTGGCGTTAAATTAATGCAGCATTGTTTTTTTTTAAATGATTTAGACTTTGTTGCAACGTAATTATAAATGTATACAAAACTCATTACTTACCCATATATTTACACCATCAACTTTGGAAAATAAAAAACAAAAATTACATAAAAATCCATTGTTGCCCATGCCTACGTACGAGCTACTACCAAACCAAAACCACAAAAAGAAGCTTCGACACATCTAAAATGTAACAACCCAGTATTTCGTGATTATTTTAATTGTTTATTTTAATTATTTAAATTGAAACTCCTGATTTAAAAACTTTATTATATTTATTAGAATGACTAAATTTTGTTATTTTAAGAGTATATTTTGATTTTTGTGTGAATTATAATTTCAAACCTAAATAAATAGGATATTTCCAAAAAAATTGGATTTTTGGTCAATTTGGTCAAATTTTGACTTTAAAATTTAAATATTTGAATTCTTGAATTTTATCAAAATAAATTTAATTTCAAAATACTACTTTTTGTTTCGTTGAAATCCGATTTATATTGTGAAAGTTATGTTTTTTACAATATTGGGTGGAAATTGATTTATTTAATAAAATTGTCTATTTTAATTTATATAAATAATATTTTTATTTGTCAAATCATGTTTTAATATGTGTTATATGACATGTTAGGCATATATTTTATTTTAAAACATTTTTAAAGTGATGTTATAATTTTTCCAAAGCTTAGTGTATTTATTTTCAATTTTTAAAGCCTAGTTTCCATTTTTCTGCTATTTTCTTCATTAAAATTATATTTACATAAAATTTATTTATTTATTTTTGTGAAAGCATTTTTATTTTGTTCTCTTATCTTTATTTATAAATATTTTTCAAGTACATAAATATTTTTCAAAGTTTATTGCATTTATTTTCATATTTTCAAGACTAGTTTACAATTTTTGCCATTTTTCTTAATTTAATTATATATAATTAATATTTATTTATTTATTTTTGTTTATTTACTAAATTTTAATGTTTTATCTGAATTTTCAAGACTAGTTTTTCAAGACTGTTATTTTATGCTGTTTTGTTATTTATATCAGTTCATCACACTACAAGTTCCCTTTAGATTAGAATCACTATGCGTTGAAATGATACATACCCGAACGGACTTTAGAATAGGGAAAAATCGTTTTGGGCTGAAATGATAGGCCTGAATGATTTTCAATTATTTCATTTTACTTGAAACTGTGGGTTTGAAATGATAAAACCCGGGTTTTCTTCGTAAATTACGGGTTGAAATGATATATTACCCGTATCACTTTACCTAGTGTAGAAAATGATATACAGACCCATGGTTAAAATATATATTTCTAAAATTTTTAAAATATTTTAGAAATGTAAATATTATAATATTTTGATTTAAACTTAATTAAAAATGATTTTCGTAAAGTATTTTGATTTTTATGAGAATTTATAAGTGAAATAAATTAATGATAAAGTGGAAATTTGAAATATAAGTTATTTTGGAAATTTGATTTAATTATAAATGGAATTTAAAATTAGATATAAAAATATGACAAATTCATGATATTTTGAATTAAATGAATTTAGAATGATTTTTATAATATATTAAGGGATTTTGAATAAGTTAAATGTGAAATAAATGAATATTGAGTTGAATTTTGAAATATAACTTAAATTGGAAAATTGTGAATTTTGTTTAAAAGTGAATTTTGAAGTTAAGTAAATAAAATTAAAATAAGTTATATTTTGAAATTTAAACTTAAGTGTTAAGTTAAAAATTTAATTATATGAATTGAAATTGAATGTTGGAATTTAATAAGTGAATCATTATTAAATATTGATTTTTGAATGGAAATTTAACTTTATAAAATCATGAATTTAAGGAAAATTAAATTATGGTTATAAAAATGAAAAAATATATGATTTTTATAATTTTGAAATGGTTTAAATAAAAATTTAATGGTTTGTGAAAGTATAGTGAATATTTGGAACTTAATTAACAACATTTTTAAATTGATATTACTTCTAAAGTAAAGGATATTACAGCATTTGTAAATGCTGTAGTTAATACAAATGAACTAAAGGGCTAAATTGAATTAAAGACTATTATATCACTTTGTAAGTGCTATAATTGTTGAATTTAACTAAGCTTTTATTTGGATTAATGTAACCCTATTACAGCATTTTGAATGCTGTCTTTTGTTAAATTGAATTGTTTTAAAAGTAACTTTCCGTAGCATTTTTCTAAATGCTGCGAAAGTTGAATTTTCATTGTTTTAATAAACTTAAGTTAATAAATGAATTTTTAAAGATTAAAATTTTGGAAATTTAATAATTTAATTATTAAATATAATAACTTCATTTTTATGATTTAAAATGAAGTAATTTGTTTTGAAATATAAACTATTTGAAATGTGTGTTGAAATGGTATTTTAAATAAATGAATGTGGTTTGGAAGATACGATATTTTGAAATGGTTTTTTGAATGATATTGAATTTTGAAATGATATTTGATTTCGAAGTATAAAATACCATTTTTAAATTTTAACCACGGGATGTATTTAATTTATAGTTTAACTGATTCTTAAAGGATGAGCGATCCTAAGCATCCTTTAAGTTATTGTGCATTTCTACTATAGTTCACTTGAGTTGGTTTACATTATATAAGTATATATGTCCTAACTCGAGTGTTTTTTGTTTTACTTTATGCTCGGGTCAGCCTGAGTATTTACAGCTTAGCTTTGGTTTTCTTTCCTGGAGCTAGGATTCATTGGAGATTCTGCTTGTCTAGTATTTGTTCCCTTTCAGTTTCAGTTTTTCTATTTCAGTTCTGGTATTTATAAACTGCTATGTAATTGAGATTTCTATTGTATATGTTTTTTCAGACTGATATTATATATTATGTTTTGAGAGTTTGTTATAGTATCTTCATGAACTACTATGGTATTTTAATTTCCGCCACGAGTTATTCTGATATTTCCATGTCTGTGATTCTGTGATTGTATTTCATTTGCTTCAAATTTATTTACAATGCGGTATTTTGAGCAATTCAAGTCCGACATGTGTGGATGCAAATGGCTGAAAATATCGGGTTGTTACAGTTGGTATCAAAGCTTTGGTTTTTAGGCAAACCTTAGCATGTGGAGCAAAAACTCATTAAAGATGGGGTAGAAATACCCTAGAATGAATGAAATCAATCTCAGAATCCTTTCTTTGTGAGAGAACGTATTTTCGAAGTATAAAATAATTTCCAAATGATTTTTAAAGGATTTTCAAAGACTATTTAGGTATATTTAGGTATAAAATTTTCTTATTTTGAAACCAAGATTTTCTAAGCTTCATTCCTTCTGCATCCACCTTGTTAAAAATCTCTTGGTTAGGATTCTTATCGATTAGGATACCTTGAACTTTGGAACACTCCAACTTGTTCTGAAATCCAGTCTTGTCTTCCCTATTTTATCTATTTTGATTATGGAGAATTCCATACTCCACTTTGGAATGACCTCTCTCAAGATCGGTGATTCTGCCAATCTTTGAATGATTTGTAAAGGGGTGAAACTTCTTTACAATTGGCATTGATTCACCGGAGATTTCTATATCCTCAGTTTACAATGCTATCTATCTTCTGCTCTACCCGGATTCTATCTCTGGCGATCGAATGTCGATTTGCCTTAGATTTCCGAATTGATTACATTCCTGAAGTCATGGTTGACCGGTTAAGGTCGCCCGCGATTTATATGGGCTTATCCATCTTCTATTTGGTAATAAATTTAATTATCTTCGTTCGAGCTTATCTTCAAACCAGAATTCTATTTGATTAGAGTTCCTCTAAATTTGAATCTCCGTATAGTTTGAAATCTAACCTTGAATCATTCTTTGGAAATTTGTGTTTGATTGTATGTTTGAGTTTGTGCATACATCGAAATTATTATTTTGATAAGGATGACCCTATTTTGTATATAAAGGTGAAATGTTTTCGATAAGGATTATATACCTTTTGAAAATGAAAATTTGAAATTTCAAAAGAATTTGAAATTTTGAAAATTTTATACGAATTTGACTTATATAAAATGATTTATAATTGAACGGTTTTGAATTTGATTTTCGAGGAATTGAACTCCGGTGTTTTGAAATCGATTTTAAGATTTTAGAAAATATATAATAATAATATGATTTAAAGATATTTTCTGAATAAGAAATGTTTCAAATGTATTCGAATGAATTCCAATGATTTCGAAGAGATTTCAAAGAAGTTTCAAGAAAATAAAAGTTCAGAACCCACTTATGTCACTGAAAAATAATTTCGGTGATGAATGCATGCATCATCGACATTAATTTTCGAGTTTCTGAGTGGGGGAAAGGCCACTCTAGTAGCTTTACTATGCGAGTGATTTTGGAAAACCAAATTTTGATTTCAGATTTTGAAGTATGGTTTGATATTCGAAAGATATATGTATATATATGTGTGTGTGTGTGTATATTTGAGATGATTTAAAGTAAGCCGGTGTTCAGTCCTCGAGATTCGGATTTGTTTTGGTAAAACCCTATCTTTTGAAATTGGTTTACTGATTTGTTAGTGATTTCCAACTCTTGAATTGAAAATATGATTTCTTCTACAATTTTAAGGTTCGAGCACTTCCAAATCAAGGTTAACTTTTCAAAGCTAAGCAATTTTGAAAGGTATAGGGTATTTGATAAAGAATATAAGTTTAGTTTGGTATGATTAATGTATAAAGTAATATGACTTATATAAGTTTAAAACTGTTTGTTGAGTGAAATAAATAAGACCATGTTGAATTATACTGGTATGAAATATAGATTTGAAATGTTTTGAATAAAGTATATATATAGAATAAAAATCTTTCCAATGGTAAATTGGATTTTCCATATGGAAATAAATAGTTTGAAGGTTTTAAAAAAGAAATGGTTTTAAACTTAGTAACCATTTTAGATATTTTGATGATTGAAATGGTTTGGAAATGATTTAATCTTTATTTTGATAATAAATGTGAATTTGAAATGATAATTGATTTTGATAAATGATAATTGATTTTGAAATGATAATTGATTTAAAAAATGATGGATTTATGAAACGAATATTTCAAAAAAAAGGTAATAATGAAGTAAAATTTGAGATATATGAAATTATAAAATTTAGTCTAGAATATGATATATTTAAGGTTTGAAATATATTAGAGATTGAATAGTTCATTTTATGGATCAAATCTTTATTTGAAATTTGATTATATTTGAAATGGTTTTGTTGGAAAACTAAATTGAATTGAAACTGATGGTTTGAATTGAAGTAAAGTTGGAAATTTTAGATTTGGGTTCAAATTGAATAAATTTGTGAAATGTAAAGAATCAAAGGAATGTCTTATGATTTCAAATGTATGATTTCGAAAAGTTACGATTTTCAAAGTGTAATGATTTCAAGTATTTTGGTTTCAAAAGATTTATAACTTTGAAAGTATATGATTTTTGAAAGTGAATATACGTTTGAAATGGAAATGAATTTGTTTGACATAAATTTTGTTGATTTGGAAATTTGGATTATTTTCTAAATATTGTTTTAAGAAACATTGAAACTGAATATATGTAATTTGGAAGAAATGATTTGGCGAAATCATATATGATTTTGAAACTGAATTGATATTGGAAAGGAATTGAAATTGAGAACCTTGTTTTACTAAATACTATGATTTGGGAGTTATCGAACTTATATAAAATGGATTTGCATAGGTATAAAATTGATTTGTATAAGTATGAAATTGATTTGAAAACTGTTGATTCGAAAAGGTACTCATACTTAATTTGTAAATTGAAATCTTATATAATCGAAAGTCTCTATAAGTGTGATTTGATACACTATGGATTTAGAAAATATTCGATTTGAAATGGAATCTTACATATATTGGACTTTATATAAGTATGATATTTGAAAGTGATTTTGAAAGGTACTATATGATACATATTTTCAAAGTAAAGATATGGGAAGTGTCTTCTGCTTGATATCCGCTTTGTGGCCTTATCGTGGATTCATTCTATCGATATTATTCTCTCTCTGATTTGGGTTTTCTGAATATGATACTCGAGTGCCTATCGAATTCCATGGCGATCTCCATGGTCTTATGTTTACAACTGCATAGCATAATTCGCCTGGTTGAGATGGCCTGGGGGTACGGATGTTTCCTGGGGGATCCAGGCATAACCATTGTGTACCTTGCGATCTATGTAGGTCGTAGTAGTAGCGAAATCCGCTGGCTGAGATAGCTTAAGGGTACGGATGTTACCTGGGGGATCCAAGCGTAACCATTGTGCGGTCTACTAGTCATCATGGCATAATTGGCAAGGTTGAGATAGCTTACGGATACAGATGTTTCCTGGGGGATCCAGGCATAACCATTGTGTACCTGCGATCCATGGTTAGATAAATGTTTGGTTTGGTTGATTTGTTTGGATTGTACTTTCCATATCTGTTGTTTTAAAAGGTTTTTCAGTATTTTCACTGGGTGTTGAAACAAGTCTACCAAGTACCTGGAGAATTCTAGCTTGGCGCCTGATCAACGCATAGCCAGAGTCTATAGGAACGAAAGTAAACTTGTTAAGACATCGAGTTATAAAAGTATTTTGATAAAGTATTGTATAAAGGATATTATGATCAATTATTTTACTTTTCTAAATAATGTAAAATGTTTTAAATATTGTTTAATTTAAACTATCAAATTTGAATCAAATGACTATTTATCATATTATAAAATGTTAAAATGTTGTAAATATAAAATTTTAAATTTAAATGTATATGGTTTTAAAATAATGGTCCATCCTTGTGTTCCGACCTATTTTTCCTCCTAGCCATTCCTACCTCCTTCTTCTTTGAGGGTTCTTTCTGTATTTTGGAAAGAGTTGGTTCTTTGGCTTATCGTTTAGATTTGCCCGAGAAACTTTCTGGAGTGCATGATGTATTCCATGTCTCGCACCTTCGCCGTCATCTTCATGATCCATCTCTTAGTCTAACCTTCTGCTCTTGATAGTTTAGATATTGAGCCTAATCTGACTGTCGAGAGTGAGCCACTTCGTATTGTCGGTAGAGGTACGAAGCAGCTAAGAAGGGAATTTGTTAGTCTGATCAACGTACGATGGGGTACTGATGATCGAGATTGTACTTGGGAGACGGAGGAGAGCATTCATGCTTCGAATCCGAAATTGTTTTTCCATGTACTATTTTTTGTCTATCTTGCTTTTCCTTATTTTTTCTTGTTCGTTCTTTTCGAGGAGAAAAATGTTTGAGTGGGGGAGAGTGTAACAACCCAGTATTTCGTGATTATTTTAATTGTTTATTTTAATTATTTAAATTAAAACTCCTGATTTTAAAACTTTATTATATTTATTAAAATGAATAAATTTTGTTATTTTAAGAGTATATTTTGATTTTTGCGTGAATTATAATTTCAAACCTGAATAAATAGGATATTTCCAAAAAAGTGAATTTTTGGTCAATCTGGTCAAACATTGACTTTTAAATTTAAAATTTAAATATTTGAACTCTTGAATTTTATCTTTTATTATGAAATTAAATTTAATTTCAAGAATACTACATTCTGTTTCGTTGAAATCCGATTTATATTGTGAAAGTTATGCTTTTTGCAATATTGGGTGTAAATCGATTTATTTAATAAAATTTTCTATTTTAATTATATAAATAATATTTTTATTTGTCAAATCATGTTTTAAATGTGTTATATGACATTTTAGGCATATATTTTATTTTAAAACATTTTTAATGTGATGTTATAGTTTTTCCAAAGCTTAGTGTATTTATTTTCAATTTTTAAAGCCTAATTTTCATTTTTCTGCTATTTTCTTCATTAAAATTATATTTAATTAAAATTTATTTATTTATTTTTGTGAATGAATTTTTATTTTGTGTTCTTATCTTTATTTATAAATATTTTTCAAGTACATAAATATTTTCCAAAGTTCATTGCATTTATTTTCATATTTTCAAGACTAGTTTACAATTTTTGCCATTTTTCTTAATTTAATTATACATAATTAATATTTATTTATTTATTTTTGTTTATTTACTAAATTTTCATGTTTTTATCTGAATTTACATATATTTTTCAGTTATTTAAAATCGATAAAAGAAATATGGTAAATTGAAGAGTTTGTGACCTTTGATTTGCTTAAGGTTTTTTGTCTTCTTGTCTTTTCACATTTCAACCATCACTTTAATTCATTTTGCTGCCTTTACTCCTACTCTTTAGCCGACCACTTTCTCTATTCATTTTCACGTGATTTTACTTTCTCATCATCAAAAATTTTTGGCCATTATCTTAAACAAACTTTGGTAAAATTCTGTTCTCTTTTTCATTGTTTTATACGTGAATTTTTGTGATTTGCACTTGCTTTCTTCATCTCTCTGGTACGGCCTGCCATCTCCAGCCACCTTGCCGCCTCCACCACCACCTGAACCAGCCTCCACTACCTCCTTTCCAACCCCATAGCCAAGCCGAGCCACCTTAGGTAGAGATCCACCACACAAATGCACCAAACTCCACTTATATATGCATAGCCGATCACCATAGTCCACCACCACCTCAAACTCCTCCTTGGCCGCCACCTACATCACCACCACCAGATGTAGCTGACCTGACACCCTCTGCCTTGTCACCACCTGACCCACCTGAAGTTGGTTGTGCCCATGATTGCTTTGACCGAGCCCAATTGTGCCTTGAAACCATGTTGTGTTGCTTTGTGTTGTAGTTCATGCACCCATGACTTTGCACCATCTTCTTCCCATGCTAGGCCGACCATATGAACCCACAACCTGATTCAAACTCTCACCATAGCCAAGTGTTTCTGACCCTAGGCTGAAGCACAAGTTGTTGGAAGCAAGTGCAAAGATTTTGGCTTTGTTTTATGCATTTAATGCTAACATTGTTTTAATTGAATTTGGGTTGAAAACTTATGTTAGTTCTATTGTTTTGTTTGAATGTTTGCAAGGTTATTAGCTTTGTCTATGCCACACTCGAATCATTGTCGTGCTATCGTGCTTTTGTGGATCTCAATTTATGCATTTGATTTGTTGTCTCTAGCTTATACCTGTGAGTTATTCTCACCAGACAGTTTCATACTTATATAACTAGTAAATCGTTCACATTTGAATCTGTAAAATGCATCACCATGTTATATCTGCTATGTTATGATCATGTGATGTTCATCCATGCTTATTTATCTGTTATATCATATATTACTATTATTTTATGTTGTTCTGTTATTTATATCAGTTTATCACACTGCAAGTTCCCTTTAGATTAGAATCACTATGGGTTGAAATGATACATACCAGAAGGGACTTTAGAATAGGGAAAAATCGTTATGGGCTGAAATGATAGGCCTGAACGATTTTCAATTATTTCATTTTACTTGGGACTGCAGGTTTGAAATGATAAAACCTGGTTTTCTTTGTAAATTACGGGTTGAAATGATATATTACCCGTATCACTTTACCTAATGTAGAAAATGATATACAGACCCGTGGTTAAAATATATTTTTCTAAAATTTTTAAAATATTTTAGAAATGTAAATATTATAATATTTTGATTTAAACTTAATTAAAAATGATTTTTGTAAAGTATTTTGATTTTTCTGAGAATTTATAAGTGAAATAAATTAATGATAAAGTGGAAATTTGAAATATAAGTTATTTTGGAAATTTGATTTAATTATAAATGGAATTTAAAATTAGATATGAAAATATGATAAATTTATGATATTTTGAATTAAATGAATTTAAAATGATTTTTATAATATATTAACGGATTTTGAATAAGTTAAATGTGAAATAAATTAATATTGAGTTGAATTTTGAAATATAACTTAAATTAGAAAATTGTGAATTTTGTTTAAAAGTGAATTTTGAAGTTAAGTAAATAAAATGTAAAATAAGTTATATTTTGAAATTTAAACTTAAGTGTTAAGTTAAAAATTTAATTATATGAATTGAAATTGAATGTTGGAATTTAATAAGTGAATCATTATTAAATATTAATTTTTGAATGGAAATTTAACTTTATAAAATCATGAATTTAAGAAAAATTAAATGATGGTTATAAAAATGAAAAATATATGATTTTTATAAGTTTGAAATGGTTCAAATAAAAATTTAATGGTTCGTCAAAGTATAGTGAATATTTGGAATTTGATTAACAGCATTTTTAAATTGCTATTACTTCTAAAGTAAAAGATATTACAGCATTTGTAAATGCTGTAGTTAATATAAATGAACTAAAGGGCTAAATTGAATTAAAGGCTATTATAGCACTTTGTAAGTGTTATAATTATTGAATTTAACTAAGGTTTTATTTGAATTAATGTAACCCTATTACAGCATTTTGAATGCTTCCTTTTGTTAAATTGAATTGTTTTAAAAGTAACTTTCCGTAGCATTTTTCTAAATGCTGCGAAAGTTGAATTTTCATTATTTTAATCAACTTAAGCGATTAAATGAATTTTCAAAGATTAAAATTTTGGATATTTAATAATTTAATTATTAAATATAATAACTTCACTTTTATGATTTAAAATGAAGTAATTTGTTTTGAAATATAAACTACTTGAAATATGTGTTGAAATGGTATTTTAAAAAATGAATGTGGTTTGGAAGATACGATATTTTGATATTTTGAAATGGATTTTTGAATGATATTGAATTTTGAAATGATATTTGATTTCGAAGTATAAAATACCATTTTTAAATTTTAACCACGGGATGTATTTAATTTATAGTTTAACTGATTCTTAAAGGATGGGCGATCCCAAGCATCCTTTAAGTTATTGTGCATTTCTACTACAGTTCACTTGAGTTGGTTTACATTATATAAGTATATATGTCCTGACTCGAGTGTTTTGTATTTTACTTTACGCTTGGGTCATCCTGAGTATTTACTGCTTAGCTTTGGATTTCTTTACTGGAGCTAGGATTCGCTGGAGATTCTGCTTGTCTAGTATCTGTTCCCTTTCAGTTTCAGTTTTTCTATTTCAGTTCTGGTATTTATAAACTGCTATGTATTTGAGATTTCTATTGTATATGTTTTTTTTCATACTGATATTATATATTATGTTTTGAGAGTTTGTTATAGTAGCTTCAAGAACTACTATGGTATTTTAATTTCCGTTGCGAGCTATTCTGATATTTCCGTGTCTGTGATTCTGTGATTGTATTTCATTTGCTACAAATTTATTTACAATGCGGTATTTTTAGCAATTCAAGTCCGACATGTGTGGATGCGAATGGCTGAAAATATCGGGTTGTTACATAAAAACTAGAAAAATCACCCATCGCTTCATCCATTCTCTCCATGTCAATTCATATATACCCCTACCTTCCATTTTTTATGGTGACACTATTTTCCCCTAAAGAAAACTCTGCCTCCTCAAAAATTAATAAGGGCCTCCAATTCTTACAAATCACACTCTTAGTTTCCTCCTCCACTTAATATGAAGTTTTCTACGCCAAATTGTACCCTTAGCAAACTTCAACCTCAGAGTAGACAACTTTCCAGACGCAAGACAACTAGATCTTAGTTAATATGAGTTTATTATTGTTAAGACTTGGTTTTGATTTACGACACATAGCTATCACTATGACATACAGATTTGACGATGCTATGACAAAAAGAGAATATATACTACATGAAGACAAGACATCAAAAATCGATGCATCAATTATATTATTCTTGTTTTTGAGTCTTAGGTCAATTTTGTTAAAATCTCTCGTCGTTTAACATATATATTAGCTTATATATAATCTTACTGATTTATACATATAAGCATAGAAAATATATGTATACATTCAATTTTTTTTAAAATGATATATATATATATATATATAAAACGTGTGAAAAACTGTGCAAATTGCACAGAAATCACTAGGTGAGTCGACTGACCTGTAAATTTCTATGCAACATGCATAGGTGCACAAATAAACAAATAAAATGTTTGAATATTCAGTTGATTGACCCAGAGGTTCAATTGACTGAATTTCTACAACGGTTACTTTTTAAAAAGACACGACTATTTGTGAAGAGTTACGAAACTCTACGAAAAGATTTGGACGCAACACTTCAACCGGGACTCTTCATCAACAATCATTGCTTTCTACCATCTATACATACATAATCTAACTTGATTCCAAATCATCGAATTTTCTTATCTTTCTAATCTAACACTCTTGAATCTACTTGCAACTATACTTTCAAATATTCTGCATTAAAGCAATATTATACCTTTCTATTCTTCATAAACTTCATATATATATATATATGTATATATATATATATACTCGAGGAGAAGATTATAAGAAGGGTGTAGTATAAGTGACAAATCCGTGTTATTAGAACACACAAAGTCAAAACAATCTTTTGTATTTGTTGAAGTCCTGTTCTACTACTCAGGCTTGTGAAGTCCTCTTCGGCTGCTGAGGCGAAATCTTGTTCTGCTGCTTAGGTCCTTGTTCGGTTGCTCAAAGGTTGTATAGACCTGTTTCTTCGGGTTAAGTGAGGGTTATTGTGTTTAGTGAAATTCCAGAAGGAGTCTAGGACTGGACGTAGGACGGAGCTCCGAACCAGTATAAAAATTCCTGGTGTTATTTTTATTATACTGCTTTTATATTCCGCACTATTGACTATATAGCTATCATCACTACACTTTGTATTATTGTATATACATATTACACGATCCATAGCACACTTTCATTTGGTATCAAAGCATTTTCCTTTGGTATCAGAGCATTTTCACTTGGTATCAGAGCATTTTCAATTACGAGATAAGTGACTAACTTTTTCTTTCCCTTTTATTGCTGCTTTAGATCTATGTACGAAATAATAACCATGCTTAGGCTTAACTACTTGTAGGCATACACTAGAGTTGGGATCTGAAGTTTAAAGCTCTTTGAGTGATATATAATTGCTTATTTATTCATAATTGCTTATAAGTTAAAGAACTGTGATAAAAAGTTGTAAGAAAAATGTAAAGATTCGAGACCTGACTACAAGAGCAACCCAATATGAAGGGAAAATTGTTCATACGATCTCCGAGAAAAGGTGAAAAATCACTAAAATAGTGGTTCGGTAAATTTCTTATAACTCCCATTCTCTTCAAATTTGTTCATTTGTGCTATTAATGTACTACCTATGTTTAGATTTGATTACTATGTGTTTCCTGGGGAATTGTCCGGACAACTTAGTACTCGTCCTAAGTGTTTCATGGGGAATTGTCCGGGAAACTTAGTACTCGGCCTCCCCTTTCAATCGATCAAGATTGGAGCGTTCAGCAGCACAACACGTCAGGCATCCAAGAGGCATTCGGTGTCCAAGCTCAGGAGGTGTCTATGGAACGTTCGGCATCAATGAGCGTTCGATACCTAGGAGCGTCCGGCATTGAGAAACGTTCGGTGTTGAATACCATTCGGCCAAAGAAGAGCACTCGACATTGAATAGCGCTCAGCGTCAAGCGCCTCGTTCGGCATCATACCGTTCGGCATATCAGGGAACGTTCAGTACCCATGAAGGTTCGGCATCCGGTAGACGTTCAACATGATTCTCGTTTGGCCTCCCGAGACATCCGTCGATCAAAGATGGTTCGACCTTCCCATCAACACGATCGGCTTCAATTGTTGCTCGGCCTACTCTTCCCACACAACGAACGTGTCGTTCAACGTAAAGAGGATGGGTCGGCATTCGACCGTTCGGCCTGTTCGGTTTGGCACACCGGGCTTGTCCCATTTGGACCAAGATATTCAAATACCTGGCCCACCAGGGAAGTCCGACCCACCTTCTCCTATAAATAGAGGGGCAGGGGCACAGAAAAAGGGAGAAGATTTGAGAGAACACTAGGAAAACTCTATCATTTTCAAGACTCATTCCAAACCTTATTTCTTTGTATCTAGCAACTGTATTCCAGTACTTAGAAGCGGATTATATCTGTAATCTAGCATCAATGAAAAGAATAAAGATCAACTTCAAAGTGGACGTAGGCTACTGCGCCGAACCACTATAAATTTGGTGTTCTTACTTTTTGCATTCGAATTTACATTCTGTTCTTTGTTTTCATTTACTTTCTTCATTAAACTCTCCACACAATATTTCTAAGGGTGTTAGTGGCCAATTTTGGTGCTTTCACTGAGAATTTGAATTCTCAGGCTATTAGGATCTACTTTGCAGCTACTGGATTGCATAAATCCCCCGAAGGAGATCCATAATCATTTATAAGGCATCTGTTGATTCTACTCAGAGTTACAACCAACAACTCTACCATGGGAAGACCACGAACTAGATCAGCCTCTCAAAATGCAGATGCCCACGAAACCGCTAGTGTGCAACAACTGGGAACTAGCAATCAGCAAGCGATTCGAGGCGCAGGGCCCTCCAACCAAAACCAAGCGGAAGTTGTTTCCCGAGCAGAGTTCAATGACTTGATAAGAGAGCTTAAGGAAAGTAGAAGGCAACTTGCTGAGCAAATGCAAGCCAACGCTAACCTCATAACTCAGCTTACTCAGCAGCAGCATCAGAATGCTGGAGGTAGCCCCGTCCCTTACTCTGAAGATGATAGTTTGACTTCAGATGATGAACCACCTAGGCGTAGACCGTATGGATAAAGATGCACAAGTAAGTCCCACTGATCGATCTACTAGAAATCAAGCCCATAAAGGGACCGAACGCCCGAATCTCCAAGACTCAAATCAGGCGGGACATCAACCCGCATGGTCCCGTGGAACGGAACCCAACCTCCCATCCTCCATACAAACTCCTGACTTAACAGCTATGGTCAGGAAGTTGATGAGAGAAAACCAAGGCTTGACCAATGAAGATTGGGGAGTGACCAGAAGCCATACCCCCTTTACGGATGGTATCCTGTAGGCTGAGTACCCCAAGAAGTTCAATATTCCGACTATCCCATCCTATGAGGGGAAGACTGATCCCATGCAACATGTGATGAGGTATGGATGGATGATGGATTCTGCAAGAGCCAATGATGCGATCAAGTGTAGGTACTTCCCAATCACTTTGTCTGGTATTGCCACCATGTGGTTTACTCGACTCCCACCTCGATCTATATCCAGCTTTGACGAATTAGCAACAAAATTCATAGAATAATTCAGGATACACACCACTCGTCCGAAGGACATGATGTCCTTATCAAGCGTAATCCAAGCTCCGGGAGAGTCATTAAAAGCATACTTGCAAAGGTTTCATGTTGCTGCTACCGAGGTGAGCAATCCTAACGACCACGCGATTTTGATGACAGTAATGCGTGGAGTGGACCCGGATTCTGAGTTTGGAGATTGGTTGGCAGGGAAGCCCCCAGCTTCGTTGGAACGTTTTGATTCGAAAGCTCATCAGTTCATAAGAAGGGAGGAAGCTTGGTGGACAAGGCGAGACAAGGCATCAGGTCCCGTTCAAGAGTCTGTGAAAAGTAACGTTGCCGTGAAACAAACCGGAGATACTTCTGGAAAAACTCAAGTTAACATCTAGAACAAGCCCGGGCAGTCTAAAGGATCCGGAGGTGGAAATCCCGGAAAGAAAAAGAAACAGGGAAATGGAAATCAAGGATCCCAACATACAATGAATACACCCCGTTGAACGCATCTCTTGAAAACATCTATCTATCAACTTGCAACACTTTCCAATATAGAAAGCCACGTCCAAAGGAATCGACGGAAGAACAGAAGCGGACCGGGAAGTATTGCCGTTTTCACGAGTCTTATGGGCACAACACGGAGGAGTGTAGACACCTCCATGATGCTATAGAAAATCTGATAAGACAGAAAAAATGCAGGAATTTGTCAAAGACCCACATGATAGGAGGCAAGAAGCATCGGACCCCGGACGTGGGCCGGCCCTACACTAACCAGTACAACCTACTCGAACTGTGGGCATATTGGTTATTAACATGATTGCTGGTGGGCCTCATCCTGCAGATAAGAATTGGCAGGAGATGGAGCGATATGCTAACTCTTTAAGACATGCAGAGTATGAGTGTTGTTCGAATGTGGAGGATGGGGCTCCTGCAAAGCAGCAGCGCACGATGAATGATGATATCGTATTCAGGAGCCGAGATGCGGACAAGGTGGAAGCCCCTACCATCGACCCGATGGTCATATCTGCGACAATTGGGCCGACGTATGTGAAGAGAATTCTAATTGATTGTGGAAATTCCGTTAACATCATCTTCAAGAAGGCATATAACCAAATAAATCTGGAAGCTAAGGATTTGAAACCATCCAATGCCAGAATCCATGGCTTTAACGGCGCAGCAACGGATGCAGTGGGATATGTGGAGTTACCAGTTGAACTGGGGCAGGGCGAGCGTAGGAGGGTGTGAATCCTACCATTCATAGTGTTGAACATTGACTCTCCATATAACGCATTTCTTGGACGTCCCGCCTTGGCAGAATTTAGGGCAGCATTGGCCCCTTGGTGTCTGACATTAAAATTTCCCATAGACAGCGGTGTTGGAGTGGTGCACGGCGATCAGGCGACGGGACGTGCCTGTTATGTGGCCGAGCTGAGAGAGGCTCAGCGTAGAGAGAAAGGAAAGGTTGCGGACCGCTCCATCCACAGCCGAAATGCTGATGATTGACAAGTAGCGCCCGAGCCCTGGCTCGGGCAACATTCTCGGATCTATAAAGACATAGATCCGAGAGACGATGATGGGGAACCCAGGGAAACCAATGCAGCACCAGCTGAACTCACAATTGACATCCTAGTTAGCCGGAGCGACCCATCACGAGTCCTTAAAATTGGGTCGCAACTCAAACCTTTAGCCATTGAAAACCTTACTGATTTCCTCCGAGCTAATCTTGATGTTTTCGCCTGGACACATTCCGATATGTGTGGGATTTCTCCTGCGATCGCAAGTCATATGTTGAACATGGACCCGAATCATGTACCTGTGAAACAAAAAAGGAGAGGCGTGGAGCCGGAGAGGTCCACGGCTCTCAAAGAGAAGGTGGATAAGCTCAAAGCCAACGGGTTCGTCCACGACGCCCTCTACCCTGAATGGGTGTCTAACCCGGTGCTAGTGAAGAAAGCGAACGGAAAATGGAGGACCTGTGTTGATTATTCTGATTTTAACAAAGCATGCCCTAAGGATAGTTTCCCGTTGCCTAGGATTGACCAGCTGGTCGACTCAACTACCGGACATGAGTTATTATCATTTATGGATGCGTATTCTGGATATAATCAAATCCCAATGCACTTCCCAGACCAAGAACACACCAGTTTTGTCACGAACATGGTATTGTATTGCTATGTAGTAATGTCATTTGGATTAAAGAACGCAGGAGCGACTTATCAACGCCTGGTGAATCGAATGTTCAAAGATAGATTGGTAAAACAATGGAAGTCTATGTGGATGACATGCTCGTGAAGTCACGGCAGTCAAACGACCGCATCCGAGACCTAGCGGAGATGTTTGACATACTCAGGCATTATGGAATGAAGATCAATACGTTGAAGTGTTCATTCGGCGTAGCATCAGGAAAGTTTTTGGGATTCATTGTGAATGCCTGGGGAATCGAGGCTAACCCAGAGAAGATCCAGGCTATCCGAGATATACAAGTACCCAGAACCATAAAGCAGGTGCAAAGTCTGAATGGAAAAGTGGCTGCGCTAAGTCGATTCATATCCAGAGCTACAGACAAGTGTATTCCCTTCTTCGACATTATAAAGTAAGGAAAGAGAAACTTCGAATGGACACCCGACTGTGAGGAAGCATTCCGGGCTCTGGTAAGGCACTTGGAAAGTCCCCCTGTATTGTCCAAGCCGATAGACCACGAAAGGTTGTATGTATACTTGGCGGTGTCCCAGCACGCTATCAGTACAGCCTTGGTCTGCGAGGAAGACCGGGTTCAAAAGCCAGTTTACTATGTCAGTAAACGCTTGACAGGGGCGGAAAGAAATTATCCAAAGATTGAGAAACTAGCATATTGCTTGGTGGTTGCATCACGCATATTCGCCCCTACTTTCAGGCGCACTCAATCGGTGTCTACACTGACCAACCCTTGCGACAGATACTCCAATGACCGGAAACTTCCGGAAGGATGCTGAAGTGGAATATTGAGTTAAGTCAATTCGATATTACTATTTGCCGCGAAGGGCCATACAAGGACAAGCACTAACTGACTTCATTGCTGAATTCACTGTGCCAGATGAACTGAGCAGTCACAGTGTCATACCTCCCGTTCGATGGAAGATGTACACCGATGGTGCATCTAACGACCGTCGCTCGGGGTCTGGTGTAGTCCTTGTGACTCGGGAAGACCGATCAATTTGCTACGCTTTAAAGCTTGAGTTTGCAGCGACGAATAACGAAGCCGAGTATGAAGCATTGATTGCTGGCCTGAGACTTGTTAACGAACAGGGAGTGAAGTCAATCAAAATCTTATGTGACTTACAACTGGTAGTATATCAGATGCGGGGAGACTATCAAGCGAAGGGACAGAGACTGGCTCCCTACCTTGCCCGTGTTCAAGAGCTGCTGGCGAATCTGGAATATTACGACATTTCGCATGTCCCGCGCGAACAAAATAGAGAAACCTATTCATTGGCAAAATTCACAAGCACAGGCGATGCACAGCAAATGGGATTGTTCCCTGTTGACACCCTCCATGCCCCGAGTATAGAGATGTATCTCGTTTTAGAAACCGAACCCGAGAAGGAATCATGGTTTACCCCGATCAGACAGTACTTGGTACAAGGGGATTTACCTGAAAAGAGGAACGAAAGACGCCAAGTCCTTCGTAAGGCTTCACGTTATGTAATGCATGACGGTATATTGTATCGGAGGGGATTCTCGACCCCCTTACTCCGGTGCGTGGCCCATGATGAGATAAAACGAGTATTAAAGGAAGTCCATGAGGGAGAGTGCGGTGACCACATTGGGGGGCAAACGTTAGCAAAGAAAATCCTCCATTATGGATACTATTGGTCGACTGTCAATCGGGATGCTACAGACTATGTGAGAAAATGTGACAAATGCCAGATATATGCAAAATCCCGAGAGCTCCGCTAATGGAACTCACACAAATGGTTAGTCCCTGGCCATTTACGATGTGGGGGATCGACCTAGTAGGCTCCTTACCCTTAGCCAAAGGTGGAGCGAAATATGCAATAGTTGCAGTCGACTACTTTACCAAATGGACAGAAGCAGAGCCTCTGGCTACGATAACCGCCAAGAAGGTTATTAATTTCGTCATACGAAATATCATATGTCGTTTTGGCCTTCCACGGACCATCATCATGGACAATGGAACTTAATTCGAGAGCAAGGAGTTCAAAGAGTTTTGCCAGAAATATGGCGTTGAGAAGAAATTTGCAGCGGTTGCTCATCCAAAGGCGAATGGACAGGTAGAAGCCATAAATAAAATAATCAAGTCCATATTGAAAAAACATCTGGAAAAGGCTAGTGGCAGGTGGGTGGATGAACTTCCAACAGCACTTTGGGCTTATAGGACCACCCACAAAACCACGACTGGCCACATGCCGTTCGCATTGGCATATGGCACGGAAGCTGTCATACTCGTGGAACTTGAGGTCCCATCACATCGGGTAACTTATTACGACCCTGAGTCGAACCTGAATCTCTTATTGGAATCGTTGGAACTCATTGATGAAAAATGCGAAGAAGCCAATTTGATAGCGGCTGCATACAGACATAGAGTCGCTAAATATTATAATGAGAAGATCCGACCAGGAACTTTTAATGTGGGAGACCTCGTTTTGAAACGAGTTTTCCCGATCCCGTCTCATATGAATCCCACATGGGAAGGTCCATATTTCATCGAACGGAAGCTTGGAGAAGGAACTTTCAAGCTAGCGACCGTCGATGGTGCGACGCTCCCCCGAGCATGGAACAACGAGCACTTACGGCGTTATTATACTTAGTCTATTTTTTCCATGTATTAGTCGCACTCATTTCCAGTATGCTTTTATTTCTAATTCTTGGCATGTAATAAGGCAATTTAACTTGCTCTTATTAATAAAGGCTTGAAGCCATCTTTTCCATGAACTGCTAACGTCTCTACAAATGATGATCCTGTGACGGGCAAATAAAATTATGTTATTCCGGCTAACGTGCGAACGCGCATAAACGATTTAAAATCTCCAAGTCCCCGGAGTGCGGGCTAGAGTACTCTAAGTCCCCGGAGCGTGGACTCGAGTATAAACGACTTAAAATCTCCAAGTCCCCGGAGTGCGGACTGGAGTACTCTAAGTCCCCGGAGTGCGGACTCGAGTATAAACGATTTAAAAACTCCAAGTCTCCGGAGTGCTGACTGGAGTACTCTAAGTCCCCAGAGCACGGACTTGAGTATAAACGATTTAAAATCTCCAAGTCCCCGGAGTGCGGACTGGAGTACTCTAAGTCCCCGGAGTGCGGACTCGAGTATAAACGATTTAAAATCTCTAAGTCCCCGGAGTGCGGACTGGAGTACTCTAAGTCCCCGGAGTGCGGACTCGAGTATAAATGATTTAAAATCTCCAAGTCCCCAGAGCGCGGACTGGAGTACTCTAAGTCCCCGGAGCGCGGACTTGAGTATAAACGATTTAAAATCTCCAAGTCCCCGGAGTGCGGACTGGAGTACTCTAAGTCCCCAGAGCACGGACTCAAGTATAAACGATTTAAAATCTCCGAGTCCCTGGAGTGTGGGCTGGAAAATCTCCGAGTCCCTGGAGTGTGGACTGGAATACTCCGAGTCCCCGGAGTGCGGACTGGAATACTCAGAGTCCTCGGAGCGCGGGCACGAATATAAACGATTTAAATGACCAGGTCCGCTGAAGACGGACTAGATATAAATGACTTGAAGACATCGAGCCATTAGCGTGTGTAGTAGAAAATGTTCTAAGTGCTTAGGGCGCGGAAGAGAAAACAGATGGTTCTCAAAGAATTTCCGAGCTATATGAAGATGAACCGAGAAATCCACATTATTCACAACAACTCGGATTCAAGTAACAATCACACAGAAAACTGAATAATAAGAATCTTTCGAAAAGACAGAAGAGGAAACTAATTTTTATTCAGTAAAAGTTTTCTGCTACAAACACTCCAAATTTCGGAGTCGACAGTCTATCTACAAAAATTACAAAAAATTATTACATGACTCAGATTAACTCCCGTTGGACGGGGATAGTTATCACTTCTTATGCTTCTTCTTCTTCCTCCCAAACGACTCATCCCCAGAGCATTTACCTTTGGGATCCTTCCTTGATGGAGGGGTAACAACTGAAGAAGCAGGGGGGACATCCACGGGCTTGGACCCGCCGGGGAGAATGATCTTCAACGGTTTGGTCAAGGGTCGTTCGGATCCACAGTTTGAGGCTCGACCTTGATCTTGGTCGCCTCTTCCTTCTCTTTCTCAAGCCTCTCCTTCATGCAAAGCACAGATGTGTGCTCAGAGACGCCTGTAATTTCAACCTCATAACTCCCGTCGATGGGAGAAGAAGCCTCATATTTATCTTCATCAAGCGCTCCGATCACTTGGGCGTCTGGACTGGGAGCCTCTCCAGCATGAGGGGACTCACTAGTTTCTTCCATGTCTCCTTGGCGACATCACTCCTCGGAGTGGGTTCGGGATCGGAACGACCTGCACAAAATCATGAAAAGCAAGTATCAGAATGCGATAGCTTTCAGGGAAACACTTGGGACGTTAAAGCAAAAGAATTTTCTACCAGAGTCCGGCTGATTTCCAACCGTCACGGGGGTCTCACCCTCCGAGATGGGAGACAAAATATGGACACCAAGATCAGGGTCCTCCAGATTGTAACCAATATGCTGCTCGAATGGATCAAGTATCGGCCGATCGGCCGATCGAATAGGCGCATGAGCTGGAGGTGCGGCCCCGGATGGAACAATAATAACTTCTTTCCCTTTCCTTAAAGGGGAACCTTTGTCACATATAGCCTTAGCTGCAGACAAGTCCGAAGGCTCGTTTCCCTTGAGATATTCTTTTATCAATTCCCCCTCATCGATATCTTCGGCGCCGTGCTCGGCCTTCCTGATTTCTATCAATGCCTCCCATGCCTCGGCTAGAGATTCAAGATAACCCTCGCCCAAGAAAGTCAAGTCACGATGCATGAGAACGCGGGCGTTGAATTCAGCAATTAGTGGGTCAAACATGCTCTTGACCTCCTCTCTGCCTTCT
Source organism: Allium cepa (assembly GCA_030765085.1). Taxonomy (NCBI): domain Eukaryota; kingdom Viridiplantae; phylum Streptophyta; class Magnoliopsida; order Asparagales; family Amaryllidaceae; genus Allium; species Allium cepa. The sequence continues at coordinate 123,472,111 of CM060939.1, forward strand.
TCTCTGGCCGCCTCAAGGCTCGAGTCAGTATCGATGGACGCAATCCTTTCGCCCTCTTCACGGGCCTCCCTCTTTAACGCCTCAATCCTGGAAAGCTCGCCCTCAAGTTTTTCTTTCAAATTCCGAGTGGCAACGATCTCGTCACAGTATCATTGTGACTCCTCTTGGGCGGCCATTTTCTCTTCGCTCTCCCTGCGAAGCTGCTCCTCAACCTCCTTGACCCGGAGGCTGAGCGTGTCCCTCTCCTTTTGAACGGAGTCCTTCTCTAGAGCCAAAGCCCCACACCATTGAACCGCCTCGTCAAGTTCTCTCTTATGAGTTGACTCCAGACGAGTAACGGCCTCAGTAGTGTCCTTAGCTCTCTGACGGGAAACCTCGAGCTCAAACGTGTAAGTGGCCATTTCTTCGTCCTGAGCTTTAATGATATCCTTGTCATGGATAGCCTCAAGCTTCAGGCAGTCGATTTCATGCTGGCGCTCCATGGAAACTTCAGAAAGTTTTTCGGCTAGGTGAACGAACGCGTCATGTTGAACGTAGACATCGTTCGTACTGGAAAGGGCGCTCTGCTTAGCATGTCCAGGAATAGGATGAATAGCTGGAAGGAATTTTAGGCCATCGAAGCAGATCTTCGGGAATTTATTTTAAGCTCGGCCAGCCTCTCTGGCACTGACGGGTCCGTTGCAGGAGCGGGAGGAGACGACTTTGAAAGTTCGCCCCTCCTGTAGGAATCTCGGGACTGACGAGTGGAAGAAGAATCGGAGTGTTGGTCCCGGGGAGCATCAGGTTGCGACCTCTTATGGCCGCGCTTGTCTCTGCTTTGCTCCGCGTGAGAAGATGTGTCCTGGTGGTATTTTGGTTGGTAATGAGTTTTCCTCCGAGACGACGAATCCCGGGAATGAAAGTCTTTGTCGCCGTCACCTTCCCTATCCCGGTGTCTTTCGAAACCCGTGTCCCGTCCGGAATGATGAAGAACTGACGAACCGCAAAGGCGATCGAATCCATGTGAATGCCCCATACCACCTGTACATAATTCAAATAATAGCGAATTAGCAAAGAGTAGTGTGACGATAAAAGTCTAAGTGAAAATTGGAGTGCAAGTGTTCATGTGTGTCCTAGTGTTTCACCCCAACGGACCAGTCGCTTTGCTATAAAGAGTTTTCTCTCCCTGACTCTAGGTCGGAGCGCCCGCGTCGCCTTTGACGGGCGAATGAAGTTTGAATACCTCTTGATCGTCAAAGTCATAATTGAGCAAATCGTACGGAATGGAGAGATTCGATAAGCCCTTTAAAGAACTCTCTACATGCTGTGAAGAAGCCTCTCTCTCCGTCGGGATAAGTGTAACCTTCGAAGTTCCGCCAACCTTCTCCTTTCTGATTTTGTATGTCAATCCCTTTTTCTTCTGTGAAGGAGAAGATGACGTTTCGATACCGTGCACTTCAACTATAGGATCTTGGGCTGGACCCAAATTCTCACCTTGTGCTTCGGGTGTTTCGCCCTTCTTGATTTCCCCCTCTTCTTGTACCTCAGGGGTGTGGCGTGCTGACGATTCAGCTAATTTTTTCCCTTTGCCGAAGACTGGCCTGGGTACAGTAACGCCCTTGGGAAGACCTATCCGGCGACCTTCTGCTAGCTACCCGAACCTCGATAGCGACTCATTTGAGATAAGAGTTCGAATGTCTCGTTCTTCGGCGAGAAGAGCTATAATAGCTTCAACAGCCTCAGAATACCCACAGCCGTCGGGACGTGGATTGATACGTGAAAAGACGAATCAAGAATTAGAAAAGGCATAGCCTCGATCGAAACATGACCATCGTTACAGGAGAAAGACTTACTTCCTAAGTGTTTCCTGGGGAATTGTCCGGGCAACTTAGTACCCGGCCTCCCCTTTCGACCGGTCAAGATTGGAGCGTTCGGCAGCACAACACGTCCGACATCCAAGAGGCACTCGGCGTCCAAGCTCAGGAGGTGTCTATGGAATGTTCGACATCAATGAGCGTCCGGCACCTAGGAGCGTCCGGCATTGAGAAACGTTCGGTGTTGAATACAGTTCGGCCAAAGAAGAGCACTCGGCATTGAATAGCGCTCGGCGTCAAGCGCCTCGTTCGGCATCATACCATTCGGCATATCAGGGAACGTTCGGTACCCATGAAGGTTCGGCATCCGATAGACGTTCCACATGAGTCTCATTCGTCCTCCCGAGACGTCCGGCAATCAAAGATGGTTCGACATTCCCCTTAACACGATCGTCTTCAATTGTTTCACGGCCTACTCTTCCCACACAAAGAACGTGTCGTTCGATGTAAAGAGGATGGGTCGACATTCGACCGTTCGGCCTGTTCGGTTCGGCACACCAGGCTTGTCCCATTTGGACCAAGATATTCAGATACCTGGCCCACCAGGGAAGTCCGACCTACCTTCGCCTATATATAGAGGGGCAGGGGCACAGAAAAAGGGAGGAGATTTGAGAGAACACTGGAAAAACTCTGTCATTTTCAAGACTCATTCCAAACCTTAGTTCTTTGTATCTAGCAACTGTATTCCAGTACTTAGAAGCGGATTGTATCTGTAATCTAGCATTAATGAAAAGAATAAAGATCAACTTCAAAGTGGACGTAGGCTACTGCGCCGAACCACTATAAATTTGGTGTTCTTATTTTCTGCGTTTGAATTTACATTCTGTTCTCTGTTCTCTGTTTTCATTTACTTTCTTCATTAAACTCTCTACACAATCTTTATAAGGGTGTTAGCGGCTAATTTTGGTGCTAACACTATGATAGTAACTAAGTCTATGATCTGTTTGCATATTATAAGTTCTGAATTATACTTGCCTCTAAACATTCTACTTCTTTACTCATGCTGAATTGCCAATTTACAAGTTAAAAGTATGATTTTAGCAATGTCGTTGCTCCTATTTTTCTTTATAAACCTTTAGAACATACTTCCAATTTCCTCCTCAAGTAATAGAACAGTAGAGTAAGATGCCGACCATTTAAGCTTCACTCTACACTCCAGATGTATGTTGAAACATACATTTGAAGAATAGTGTATAATGTTTGCATCATGTTCATTCCAAATATGCATTTAGGATCCAAACTGTAGCAGCATTGAATTAGTCCATATTTGGCTGGAAAAGAATTGTTTAATGCTTTGTGAAGGCATGCTGCCATCTTTGATATGTGCACTATATGCCATACCAATTTTGCCCATGTTTTATTTTCATGCGATGCTTTAATTGCTTTCCAAAATAATTTAAATTTGTATGTCTCGTCTTTGCTGCAATCCCCATGTCCAGTAGTCCGTAACTTTATCATTGTGAAAGATAGTGCTTTCTATTTCATTTCCGATTTGACCAAGAAAACTGACCCTACTAGAAGTCCATTTACCATTTTCTATGATGTTGATGACCCAACATTCTTTCACTTCTAGTTCTAGTTGCCATGTCTAATCCCAATATGTTCACTAACCTCCAACTCGTAGCCATGGCTCATACCATTGGAACATTGCCATATCATCGATGATACATTTTCTCATACATTCCATTACTTGTTGTCTAATGTTGAGAAGGAATTTCAACACTCCTAAAAAAAAATCATTATTCATTCCATTTCATAAAAACATTTTCCGTTAATGTATTTATCCTGCATCCATCTCACCCAAACACCTTCTTTATTTATCACTCTCTATATCACTTTAATGCTCGTCGAAGTATTTAGTTCCACCAATTTTCCTAACCCTAAAGCTCCTTCTGTTTTTGGTTTACATATAACCTCCTAAGGAAATTTACTCAACCTTCCATTCCATAAAAAGTTCAAATGCAGATGCTATACTTATTGATGGTCGAAACTGGCAATTTAAAACACTACATCCAAAACTTCACTATTGGGTATATAGTAGACTTTATTGATTCTAACCGATTAGCAAGGCTTAATAACTTAATTTCCCAACCTTCAATTCTTTGCTTAATCTTCTCTATTAAGTTGTTGTAGTCTTTGTCCTTTAAGTTTGCACTTAACAATGGATTCCCAAATACTTTATGGGTAACTCATCTTGCCTAATATTTAGTGTTGCCACTATTTTAGTTGTGTACAAGACACTCCCTCCAAAAAAGATGTTGGATTTCTCACAATTCAGCTGCAACCCTTATCTCTCATACATGCTTTGGAAACCTCATTGAACGCTGCAGCACTATCTCAATCCGCTTGGGGAAAAATAAACAAATATGTCATCGACATACGTAATATGCTTAATATTGTTACCATGAGTAGTCATCATCTTTGGTTCTTCCTCACCTTATCATCAATTAGTAGCATAAAACACTCCATAACAAAAGTGAACAAAAATGGTGATAGAGGGTCCCCGCCTTAGACCATTCGAGCTTGCGAAGAAATCATACCGACAACCTTGGCTAATGAGAGAAAACTATGGGTACTAATAAGTTTTCAACAATTCTAATCCATCTTATTAGTAAAGTTTAGGCCTCTCGTTACATGTAAGACAAAAATCTGTTGTTGGAGTCATATGCTTTGCACAGGTTTATTTTAATATGCACATTTTCATTATCTTTTCGACCAAAACACATCTCATAATCTCATATGCATATAGATGTCATCCCCTATACTTCTATTTGGATGAATGCACACTGATTCGAGTGTAACAACATGCAATAAGGTGAAACCGCTCAGTATCCTTTGCATTTTTTACTCATGGGAATCAAGTGTATAAAAATATGGTTCCATTGCTTCAATATTATTACTTCCTAAAAATTATCATCCATTGTACTGTGGAAACTTTCCTTCATGTTATCCTAATGCAACTTATAGAATTTTGAACTGAAACCATCCGAGCTTGGAGCCGAATTGTCTTTGATACTTCCACTAGCTTCCTTAATGTGATACAACTCTATACGATCATTCATCACATCTCGACCATATTCCTCAATGATGGATATATGGATAATCATCGGCAAACTATACTTATGTGTTTGATTAAAGAGCTTGGAATAATACATGACTGCCTTATGGACGAACGATGCCTGATTATGACATAACTACCCATTGACTAAAATACAACTGCCTCGATTATTTTGGCAATTTTTATTCAACATTTTGTCATGGAAAAAGCAGTCACCTCATTCCCTAAATGCAGCCAGTCACACTTCGCTTTCCGATAGCTATATATGAGTTCTTGTCGTATTGCACTTTCTAATTGTTCACGAGTCAAAATCCTTGTATGATACTCTCATTACAATCTATCTCCATTTTACATTATAACTCTACACATCGTTGATGATGCTCCTCCACTTATTTCTTGGTATTATTTTTGTTCTTGTTGCATTATCTTAAGTTTTAATTGATTGCTTTTTGTTTTTGAATCATACAATATAGTGGCTTTCCTTCAACCTATTCATTGCAAAATACCCCTCTACCTCCTTCTAATAATCTTCAAACAGGTGCTAATGGTTCATGTATTTAAACGATTCAACCTCCTTCCGATTTTGTTCGACCATTGATACTAAAATAGGAGATGATTGCTAGTGCTCAATGAAAGATAGCGGCTAACGTATTGTTAAAGGATTGCAACCATCCGATATTCATGAATACTCTATGATAGTAATTAAGGTATGATATTTCTATTTGAGCCAGACCACCATATGTATTCATATCCGTGGGCATTAAGTTCCACCACTCCCATTCTCGCCACCAACTATTTAATTCCTTGAATTTTCTAAATAGAACTGGATTCCCTTCCTTCTTCTTACTGGGTTTTCTAATGCAAATTAAATTAAAAAGAATTGAAAAGGGCTTAAAGATACATAACGCATCCTCCTCTAAGTTTCTCCATAATAATGGAATTGCCTTTCACGTGCTTCACTTGATTTACTTGCTTCTGAATGGGCTTCAATCTTTACATACCCGCTCTGCAACTCTTATTCTTTTATTTTGGGCCTGTGTAGCTTTTAGCCCAATACCTGTATTATATATACAATGGCATGTGTTATGTACTGATGTAATTCATTCAGACGAAAGTAATAAAACATTTTTTCAAACTTCTTATTTGGTATCAGAGCTTCCATTGCCAAACGGCATAATTTTATTGAAAAATTAATTTTTGCAAAGGCTACCCTCAGAATATTATCATCGTAGGGGAAGATACCCTTCCCAAGATCAATATAGTAATACTGCTCATCAGTTTTTCCTTTCACTGTGCCATCCTAGAGGCAGATCAGAATCAAGATCATCACTTCCACCTCTGGTTGCACATCTTTTCCCAGACAGATCCAACTTCTTGATCAAGAAATCAGGTTATTCAAGTTCTTGACCCTCCATGGCCCTCGAAGAAGAGGATGTCACTTCAGCCAACACTGGCAACAGACTCAATGGTAGCCAAAAATCTGAAACAGCCTTGATCAGACCTAAGAATCAAGCAATAAGCACCCCATTAGATGAAGATAATTACATCACACGGAAATATCAAATTGAAATTACATTAAGGGAGTATGATCTACAAGATTATGTTAAAAGGACCAAGGTGATTCCATCAGTCAATATTACAGATGATAAAGGGAACACCATCAGCAATCCAGAGTATACCCTATATCAGAAACAAGATAATTTGTTAGCATCTTGGCTCTTATCTTCTGTGAGTCTGACTTTATTGTCTCAACTCGTCGGATGTTACACATCATATGAAATTTGGTCATCCATTGAAAGAATCTTCAATTCTCAGTCAGCAGCGAGAATCATGCACTATAGAAGAGAATTGCAGAATACAAGAAAAAGTGATATGAGCATAAGAGATTACCTTGCCAAGATCAAGAACCTGTGTGACAGATTAAGGGCAGTTGGTCATAATGTTTCAAATAGTGAACAAATTCTCATCATCACCAATGAGCTTGATCAAGAATACGAATCTCTTATGACTTTTATTGCCACACAACCAACCCTACCTGATCTTGATTATATGTACTCAGCCCTTCTTGCACATGAAGGTAGAGTAGAGAAAAGGAGGCTTATGCAAGAAGATTATTCAGCAAATTATATCTCAACCACAAAGAACAAAGGCCAAAAGAATAATCAGAACAACAGCAATCCAAGAGGAGGTTACAGTCAAAGGGGCAGGGGTAGAGGAAGGTTTTCAAACAACAATAGAGTGAAATGCCAAATTTGTGAGAAATTTGGTCACATGGCAAATAAATGTTACTTCAGATTCAAGGAGGATTACAATGCATCACAGCAGACACAATCAAGCAAGCAACCAACAGTAAACATGGCACAAAGCAGTCATCGATCAAGAAGCAATTCAGGTAACTCAACAGATGATGCATTGAAGACTGATGACATCAACACAGATGAGTGGATCCCAGATTCAGGAGCTACGAATCATATCACCAACAACTTACAAAATCTCAATTTGGGGAACAAAAGCTACAATGGTAAGAATTTAGTTTCCATGGGTAATGGTGAAACTGCAAATATATCTCATATTGGGACTGGCACCATACAAGGTACAAGGCTACTTTACCTTAACAACTTATTAAGAGCGCCAAGTATCAAAAGAAACTTAATAAGTGTCTCACAATTTGCTAAAGAAAATCGAGTATATTTTGAGTTTCACCCTAAATTTTGTTTAGTCAGAGATATGCTGAGTAAAGACATATTATTACAGGGTAAACAGGAACAGAGTCTATACAAGTTCAGCAATATGAGAACAAAGAATATCTGTTATAATACTGTCTGTTGTAACAATGCTAGTTTCAACCATGATAAGTGTGACAATGTATTGCATAGGTGGCATTGCAAATTAGGACACCTTAGCTATGATGTTGTAAAACAAGTATTGAATGAAAATAAAATTCCTTTTTCAAATTTGCACAATTCATCAACATGCACACACTGTCAAATTGGCAAAAGTCACAAGTTGCCTTTTCAATATTCTGAAACTGTGTATGAAAGGCCACTTGAGCTTGTGGCAGCTGATCTGTGGGGACCATCACCATACAACTCAACAAAAGGGGACAGGTACTATCTATCTCTTGTTGATGCACACACCAGGTATACATGGATATACTTTTTAAAGGCAAAATCAGATGCATGCAGTGCTATAAAACATTTCATCACTTGTGCAGAAAAGCAACATAATAGCAGTGTGAAAATTATACAAACAGATGGTGGGGGTGAATTCAAACTTCTGAAGGAGTTTCTTGGCACAAAAGGGATTGTGCATAGGACCACATGCCCCCACACATCTGAACAAAATGGTTTGGTAGAGAGAAACCATAGGCACATTGTGGAGACAGGGTTAACACTCTTGTCTTAAGCAAATCTATCTATGAGATATTGGAGAGAGGCCTTTGCTACAGCAGTATATCTCATAAATAGAATGCCTACCAAAGTGCTAAACCATGTGTGTCCTTTTAAGAAACCGTTTGGGGTTAACCAAATTATGATTTTTTGAAGACTTTTGGGTGCCTATATTTTCCCTGTCTCAGACCATACAATAGACATAAACTAAGCCTGAGATCTAGTCAATGCACCTTTTAAGGATATGCACACAATCAAAAAGGGTACATATGTCTAGATAATCAAGGCAGAACATATATTTCAAGGCATGTTGTTTTCAATGAAAATATTTTTCCTTTTGCAGAAAGGGAAAATCACATGCAAGGAACTGATGCAAACAAAGCTAGCACTGGTCACATATCAGACTTGTCAGAATGGATAAATGCAGAAGTTCAAATAAACAGTGAAGCAGCAAGGAATGAACATAAAGATCGTTCAGAACAGATAACAACAAGCAGTACTCAACATGATGATCAACATGAATCAAACACACAACAAGATCATACCAACAGAGAATTATCAAGTGAAACCTCTAATGAGAATACTATAATCCACTCTGAACCACAATCAACTATCATCCAGCATCCCATGATCACTAGGTCAAAGAGTGGCATTTTTAAACCCAAGATATTAAACACTCAACTCAATGAGGTGGAACCAACTTCTTATGAGCAGGCAGTAAAAGACAAAAAGTGGAGAAAGGCTATGGATGAAGAGTATAATGCACTTGTTAAAAATAAAACATGGACACTTGCTGACCTACCAAGGCACAAGAATGTTGTAGGAAGTAAATGGACATACAAAATCAAGAGAAATGCTGATGGTAAAGTCACTAAATACAAGGCCAGGCTTGTGGCAAAGGGTTACACCCAACAATTTGGATTTGACTTCAGTGAAACATTTTCTCCAGTCATTAAGCCAGCCACTGTCAGGATAATGTTAACCATTGCTTTGCATAAAAACTGGAGAATAAGGCAATTAGATGTGCACAATGCATTTTTAAATGGAGAACTAATGGAGGAAATGTATATGCAGCAGCCAAAAGGTTACAATTCTGAAGAAAATATCAATCAAGTATGCAAATTACATAAAGCAATTTATGGTTTAAAGCAAGCTTCAAGGGCTTGGTATGGCAAACTGAAAAGCATTTTAGCTAAACTGGGATTCACTGCAACCAAATCAGACAGCTCTTTGTATACAAGAAAAGTAAGGGAAGAAAGCATTTACATTCTAGTCTATGTTGACGATATACTAATCACAGGAGACAATCAGCATGAAATTGAGCTTGTCATAAAATATCTGAATAAGGAATTTGCAATAAAGGACATGGGTGAAGCAAACTACTTCCTTGGCATACATATTCAAAGAAATGCAGACTCAAGCATCATATTATCGCAAAAGCAATATATATCAGACATACTTGTCAGGTCTAGCATGGATAAAGCCAAGCCACTACCTACCCCGATGACAAGTAGCATAAAGTTATCTAAAGAAAGGGGTGAAGCCATATAGAACATCAAACAATATAGGAGCACTGTCGAGGCACTACAATATGCTACTATCACCAGACCAGATATTTGTTTTAGTGTGAATAAAGTTTGTCAATACATGCAAGCTCCTACAAGTGAACACTGGTCTGCCGTGAAACGCATACTACGATACTTAAGAGGAACAATTAATCATGGATTAAAGCTCACATCAAGTAAAAGCTTAAATTTACAAGCTTACAACGATTCTGACTGGGCAAACGAGGATGACGGAAGATCCATCACTGGATATTGTGTTTATCTTGGAACTAATCCCGTCTCATGGTGCACGAGAAAACAAGCTACCATCTCCAGATCGAGTACCGAAGCCGAGTACAGGGCAATAGCTAGCACCACGGCGGAAATTGTTTGGACTGAAAATCTTCTTCAGGAATTAGGGATCAAGCTAAATCGAAAGCCAACAATCTGGGTTGACAACATGAGTGCTATCTCCCTTTTGATGAATCCCATCCAACACTCGAGGACAAAGCACTTCGAAGTGGATCTTCATTTCGTTCGCGAACGAACGGGGAGCGGAAAACTCCAGATCCAACACATCCCCGCCTATTACCAACGCGCTGATGTTTTAACCAAGCCATCTCAAGAAAGAACTTTGATCGGTTTAGGGAAGAACTCAGAGTTTTCACCGCCGCCATGGAAGACGAGGGGAAACTGAAATCCTAGATTAATTTGAGGGGGCGTAATAATGGAATTGACTTTCACGTGCTTCACTTAATTTACTTGCTTCTGAATGGGCTTCAATCTTTACATACCCGCTCTGCAACTCTTATTCTTTTATTTTGGGCCTGTGTAGCTTTTAGCCCAATACATGTGTTATATATACAATGGCATGTGTTATGTACTGATGTAATTCATTCAGACGAAAGTAATAAAACATTTTTTCAAACTTCTTAATTTCTATTTGAGAAACACAAAATTTTCCGGGCATAAACAATATAATAGTTATTGACAACACCCCGACTCTCCATAATTCTAAAGTAATATGCTAGCCACTCATGCTTACAATACTATAATTCCATATATCCGAGTTAATCGGCATAAAGATCTTACACTTACGGTAGAAAGTAATACTGCTTGCTATACGACATATATCTTTAAACTTCTGTTTAAGGACTTTGATCTGCCCAGATCTCAACTTATTTTCTAAGACCCCAAAACAACTTACCTTATACTTAAAAAAATATCTCCCGACTTCTACCAGTCTATTGGACTTATGAAAGCCATATACACTCCATTCGATGATGGACATTTTATGTACATCCTATATTTTGAGGCTTGAAAATAAACGCTACTGATACTGGAGTCATCAATAATATTATTCTTCGACGATAAGTTGCGGTTATGTTAATCATGTCATAACGTCAGAAGAACATGAAAATGAAATAATTTCAAACATTTTTCATTAATCAAACTTTCATTACATTTCAGAAATAAGATTTCCATATTCACTACATAATCTCATTCGTTGCCCAAATTTATAGAAAATATAATAATTACAAAATACTCTAAGAGCGACATATGAAAATGCCTATTTGGTTGATCAGAGTCTAATGCTTGACAATTATAAATTTTATCATTACATCCATTCAAACATAACATAAGCTTTAAAGAACATACTGGAAATAAGGGCTCCTAACATTAGCTAATTTTCCTCATGCACGTCTCTAGAAGGCTATTCGTCTAACTTGAAAATCCCTACTCTCGACCTACTCAAATAAGTACTCGAGAGTTTAGGGGGAAAAAAAATTTCGCATCAGACAAAAAGTCCGGTATGAATAATAACATTCCATCTCGAACCAATTAGATATATAGTGAGACCATATCATTATGCCGAACGGATTTTCCTCCCACTAGTATCGTATCCAAATATGTCAATATAATCATGCATCTGCAGCCACAATGATTAGAACAAACATAACATGATCATTTGCATGCATGCGACATGGGCAAATCTGACTAGTCTATCCTCCTAGAGTTATGCACATTCAAGGTTTACCCATCCTAAAATAGATTGTTCGTTTCAAATCATAGTTTTCCTAGGGTCGGCATGAATCTAATGGTTTTGTAGGCCAACCAATAATCTATTAGGATGACTCAAGCCAAAACTTTTAACCAGATATTCCAAAATCTCCAAATATGGTTAGCGGTAAAACAATTAAAATAATCTAGTGAACATATAAAGCTACGAGTTCCTTTATGTGCGTAAACATCTTTTTAGTCCCACTACTAAGATAGCCGCACGTATTGCATCGTAGAGCTGTACCAACTAGGGGGCTAACGGTTGAAGCATAGGGCGCGACCCTACACTAGTCCCACCTACAATATTATACTGTTTTAAATTCACAACTCATTTCTTTTGATCAGTTCAGAGCATCCAAACATGATTGACCCATCTGATCTTCTGGATGTAATTCTACTCACTTAGAAGTTTAGTCTGGCCATACTCACTACTAGACAGCCTAACTGATAATTATGCACCCTAAATCTCAAGATGTAGTGTTAGGTCATAAATTATGAGTATGACAATGATAAAATATGTAAATATAATTAATCAATTGATAACGAGAACATATAACATCATTCAGTAAAATATGTTCAATCAATACTCATATACATGATTAAATTACTTAAAATAAAGTGATGTATTTTCCATTGGCAAACTTCACACAAAATTAGGCTAAAACATTGTTTATTTCCTTAAAACCATTTACCTTTAACATTGATAAACCGCATAAAATTATTCCCTAAAAACAAGGAAAACTCCACTCATTACCAGCCAAAGCACTAACAACTTTACATAGCATTTAAAACATAAGTATAAACTGATGACATAAAACTGGTTGTCATAAGTCTAAACTGATGGCATAAACCTGGTCATCATGGTCTAAACTGCTGGCATAAAAATGGTCGACATAAGTCTAAATTGATGGCATAAAACTGGTTATTATACGTCCAAGCTGATGGCATAAAACTTGATGTTGTAGGTCTGAAATGATGGCATCAAGCATGATGTCGTAGGTCTGAAATAATGGCATCAAACTTGACGTCGTAGGTCTAAAATGATGGCATCAAGCATGATGTCATAAGTTTGAGATGATGACACCAAACTCCATGCTGTAGGTCTAAAATGATGGCATCAAGCATGCCGTCATAAGTCTAAAATAATAGCTTCAAACTTAATGTCATAGTTCTAGAATGATGGCATCAGCCAAAGGATATAGAGTTTTATTAGCCAAAGGAATGACATTTTTGTAAATAGCTCGAAAATTGAATTATTTTCTTTAAAGATAATACTTTCCATCGACTCTTGCCTCTTGTCAAATTTTTATTGGATAAGAAGTTCCCTTTTCGTATTCCTTTTAGAATTTGTTAAAAGACCACATTTTACTTTCCCAAAACAATTTGCAAACCTTTACAATTAATATCATTAATTAATAGTTATTATGATCTTTTCTATCATCGAAAATTCATTAGAAATCATAAACACTTGGAAAAATCCTCAAAATCCGATTTTTCATTTTTTGTCATATATAAAAATTTTGAGATCAAAACATTACTTTTATTGCTTTTACTAATTAAAACCCGAAATAAATACTTTTTTCATCTTAGGAAATTCATAAAATATTCATATGAATTTGAAAAATGATGAAATTAAAAAATCATCTCCAAAATAATGTTTTAAACAACATATTCGAATTTCAAGTTAATTGAAGATTAAAAACTTGGTTATTTAGCTTTAAAACCCTTAAGAATAATTTTGTAAAAATTCCAATATATTATCATTTAATCAAATAATGATATAAACTATCCAAACTTGACATATTATCACAATAATTCGGAAGTCAAGCATAGATCTGAAAATAACCATAATAAATGAAATGGATACTATTAGGCACCTTAAATTTGATAAGAATGACTTAGATTTGGTGTTGATTAATCCCTTTAAGTGATGTGTACATAAATGTGTATATTTTTATCACCATATTTATTCTATTTAAATTAAATAAATGATCATATTGGGTATTTTAACTTGTTTAAAAAATCCATATTAATTTCAAATTGTCATATATCCATCTTCATATAGGGGTAAAACGATCATTTGTGTGTATATATTTCTTTGAGAAAAATTAATTGGATATATATATATGTGTGTGTGTGTGTGTGTAGAAATTTGATCTCAAATAGGAGTGGTTTCATGAAGATACATGCATACACAAAATGAATACAAAGGAATAAAGATGGAAATAATTCAAAGTGAAGAACATGGAGGATTCCACCTACCCACCTAACTTAATGTACAAATTTGAGGCTAATGCACATGCTTATGGAATTAATGGCTTCATGTACACTTAAATGATGATTAGTAGAAGCTAATGATTACTTGGCATTCACACTTTCTCAATGGTAGTTTCGGCATTCCCCAAATTATGGATTAGGGTTTCATTCTTGTATAAATAACCCATTATGTTCACGTAACCATCTTCTTCCTTAGTCTCTCTTAGTTTTAGTTTAGGCTCAAAAATAAATCAAGCTTTTTTATTTTATTTTCATGGCTACTTAGTCATTTGTTTTTATTTTCATGTAACTTTTTTTTTCTTATGCAATTTAATTACTTGTTCATTTTACTTTCCTTATTCATTTACATTCGTGCAAAGTAGATTAGTTTTAGTTCTAGTTAATTAGTTTCTCTTTTCCATTAGCTTTCATTTTTCTTTCGTTTTGTTTTCATGTTGCTAGCTACATTTGTTCATATGATAATAAAAATAGAGCTTAACCCCTTCAATTTAGGGGTAATGAAGCCTCTAATCATATAGCTTCAACATTTTGATAATTTTGATCTCTTTTGTGCTTAAAGGAATGTTGACGTGATTTATTGTTTCATGTTGAATTTAATAGTTTATGTTGTTCATAATAAATAGGTTATGCTTAAACAATCACAAACAATAATTATTTCTTCATCTACATATGATGATGGTAATGAAGTGAATGTGAAATTAAAATTTGATGGTCTATATTTCTAAACAATAGTTAATAGGTCATGCTTAAAATAGATTTTGCTTTCAACTTGTTGTCATTTTTCATAAGAGTTAAAAGTTGTTTAAGGGGTGCGTTATAGTTTGATGGCTTATGTTGAGCTAATTAATAGCACAGATATGCAACATTTATAATAAACACATCAATTAAACTAACTAATGACCAAAAAAGATAGATCGTAATATATTTTGTTGAAATATGTAAATAGAGAGTGGAATTATCTCTAAATTGCCTCTACACTCGCATATTTTTTTATCACTTCTTTTTATCATTTTTCTTACTTTTTAGCTAATCACTCTCCAAATTTTTGCTTAATTTGATTGAATAGAAATCTAAAATCAACAATTCCCTGCGGATCGATCCATACTCGCCACGTACTACGATAGTATGCCGTGCGCTTGCGGTTATTTTTATTTCTAAATTCGTTCGGCTATTTTCTAACTACATAAACATTTAGCCGTCCGAACAAGTTTTTGACGCCGTTGCCCGGGAATTATTTTATTTTATTTTCTATTCTTCGAATTATTTGATTTTTATTGTGTGCTTGGAAAAAAGAAATGTTGTGTATTTGTCGTTTTCATTTTTGTTTGTGTGCTTGTTGCATTCTATTTGTTTTGCATTTGCATTGTATATATTTAAAAAAAACAACACAATTTCCAAAAAAAAAAAAAAAATTATTAATCCACATTTGCATTTACATATTTCATTTTCTTTTTTTTCTTCTTTTTTTTACACATTTACAAAAAGAAAAGAAAAAACACTATTACAACACTGTTCACTGTTCCTCTGTGCACTGTGCCTGTGCATATCCCATGACCTCTTCACTGTTGTACACATGCGCATTCTAGTGCACACACCCTCCTCCAACCCTCATTCCTCAAACTGCCTGCACCTTTCCCCTTGCCTCAACCACAGTCATCTCAAACATACCCAAACTTACTCAAGCTAAACTGTCTGCCTTCATTTCACACATCCTTGCTGCTCCTTCTGCCTTGCCAAGCACCTCTGCTTCAACCTTACTACATCACTTTCCTAAAACCATCCCACCTTTAAACACCTTCATATAACTCCTAAACTTCACCACCCCAGTGCACTACCCCTACATTGCACACTGTCATCATTACATTTTCAAAAATACACCACGCCATACTTCTCCATCTCAGTAAACATCTGCTCTTCCTCGACATTCAGCCATTCACCAAAACAACCTCCCCACAATACAATCTTCCACTGACCAATCTACATACTCCTCTGACCAACAAGCCATCATCTCCTACATATATCCACTTTAGCTCCTGCTTCTGCATAGTCAAAGCAACCTGCCCACACCTCTGTGCATCCCCCTGGATCGAACTCACCTAAATCGACCACTCGACAGCAGCTTCCCCACAACCACACTCTCCTCACCCATATACAATCCATCAACACAGACCTCTGTTGCCAATCACCGCATACAACAGCCACCCCATTTTCATTTTTTTTCCAATGCTTTTGCCTGCTGCAACCAACTGCAATTTCATCTCCTTCCCTTACATACAATTCAACCTCTCCGACATCCAACAACTTCATCCAGAATTAACTTCGCTTCCTCCTGCAATCGTGAGTCAACCATCAACTGCCCATCACCAAGAATCGCTTCAACTCGTAAAACCGCTTCCACCCACTTCCAGTTCGCAACTACCACCAGCCATAGTCGAACTCCAGCACTTCACTTCTCCAGTTCTTCCGCAATCTTCTGCAATCACTGTCACAACAACAGCCTCTATATCCACTGCTACGCCCTCCTGACATCGCAACCCGACCACGAGCCTCCACAAGACAATCAACTTCAACTCCCCTCTCCCTGTTCCATGCGACAGCCACTAAGCCTTCGACCACTGCTTCAAAAACACCAATCGCAATTGCCTCTTCCCCAATTTCAACCTACTTCCAATCGCCGCCCTTCAAACAATCCATCGTCTTCACCCAATTCGTGATTACAAACCCTAATTAGGTATCCTTGCAAATCTAATCGACCATTTTTTTAAATTGAGTGTCTTTGAATTCGCGACTTCTTCATTTTAGGCCAGATCAATTTTAATCGCGTTTATTTCAAATGAGAAAATCGTTGTGTTTTGTTTGCTGTAGGGTGGGCGCGGTGGTTAACCGTTCAAATTCGGTTAATTTGTACGGTTAACCTAAACTAATAAACGGTTCGGTTAACCTATATTCGGTTAATTATGGTCAGCTGTATCGACCAAACCGCAACTTTTAAACCGCGGTAGAACGGTTAACCGATTGTTGTTCGCGGTTAATCGGTTAATCGGTTAACCGGCCAAGTTACAACGGTTAACCGATTAACTCTTTGCAACTATGCATTGAAATTTAAATTTCAAAATTACAAGCATTACATCTAGTCATAGGCAGACCACAATAGCATTATAACTAGTCCCATAGCAGTGAAATTACATGCATTGAATAGAAACTAACAAATGTAACCATAGAAATACAACAAGTCTACATCTACAAACATTGAAACCTTGCATAGACCATTACAAGTTTATAACCACAACAGACAACATTACAAAGCTGAAGCATTCATTTTTCATAGTTCATACGTGCCACATTAGAAGCATTAGAACCACAACAATTTCGTAAACTACAGCAGTCATCAACCAGCGTTACAACTTCGGCGACTCGGTCTCCATTCTCTAAGTCTCTCCGCCCAAAGATAAACAAATGGAAGTTAGCTGAAAACTGAAAACAGAAACACAAGATATTAATACATATGAATGGCTAATTTTAATGAAGCAATCAATTCAATCATTACCTGAACAAATTAATACATATGAAAAGTCTTCCATTTACCCTCACTTGCAAGGTAAGAAACATCGTAAATAAACAAAAAGCAGTATTGGAATCAAAACATGAACAACAATTATATAATCAACAAAAACATCAAACAATTATATGAAATCAAGATTTAGATGACAAGCCAGCAAATTAGCAACCAGCAAGAATATCATTTAAATTGATAAGGAACAAACTAGCTTTACAACACTAAATCAAACTGTCTACATCCATCCCATCTCGCAAAAAAATGATAAAAATGACCTTGAAAAACAGTACATTTATCATATCTTCAAAACCATGGATCACTACATGCAGTAATGCACAAATATATGGAATTCCTCAATAACAGAACTACAAACAGGAATGCACAAATATATGTATGTATATGTGTGTTCAAAGAATTTAGACCCAAAAGCATACGTTTTATTATTACCTCTAAGTTATAAAGTAGCAGCTATTTCAATAGAAATTAATAAGCAAACAAGATCAACAAAATATGAAATACACATCAGCCCAGTCATGCACATCCTCACATATACACGCACATACAAAATACATGTCACATCCATTCACATACAAAATACATGTCACAGCCATGCATATCACATATACACACGCAACCTCCCATGCTCAAGCTTGTTTCTACTTCATTTATATTTACAGTTTTGCCTACAGTGATACTACAGGTGCACCCAAACTGAAGTGATTATAAACTAATAAACCTTATGTATTTATATTTGAACTCTGGCATATATATATAAGGCCTATATTTTGTTGTAATTTGAAATATGTTAATTTCATGCACACTGTTTGAACTAGACCATTCATACTTTACAGCAACAATTATAGAACTAAAGATAAGGTGGATTTTGAAGAGAGAGCATCTGTCATGTGCATTCCGCCGCAGAAGAGAAAGAAGGAGCATACTGATTACCATATTTCATTTGTTTCAGTTTTTATTTTTCTAATCCGGTTTGGGCTTTGATTAACTGAACATCGATATAAAATCCCAATTAGCTTTTATTAAAATGAGCAAGTCAGCTTATTAGAAAACTAATGAAAATACAAAACCATTGAGCTTCTTCTTCATCTTATCTAGTTTTCTACTATTTCTCAACCCCATTTCTCTCTCTAATTTTCTTTTTTAGTAGTGCATAGATTTCAATTCATATTTTATTGATATAATAGATGTCTAGGTTTTTTAAGACCAAGTAAGGCACATAATAGATGCAAATGGTATGGAAGGCACATTTTAAGTTATAAAAGCCAGTATCACAGAGCTAGTATCATTGTAAAGTCTGTTCTGCGCTCTAACCGTTAGTTCCAAGCATCTATGTGCCAATTACATTTCAGTTAAATTACCCGTTAAGTTAACAATAAACCAAGCCGAACCATTCCAACATAACAACTAACAAATCAAAATAATCATTTGTAAAAAATAAGTCAAACTCACGTTTTTCCTTTTCCTGCTAGTATTCACCATTGCTCAAATCAACGATCTGGATAGCAAAGACTGAAGAGCAAGGCAGTAGAGGATCGATTCGATTATCACGAATTCATGATTCGATTATCACGGATTCACGATTTGATTATAATGGATTCAAGATTTGATTATCATGGATTCATGAAAATAAAATAGATAAGTAGATAAGTATTTTATTTTTGGAAACGAATTCGAAGTATGAAGATAGTGTATATTGTATAGCGGCTGAAGTCTCTCTTGATTAGGGTTACGTAAAAATTATTGGGTCGGGTTGCGAATAGTTTTGGGATGATTAAAAAAATGGTTTCGGTTAACGGTTAACCGATATATAACTGCGGTTAATCGTTAACCGAACCGATTTTGATCGGTTAACGTCGGTCGGTTAACCGAATGTTCGGTTAACCGATTTTTTCGGTTAAAGCGGTTCGATTAAGGTCGGTTCGATCGGTTAAGTCGGTTCGGTCGGTTAAATGCCCACCCCTAGTGTAACTTATGATGAACATCATAGATTAATAAAAACTACGAATTTGGGCTTAAAATATTGGGCTGGGGTTTTGATATATATTTGAATTTAGAGAAAAATTATTTTCTTCGCTTTTGTTTTTTGTTTTTTAAAAAAAGGTTAGTTTTGTTTTGTTGCTTTTCTAAAAAAAAACAACACAACAAGTTGTTCGTAAAAAAACAAAAACTGTATAAATCTTGTTTTATTTCAGGTTGCCAAAGCAGAGAAGGAGCACAAGTGCTTGCTAAAATAAATTGCTTGATTTGCTGAGCTTGCCAAACAAAAATAACTGCTTGCTTATTTATACTTTTCTTTTTATTTGTCTTGCATTGTATATATCTATTGTATTTGTTTGTCTTGCATTGTTGTTTAATTGCATTTGAAAAATAAAATAATAATAATAATATTTTTTTTCAGAAAACCAAAAACAAAAAAAAATCCATTCGCAGTTGCATTGTTAATACACGTTTATTTTCTGCTTTGCATTTCATCTTAGAATTTGATTAATAATGACGGTTAGACTTCGATAACTCTTAATTGTATATTGACAAGTTGTCTTCTTTGAACAATTTAATTTCTTGGTGTCTAGGCTACGGCAGAATAATAATCATTTATAAATATTACGGTGATTCGTAAACATTATAGTGGTTATTCCTCTGAAGGTACTTAAACCTTCGGCTGCATTGCTACAGTGATTCGTGGTGCAGCAATAAATCATGTCCGTTGCCTGGCTGAGAACTATCTTGTTGATTTAAGATAGAGTGTCATTATACAATTTTGGGTTAGTTTAGGATAAATCATTTATAATTAGCCCTTACATTCATTTAGTTGCATTATTTCATGCATATTAAAAAAAATTCAAAATTCAAAACTAAAAGAAAACTGTAAATATTCCTTACCTTTGAAATTTTTAAATCTTTTTTCTTTGAAATTTCATAAATCCAAAAAAAAAAAATTAGAAAAATCAAAATTCAAAAATCCAAGAAAAATAATATAAAATCTTTTCAGAAAAACAAAACAAAAATTAATTTTCCATTTTAAAAAATAAATTCTATCTAAAAATATTTTTCCTTTATAAAAAAACAAAAACATTCTTGAAAATGTTCGAATTTCCATAATCACTTGAATTTTACAACAGTTGTGAAAATTAAAATAATTCATATGATTTCACTCCAAATTCGTATGGATATTTTAACACCAACTATTGTTTAAACGATTCAAATTTCGAACCACAAAATTTTCGAAATAACGAGCAACCCTCAAATCTTGAAAATAGCATTTCGTCTTTATTTGAAATCTCTACACAACAAAATCAAAGTATAAATGATTTGTGTAATTCATATTTATGCGATAACTCGAATCAAAATTTTCAAAATAATCAAAATTTGAATTCACTTCAAAATTCAAATGATTTCGAGTATAACCTGTGCCAACTCAATTTTGAACTCCAAAATGAATTTCAAAATCAAAACGAAAATGTGTCCACTTTTCAAATAATTTTGGCAAAGGGAATAATCTCGACTACGATGCGATTGAAAATTTTTGTCCTCAACAAATCCAAATCGAAAATTTTCAAGTTAATAACTACAAATTGGATTTTGTTGAACAAATGAACCAAATTTACGATGATCACACGGATTCGTTATTTGAAACATATATGAAACAACGTGAAAAACAAAATCAAATCCCAACGTGTGACGAGTCGAGTGATATTCCATCTTTTACCCGAATCGATGATTTTCAAATAATAACTTTTGAAATTGAAAATAAAAATCTTAAGAAGTTGTTGAAAATTTGATAATTGGGTTGGATTTCGATTCTTTTGAGGATGTGGAACCAAATTTAAAATTCGATCTTTCTTTTCTGGGTTTCGAAAATTTGAATATAACAACTTTGGATTTTGAACTTGAGATACGCAGTGAAGTTGTTGATAATCCAACAAAGGAAGACGAATTTAACGAACACGTTTTCTTTGGACTTTTGAAGATGAGTTGTTAAATTCCAAATGGGAAGATTAAATCACCAGTTTAATTTCGGAATCAATAATTCTGAAAATGTTTTAAATGATAAGCTTGAATTTCAATTTGGTGAAAATAAACTTGAACTTCAATCAATTATTTTATTGACCCCAAAAATCATCGAAAACAAAAACAACTCATACGACTTTCAATAAAACGACGTTCGTTTTTCCAAATACACATTCAACTTCGAAATCTTTTATGATTTGGTTTTCTAAGCTTAAGCTGTGTCTCGCATACTTGACGAAACAAATGAATCGGTCTTTGGAAGACTGTTTCATCTTTTTGACGATATACTTTCTGATCTTGTGTAAATACCATTAATTTTCATGTAAATAAAGGTCATGTTTTTATTTATATTTTTCTCCTTCCACTTGGGCTGACTGTGGGGACACGGTCAAGATCAAGTGTGGGGGAGACTTATCTTCATTTTTAATTTTTCAAGGTTTATTTTTTCCCTTTTCTTTTAAAAACTCAAAAAAAATATTAAAAGAAAATCTCAAAACAAATTTTCTTTTGATTTATTTTTAAAGAAACACTACAGGATAAATATATGGTTTTGGTTTACTAAATTGAAATTTTTGAAAATTTATTTGTCATAATAAAAATAAAAATGACGTTTTATTACAAATAACAATGGTTTAACAGTATATAGGAAGATTCATACGTGTTAATTATGAAATACATCCTAATTGAAAATCTTTATTTTAAAAGTGGTGAATTTAAAGTAAAGGATATAACATTTTTTTGTCTTCTAAGTTAAATGATGCTAAGATGATTTTGAAAAACTCTCTCTCATTTAAAAAAAACAAAACATTTGTGTATATATTTTTTCCATTAACACCTACGGTCGACAGGTGTACACACTTATGTGTGCACTCGCCATGCTCTGTACCTTTCTCACGTAAGCCCGAAAGGCAGTGCATGATTGGTATATCTGACCTCGGTTTATCTGAGCTAGCGTATGTATATAAAAATCCTTTTATTAATAATGCCTACAGTCGATAGGTATTCACACTCGTGTGTTCACTCGCCACGCTCTGTATTCCTCTCATATAAGTCCACAAGGGAGTGCATGGGTAATATATATGGCCTCAGTTTACCTGAGTTAGGCATATAAATATTGTAAATATCAATAAAATTTTCAAAAATACAAGAAAGAGTAAGCAATTGAAATCCTAGCACTATTTTTAACTTATTTGATTTGACTTGTTATCGAAAAGAAATGAATATACCACTTTGATAAACTTTGATAATAAACTAAGGATCCATTGTATAATTACACTTTGTTATCAACCATAACAACAAGTTAACTATAGTCTACTTGTTATGATAACTTAAATTTTGTTGGAAATTTTGACGACTAAATGACTTAAATTTTGAAGATAATGACCAAAACCTATATTTAACTTATTCATGTCAATTTAAAAATAAATCCGCCATTTGTAAATATTTTCAAAAACTCGCATTCATCCCTTTGTAAATAAGTCTTGCATTTTGTAAATATTTTCATCCTGCATTTAGATTTTTTGGGTGGTATCCGCTGAAAACCCTCACGAGACAACACTCATCCTATTGGGGACACCCAGAGGTTTAACAACTTGTTGCATACGCTCAATGCAATCATGCTTCCTACGAGAACAAATTTATCTTAGTTTTAGTTTATTCAAGGACGAATAAAAAGATAAGTGTGGGGGTATTTGATGTGCACGTAAATATGCATATTATTACCACCATATTTATTCTATTTAAATTAAATAAATAAACATATTTGGTATTTTAACTTGTTTTAACCAAAATCCATATTAATTTCAAATTTTCACAAATCCATCTTCATATAGGGGCAACACGGTCATTTGTGTGCATATATTTCTTTGAGAAAAATTAATTGGAAATTAATATATATTTGTATAGGAATTTGATCTCAAATAGGAGTGGTTTCATGAACACACATGCATGCACAAAATGAATACAAAGGAATGAAGATGGAAATAATTCAAAGTAAGAACATGGAGGACCCCACCTACCCACCTACCTTAATGTACAAATTAAAGGCTAATGCACATGCTTATGGAATTAATGGCTTCATGTACATTTAAATGATGATTAGTAGAAGCTAATAGTTACTTGGCCTCCACATTTTCTCAATCGTAGTTTGGGCATTTCCTAAATTAGGGATTAGGGTTTCATGCTTATATATATAACCCATTATGTTCATGTAACCCTTTTCTTCCTTAGTCTCTCTTAGTTTTAGTTTAGGCTCAAAAATAAATCAAACTCTCTTCTTTTTTTTCATGGCTACTTAGCCATTTGTTTTTATTTTCATGTAACTTTATTTTTCTTATGCAATTTAATTACTTGTTCATTTTACGTTCCTTGTTCATTTACTTTAATGTTGGTAGTGTAGATTTATATTCATGCAAAGTAGATTAGTTTTAATTCTTGTTAATTAGCTTCTCTTTTCCATTAGCTTTCATTTTTCTTTCTTTTTTGCTTTCATGTTGCTGGCTACATTTGTTCATATGATAACAAAAATGAGAGCTTAACCTCTTCAATTTAGGGGTAATGAAGCCTCTAATCATGTAACTTCAATATTGTGATAATTTTGATCTCTTTTGTGCTTAAAGGAATGTTGATATGATTTATTGTTTCATGTTGAATTTAATAGTCTATGTTGTTCATAACAAATAGGCTATGCTTAAACAATCACAAACAATAATTATATCTTCATCTACACATGATGATGGTAATGAAGTGATGTGAGATTAAAATTTGATGGCATATATTTCTAAACAATAGTTAATAGGCCATGCTTAAAATATATTTTTCTTTCAATTTGCTGTCATTTTTCATGAGAGTTAAAAGTTGTTTAAGGTGTGCGTTATAGTTGATGGCTTATGTTGAGCTAATTAATAGCACAAATAAGCCATGCTTATAATAAATACATCAATTAAACTAACTAATGACTAAAAAGGATAAATCATAATTTCATGTTTTGTTGAACTATATGCTCTAGAGAGTGGAATTTTCTCTAAATTGCCTCTACACTCTCATATTTTTTATCACTTTTCTTTTGTCATTTTTCTCACTTTTTAGCTAACCGCTCTCTAAATTTTTGGTTAATTTGATTAAATAGAAATTTAAAATCAACAATTCCATGCTAATCAATTCGTACTCGCCACGTACTACGATAGTACACCGTGCACTTGTGGTTAATTTATTTTTGAATTCATTCGGCTATTTTCTAACTCCATTGACATTTAGCCGTCCGAACATTAAGTGTTTCCTTTGATGTCCTTAGCTTTCTTCTTCCTTTTCCCCTAAATAATGGCTGGTTTTTCTTAGGTTTAGTTTTTATGTTTTTGAAGATGAAATGAGAATGAATGAGAGAGGAAGGGTTTATATAATGAATACAGGAAATATTCCTAATATTCCTTTGTCATTACTTTCTCTCTACTTTATGTTCAAATCATCGTTATTAATTGATTACTTAAGGCACAACTCAAATTAATTAAAAATCTCATTCTCTTTATCACACCCGTACACATTATTTTATTTATTTTATCTAATTAAATATCTTAAATAATGTTAACAAAAATTGAGGTGTTACATCTAATTAAACTCTTAGGGTCTCTAACTACTTGTTTTCCACTTTATCCTTTCCAAGATCACACAAACTATTTTCCTCCACTTTGTCAGATTCCTAAGCTCATCAGGTAGTTGATCTAAAACCTTTAAAGAATCAACAATCTTATTTTCACATTTCCTAGAGAAGGTTTGAATAAAAGAAGTATTATTATATAGCAATGAGTTAGAAATTGAAGGTCCCTTCTCTAGTAGACTACGGTCCGATGATGAGTTAGAGCATTTCGATAATTTTACTACAGAAGTTGGTGACTTATTTATAACTATACTGGACTGATGGTTCCCTCTTCTCTAATTGGTGCCTAGGTTGAAATGAGTTGGATTGCTATAGTTGTCGGATGTGTTACCGCTTCCAAATGTTGCTCCGAGGACTTTGCATTGATTTAATTCTTGCTTTGTACTTGCTTGATCATTATTGGCTTGTAATGCTATGTTCTAGTTGACTTAATCTCCTTGGTTTTATGAATTTTTACCATTGATTTCTTCAAGCATCACTTATTTGGCCATACGTAATTGCTTGGTAGCCATATCAATCTCGATAATGGTCTACTCATGCTTCTTCTTTGCCTTCAGCTCCTCGCTTCTTTAGCTTATTTTTTCATTCTAGATTTTTCCTCCCTTCTCCATTACATTTTATAGGACTCTCACTATTCTTTGCAACTTTTTCCTCTACCAACTCATTCTGCTTTTTTCCCTTTACCACCTCCACATCTTGGTTACTCTCTAGAAGCTCATCATGATTCACCTTCTCCCTATTTTGGTTTGGTGCCATTGTAGTTTCTCTACTATTCTCATTTAGAATCCTTGTCTTGGTCAAAGGGCATTGATGCTTTGTCTACCTAAAACTATAGTAGATTTCACGTCTAGGCAGCGGGTTCTCATAGTTAACTTATTTTCTAAAAATTTCACTATTTTTTCCTATGGCTTCGATCGAATTTTAGAACCTACCATAGTATTTAACCTAATAGTATGTAAGTGAATGAAGTCCTTGTTCTGTTTTGTATTTTATCATCCACCATAGTAGGAACTTCAATAGGGCTAATCAATACACTAATAACTTTGGGTCCCCAAAGTTGAAAGCTAAGCCCAACAGCCTAAACCATATCGACATAGTGGTGAGGAGGTCAAGATTTGTTCATATGGAAGGAGTTAGCCTTTTCATAATGATAAAGTTATTTTTAAAAAAGCATGGACCTTCCTCAACAGTTGAAGGAAATCTTTATCACATCCAAACCTTACTGCGAAGAAGTTGTTTTCTCTCGATTTAGTAGTGAAATTCTTCTTTGTCTTCCATAATCTCTTTATGCATACCTCTAACACCTTGAAGTAAAGTATACGACCCAACACGTACAAGATGACATAGTTGGTGCATCCTTCCTCTTCCTCTTTAATTGTTTCTATTGTAAGAACACCTCTCCTACTACCATTCCCAATAATAAGCTCCACAAACTCAAGGTTCGGGGCTAGCACGTTCTCTTCCCCACCACTGCGACTGCATTAGAATAAGTAACCTTTTTTCTATCATCTCTAAGGATCAAAAATTTACCTTGGCCAAATTTACTTCCTCTTACGCCTACTGAGTAGTGGGCCCTCATGTTAGTCTTACTCTCCTAGGACAATCTGAAATTGATTGGGTATGAGTTCCTACCAGATTTTCCTTCACTTGTTATTTGCTTCCCCTTCTGACACACCACTTCCTCATATCCATCCTCCGCCTTCTGATCTACCATAGCTCCACCTAAACATCCCTCTACCTCCTATCTATTGTTTTTCTTAAATTAGTCATGAAAATAGTATTTGAAATAGCAGGAAATTGTAAGAATAAGATGAGAAATTAGATATTGAGAGAAGGAAAAAGAGGACAGGTATGTTGCTGCCATTAGTCTAGGCTATTTTGGCAATAACAAAAACATAAATTAATATCTTCAAGCGTAGGTATAAAATCCTTATATGAATGAAATCATTCATTAAAGACGGTGATTTTCTCGTAATTCCGATTGTTTTCGTTTATTTTGTATTAAACTTCCAAAAAAGTTGGTATATCATTCTCTTATAGTACTCTTTCAAATTTTTAATAAAATTCATTTTCTCTTCAAATGGGTCTACACCATCACGTCGATAATCAAACAACTAGAAATATTTGTATCTTATTAATTTCTGTTTATTTCTGATAAATTAGGGTACTTGGATCAGCATAACCGAACGTGCATAATTAGATAACATAAAATAAATTTAGTGGAATGAGTAAAGTAATCACATAGAAGATGTATACTGGTTCAGACCTCCTATCCTACATCTAATCCCGGAACTCCCTATAGAATTTCAACTAAAAAACCCTTACTTTACCCGCAACTGCCAAAACTTCCAGAATTCGTCTTCACACAAATGTCTAAGACATGACATAAGTCATTGCAAACTTCCAACAACTGACTATGACCAACTTATCTCTGAGTAGATTAATTTATCAATATTGAAGTATAATTTTTCTATATCTAGCACAACTGAATATGGAGGTGTAAAGGCTGGAAGATCCAAATTGACCAAAATTTAAGAGTAATAAATTGAATGGTCATTGGTCATCATTTTATTGAATTGATTTGAAAGAAAAGAGACTAGAGAAGTAAATAAATAAACATATAGAGTGTTTCAAACTTATTGATTCTTGAATTCAGGGGGTTTATATGGTGATTGTGGGGACGTATTGAAAGTGTTGCAACTATTAAAAATGTCCGTGGCGTAAAGAGAAAGAGAAATGTGGCAAATAGATGCGATCGAAGGAAAAATAGACAACAACAACACTCAAAACATGAAGAATTCCATCTAGAAATGGTCAATCAGTATTCTACCTAGCTGACTAGGTTTCCTTACTGATGACTGGTTAGGGTTAACCGGTAGGTCTGGTTCTAGGTTTTTCCGCCTTTTTTCAGACCCACTTGACTGTTTCCTCTGTTTTTGTCCTTTATTGAGCTCTGAAAAATCAAAAAATATATAAACCACCAGAACAAGTTTCAAAGGATGTGAGAATGATTAGAGTGACTTGGATATCATTTGCACCATTTTAACAAATTTTTTTTTTTTTTTGAAATGGTACTTTATATACAACAAATCATTGTGACAACGTATCACAAGTCAATAAACATTCGAATCATGCCAGGCAAGTTTCGAACTTGTGACCTCTCGCACCAAAGCCAAATCACTTAACCACTGGGACAATGGTGCTTGTCCCATTTTAACAAATATTGACTCAAGACTCTATATGAAACATACTCTCCTTTTTAGCTCAAAATCCATCTTCTAGTATATTTTCAACAAATAGGTGCTCCAACAAATTTGTTAACTTCATTATAAAGTTTTTAAAGCTTATTCATTTCATTATGGCATTATGTGCTCCATTTTTTTTGTTTCTTTATTATTCTCTTGTTTCTTTATGCATCGCTATTTATGTAATGCTACAAATCATGTAATTTCTTGATAAATGCACTAGTAGAGTTATCACTAGGTTGTTATCATTAAACACTAAATTTGTGTTAATATTCTTCCTTTTTTGATGATGACAACCATATGACTTATACAACATAAAATTTTAATTCCCTCCCCCTTAATATATGCTCCTCCTATATTTATACCTATGGGTTTCAAGGTAGGGCGACACACTAGGCCCTAAGATGTCTTTTTACCACATAATTGGGTATAATTTTGCATTAAATTACTTATAAACAATAACCGCATAAAATGTGAAAATTAATTAGTATGATATGCATACAGATGTATATACATATGTGTGTGTGTGTATGAGTGATATGAGCGATACGTATACCAAATTTAAGTTATCATCGATAATATGTTTTAAAATAAATACTATTTATGCTTATAATAGTAATAAAATTTATACATAATAAAGTTTATACATAATAAAGTTTATACAAGATGAATTTATGGCATTACCATAAATAAATATTTATGTACCTAATAATGATGGTTTCGTATAAAAAACAAAGCAATTATGAACGGTTTAGTTTTTTCATCTATAGTAGATTACTTTAGATTATGTTCAGAAATATTTAAAATTTATAAATAAAATGAATAAGAAAGTAAAATTAACAACATTCAAAACAAGGTTGGAAGAAGTGAAAGTTAATAAGTAATTGTTGTTGTACTTTTATATTTTTGAACCAAATAACCAATTAAGTAAACTTTGAAAAACAGAAAATTATGTGTTCATTTTGAATAATAAATACAAGAATATTTGTTAAATGATATTCTATATTTTTCAAATGTAACGTATATAGTGTAAATAAATTTGAAATTATAATAGAAGATGAAGAGCTTCAATAAATAAATAAAGTAATTAAAGTTTTTATAATGTATTTATATTAATTTAAATTAGTCAAAATAAAAAAGTTATATAAAATAGGCTTATTTGCTTAGCGCCTTAAGAAAAACTCGGTGCTTAGACGTTAATTTAGATAAGGGGCAAGCTAAAAAGTGAAGCACTAAAATTATAAAATAGCACACAAATAGGGCTCCACGATTCCTCAGTGTTGCCTTTAGCAACATAGAATTCTGTGCACTCACCCTGTTTTTATGCGTTAGCGCTCTATATCTTCTCCACCTTTGTCATCAACAAAAAGGAAGAAAATTTGGGTAAGTACAGACATTTTATACAAGTCATATAGAGAGCATTTATAATAACTTTTAAATATAGGACATATGAATATTAAAAGATAAGCTTTATTATGTCCACGTCTTTTCTTATACCGGTATCCAAAATTTGCAAAATTTAGGTTTGATGATACGCAAAAATTTAAATGGCCAACCCAACATTTTATTGCTTTTAGAAAAATAAAACAAAATAGATTTACCAATTTTGCTAATGTCCATGTTCCATAAAAGCTTCCAAATATATAAAACATTTGTTTTTCAAAATCTTGTTCGTTATATTTGTTCTCTGGGTACCTA
This sequence comes from Allium cepa, assembly GCA_030765085.1. Lineage (NCBI taxonomy): Eukaryota > Viridiplantae > Streptophyta > Magnoliopsida > Asparagales > Amaryllidaceae > Allium > Allium cepa. The sequence goes on from CM060939.1 coordinate 123,502,470, forward strand.
TAAAATAACATTTGTTTTGGTATCCACTTTCTATGTTATGGTCTAGGGTTTGGTCAGTGGGTGAGAACGATACCAAAATGGCATAGTTGTACATATAAGAAATGGAATATATAAGGAAAAATATAATCATTATAAGCTAAGAGGGTCATATATAAGAATATTGTTGTATCTTTAAATGAGTAGTTTTCTTTATTTATTATTCCGTCGAAGTAATTACTTATATATAATCTTTTATTATTTTTACTTATATTTAGAGGAACCCATATTATAATAATACACGTTATGATTTTAGTACCGAAAAAATATCTTTCATTATTTCTATATGCAGTACTATTGTAATTGGAAGTGGTTCTAGAGGTATTTTAATATTTATTACAAATAATAGTCTTTTAAGCATATATTAATGCATATCTAGTACTATATTTATCCTTGAGCACATTATAGCCGAAACCACTTTTATTATTATGAGCTTTGGAATTTTATATGATTGAAGATAAAGTATCTTCTCCTTTATTAAAATTTGTGATTATTCTATTTATTTTACCAATTTCTACCTTATAACCAAAATTTTCTTTTTCCTAATTATTAGTTTATTTTAAAAACTTTTAATTCTACGAGTAACACTATATTCTCTTCCTTTTAGGCTTTATTCCGTTTCTTATTAAATGGTATCTAAGAAATAACATTATGTAAATAAAATTCTAAATCATTATGCTCATTATTTAAAATTTCTGTTTTATTATTTAAAATTTCTGTTTTATTCAAAACCTCTTAATTTTCAACTTCTATTGAATAATTAAGTTTTATAAATCATTTTTTTTAGAGTTTAAATTTTTTATCCCCATAAGAAAACATTCTAAATAAACCTTTTGTTCTAAGATGACTTTTCTAAAATCAATTTTCATTCTTCTACATATCATTTTCAAGTTCAAGTTTTTCTAATTTCTCTAAATTTTTACTATGAATATTTGTAAAACTTTCAAAACTCTTAAGAAAATAACTATGGTGATTAAATAATTGAATAAAAGCAATTTCTTTCTTATTGATGTCCCAATGAGCTATGCTTTTATCAACAATATCCTTCTAGCATGAATTCTGTTTCATCGTATTAGTGTTGCTTAAAATGGATCTTCTCTTATTGCTATATTTCTAGAATATCGTTATGATCTATGGAACAATAGGCTCCGATACCACTGATAAGTCAAAGTGCTTAGACCGAATATGATAAAATGTATATAATTAAAGAATATAACAGTAAATGCGATGAAATGAGTGAAATAATCACAGTCGATTTATATAGGTTTGAGCCTCTGGTCTTATATTTGGTCTCAGAGCTCTCTCCGAAATATCCACTAAACAATAATCATTTCACTGGAAGGAATAAGTTTTTATGATTACTAGTTCCCAAACTGGACTTTACATAACTACCCGAGACTCCATACAATTTCCTAAGATACCACACTAGACTTCACAAATTTTTTGCAGTATACTAATTTGACCAATCTTTCTCTGAGTAGACTGATTTTTCTACACTAAAGTACAATTCTCCTATGATTAACACAATAAATATGAGTGGAGGTGTAGATGCTAGGAGATTCAACTTGACTGGAATCCAAGGATAGTGAATTGAACGATCACTGGTCATAATTTATTGAATTGATTTGAAAGAAACATAGGTTAGGGAATTATTAAAATGAATACACAAATTATTTTAACATTGATTAAACGTACCAATTCTCTGATCTACCGGATTATATAATGATTGAAGGGATGTATTTGAAGTGCTGCAACTATTAGAAATGTCCTTGGAGATAAGAGGAAAAGAAATAAGGTGAACAGACGCAACTAAAGGTAGAATGTACAATAATAACACTTAAAATAGGAAGAATCTCATCTAGAATTGATCGATTGATCATCCTAATTAGTTTACTGGGAAAGGATATCCTGTTATGGTAACTAATTGGGAAATTCTTCTTCATCCTTGTAGTTCTCACGCTTCAGCTTATAACGCTTTTGCAAAGTGGAACTCGCAGATTGTAATCTTGAGCTTTCATTCGACTTTTTGGTCAAGAGATTTTCTTCCATTCTTTGTGGTCTCAAATTTCTTTTCCCAACATTCTTACTTTTTAAGTTTGACTACATTGCCTTTTTGTGTGGCGATTCCACTTCCTCCCCTTGGTTTCTCTTACTCTCTTTGATGATAACTTTTGTGAAACTAACACTTCAATGAGATTGTGCATAACCTCCAATTTCTTTTTCATATCAAAATGAGGTGTTACATTGTCTTTGAGATGAACGTGGTGTACCACAACATCTTTGATCGGACTCACCTTTCTTAATTGACTTTCCTATTGTATAAATGCTTTTGTTGATTGTATCACAAGGCCTTGAGTTAGGCTCTCAATGAAAACACTACCTAGTGTTAGTACTAAAAGTAGGTTAAGATAATTTGTTATACTAGAGTAGCATTACACAACTAGCTAAGTATGATGACCATATGATAATGTATGTTTACTTAAAACTCTTGAGACATAATTATGCAATTTCTTTATTATCTAAGTCCTTTTATACAAAGTTACAAATCATGAACAATGTTGGTGGCCATGAATGCTTCTTACTCAAACTCTTGACATGATAGAAAAAATGAAAATGAAGAAGAAGATCCAATCAGAAAATCATGCCCTTTGGGGGGGGGGGTACTCGTCTATTTATAAAAGATTCCAACTGTTGGATGAGCGCCACATGTCTCTCAGGGCGAGTGAATGGTGAAAGATGGCAACGCAAGGAGACTAACATATAGTGGCTTCAAATAACATTTGGTGAAGGCTTTATTCCATTAATTTATGATGGCTCTATTTGCTTTTCATTAAAAAATATTTGTGGCTGTTAACCTGCCTTATGGCAAGGACATGGATAGACGGATTTATCTAAATCGACTACTCGATTGTCGAGATTGGAATATGATGGGTTTGAGCTAGTTGGATGGACAAACGATTAATCATAGATGGTCCGGTGTGGATCGCTCGATCAAGGTGGCTCGATCATACATGGCTCGGTCAAGGAAGAAAGTTCATGCATGGCTTGGCCTAGGTGGGTCAGCAGGTGCCGCTTGGTCAATGAAGAAGTTTCATGCATGGATCGGCCAAGATAATTCGGTTGGGCCTGGTTCAGCATCGTGAGTCGATCGGCATATGTGGGTCGGTGGATGTGGTTCGGCCTGCTAGGGTCGGTCATGCATGGTTCGGTATGAATGGTTTTAGCCTCAAGGGTATTGGAGCGTATGGGTCGGCCATGTAGGGTTTAGTCGTAGTGGGTCGGTTGGCATAGCAGGAGGTTATGAGTAAGAAAAGGGTTCGGCTAAGAGAGGTTAGGTTGTCATATTCAAGGGGGTCGGTACTAGCATGGTGCTTTGGGTCGGCTACATGTCTGCTCTGGGTCGGCTACCTATAAGATCCGGGTCAGCCTATTAAAGGAAAGGGTATTAAAGGTTGGGTTCGACATCGTATTGATTCGAGTTCCAGTCTAGGTTACTTCAAGTCAAGCATAAGGTTGCTTTAGGTCATCACCTGGGAAAACTCATGTCGGCGTATTACGAGCTCAAGGTCGATCGTATTGTCGAGTTTTGGATCGACCATGGAATTGATTGGCTCGGACCGTTCAGGAAGCCCAATAACTCAAGTTTTTCCTATAAATACAGCATGTGGGGCTTCAAAAAATCGATCTTCATTCTGTTTCCCTTCAACTTTTCCCTTAAGGTTACTCTGCTATTATCGCTTTAAAAACTCTGGATTGTAACTGTAATTGATTTTGATATTAATAAAAGGGAAATTTCTGGAGTGGACGTAGGTTGGGGTTAGCCAAACCACTATAAATCTTGTATTACTACTTCTTTCCTTTTAATTTTTACTATTCTTCACATTTACACTCTCTACATACATTCTATATGTTATCTGTGACTGTGATTTAGTTCTTTCATCTAGATTTGGGTGTTAGTGACCAATTTTGGTGCTTTCATTGAGAAAGCTAGCACTCGGGGATTGGAAAGCTTGAATTTGGGTTTAAAGGCTTAGGAACATAGATTCTGGAGACTATGGCAAAGCAATCAACCAGGAGACAGAGGATGGAAAGAAGTCAGCAAGAGGGAAGTCAGGAGGCTTTCTCTGGAGCTAATCAAGCCTCTGTCTATATCAATGGGGATGAGATGCATGTCACGAAGAATTCCATGCAGGAGCAATTGATGAAAAGGCAAGAGGAAATGATGTAGACATTTTTCAAACAATTTGGACAAGCAGGAACTGCAAGAGCTCGGATCCATGGAGCTGCATCAGAAGGACTCAACCGGCAAGTAGATGGAGTGGTTCAGCAAGGGGCAGCCCCCAACCAGCAAACAACTATCAATCTGGATGGACCCAGACTCGAGGGTACACCACCGGGTAATGCTGGACCGATCCATAGAGGGATACCAGATGAAGCTGCGCAGCCCGACGCCAATAGGAATATAGGAGTGTGTGATGAGGAGTATGTGCCAGAATTCCCCTGAGGACTTGGAGGATAGGTAGGAAATATGGATGGGAAGCAACCCTTGGTTGGTAACACTGTATTAGCTATCAGGCGAACCATTCGTGGAGGTCTGACAAACAGGGATTTGGAGGGAGTAAACAAAAGTCCATTTACTCGTAACATTAGGATGGCCAAGAATCCACCCGATTTCGAGCTGCCCACTCTGGAAGTTTAAGTGACCACTTAATGAGGTACACAAGGCATATGGAAGTGCTGGGGGGCATTAGATGAGGTTATGGCTCGGTGTTTCCTCCTATACTTGACCAATATTGCTGTAATGTGGTTCAGACAACTGGAAGATGGATCTATTGGAACATGGACAGAACTGGTGGATAGGTTCTTGAAGTAGTTTCGAGTTCACATAAAAAGGCCAAAGAATATGATGACACTGACGTCAGTTAAACAGAGGGCGAACGAATCGCTCAGGACTTTCTTAACTCGGTTTAATGCAGTAGTTGCTTCAGTGGATCGGTTGGATCCATCAATGGTTCTGACGGTGGCAGTATCAGGAGTCAGGGATAATTCGGATTTCAAAGTATCATTGATACGGGACCCACCAATGGATCTCGGAGAATTATTTCACGAAGCTGAGAGATTTCTTTGACAAGAGGATGCAGTTTGGATATGAGGTTAAAGGAAGTAAACATGGTTAAGGATGGAGAATCGTCCGATGAGAGCTCAGGTAAAGATATGGATAAAGGGAAGAGGAAGCGCTAGGGAGAACCAAAATTCTCCACTTACATAGGACTGAATGAGACACTAGAATGGATATACTTGGATACTAGGGATAGCCTTCCTTATCGAAGGCCGGCAATGAGGGAACCCTTAGAACACGAAAGAGCATCGGGAAGGCACTGTCTCTTTCATGACCTGGATGGGTATGCTACTAACAACTGTAGGCATCTAAAGGATATAATTGAGGAACATGTAAGGAATGTTCAGTTGTGGCAATATGTCCGAACTCGGAATGCGGCGATGGAACAGGAGCAGCCACCGCCTACCTTGAACGACGATGGCACAAGGCCCAGGAATGGTGGCCGGTTGGTCATCAACTAATCGTGATGGTTCAGAATAAGTAACAAACTCTAGGCAGGCGGCTAAGTCACTTGCTCATGTACGGGGATAGAGACAACCCCTAGGCATGCTCTGAGATGATAATAAACCGTGACGCTTTGGTTTGTGAAATCAGTTTTTTATTTTTGGCTTGGACATTTGCTTTTTTTGCTTTGGTTTTGGAAGTTCGGTTGAACTCCCAATTTTGTTGGTTTTTTGGTTTGGATTTTGTTTTGGATGCTTGATTTTTGATTTGGACTTTTGATATGGTTTTCGGGTTTTCTGGTTTGAGTCTGGGTTTAAGATTCAATTTTGATTGACTTTTATCTATTTTTTGGCTAAAAGGTCGTCGAGTATGGACTATGCTTGGAAAGGGTCGGGAGAGACTAGGATTCAGCCTAAGACTTATGTCCAATATCACCTATAGATTACTATCACAAGTCGTCGAATATGGACTATACTCGACAAGGGTCCGGAGCAACCAAGATTCGGCTTAGGACTTAAGCCATGACATCACTTAGCATTCAGGTACACTGAACCAGGAACACCATGACATTACTTAACATAGGTCGCCGAGTGTGGATTATGTTTGCAAAGAACCCGGAGAGGTTACGGATTTGGATATTGGTTATGAACAGCTAAGGATTTGGATTAGGGCCCGTAGTGGTCCCAGATTCAGATGTTGACTCGGAGAGGTCATGGATTTGGTTATTGGCTATGGGATATGGATGGACTAAAACTCGATCGACGGGTTTAGATGGCTATGGAGTTGGCTAAGGATTTGGTTATCAGATTCGGAATTGGATATTGACTTGAAGCAATCGTGGATTTGGATAAGGGTATGGCTATAGCATTTGAATAGGATGGCTTGATCATGGATTGGATTATGAATCGGATGGTATAGCTATGGATAACATATGGACTTCAGATATCGGATTCAAGGCTATTCAAAACATACTTTCCAATAGCAAGGCATGTTTTGGGAGGCAAATGTTAACCCGCCTTTTGGCAAGGCCATGGACAGGCGGATTTAACTAAATCGACTACTAGTTTGTAGAGATTTGGAATACGATGGGTTTGCTCTAGTTGGATGGACAAACGACCAGTCATGGATAGATCGGTGTGGATCTCTCGATCAAGGTGGATCAGTCGTACATGGCTCGGTCAAGGAATAAAGGTCGTGCATGGCTCGGCCAAGGTGGGTCGGCAGGTGATGCTTCATCAAGGAAGAAGTTTCATGCATGGGTCGGCCAAGATAGTTCGGTCGGGCCTGGTTCTGCATCGTGAGTGGATCGACATATGTGGGTCGGTGGATATGGTTCGACCTGCCAGGGTCGGTCATGCATGGTTCGGTATGTTTGGTTTTAGCTTCAAGGGTATTGGAGCATAGGGCTCGGCCATACGTGGTTCGGTCGTAGTGGGTTGGTCGGCATAGCAGGGGGTTGTGAGTAGGAAAAGGGGTCGGCTAAGAGAGGTTAGGTTGTCATATTCAAGGGGGTCAGTACTAGCATGGTGATTCAGGTCGGCTACATGTCTGTTCTGGGTCGGCTACCTATAAGATCCGGGTCCGCCTATTAAAGGAAAGGGTATTAAAGGTTGGGTTCGGCATCGTATTGCTTAAAGTTCCAGTCTAGGTTACTCCGAGTCAAGCATAAGGTTGCTTCGAGTCATCACCTAGGAAAACTCAGGTCGGTGTATTATAAACTCAAGGTCGATCGTAGTGTTGAATTTTGGATTGGACATGGTATTGATGGGCCCGGACCACTCAGGAAGCTCGGTTTAGGTTTTGCCTATAAATATAGCATGTGGGGCTTCAGAAAATGGATCCTCATTCTGTTTACCTTCATCTTCCCCATTAAGGTTACTCTTCTATTATCGCTTTAAAAACTCTGGATTGTAACCGTAATTGATTCTGATATCAATAGAAAGGAAATTTCTGTAGTGGACATAGGACGGAGTTAGCTGAACCACTATAAATCTTGTGTTACTACTGCTTTCTTTTTAATTTTACTGTTCTTCACATTTAAACTTTCTACACACATTCTATTTGTTATCTGTGACTGTCATTTAGTGCTTTCATCTGGATTTGGGTGTTAGTGACCAATTTTTACGCTAACAATGGCACTCCCCATGATGGTATTTCTACTTCATCAAGTGGCTTCTTCCTTGAATGTATAATGATGGCTTCATTTTTAATGCATAAGAAAGCTTTCTTTGATGGCTTGGTTTGCTTCTTGGAAGAAGATATTTGATGGCTTCAATGGACTTCTTACGATGGCTTATCACTTAGTTGAATGATGGCTCAACATGATCAAGACGGCTCCACCTTTAAAGCCATCACATAATGGTTTCTTGCAATTCGTTCTACAAACCTCTCCCGATGGACTTTCTACGATAGCTTTACCTTTATACTTGAAAATGATAGGTGATGGCCTTTAGAAACTCCTGGCTATGGTTCTTTGGAAGACTCCTGGCGATAGCTCAATAAAAGACTCCTACTGACGGCTTAGTGGAAGACTCATAGTGACAACTTAATGGAAGACTCTTAGCGATGGCCTATATTTATCATTTAAAGATTATAGTCGACAACATTGTTTAATTTGTTATGACAGATTAGTTGTATTGCCTTATTCGACTCAATCACATTGTCTTCTTTAACGGTTCGCAAAAGTTCTTCAAGGTTTATCTCAACAACTTTTGGAACTATCTCAATGGACCCATCAAACTCCTCACGATGGCGTATATTTATTTTTTAGTTTGTGTTACCTTGTTTGCAAGCAATGGTTTGGTTGTTTTGTTTTGTTACTCAGATATGGGCTATGAAGGCCTTGTAGGATTACTCGCGATGGCTTAGGCTCGATGGCGTTATTAACATGTGAAGGCCTCCTTAAAATAAGATGCAATAGCTTCCTATTGTACATGATGGCATTTTATCTATCAACTTGTTTTGGAATTTTAGGTGTAATAAAGATATTTTCACAAGAAATAATGAAGACTAACAAAACACTCTATTTAAAAGTATTTTGTGAAAGGATACCTTTGATAGAAAATACTACGGTCAGAAATTGGATTTAATTTGAAGTCTTCGGAGAAATGATTATAGTGGAAACTATTGACTAGAGATTCAACAAACCTAGGAATTAGACTAAGGCGCAAAGGTTAATTGTTAATATTAGGCGTAAAAATGAAAATGAGGAGTAAAATAAGTAGTTAAAGTTAAGTCCAAATATAGAATGGTTCGGTAAGCTTGCAAGTACCTACTATGATGTTCTCTTACTATATCTCTTATATAATTGTAAGGAATTACAAGAGAATAAGAAGGAAAAAAGAAGTACTTACGACTATAAAATTGTTAATCTCAAGGAATTGTGGAGTAAAGATCTTTGAATTGTGTATATCACTCAAAATTCTTATCACTTTTAACCTATTTGATGTGGAAATGTATGGGGCATTGATAGTGGCTGAAGTGGATGATATATGGCTAGGACTATGCTATAAAATTGGCAGGAAAAGCACATGACCATTGATCTGGTTGCATTGGCTGATGAAAGATGGTTATAAAGTTGCAAAGGGATGTGTGGCTAAGAAAAATATACTCATTTCCCCTCTACACCATGCTCGGACTTCATTTAATGCACATTTAACCTCGATGGTTTGCCACATCAGTTCAGCTGCCTAGCTGTAGTGCACTGTACACATGGATAGATAACTTGTTGTTTACTCTTACAAGCTTATGTAGCAAGGCTTGTTGAGCTGGCTGGATTTCTATTGAAAGTATGAAGGAGATGAAAGTAGCTGAGAATCCAGTTAACAAGATCGTACCAGGTCGGATGTAAGGTGACAGAAGGGATGTTTAGGACCGGTTGTGGGCGACTGTACTGAAGCCGAACCAAGGATGGATCATGATTGAACTGGCTTTATGGAGTATGATGGTTGCATGAGTTAGTCTGGAGTAGTGTTAGTCGATGATTGGAGTAGTGTCGATCGATGATTGAAACGATGTTGAGATAGACGGGCTGACTTGGGGTCCGGCTGAGAGTGGGTTGTTTTGAGGGAGCCGATCATCTCCAAACCAACGGTGTGGACCGGGCTGGGCTATACTTTGTTCTTATGTAAGTAGTAGGTTATGAAGACTGCCTTGGGGTAAGACGGTTGGGCTCCATCATGATGTCATGCTAAGTGGATAGGCTGGTTTAAGACCAACTTGAGTTCAAGCCGACTTTAAGAATAACCGGTCAGCTTTGAATGGGCCAGGCCATGGCTTAATCGGCTTGCTAATTACTCACAAGAAAATTAAGCAACGTTTTTCCCCCAAGCTCGTTCCCATATATTAGGTAAGATCTTGCTAATTGACGAAACTGCCATGCATTTAATGTGCCCACCATATCACAATATGTCATTTGTTATGAGGATTCGATTTTTCTAACTTGATAGGGAACATGTGTTTTCGACATCAGTGAAGTGACAGTTGCATTCATTACACCTAGATAGTTGAGGTTCAAACTCAATTAAAATCCGACGACCAAAATTAAAGGCAGCTTTATAAAAATCCATTCCCCTTCTTCTTATTTTTTCTGCAAACGAAAATCATGAAAGCCATTAAGAAGCTCAAGGATCCTCATAACTTTCGACTTCTTCAGACACACTTTGATCGAAAAAGGTGAGCTCCTTGCCTCTTCGTTCGTCGTGGCAAGCACCACCATTATGGAAAAATCTGAGTTTTTTGCCATTACTTATATATATATATATATATATATATACACACACACACATATACATATTTCTTACTTTTGAGTCCTTTTTTGTTAATGTTCTAATCTTTTAACCACGAAGCTTCAGCCTTCTCGTGTTATGATCTGAAATCTCCTTTCCTTGCCATCCGTCGACACCGATCAATCGTTGCTTCCTTGCTTTGAGTGATTAACGGGCATAGGTTGGCCCACAATTAATCATATGTTAATATTAGCATTTGCAAAGATATCGGGCCATGGGTCAGAGCCAATTTTGCGTGTATGGGCTTTAAGCGAATTATTGAAAATTGATATAGGCCATAAGGTTAAATAGTTAACTTAGGAGTTGAGTCATGCAACAACATGGTTTTGGACAGTAATTAATTAAAGTTAATAATAGTGATTTAATTAATTAAAATGGATTTTTAAATATTAAATGAGAGTACTATTGGAATTTTGTTTACGGAATATTAAAATTTTATAACATAATAATTAGTGGTGAAATTAAACTTTTTGGAAATAATTGCTTGTTTAAAAGATTATTGAATAAATTATTTTCGAAATTATTTAATAAATAGACTTAGATGGTGCATATGACGCATTTAAATTGAAATAAGAGTAAATATGGAAACAATATTTTATAAAATTATATAATGAATGAATAATAATGATTTGAGTAAGAAATAATTTTAAATTCGGGAAATTTGAGTTAATTTGGGTTAATGAATCAAGTGTTATTATAAAAGTACACATATGGAAATTTTGAGATAATTAGTTAAAATAAAAATAGTATGCGAGAAATAGATTTTATAAAATTCCATAATGTTTTATTATTGCTTAAGTAGGATAAATATAATTTTTATTCGGTTTTGAGTTGAATGGAAAATTGTTTGTAAAAGAAAAATAATAATAATATAGTATATTTGTTTTGGTAAATGAAGCCCAAGCCCAAACTCAAGTCCACGTCCATTGTCTAGTTCCTCCATATCTAGATTTTTCTCCTCCTTACTATTTTTATTCAATCACGTAAAAATCTCCTAAGAACAATTTTCCAAACTTTCTTCTTCAGGAATGTACCTTTCCTCCTCCATTCCAAAAAAGTATAACAAACTACAATAAAATCCTAAAAATTCATAAATTCATATGTGTATTTTGTAATATCGTTTTATACCCATGGTTTGGCGTTCGATCAATTTTCAAAGCTCTGAAGCATGTAAACAGAAGGAAGAAATAGCGGGAAGCAACATTAGTGTACACACTTACATTTCTATGTTTAGATCGTCTTATTCTTATTGTTTGGTTGAATGTTTTGTGTGTGCATTGAACTAGAGGAGAAACAGTAAAGGATGGAGGAGGAGATGGCCAAAATTCGACCAAAATGATCGATTGGGTGTACGACCGTCGGGTAAAACTGTTGACCCCACTAAGCTCCATCGATTGACCGCTACATGTCGACCGGTGGTGCTACCGCTTACACAAAATGATATGTAGCTTAGCGATAAAGGCTTGTGTTCTTCGGCCAACCCACCCGGGTTTAAGTCCCGCGTTATGTTATTTTTGTATATGTATATTTTAATAGTAAATAAATTATATTTACACTAAAATTAAATATAGAAAATTGTATAAAATAAATATATACAGTTTAAAAAAGATTTTTTTATTTAAAATTAGAATTTAGTATATAATAAAAGTTACTAATTTATTAAAAGGAAACAATATTTGATTTTAAATAATTACATAAAGGTTTATACAAATTTAGAAAAATAAGGAGGGATGTTCTAATTAATATTTTAAGCATTTCAAAGTATATTTAAATTAAATATGTTTAATTAAGAATTATTTAAGAATATTTATATATTTTAATGAAGAAAATTGTATATTTAATAATTGAAAATCTATTTAAATATCTAATTTAATTCTATAATGGTTATTATACATTTTTGATGTTCTTATCTTTGTTATTGTGAGTTTGGGTATTATGGATGATCCATTGATAGATAATGTGTATGAAAATAAATATGTGAGATTATGAAATAAATTTTTATTCAAATTTTAGCCTTTTATTATATTTAAAAGTTATTAATTTATTAAAAGTAAATCTATTTTGATTTTAACTGATTATTCATAAGTTATATAAATAATTTCTAAAAAATAAGAAATAATTTCTAATTAATAATCTAACTATTGTAAAGTATATATTACAGTTAATAAGTTAATCAAGAACCATGAGCATACGTTTTACATACTATAATTATGAGATTTTACAACCCTTTCCTAATTTCTCATTTTCCTATACTAACGTTGGTATGAATGATTCTTAGTTGATATTAGCCTGATTTGTTGTTTTGATATGATACAGTGATGACATCCTTTAATTTGATTTCATGCTATATAATTCTTTAAAGCGAGAAATCTAAATTAATGGAGTTATAATACCATCTGGTATGTGACTTTTGGTTGTATTTCTCTGGTTATTCTTTGGACTTGTTATATAGAATATTATGGGGATTTAGTGGAGTTTATAAGTACAGAATAAACAAATGAGCTTAACATGGTGGTATGAGATGTCGTAGTGATATTTATTTGGTTATTCGTTGCAAGTAGATGACTCATGTGACGGGAATAGTATCATGAGATAGTACTTACGTGAGTGATGCTCATAGGTATGAGCAAGGTAGGTGCCCACATATTTATTAGTACTATGTGCCACTATCATTATGTACTTCTAAATTATTTGCGGGAGAGGATGGGATGGATATAATCCACACTAGCACCCTGATCTTTAGGTTGCACCCCAAATTCATGACACCTTGAGAGAGAGAGAGAGAGAGAGAGTGTGTGTGTAGGGTTAGGTGATCCAAAGGGTAGGTGCCCTATAGCCTTTGTGTCACTTAGGTTAGCAGTTTTTTTGCCTATAGGCCCAAATGCAGGGTTATGACCGAATGCTTCACGTAGAAGAGCAATAGATGGATATTTGTCACAATGACCATCGATGTAACCGAAGACTGTAGAATTGGGTTAAGTGACCTATGTGTGTGACTCTAGAGTCGGCGTGTAGCCATCAGTCTCCCTTCTAGTTCTAATAGAGTGATAGATTTGCATATACTATGATACACCTCACTTAAGTATATAAATTAGTTGGGAGACCCATATATTGATGTATATATGAATTTACTTGGGACTTCATTACCGTCGTTCGGTCATTCACCCATCATGATATATTTTGGTTATTCATATATATGAGGAGCTAAGATTATACCTAGATAGGGGTCCCGAGTATAGTGGACTCTTATATCTTTTATTATACTGATAGGCAGCCTATCTTATACATTAATGATGATATTCTTATTATATGAGATTGAGATATATTTGGATAATGTTGTGTGTTAGCCTGACTATACTTAATGATATCTCACTTAAAGATAATTTCTATATTTTGATGATGATTTCAGGAAATGGATGACTCACTCAATTTGTCATTGATTCCTTGATTTCAGACTTGATGTGCTTCTATATGTGCGATGACATCTTTACGTATAGTTTTGTGATATTTGACATTTTGTGATACATTGGGAATTGTTTATGATATTATAATTAAATATATTACTATATACATATATATTGACATATGGCTTTCTTGGTAGATGCCTTTTGATACACTTTAGTTAATCATGTTATCGTATTACTCTATGCATGTTGTATGTGTGTGTGTATAGTCACCCCTTAATATAGACATAGTCTGACCTGTGCGTTATTTACATAATAGTTGGGTCAGTTCGAAACATTCCAGGTATAAGGACGATGAGAGTAGCTTGCATTATTTAGGCATAGAGGAGACTTGATATAGGATTGTCGTATATTATTAGTGTAATATAGGCTTATTATACATTTGATATAATGTTGTATACTAATTATACATTTTTTGAGATGTTTTGTACACTTATTATCACCTATGTATCTATATTATATCTTATCGCTGTGATACTGACTCTATGCTCTATAATATTCTTTATATATTGTGTATTGTTCTATCCTGGAGGCACACGTGTTATTGCTTTATGCCAATATTATGTATGTATTGGCGAGTTATTTATTTAATGTTTAAATACATACTGGTGTTAGGCCAAAGGAATATTAGTTTATGCACCCTGTATAACCTTATTCCCTTATTGTATGAGGGTATTATCTAGTAGTACTCTTGGATAGTATGGTTAGAGAAGTAGGGTGTTTCAAGTCGTGAGCCAGCGTTCATGGGGTACCTAACATTGGTATGCCATGAAGATGGTCGCCTAACTACCAAGTCATGCCAAAGGTCCTGCCTTAGAGCTTTGCTATAATTTGGACATTGAGCTAATGTATAATTGAGCTACTTATGTTTTAAATGACAGTTTTAGGTTCTACATTTGTTGATCATTCATCCTTAGTAGAAGGTGATTCTCTTAGGGACTATGAACTAGAGCAGGATAAGATCGGCCTGGCCAAATTTTTGGCCAGCCATAGAGTAGATACATGGATGCTTCTCTATGTCACTCCTAACGACCATTTTGATCATCCTCCGACCAAACTCTTTTCTTTTTCAACTGACTATTTCAGGGTAGGGTTTATGCTACCACTCCAATCCTATATTATTTCAATTTTAAATGCTTACCGACTTGCCTTTGGTAGCTGACCCTAAATAGCTACCGGTTCTTGCTCGGTACATATTTCTTATATGGTCATAGGCTTGCTGGAGCCTAATGCCAACCTAATTGAGATGGTCTTCAGACCACAGAGGGAGGTCAACTACCTGGTTAGAAATAAATATAATTTCCAGGCCAGCACCAAGATTGTGATATTTACAGGCACTTCCAGTAAGGTTGCCCCTAGCTGGATGACTAGGTTTTTCTTTGTGTCGTATGGGGTTAATCCTGAGATGGAGAACCTCAATTTTCAAACCCTTTGTAATTCTTTACTTCCTTACCTTATCTGCATTTTTCACTGCTTTCCCTTTCATAACATGTTATTTGAAAGGAGATGGGCTTAGCTTCCCTAATGTTAATTTGACCATGTTGACCGAGGACCTAAACTGGTTGATGGTGGCAGTCCAAAGCATCGAGACTTGAAGCACTTAGTGGTCGATGCCAACATCTACCCAACTAGGCTTATGAGGCTGAACTAGACAATAGTCATTGATCTATAAAGGAAGAAGTCGACTAAGAAGGAAATCATTGCGGTGAAGCCAGTTAAAGAGAGGCGAGACCACTCTGGATTAAGTTTAATAACCTAGACTCTGGGAAGATCACAAATGCCTACCAGAGATACAACATCATTGTAACTTGTAAGGAGAAAGAGGAACGGTAGCAAGTTGACTTGGATAAATTAAGTGATGTTGTGCCAAAGCCTAAGTGGGAGCAATTTGACCCACATCAGCTAGTTGATTTCCCGGTTCCCCATAGTGAGCCGTTGCCTAAGGATTGGGATACCAATTCAAGCCGTGTGGAGAGTAATGCCGCGGTAATAGTATAAACGACGCAGATTGATAGGGACGTAAACACCCTTCATATCCTGGATATGAGGGTTAATCTGCGAACAGACCTTATGCAAGTATGGATGGGACTAGCGTGTTAGAGCCTCATTATTTGATATTTTGATAGTGACAACTACACAAGAATATATTGTGTATATAATCACTTTTTAAGGAAATAATATCAACTACCAAAGAAATCTACATGATGAAGACAAGAAAAGATGACACACGGTGTATTATTCTTCATAAGAGTTCTTAGTCTAGAGTTTGTAAATGTTAAAATCTCTTTAAAGTGGTATACACACATGAACATTAAGAAGTTCATTCATATGTTAAAAAGGAAAATTCACAGATCTAGTCAACTAAACAAACATATCCAGTCAACTAAAGTGCTCTTCTATCGACTAAATAAACATTTTGCTTTGACTAAATATAGTGTTTTTACATCATTTTCTTTATGTTCAAAATTACCAAGCTCGATTGTAATTCAGTCGGCTAGTCGTACTTTTTCGGTCGACCGGTCAACGAGTAACAGCTTTTTTATTTTGAATTTCTAAAGGGATCCTTTTCTCTGCGAAGAGCCACTTCCCTTCGTTAATGGTTGCAGCTCTTTCATAAGTCATGATACTTCAAAACAATTGCAACTACTCATTTTCTATATAAAGCAATCAACTTGTCCATTTTTGATTTCTACTCTCTATCTCTTATTGAATTCTCATTCATAAAAAAGATTTATATTGCAAAGTATTGGTCACTTGTACAATCAAGTTACATTTCTAGAGTGACCATATACTTCCATTTCTTCACAAAAACACATCATACCACTTACAAAGAATATTATATGAAGGTTGTACTATATTGACTCATTCGTGTTATTTAGAGACATGAAGTCAACTGTTTACTACTTTTGTAATTGAAGTCTAGTTCTGCTGCTTAAGCAAAAGTGTTGATGTCCCGTTTGGCTACCTGGGAAAGTGTATTGAAATCCTATTCTGCTGCTCAGGTGCCTATTCCTTTGGACGAAGTGATGACGTTGTTTAAATCTAAAAGGAGTCTGGGACTAGACATAGAATGGGAAGTTCGACCAGTATAAAAATCTCTAGTGTGATCGTTTTTACTTTCTTTACTTTATTCCACTGCTTTTTTTATTGATAATTAGATATATAGACTTTATTGATATCCATGTCTCTAGTTTAGTAGAATATTTCATGTTACTCGATCCATTGCGACTTTCATAGCATAGTCAGCTCGGCCTTATCGTGCCGACCATTAATTAAAAACAGGTGTCGGCCTGATATAAATGGTAGCTTTACTTGTACTTGCCTAATCTTTTGGCATTAAGTTTTCAACTAAATCCTTTTCCTTTATTGTTGTAGTGGCCGACGAAACACGCTTCACCACTTTTGATGATGAGTCATCCATGGGGGTCATGATCGAAGTTACCCTAGTTGTAAACTAAGAGACACCCAGGTCTCCTTACAGGATTATGAACCCTGATATTCTAGAATTGTTTGGAAGCACCATGAGTTTCCTACTAGCCCTATTCACCCAACGAAGCAATCTAAGAAAAGGAAGATGGAAGAGGCCAGTCTGTCTTTGGAAGTGGATAAACCTAGGCTCTATAAGAAGGTTCTCAATATTTACCACATCGAGAAGTTTCTTTCTAACCATAAAGTTGAGTTGTTGGGGGAGGTCGACCCAGGGAGGTTGGCCTATCCACCTGGTCTACGCATTTTTGTTTCAGGCGATTCCTACTCATGAACTGATTTTCTAGCTAGAGTTTAGCATAGCAAATGACCTCAGTTTTCAGCAAAAATTTACGAAGATGTAATTAACCATGCAAGCTGCCAAATGTAAGAAATGTGGCAGCATGTCGTTACCGGAATCAAAAGATACAAGGTCTCAAAGTAGCAACAGAAACTGACCATAACAGAGAAAATTCAACTACGGGAAAACAACGAAAAGAAGAAAATTTTCAAGCTTTGGCACTTTTGTTTTGCTAAATTGTGAGTTTATAAGACCCAGCTTACTGATTTTTTGCAAAAGCTCGGATTTTTGATTAAAAAAGGAATCTTTGCTTGAGATTATCACCTTGAGCACATGTAGAAAGCAATTGTAGAACATGCCAAACAAATATAGTACAAAAATTAGAAAACTTCTTACTGTATAAGGAATTTGGTGATGAAATTCTATGATTTGGAGTTGTATACCTTTTATTTTTTTCAAACTTGCCAAAATATTTGAATTTGGTTGAATTTGCTGAAGAAATTAGCTTGGTTTTGAAAAATGGGTGAAATGGTTTCTTATTTACAACTTCAGCCGGAGGAAGAAGAAGAAGGGCTGGAAAATGAACGTATAGCCAACGCATTTTTCTTCTTCTTACCATGCCAAGGCTAAATGGGCTAAGATGGGTTTCAAAATAAAACCAAATAAAATGGATTAGGCTAAAAATTAACAATGAACAAAGAAATATGTGTATATATCACATATACATAAATAAAAATTCATTTTCTTCTTATTTACACAAAAGAAAAATATGAAAATTTGCATACTTGTAAAATAAAACATTTCTTACCATATAAAAAGATTAATTTCTATTTTTAAAACATTTTTATTAACAAAATCCTATATTTAACAAAAATACACCATTTACACAAATAAATGAATAAATATTGTTTTTAACTTCTAAAATTCCATAAAATTTATTTTCTCACTTAGAAAAATATTTCAAACCATTCAAACATTATTATAGCCAAAACTTTTTTTAACCAAATTTCCACCTTTTATTTCACTAAACTACCTTCTAAAATTGCATACTTCTTTTAAAAATTATCAAAAGATGCAAATGGACAATAATTAACATAATTATTGCACTTTCTCTGAAATGAAATCAATTTTTTATTAAAAGCCCATATTCCATTTATTATAACTCCAAACAAAATAGAATAAAGCTTGGAATTCCATTTTCTTAATTTAAATCCCAAAATTCATTGTTTATTCCAAATACGCAATTTAATTTCTCCAAATTTAATTTAATTTACAATATTAAATTATAATTATCATTATAATTCAATATCGAAAGGTAATCTTGGATTGTTACAGACTCCCCCTTAACAAAAATTACGTCCTCGCAATTCCTAGAGAAGAATTTGTATTCAACTATTTAATTTCATCACTCAAGAATAAAAGTAAATAAGCTTAAGATATGGAAATATTCTCACCATCGCTATGCGAGGATAGAAAACCGAGATATGAATGCTCGATAAACTCTCTGGTTTCCCAAGTGCAATCGTTGGGATTAGTAGACTATTGAATTTTAACAACCGGCACGTCCTTGTTTCGAAGGCATCTCACCTCCGAAGCACGTAAGCGAAAAGGCTGCTGTACAAATGATAAGTCTGGTGAGATCTCAAGCTCTTGCAAATCAGGAGAATCGATAATAGAATCTGACTCTCGAAGACACTTCCGAAGCTGAGAGATTCGAAACACGTCATGAATGCCAGATAGAAGAGCTGGAAGAGAAACTCTAAAAGCCACAGATCCAATATTTTCAGTAATAGGAAAGGGTCCTATAAAACGAGGAGCCGGTTTCCCAGTCGTGCTGAAGCGCATAACCCCTTGTAGAGGAGAAACACAAATAAAGACAAGATCACCAACAGAGAACTCGAGAGGCTTCCTATAGTTGTCCATGTAGGATTTTTGGCGGCTCTGTGCCTCTTTCATTCTCTACTGAATAAGAATAATCTTCTCAGATAATCGCGAATAGAATCTAGGCCGAGAATAAGCTTGTCTCCAGATTCCAGCCAACATGAAGGTGATTAACATGGCCTTACATAAAGGGCTTCGAAAGGAGCCATATCGATACTAGACTGGAAACTGTTGTTGTAGGAGAATTCCACAAGAGGTAGGTGATCCACCCACTACTACCAAAATCAAGAACGAAAGCATGGAGAAGACCCTCAAGAATACGATTCACCCGTCCAGTCTATCCATCAGACTGCAGATGATATGCTATGCTAGAATTAAGCTTTGTTCCCAAAGCTTGCAGAAGACTCTGCCAGAAATGACTCATGAAAAGCGGATCATGGTCACAAACAATCGAACTAGGAACACCGTGAAGTCTCACGAATTCCTTGATAAATAACTTGGTCAAATGAGAAGCACTCCTATTAAACTTTATATGAATGAAACAGACAGATTTGGTAAGGTGATCAAAATAACCCAAATGCTAGAACGGCCCGATCTCGAACGAGGTAGGCCATCAATGAAATCCGTCGAAATCTGATCCCATTTCCAAAATGGAATCTCAAGAGGCTAAAGGAGACCAGAAGGGCGTTGATGTTCGACTTTGATAAGTTGACAAATCATGCAATTACTCACATAACTTGCTACATCGTGCTTCATGTCTTCTCAATAATAAAGGCAAGTGCATACCGGCATACATCTTACTACTGTCGAAATGAATGGTATACTTAGAACGATGACAATCATCGAGAATGTCATGCCTAAATGCAGAAGCAGAAGGCACAACAAGATGGATCTTCTTATGAAGACACCTATGTGAATCAATACTGAAATCTTGCAACTCCTTATCATGGGACTCAGACTCACAAATCTAAATAAGGTGCATAAGACCGGGATCATGCCGCTGAGCATCGGCAATACGGTACAATAAACTAGGTCGAGCTTCCAAACTGAATAATAAAATGGGAGAATTAGAAGATGGAGCTCGACCATGAATATCACAAAGGGATAAGGTCTCTAGAACATTCAATTCGACTAACATCATAGAAAAAACAGCCGAATGTTTGCGACTAAGTGCATCAGCAACATGATTGCCCTTACTAGGGGTATACTGGATATCGAAGTCATAGGAGGCAAGGAACTTAAGCCAACGATATTGCCTCATATTGAGCTCCTTCTAAGTAAACAGATATTTCAAGGACTTGTGATCAGTATAGAGAATGAAGCGCTCACCTAAATATAGTGTCACCATATCTTCAATGCAAAGACAATGGCAGCTAACTCGAGGTCATGAATGGCATAGTGAACTTCATTCGGTCGCAGTTGCCCAGAAGCATAAGCAACAACCCGATCCTTCTGCATAAGCATGGAACCGAGGCTACAACGACTAACATCGGTGTAGACAACAAGATCATGATTCCCTTCGGGAACCACTTGAATAGGACCATTAGTGAGAAGCTCCTTCAACTGCTGAAAAGAAGATTCATACTTGTCGGGCCAAATAAATCGAACACCTTTTCGAATTCCGAGTAAGGCTGGTGAGAGGAAGCATAATATGAGAGAAATCCTTGATGAATCGATAGTAATCCGCCAATCCAAGGAATCTTTGAATCTCATGAACATTCTCTGGCCTCTTCCAATTCTAGATGGCTTCGATCTTCGAAGGATCGACCAAAATTCCTTTGGAGGAAATAATGTTGCCTAAGAATTTAACCTTATTCTCATAGAAGTGGAACTTAGAGAAATTGCTTTAAGCTGATGGTGATGAAGAATACCCAAGACAATTCTCAAGTGATTAGCTTGCTCGACTTCAGACTTCGAATAAACAAGAATGTCTTCGATGAACACAAGGAAGAACTTATCGAGATATTCCTGAAATACTGGATTCATAAGATCAAAAAAGAAAGCAGAAGCATTAGTCAAACCGAACGACATAATGAGCCACTCATAAGATCCATATTGTCACGGCCTGCCCTTCTCGACCATCGAAAATCAACACAAAATACTCCACAGTATAATATGCCGACGATCGAGTGCCGAAAAAGACAGATTGTTGAGGGAAAAGAAAGAAGATAGAAGAGAGAAGGAACTAAACAATATCAGAATCTAACCATTGCAACGGAATAAAAATATAATATATAATATCAGATCTTTACACAAAATGAAAACTATATCTGTTTTATATATTACATCATCAGAGTATCACAAACAGCGGATATAAACAAATACGGTAATACGTCTAGGACAACAGCTCCTCTCCTGGGCTCCACAGCATCCTTTCCTGTAATTCTATAATACTCTGTCTGACCCAAGCATTATAATGAAATAACACACGAGTCAGTCTGGAACACCAGCTGATAAAATACACCCAAATTGATTATTAAAGTTTCAAAAATCCTCTTGAAAATAAAAGCATCTCGTAAGACCACGCCACAAATAAACATGTCGGGTTTTTACCATACGAGAGCTAAAACATTTCTTATCAAAATCCTCTGATATTATAATAGTATCTATATACAAATACTTATTAAAATAGCCGAAATTGTTACATTTATTAAATTCCAGCCACTAGCCACAAATTGGGTAATACAAACAAAACTCGTAAAAGGCTCGTAGGGAGAATGGATTTCCAACTAATGACTAGGAACTGGGGTACCACCTGTCACAGTACCTATTCTAGATCAGTATACCGAGGACCACGCCCGATCCCCTGCAACACAAGGTCGGGACTACCCCTTACTGGATAATCCCGAGTAAGATCACCTCGCGGTTGGGATCAGCAACCACACCATTAAGCCGAATAAAAAGGACATCTAGACAGGGATGACCTCACCCTAATGGGCGCTACCCACCTAGCCTTGCTACATATCCCTTGATTTTCAGTCATTTCCGGTTGATGAGGCTTGAGGCTAAGCGTTACCTTTTTGAACGTTTCACTTAGAATGCCCATCGTCCAACTGACGAAGTTCCCAAAGCATTCGTCCATACAAGTCCGTCCCGGGTTTGAACGGAACCGAAGGCACTACTCCTACTACATCCATTTTGGAAATATCCTCAGGATTAGTAGCGACTAGCCCTTGCACTTCACTGCTCCATCTTCGACTCCGAACTCGCTTTTCCCACGAAAACGTACAAACCGAATCAAAGTGGTTTTCGAGAAATAAATCCCGATCCCGGTCTCTTCGAAACGATCAACGCATTGGCTAATATTGATAGTCGGTGATTTAACTATCAATTAACATTCACAAAAACCATCAAACAATAAATAATTTCCCCAATATATTTATTAACCTCAAAAATATCTTTGCAAGATATATTTCCATTTCAAACCCTTTTGAAACAGTTTTCAAACCCAACTCTTATCATGGAATAAATTCCCAAACCTTTACTTCCTCTAAAAACATCCAAGTACCAATACTTAAGATTTAAACTAATTTAAATTCTTTATTCTTGAAAATACATTAAAACATTTATATTAAAACTTATTACATGTTTAATTTAATATATATATATATATATATATATATACTTTTAAAAATATTTCGAATAAAACTGCTTTATAAAATATAAACTATTTCTTTAAAGTAAAGGTTAAGCTATCTAAATTTTGAAAATAGGAGTTATGAAATCTATTCAAGTTCCAAATAACTCTTTAACCACTTATTCTTAAAATAAAACTACTCCATATAATATAAATATTAAAAATTATCTTTAAAAATAATACCCTTAAACCCTTTAAAATAATTAGTACTATAACTATTTCAATACTATTTACCTTTAAACTTATGAACTTAAATAATTTCTTAAAAACATTCCTTCAAAAAAAAATTAAAACTTTTAACATTCACTAAAAAAACTGTTTTGAAATGTACTTGGCTTTTTCAGGGAAATACACTTTCATCCCAGAATAAACTAAAGAATTCTTTTTATAAATCCTGCTTGATTTATCTCAATTCAAATTTACGTTTAAATCCCGTAAATTCCTTTCCATACTTTAAAATAAACTCCTTTTATTTTTAAGCATACTTCTATTTCCTGGAAATCACTTTCAAAATGTACTTAAAGTATTTTAAAATATGATTACTAAATTCTTTATTCAAATTGTACTTTTGAGAATCTATAAAAGTTTCTTGAGTAACTTAAATTAAAAATTTTATTTTTATATGAAGTTATTATATCAAATGTTCATATTTAATTCCCTTTAGAAACATAATTCTAACGTACCTTTTAAATAATTAAATACCATAATTACTTAAACAAATATTTACTTTCACTTAAAAACAATTAAAGATAATAATAATTTTCTAAAATATTCTAATAACACCTTTGCAAAATTTTCCAGTTTAAACTTCGAAAATCTTTCTTTGAAACATGCTTAGTTTCCAGGAAAAATACACTTTCCATTCTTTAAAAATTAATCTTGCTATTATTTTTAAAACAATTCACATTTCCTTCTTAAAACACAATTTCAAAACACTTCAAATTTCAACCAATTCCTTGTATTTAATTCCCTTAAATTCATTACCCAAATTTCCCCCATCTCTTCTCTTTTAATTCCAATTTATTTTATTTATATTTTAAAATTCCAAATTATACTTATCCAATCATAACACAGCACAATTTAATTCCCAAATCAATCTATCACAGGATATTAACGAAATATATCACAGAATATAAATAAATTTTCTATTTGTGAGGAATCCAGTTGGATCCCTTCAACCTGTTTTTCCCTGCATCCACAGATATTAGCACAACAAATAAATATCAATCTAGACTGATATTAATATTCATATTCAAACAATCACACAATTATTTAAATATTAACTACTTACACTAACTAGCATTTCAGATGTGAGTGAGATAAACTCACCTTGCATTTTCGACGAGCGTTCAAATTTTAAATTAAATCGAACGGCGTTCGATTTAACCTAAATTTTTACTTGTTCAGAATGATCCCAGAATTGCTCCATTAGTAGTACTCTTCGCTGCGATTCCGGCATCGCCGGTTTTGTCGAATTCTGATAGCGTATTCAAAAGATATTCGGTTTTAAAGATTTGTATATACATAATTTATAAAACAAATTTTCTTTTTATTAATTATTCAATACCAAATAAATTTCGGCCGTACAATAGACAAAGAAAATCAAAGCTGCAACTCTCATCTTCCTCTATCGCGTTCGTCTCCAGGTTAACAAACCCATCGTCGACTCCAAACCTACACGCGCCGCCGCCGCCACGAACAACAAGACCACGATCAGATACCGCCACAACGAAGCCCACTACGCCACCCATCATCGGCCCAAAAAAGAACGAGCTCAACTACCCCTACGTCTCAAAAAATGCGCACGTACGCACGGCCTTCACGGCCAGATTCTGGCGAATCTATTCTGCTTCCATCGATCTTGACCGTTGGATCTGAAGCTCTTGACGAGCTCTTCGATCTTCCAGTTGGAAGAATTCGCTATTACGTGATGGATTGATCGCAAATTAGAGATAAAAGTCGAAGGGTTTCGGCCATTGAATGGTATAGAGTGTCGGCCGCTGAATAAAATTAGGGTTTCGTCCACTTAAACGTATATATATACGTATAACCCAATTATTTTACTATTAAATTCACTTTTAAATAACTTTCTCAAACGATCTCCAAACAACGCATGCCTACAGACGATTATAAGGTTTCATCCACATTCTGAACACAATGGACTGTGTTTCGGAGGCTAATTCGAACATGTGCACGAGTTACGGGAATAAAGGATCAATTTTAAATTAAATAGATTAAAGTAGTTTCTATGCATTTTGAGCTGCTAGGGTCAAAAGACAACTTCGATTGCTACGAAAATTGAAATCCGATAATAACTAACTATTACGAATCCAATGGAACTGGTTTCGTCGAATTCCGAGACTGTGTCCCGGAAGGTTATTTTAACTCGTCGATTAATTCGGGCGATTTTCAAAATCGTCGAAATAATCTAAAATTTCACTTTTAAAACTCTACTAACTTAATTATACGTCATACAGAATTTATATTCACACTAAAAATCATTTTGATTCGTTTCGAATCAAAATCTGATTATTCGCATTATTTAAATATTAAATTTCATTATTAAAATAATATAAAATTCCAAATTTTAAAGTTATCGACTTCTGATTCCATTCAAAAGTCCAACATCATTATTTAAATCCAAATAGACATTAAAATAAATTTTAGTAACCATTTCCGTTCCATTTGCCTCGAGATTCACAAATTATTTCAATTTCAAATAGTTAATTATTATTATTCAAATTCAATTGAATTGCTATATTTGAAATTTAACTAATTTCATTAATTTAACCAAAATCTTTTTATTCAAAATCAAATTATAATCCATATTGAATATTTAAAATGAATTGAATGTTCAAAATCTAACGACCAAAATTCCGGGTCGTTACATTCCTCCCCCCTTATAAAAATTTCTTCCTCGAAATTTGCTAAGTTAAGAAAAATGTTTCCAAACTCATTTACTTACCCAAACTTCTTAGTTAAACTCACTTTACCTAAACTCCAAGTTCCATTTCAAAACCATTTGCTTATTTTAACTTAAAAGTTTTGTTTTCAATATCAATTCAAAACAACTTTACTAATTAACCAAAATTTTCAAAATTTCCAAAAATTTTCTAACTCCCTAAATTTTAGAATTTTTTTGACAGCGTCTCCTTTGTACGGAGAGCGTTTTACAATATCACAATAGATATAAATATACATACATCGATCCACACGGTCGGAAAACAAAATATACCACTATATATACACCATTTCCCAATTTTATTGCATAGGCGTACCTTTTGATTAGCATTTTAAAAGCAAGCCGCTAATATTTTATGCATTTACGCGCTCCAACTCTGTCGATCGCTTTCCGTACCTTTACTTACTTAAAAAAACACACGAGTTTCCAATAATTTGAAAATTTATCAACATTCTGTTCATTAAACTGGCCAAACACATCAATTACATAGTTTAAACAAATAAACTTCATAATTTAACATGTTAGCCATATTTTATCAGCAATCCAAAGATTTCAATCACCATTTTAATTTCCTGACAAATCCAAACTTCATTTTTAAACTCCTCGAATGATTTCAATTCAAGTTTATTTTTTACAATTCATATTTACTACAACCAATTCACTCTCTCTTCAATATGATTAACATATGCTTTACTTATATCAATTTATTCCAATCCAATTCCAAAATTGATTCACAATCAAATTCTTATTTTAAATTTGATACCTTTGCATTTCTTTTATGATCTACTTTCATTTTTATGCAAAACCACTTAATTATATTGCACTTATTCCAATTGAGTCAAAACCAACTTTATTTGCTTCTTCGAATCAATTCACTTCCGTTTACAACAAACGACCAATTTCTATGCAAATTTAAAGTTATCCATGCAAGTAACCATCACTTAAGCTTATAACCATTTAAAATTAATTCCAACTTAGATTTATATTAATATCACCCCATTCTATAATATTTTCAGCTCATACGTTCTTATTTCATCACAATAATTAATTAAAATCCTTTCACTTGCATTTCAATTTTATTATCAAACAATTTCATTCAAGACGCCATATAAAGCTCGACCACAATTATTTTCCAATTTGCTTATGTTCTTTAAATTTTAAAATATTTCCATTTCTTCTTATATCAATTTTATTTTATTTTAATTTGATTCTCATCCAATCAAATTCCAATTCATTTACAAATTTTAACTCAATTTGTTTACTTATTCAATCCATTTTAAATTTTATTTCATCTCCTCGATTCATTCTGAATTTTATTAATAATATGACCATTTTCAATTATCTTATACCCAACTAAATTTTACTTGCATTTTGGACCATATCCTTTTTAACCGAACTTCCTTTCATTCGACAATATTCACATCATAATTGATTCATTTGCCGTATATGTCGAATTTCATTTAATTTAGCTTACGCTAAATTCATCTCCAACAACTCCTTTGGATTTAGTTGAGTGAGCATTTATTTCATTCAATATCATTTATAACACAACTGAATTTTGATTTTAATTAAATCCAAATTCTTCTCAATTCCATTTAATCGAAGTTAAATCCAATTCGATCCAATTTTATTTCTCTATTCAATTTAAATTTTTACTTTGTAATATATAAGTGTTAAAACTTATTTACCAACTTAAGTCCATTCACATCTTATATTTTTCTTTTCCTTATCACATTTTACATCCATTTAGGATTTAAATTTTGAATTTACCATACCATTCAACCATTTTATTTTGGTTTTACAATTTCATTTCCTATTCTTAAGTTCACCAACTCATTTACTTAAAAGTTTATATCGCTCATTTTAATCCATTTACAACTTATAATCACAATTCTAAATTATATATATATGTATAACACTTAATAGCTTAGGAATATAAATTATCATTTCACCATTATACCCCAATTTAATTCAATTTCAAATTCAATTTTATTTAATTTATCCTGAGTTAAATTCAAATATATTTTATTTACCTCATTCACGCAAATCAAATTTTAATTCCAGGATTAAAATTTCTCTTTTTCCTTTCTTATTTAAATCAACTTCACTTCATAAGTTCAATAGTTTATTTATCATGACCTTCACATTTATATTTTTGAATAAGATTCCCAGAATTTAATTGCCGGTTTTATTTCAAAACCATTATAAATAATAATCAACACATACCCACTTGGTATATCAATTCAAATATTCGGATTCCAAAATATCTGGTTTCACCAAACAAATTTCCCTTTCGAAATTTCTAAAACCACCTTTATACCAAACAAGTCCAAACAAATATCATAACCAATCACCATGAAAGCAATCCATTACTCAAGAAACTCGAAAATGAATAATGATGATGTGGCCATCATCATCAGGATTATTTTCCAGCGACTGAAGTGAGTTCAGTGCTTCCTTACTTCCACAAATTCCTTTCAAACAATTTCCATTCAAAAATATTTCCCAAAATAATACTCCATTATTTCCTTCAAACACTTTGGAAAACATTTCAAACATTCCCAAAATTTTAAATTCCTAAACCTTTGTTTAAATACAGTTAAAACACTTTTCAAAATTTTCAAGATTTAAATTCTGGTTCAATTCAAATTTAGTTATTCTTCTTTTGTATAATTTATACTTATAGAATTTTATTTGGTTTCAAATTTTAGATTCTTATTTAATTAAGATATCCACAACCAAGCATCCAAATATATATATTGATTTCAGAAAGTTATTTCTTTTATATCAAAATATAATTTTGGGTAAAATTATTTCATTTACCTACTTTAAAAACAATACCATATCGGTTTATCTTGTTTAAGAGTTTAGAAACCCCTATCGATACGGTTGTACTTCCCGCACCGACCAGAATTCATAAACACTCAACCGATAAGTCAACACAGTATAGAAACAGTTTTTATATTCACTAAAAAATACGCACTCATAGCTATTAATACACTCAACTCATTATAGAGTACTATTGACTCTGTTTAATGAGTAATTTCCCCATTAAAGCCTAGGTTATCGCCAACCTAAGCTCTGATACCACTGTCATGGCCCGCCTTTCTTGACCCTCGAAAATCAACACAAAATACTCCACAGTATAATATGCCGACGATCGAGTGCCGAAAAAGACAGATTGTTGAGGGAAAAGATAGAAGATAGAAGAGAGAAGGAACTAAACAATATCAAATCTAACCATCGCAGCGGAATAAATTATAATATATAATATCAGATCTTTACACAAAATGAAAACTATATCTGTTTTATATATTACATCATCAGGGTATCAAAAACAAACAACACTTACTAGTCTGACAATTTCAAACAATCACAGCAGCGGATATAAACAAATACGGTAATATGTCTCAGACTCCAGCTCCTCTCCTGGGCTCCACAGCATCCTTTCCGATAATTCTATAATACTCGGTCTGACCCGAGCATTATAATGAAATAACACCCGAGTCAGTCTGGAATACCAACTGATAAAATACACCCAAATTGATTATTAAAGTTTCAAAAATCCTTTTGAAAATAAAAGCATCTCGTAAGACCATGCCACAAATAAACATGTCGGGTTTTTACCTTACGATAGCTAACACATTTCTCATCAAAATCCTTTGATATTATAATAGTGTCTATATACAAATACTTATTAAAATAGCTGAAATTGTTATATTTATTAAATTCCAGCTACTAGCGACAAAGTGGGTAATACAAACAAAACTCGTAAAAGGCTCGTAGGAAGAATGGATTTCCAACTAATGGCTAGACACTGGGGTATCACCTGTCACAGTACCTAGGCTAGATCAGTGCACCGAGGACCACGCCCGATCCCCTACAACACAAGGCCGGAATTACCCCTTACTGAATAATCCCGAGTAAGATCACCTCGCGGTTGGGATTAGCAACCGCACCACTAAGCCGAATAAAAGGGACATCTAGACAGGGATGACCTCACCCTAATGGGCACTACCCACCTAGGCTTGCTGCATATCCCTTGATTTTCAGTCATTCATGGTTGATGAGGCTTGAGGCTATGCGTTACAATTTTGAATGTTTCACTTAGAATGCCCATCGTCCACCTGACGATGTTCCGAAAGCATTTGTCCATATAAGTCTGTCCCGGGTTCGAACGGAACCGAAGGCACTACCCCTACTACATCCATTTTGGAAATATCCTCAGGATTAGTAGCGACTAGCCCTTGCACTTCACTGCTCCATCTTCGACTCTGAAATCGCTTTTCCCATGAAAACACACCAACCGGATCGAAGTGATTTTCGAGAAATAAATCCTGATCCTGGTCTCTTCGAAACGATCAACGCATTGGCCAATATTGGTAGTCGGTGATTTGACTATCAATTAACATTCACAACAACCATCAAACAATAAATAATTTCCCCAAATTATTTATTAACCTCAAAAATATCTTTGCAAGATATATTTCCATTTCAAACCCTTTTGAAACAGTTTTCAAACCCAAATCTTCTCATGAAATAAATTCCCAAACCTTTACTTCCTCTAAAAACATCCAAGTACCAATACTTAAGATTTAAACTAATTTAAATTCTTTATTCTTGAAAATGCATTAAAACATTTATACTAAAACTTATTACATGCTTAATTTAAAATACATATATACTTTTAAAACTATTTCGAATAAAACTGTTTTATAAAATATAAACTATTTCTTTAAATTAAAGGTTAAGCTATCTAAATTTTGAAAATAGGAGTTATGAAATTCTATTCAAGTTCCAAATAACTCTTTAACCACTTATTCTTAAAATAAAACTATTCTATAAAATATAAATATTAAAAATTATCTTTAAAAATAATACCCATAAACCCTAAAAAAAAAATTACTACTATAACTATTTTAATATTGTTTACCTTTAAACTTATGAACTTAAATAATTTCTTAAAAACATTCCTTTAAAAACAAATTTAAAACTTTTAACATTCACTAAAAAAATTTCTTTGAAACGTACTTGGCTTTTTCAGGGAAATACACTTTCATCCCAGAATAAACTACAAAATTCTTTTTATAAATCCTGCTTGATTTATCTCAATTCAAATTGACGTTTAAATCCCGTAAATTCCTTTCCATACTTTAAAATAAAATTCTTTTATTTTTAAGCACACTTCTATTTCCTGGAAATCACTTTCAAAATGTACCTAAAGTATTTTAAAATATGATTACTAAATTCTTTATTCAAATTGTACTTTTGAGAATCTATAAAAGTTTCTTAAGTAACTTAAATTAAAAAATTTCTTTTTATATGAAGTTATTATATCAAATGTTCATATTTAATTCCCTTTAGAAACATAATTCTAAGTTACCTTTTAAATAATTAAATACCATAATTACTTAAACAAATATTTACTTTCACTTAAAAACAATTAAAGGTAATAAAAATTTTCTAAAATATTCTAAAAACACCTTTGCAAAACTTTCCAGTTTGTACTTCGCAAATCTTTCTTTGAAACATGCTTAGTTTCCAGGAAAAATACACTTTCCATCCTTTAAAAATTAATTTCGCTATTATTTTTAAAACAATTCACATTTCTTTTTTAAAACAAAATTTCAATACACTTCAAATGTCAACCAATTCTTGGAATTTAATTCCCTTAATTCATTACCCATATTTCCCCTTGCTCTTCTCTTTTAATTCCAATTTATTTTATTTATATTTTAAAATTCCAAATTATACTTATCCAATCATAACATAGCACAATTTAATTCCCAAATCAATCTATCATAGGATATTAACGAAATATATCACAGAATATAAATAAATTTTCTATTTGTGAGGAATCCATTTGGATCCCTCCAACCTGTTTTTCCCTGCATCCACAGATATTAGCACAACAAATAAATATCAATCCAGACTGATATTAATATTCATATTCAACCAATCATACAATTATTTAAATATTAACTATTTAAACTAACTAGCATTCCAGATGTGAGTGAGATAAACTCACCTTGCATTTCCGATGAGCGTTCAAATTTTAAATTAAATCGAACGGCGTTCGATTTAACATAAACTTTTACTTGCTTAGAATGATCCCAAAATTGATCCACTGCGTAGTACTCGTCGCTGCGATTCCGACGTCGCTAGTTTCGTCGAATTTTGATAACGTATGCAAAAGATATTCGGTTTTAAAGATTTGTATATATATAATTATAAAACAAATGTTCTTTTAATTAATTATTCATTACCAAATAAATTTCGACCGTACGATAGGCAAAGAAAATCAAAGCCACAACTCTCATCTTCCTCTATCGCGTTCGTCTCTAGGTTATCAAACCCATCGTCGACTCCAAACCCACACGCGCCGCCGCCACCACGAACATCAAGACCACGATCAGATACCGCCACAACGAAGCTCACTACGCCACCCATCATCGGCCCAAAAATGAACGAGCTCGGCTACCCCTATGTCTCGAAAACTGTGCATGTACGCACGACCTTCATGGCCAGATTCTGGCGAATCTACTTCGCTTCCATCGATCTTGACCGTTGGATCTGAAGCTCTTGACGAGCTCTTCGATCTTCCAGTTGGAAGAATTCGCTATTACGTGATGGATTGATCATAAATTAGAGACAAAAGTCGAAGGGTTTCGGCCATTGAATGGTATAGAGTGTCGACCGCTGAATATAATTAGGGTTTCGACCCCTTAAACGTGTATATATATGTATAACCCAATTATTTTATTATTAAATTCACTTTTAAACAACTTTCTCAAACGATCTCCAAACAACGCGTGCCGACTGGCGATTATAAGGTTTTACCTACATTACAAACACAATGGAACGTGTTTCGGAGGCTAATTCGAACTTGTGCATGAGTTACGGGAATAACGATCAATTTTAAATTAAATCGATTAAAGTAGTTTCTATGCGTTTTGAGCTGCCAAGGTCAAACGACAACTCCGATTGCTACGAAAATTGAAATCCGATAATAACTAACTATTACGGATCCAATGGAACTTGTTTCATCGAATTCCGAGATTGTGCTTCGGAAGGCTATTTTAACTCGTCGATTAATTCGAGCGATTTTCAAAATCGTCGAAATAATCTAAAATTTCACATTTAAAACTTTACTAACTTAATTATACATCATATAGAATTTATATTCACACTAAAAATCATTCTAATTCGTTTTAAATCAAAATCTGATTATTCACATTATTTAAATAATAAATTTCATTACTAAAATAATATAAAATTCCAAATTTTAAACTTATCGACTTCTGATTGCATTCAAAAGTCCAACATCATTATTTAAATCCAAATAGACATTAAAATAAATTTTAGAAACCATTTCCGTTCCATTTGCCTCCAGATTCACAAATTATTTCAATTTCAAATAGTTAATTATTATTATTCAAATTCAATTGAATTGCTATATTTGTAATTTAACTAATTTCATTAATTTAACCAAAATATTTTGTCAAAATCTAATTATAATCCATATTCAATATTTAAAATGAATTGAATGTTCAAAATCTAACGACCAAAATTCCGGATCGTTACACATATCAAGTTGGAAAAGTAGTAAGAGGAATGCTATCTTTTGCAACTCGGAGCTGATAAAAACCAATAGCAAGATCGAGCTGAGTGAAGACCTTAGCACCACTCAGTTGATCGAACATATCGTCAATCCTAGGCAACAGACATATATTCCTTATGGTCAACTCGTTAAGCTTACAATAGTCGATGCAAAGCCTAAGATTCCATCAGACTTCTTCACGAAGACGATCGCGACACTTCATGGTGAAAAATTGGACTGAATCAGCTGCTTGGACTCAAGCTCGCTTCTTGAGTTCCTCATTTTCCTTTGTCGACATCCTCGTGGGAGGACGACTAACTGGCTACGCGTCAGGAATGAGATCAATGTGGAACTCAATCACCCGCTTGGGTGGCAAACTCAAAACAGGTTCAAATACATTAGAGAAATCACAAATAATAGGAATACGAGATATATCATCATTATCTCATGAATCTAGAGAATATAAAGCCATTTCGGAATTATCCACCATTTGAAGAACAAGTGATAGTAGAGTGGACGAATCTAGATTTTGAAAATATAAAACTCTCTCAGAACAAATAATCTTGGCATCGTATCGCACTAGCCAGTCCATACCTAAAATCATATCAAAACCCAAATAAGAAATAAAGTGCAGATTCACACGAAAGGAAAATCCACATAAAACAATATCAACATCATCACAAAGCATGCTAAGGGTTGTAGAACCCCCGATAGGATTCACAATCCTCAATGAAGTCACAGCGCAAGAAATATCCAAAGAAATATCATTAACGAGCTCTTTCGATACGAATGAATGTGACGCATCCATATCGAAGAGAACTCGAATAGAACAATCATGGAATAAAATAGAGCCTTCAAGGATAGAAGGAGATGTACCTTTGCGCTGAGAAGACCCTCCAGAAGCATCCACTACGTTCAGTTTGCCAGATTGGGTGTTACTAGGAGCAATGAGACCAGTGGCAAGATGGTGGCCTTCCTTCTTGTAATAATGACAAAAGAGAAGCTTAGGACAATCACGAATCATGTGGTCAGGAGAACTACAATTGAAACACCTCTTCCCAGTAGGAGGTGCTCTACTAGGCTAAGAACTAGGACCAGATCCAACAAGCTTCTTCTTCTTGGAATGGAAAGACTTCAGCTTATGAAATGGAAACTTCTTCTTATTAGGGTTCTTGCGAACCTCAAACTCATCACCACTATCACACTCCTTCTCGACGGCTTCATAATGAAGCGCCGAGTCAACCTACTCCTTGAAAGAAACCTTAAGTTGGAGCATCAAAGACTTCTTCAAATACTTCTTACGACCGGAGACAAAATTCGGATTCTTCTTATAGGGAGTGCTGATGTATTCAAGACCATACTTAGATAAGGCCTCAAATGAAGGAACATAATATGAGATAGAGGACTTCCCTTGCTTCAACTCAAGGGAGCGATAGACCAATAAAGCATTCTCAGATTCAGGAACAAACTTGAGTTCGAATTGTTCCCAAAACTGAGTCCAAGAAAGAGTATACTCATCAAGCTCGGTTACGAGAAGCTCGTACCAGTCAAGGGCACGCTCTTGCAATAGGGTAGATGCTAGAAGAACTCGGTCATGGTAAGAAAGATCCATGCGAGAGAATATGCACTCACATGTACGAATCCAAGCTTAGACCTCTAGAACGGACTCGGTGCTTTTGAACAGCTTTCCTCCGAGATGAGAGAAATCACTGCTTATGCGTACAAACACAAACTTGCACGAAGGAGATGATGGAGTAGGAGATGGAGGCCGAGTTCTCATAAATAACTCTATAAAACGATCGGTAGATATATATAAATGCCGTCTGGATGAGAGCAGCTGGATTTCCCAGCATCCAAGCATCATCCTCTGCCACTACCAGCCATTAGCTTAAAGTTAAGATAAGATAAATATTATTCACAGGGTAGATATCATTAATTCAATAAGGAATACTAAAGAATTAAAATGCATTCCTAGAAGTATTCCCAAACTTCTATCTACCCCAAAGGACGAGAAAAGGTCAAAGGCACAATGATTAAGGAATTTGTAACACTTGCACTACACTTAAATATACCATAATATCATATTTTGTTCTCAACTCAGCTCTGATACCAAGCTGTGATGCCCCACCTCAAGACCCACATTAACAAAGAGTATTACTGGGTAATACTGTCTGCTAATGTGGAGAATAAGGCTGGTTAGGAGCGACCATCCATAGTCTTGTCTTAAATATCTATTGAATACGTCGACAAATGCTATATTATTATTTTTTCTATCTCAAGTGGAATGATATATCCAATAAATACTTAATATAAAGCCATAGGTTGCTATAGGATCTATCAAAATAAAATACGACAACTCAAATGTAAACATATCATAGAACAGTAGATCATCACATATATAAACATATACAGATACATCACAGGGTATACAAAATGATATATATCATGTGGTATAGCAACCATAATATACAAATGAGTCAAAAGAATACACATGTCAGAGTAGCAAACAAAAAGGACTACACAAAAATTTATAACAGAAAGACTAGCAGAATAGTCCATGAGGAAGTAGAATAGGCTAAGTCCAAATGTACCTGACCTGAATTACCTTGGTCTGACTCGAATATAAATACACGGGTCAGTCTAGCTAAATAGATCGGTTATAAGGATAAGTGTTGTATAGTTACTTCATGTGACGAAGGTATCACTACACAATATATAAACTCAAAAGAGATAGAACAACCCATAAAATACTAAATATAGCAAGCCTCGTATCATCGACATTCATAAAACATCAAATATGGTTTAAGGGAAAAACCTAAACCCGGCAAATCGACAACCCAAAACATGCACAAAGAGATTCCATCTCAAACACGCCATAAGGCAAATATATCTCCAAAAAGGTGAATAAAATCTCAAGCAAACGCCAAAAGGCAAATCTCATATAATGTCGCCAAAAGGCGAATCTCAATAACGCCAGTGTACGTAATACAAATATCAAAAATAAGACTCCCAAGAGTTCAAATTCCTGAAAGATAATCACCACAAATATATATCGATTGGTTTAAGGGACCAATTCCTAAAAGGGGCGATACACTAGGGAAAATAGCCAAAGAAATCACCTCTAAAGTTTACCATGTGCATGTAGCCAAAGCCTTGCCAAGTACTGTCATCTCAAATAGGTACCTCACCCGATGGCAAAACGTCACAATGACAAATACGCCGCAATGGTAAATGCTGCAATGGCAAACATCGCAATAGCAAATGCCTCGAAGACAAATACATCGCAATGGCAATGACCCGAAGGTCTAGTACTGGCATGCTGCAATGACAAATGTGTCACAAACTCTTGGATATGAACCCGAATAGTGTTAACGTGTGTCCTATACCACACGGTTGCACTAAACGGTTTACTAACCGCTAGTAAATTTCACACTCAAAGTGGTAAAAAGTTTACCTCATCTCATCGGTAAACTCGACTTAAAGGTCAAAACGATCAAACAGACAAGTCGGGAATTAACCGATAAGATAAATGCATGTGTCTCATATCACGTGTTTTACCAAACCATTTAAATCTCCTTCTCATTCGCTCGAATAATGCAAAACATGTAATTTATATATAAAATAATTTACTTTGAAAACAAGCTTTGAAAACCATTTTTCGAAATCAATTTGAAACCCATATTTGAAAATTCCCTTATTATAGAGAATAAATAGGTTTTACGATTGAAAATACTTCAAAATATTATATAATAATTATTTGAAATGCCCATTAATTTTAAAAATTATTCCAAAAAGATTTGGAGAAAACTGAGCTAAAAAACAAGGAAAAACACTCAAACCGATATTCAAATTTCAATTCATATTAAATTCAAAATAATTCAAAATTTGAATTTACAAATCACCAAAATTTGACTAGTCTATTGGTAGACATCATGGCCTTTAATTTTAATAAATAACAATTTGAAATATTGCAGAAAATGCAAGAAAAACGAGTCGGAAACACAAAGCAAAGAGCAACCAAGGCAGCCGGAAGGGCTGCCTCCAGGTCGACCTCCTTAGTCCTTAGATCAACCATTAGGTAGATATAGGAGGCATCTGGGTCGATAGGTAGGTCGAGCAAGGGAGGTTGGCCTGTTCACTTGGTCTCTACATTTTTGTTTCAGGCGATTCCTGCTCGTGAACTGATTTTCTAGCTTGAGTTTAGCGTAGCAAATGACCTCAGTTTTCAACAAAAATTTACAGAGATGTAACTCAACATGCAAGCTACCAAATGCAAGAAATCTAGTAGCATTTCATTTCCAAAATCACAAGATACAAGGTCTGAAAGTAGCAATGGAAACTGACTATGATAGAGAAAGCCTTGAGAACCTGTAGATAGCAATTACAGAACATGCCAAACAAATACAGTAAAAAATTTGAAAAATTCTTATTGTAAAAGGAATGTGGTGATGAAATCATATGATTTGGAGTTTTATCCTTTTTTTATCTCTAACTTGCAAAAATATTTGAATTTGATGGAATTTGCTAAAGAAATTAGCTTGGTTTTGAAAAATAGGTGAAAAGGTTTCTTATTTTCTATTTCAACTGGAGGAAGAAGAAGAAGGACTGGAAAATGAGCATACAACCAACTCCCTTTTCTCCTTCTTATCAGGCCAAAGCTAAATGGGCTAAGATGGATTTGAAAATAAAAATAAATAAAATGGTTTAGGCTAAAATCAACACTTACAAAACAAAAATTCATCATCAATTGGGTTAATAAAATTCCTGTTCGTTAATGGCGATATTGGCGACCATTTCCTATTCGTTCATTTTTCGTTCGTTTTGCTTCTCTTCCCTTTGATTTCCTGCTCGCCCCTTCCTCCCCCCTCCTTCCCTCTGCCTCCCCCTTCGTATGCCTGTTTCTCCTTCCCATCTCCCCCAACCGCTCCTTCCCCTTCCCGCTCAACCACCAGATCTGGCCGTATTTTCAGCGTCATGCCGTCTGCGTCGATATGTCCATTGCCTCTTCTCCATTATATCACCGACTTTCCACCTTTGCCTGCTACACATCCTTCTCCTCATGCTCTTGCCGCTTGCCCTATTATAGGTCATGTGGCTTCGAATATTAAGCCTGCTGTTGTCTCTTAATCTGGGAATGGTGCATTGCCTTCGATTGCATTCGGTAAGGTGCCCCTTTCTCTCGATGCGTGCTATGATGTGTCGGGTCTAACTGTTAATTCGAAAAGTGATTTGGGCAATACTTGTTCTGTATTAAATGTGAATGACTCGAGTGTAGTTCTCATTGTCTCTGATGTTATTGGAATGATGGATGGTCAGAATGGACGTGAATTGCGTATAGCTACTGCTGTTTCGTCTTGCGTTGGTCGTCGCCCTGATGGTGCTTGTGTTAATGCCTGTGATAAATGTTTTCCCCATCTCAACAATATGTGTTCAGGTTGTTCGAGCTATATTGCTTCAGTTGGTATGACCCATGATGCAGTGCATCTTGGAACATCATGTCATAATCCTGCTGCCCCTTCCCTACCTGGATCCAAATCCTGGTCCTCACTTTTCTTCTCTCTGCCCCATAACACGGGTGACTACAAACCAATTGAGTTTGAAATTGTTGAGGAAAATGGAATAATGATCCCTCCTCCTATTGTGTTGCAAGCCGGTTTGGACTTTTGGTCAGATTATTTAGTTGGTTTCTTTTTGGATCCAAAACACCGCCTGCTTGATGCGACTACTGTTTGTCGTAGGACCTGGAAGCTTTGTGGTGAATTACATGTTAAGCTGGTTGACTCCATGTATTTCCTTAAGTTTTCATCCCCCGAGGAACGCCGCCTACTTTTTTGATGGGCAACCCTTTATTATTACTCCTTGGTCCCCAACTGTGGCTAGTGCACGTGAGCAAGTTCTTTCTATCCCTGTTTGGGTTTATTTTTCGCAAATCCCCTCTGCTCTTCAACCTTTGCTTGGTTTGAACTGGCTAGCTTGTAACGTAAAAAAATTGAAATGTTTTGATTCAAATATAGTTGCGCATGAAAAATTGGTGTATGCTAAGGCTCTGATTGAGATTTTCCCTGGTAAGCCTCTCCCTTCTTCTATTCCTGTTCAGCTAGCTGTTGGGCGTCTTGTGGAGGTCCGTGTTCGCTACGGTTGGGTTTCAGATATTTGTACCTCCTGTCACTCTTTTGGCCACCTGGCTATCGCCTGCTCGCAGTCTGTTGTCTCTGCTGCTGCTCCTAAGATCCCTCTGCCTCGCTTCCCGCTTAGGAAATGGGTTCCTAAGGTTTCTTCCTCTGTCTCCACTTTTGACCCTCTCTGGCAGTTCCTTTCTCTATCCTGGGTCCGCCTCCAGCTTCTGCTGCTAGCCTTGCCTCCCTTTCTGCTTTGTTGGTCGCTGGTGATGTTTTTGCAATTCCTGTTGATGCCCCTGATCCTGGTCCGCCTCGTCCTTCTGTTGTTTGGGTTGATGCTGAGAGGTGTTAGGTTGATCTAATTTTCGATATGAGATCTAACCCCTTGGATGATTCTTACTTTAGATTCGTTTCCGATGATCATCTAGACCTTAGGTGCCTTCATTACAGACCTTCTAGTGATTCCTTAGTTCTTGATTTGGACGGACATTTCACTAGTTCGAATTCTATCATGCTTGCCGATTCTACCGGGATCGTACTTTCATTTACTCTTCTGATGCTGTGGCTTATGATCCTTGTCTTGCTACCTGTTTCCGTCCCTTTGCTGGATTTTTGGGGAATGTCCCTTTGGTGTCTTCCCAGGTTTTAGTGGATGATGGTGATTCTTCCTCTTCGGAGGAGTAGTTGTTTTTAATATTCATTTAGTAGTTGTGGTATGTCTATCACAATCTTGTGTTGTATTTTTTTCTTTTTCTTAGTAGTTAAGATGCTTTTACCTTACTTATGTACTTCAAGTTTTGTTACGTTCGTAATAAAAAGTGGGCGGCCCGCTATAAAACCAGCTGGTCTTGCCAAAAAAAATCAACATTTACCAAAGAAATATGTGTATATATCACATATACACAAATAAAAATTCATCTTCTTCTTATTTACACAAAAGAAAAATATGAAATTTGCATACTTGTAAAATAAAGCACTTCTTACCATATAAAAAAATTATTTTATATTTTTAAAACATTTTTATTATTAAAATCCTTAATTTAACAAAAATACACCATTTTAGAAATAAATAAATAAAATATTGTTTTTAAATTCTAAAATTCCAAAAAGTTGATCTTCTCACTTAGAAAAATATTTCAAATCATTTCAAATATTCTTTATAGGCAAAATTTATATTTAACCCAATTTCCACCTTTTATTTCAGTAAA
Organism: Allium cepa; assembly: GCA_030765085.1. NCBI lineage: Eukaryota > Viridiplantae > Streptophyta > Magnoliopsida > Asparagales > Amaryllidaceae > Allium > Allium cepa. The sequence goes on from CM060939.1 coordinate 123,543,493, forward strand.
CTACCTTTTAAAATTACATACTTATTTTAAAAATTATTAAAAGAAGAAAATGGATTATAATTAATATAGTTATTGCACATTCTCCAAAATGAAATCATCTTTATTATTTAAAGCCCATATTCCATTTGTTATCGCTCCAAACAAAATAGAATAAATCATGGAATTCCATTTTCTTATTTTAAATTCCAAAATTCATTGTTTATTCCAAATAAACAATTTAATTTCTCCAAATTTAATTTAATTTACAATATTAAATTATAATTATCATTATAATTCAATATCGAAAGGTAATCTCCAAATTAGGGTTATTACAATTTACAACACGAACTAGACATAGGCATCATTTCTGTTTTGTTTGATGAATAATGGTACCTAGCGAGAACCCAAATATCAAATTAAATATAACACAATAGCACATTCCATTTTTAAAACTTCATTGGCTTGAAATTAAGATATACAGAGAGCATTCAAGTTTAACAATCAAAATCAATGTATAACCAAATGTGAATACAACGTCGAAAGAAAAAGAAGCAAATACTATGATGATGATGGTGATGCATAAGGAAACTAAAATAAAGACCAACATAGTTGGTTGCCGTCAATTAAATGCAATATCGTGTGTTATAGAAGCATGACACTATTCATTAACTGACTATTCCTTCCTCTGGCTCTCTATTTCCCTAACCACTTCGCAAAGATACAAGCCTAATATAAATGCTAAGAACCTGTATTTGGGTTTTTGGCCCAGAAGGAACCAATAAGAAATAGAACAATCTCGTGTATGCAGGATGGTCCAGAACTCAACCAGAAAAGCTAGGACGAGGAATTAATAAGGGCCAAGGTATATGACTAAGGCAACAACTAGGATCAACGAGGCTGAGGAATCGGCATCCTTTTATTCCAATCATTAGCTGAGCGCAAACTGAAGGATCGATTTCACCCTAGAGGGGGGGTGAATAGGGTGATAGTGTAAAGTATAAAAATTAATCGCGGAAGCTTATAAATTAATTTCAATTCAGATCACAGAATAGAAGCACAGATATCGCAGAATATAAATAACAGAATAAAACAGAACAACACAGAATTTACCCAGCTTCGGCAAAACCCTGCCTACGTGCTGCCCCCAAGGTTTCTACTAGAAATTAGATAGTCCCTCGCTTACACACGTAAACTCGCTATACACCGCTATTGACTAATCTAACTCTACGCTCAAAACCCTGCCACAACTCAACTACCGAGTTGCGAATTCTCAAGCTACACACCGTAGCTTGTCCCCTAGTCACACGACTAGAAATTAAACGGTTAAAAAAGAAAATACAGATTAAAAAACAATTTAAAAAACAAAGCCCTATAAATATAAACTAAAACCCCTTTTTATATTTAAAACCCTTTTACTCTAAACAAAAAATTAGCCGGCCTTTCTTTTCTTTATTAGTTGACCCGATACTTCTTTCTGGCTTGAACAAATGGCGGCAACTGAATTAGGGCTTGTGAAAAATTTGAGTCTTTCGTTCCTCTTGCGCTCTGATCTTTGGGCTTTTCGAAGTGCCGTTCCTAAATTCGATAGAATTGTTGATTGTTTCGAGAATTGCCTAGCTCGATCGATTTCTCGTTGCTCTCTCTCTGGCTACTTCGAGTTGATGAAGTTCAACTTCGATTCGGTATGTGATTTTTATTTATGCTGTTCTGTTATGCTTCATTGAACTCCATACATCTGCCGATGATGTGAATTTGATTTATATAGGGTTTTTAACCCTAGATTTGCGTTCGTATAAATTTATTTGAATTTGTCTACTGAATCACTTCGACCACTTGATGATGCTTGAATGATTGAGATTGATTTGACTTGTTCATAAACGTATATTTCTGATTTACTTGCTACTCACGGCTTTGAAATTGTCTTGCTCATCACGGTCATGATTTTGCTGGTTCGACTTGGCATTGACTGTTTCAATTTGACACACACTTGATTTCTGATTTGTGAATTATTCAACACCTTGTTCATCTATGCACTGACATTTTCTTTGACCAGTTTATTTTCTTTGGTCATACTGTTGAAATTGATCTTTACTGTGAACGTCGACTTTACATTTTCTTTGTTGTGACTGGACGTGAACTTGTAGTCTTTTGTTTGTGTGCTCGAGTCTGCATTGTTGCATTTCACTAGACTGATCTGTAGCTCTGTTCATCACGACTTGATTTGTTCATATTGAAATTCATTTGTGAATTCATGTGCTAGTTCATTAGCTCTTGATTTTATACTGCAGTTATCTTCGATGTGATTTTATACATCTGATGGGATTTAATTTTGCAGTATTGTATATATAAACTTGATGGTCGTTGCTGTGTATAACATGTTGCACTTTCACCTGTTTACTACTCTTCATTCACTTCAGTATTCTTCACTGCCTGGCTTCAACTTGAATATGCTTTGACTTTTGTGATGTGGTTATCGTCTCTGTATATTTGAAGCTTGGTGTCATATTTGCTGTGCTCAAGCTCTTTGCACACTGATGCACTACTTGTTGTTTCCAGTTGCACTTGGTCATTTGTTCACCTGCATGTAGTTTGAACTGTGCATTTGGACTTGAATCTGTAATCTTCCTCATGTATACACATGCATATGTATGTGTGTGTGTATGCTTGTGTTGGTTCATTGGTTTACTGTTGCATACTGTTGTTGGTATATTTGCTGGCGTCACTTGAGTTGTTTCACTGCCATACTTGATGATGTGGCCTGTACTTGTGTACTTCTGGTATGCTGCAACTTGCATCTTTGTTGCATTTGCTTGAGTTTGTGTTATCTTTACTTGCATTGCTTTGTAGATGTTCTCTGGTTTGCATTCTTCCATACTGCTATGTTGTTGTATATTTGTGACATTCATGTTGCTGCTGCTTAGTGTCTTGAAACTCGGCCTATTGTGTACTTCATATAGTTGGTTCATGTTGTTGCTTATGTTGGTGGCCATCTTCAAGTCAGTTTGCATGATCAACTTGTTGCAGTTAATGGTTGCTGTGCACTTTTGTGCTTGCATTTTGATGCAGTCTTCCTTAGCATGCTACTGATTGGTGTTTCATTTCTTGTGATATCCATGTTGCAACTGTTTTTGACATGTTAACTGCCCTGTGTTGAATCCAGTTTCAAAAACTCGGGTTTGACCTTGTGCTCGTGTCGAAATTTTGAATATACTGCACGTGAGTTGAACCCGGCTTTTCATTTGGGTTTGACCTGTGCTCACCTGTCCCTGTAAATCAATCAAGTGTATATCGGTGTGCACGGCCTTGTGGCATATACAGTAATACACTGTGTATGTCACAAGTTGTTCGTGTATGATGAATTCAAATTTAAATTATGACGAACAATCCAAATAACTGAGGCAAATCATATTTTCAAAAATTCACGTTTTATTTTTGAATTGCAAAAATATTTCTTTTTCAATTTTACTGCGTTAGTTTATATTTTTGCAGATTTCTCAGATGCTGGATTCAAACTGGAATGCAGTTGAAGATAAAAATACGAGTGTGAGTGATATGTAGTGAGGTGCTGATGTAAATGTGAAAAATGTAATGTAATCAAAGTTGTATAGTTATAGTGAGAGCTTGAAATTGTACTATTCAAAATTGTAATAAATATTTATTTGAATAAAATATTCGTTTGAATTCAAATTCTGTGTTATTTATTTTATTCAGCAAATATTTATTTAATCTGTGAAAATAAATAGTATATTATCAAATACATTTAAACGAATGTATATATGTTTATTATCATCAAACAAAAATCATATAAGCGCATATTCAACAATCTCCCCCTTTTGATGATAACAAACATATATTTAAGATTTTGAATATATTAAATGTATTTGATCATATTTATATCCTAATTGCTCCCCCTATTTAAATGCTCCTCTCTACACAATACTCCCCCTACATATATGCATACAAATAAAAATGAGCCTAGATGCAAATGGAAAATTATTTGACCTTTGCTTGATTTTATTTGACAAAATCTTAACTTTTCTCTCTCCCTTTTGTTATCAGCAAAAGAATTATAGTGTTAGAGAAAATAGAAATAAAGTGATTGATATTAATTCAACTTTAAAACTCAATTGAATATAAATATTAAATTTCGATAAAAAATAAAACAAAAATCATAAATATTTTGTTAGGCGCATATTCCACTTTTAGAATGATGGAAATGATGTCATCATATAAAACCATACAGTTGTGTCTATTTGTGGTATATTTATATCAGGAATTTGAATATCTACTAACCATGCATAACCGTTAGGACTTTTAAATGAGATTAGTAGTATTCCAATTTTATTTTTAAAAATTGAATTCAAGTATCTTCTAACCACGCATAACCGTGAGGACTTTTAAATGGGATTAGAATCAACTTGTTTATTTTAAAAATCAACTTTTGATATGCGTTCCATACATGCATAACCGTGAGGACTTTTAAATGAGCATGGAAGCACATAACAAATTCCAAGTAATTCACCCATGCATAACCGTGAGGACTTTTAAATGAGAGTGAATACTTTGGTATTTATTTATTTATTATTATTATTATTATTATTATTATTATTTTTTTAAAAATGTGAAAATGAAAAACGAACGATTCCTGTTTAAAGTATCACATATTGACAAACTATATAGAATTTTGATGAGTGATGGTTGTTAGAAATATGATAGACATAGAGATGGTCATGGAATTTGTACCAACAAAAAGTTTTATAACTCTTGTTTAAATTTCTAAAGAAATTTTCTAATTATACTTTCTCGAGTTATAATATATGATCAATATCAACACTCATCGCTTTTTCAATCACCATTTTTCTTTTCGATAATCATTAGGGAGTTAGATTAGTCAATATAGTCATTTAAAATCAAATTCAAAAATAATTATGAAACCAATTTTTCAAAATGACTAATCTGAAAATATGGTCAATAATGATTTTCTCCAGGGGGTTTTAAAAGAAAATTTTCTGCTATTTGAAAATTATTTGAAATGAAGAATATGCAGATATTTTCTTTGAAAAAACAATGCAGCAAATGAATGTTTCAAAAATTAATCACGTTACACTAATAATTTTTCTATCAACTATATTACCAGTGTAATCTGCATCTGAATTTTACTTTCACTCAATTATCACTCATTGAATTTTATTGACAAAACCATGAAGTGTGCACCAAGAATTTCAAATTCAATTTTAACAACAATTTAAATAACATTCTTTTGAAATTGAAGCCATGTAAATAATCAAAAATCGTGAATATAGAGTTAGCCATATTATAACCAATTGTATTATCCAACAAAAACACTATTTTTAATCCAAACTGATATATAAGAAGTAATTCAAAAAATCTAGAGATTTTTATAGTGTTTTTGGCATAAGAGTATAATTGGTCAACTATGTTGAATAAGTCAGAATCATCATCTTTTCATCATCTCAATATTGGCTGATTTTACTTCAGAATACGGTGCAGATTATCACATTTAATATATCGTTCAAAACATACCATTACCTGTTTTACCTTTACGATATTTTCCGTTGTTGTTCATTGTGATTCTGTCACCCTTATACTAGGCTAAGGAACTTAGCTTTGTCGCCCGTTGTGTTTCTGGAACATCCAAAATCCAGAGAACACTATTGTTGTTCCTTAGCCTGCCACCACACCTACACGGAAAAGGATTTATGTGACCTATTTGTTTTTATAGGTCCATGGTTGTTAGTGGCAGAAAATTTTGAAAAATAATTTTGTGTAGACCCAAAACTATTTATAATTGTTCCCTTTGGCACCCAAATTTGTTTAACTTTGAGAGATTTTATATTTGTGCCTTTTGGAACCCAAATCGATATAGTTTTCACATGTTTGGGTCTATACCAACAATTATTGTGACCGTGTCCAAATTTTCTACAAATTGTGCACATAGAATTAACTTGATTAATCTTGTTTTCAACAATTTTCGAATTATTATATCCAAGTCCTTGTCTAACCGTATTAACAGTTTGCTTTCCTAATAGCATATTCAACGATTTTTCACTTTTTGAAAATTTATCTAAAGTCGTTAACAATTGTTGGACTTGTGATTTGAGAGATTCATTTTCGTTTAACAACTGTGTGCACTTTTTAATAGAATTCTCTCTCCTAGTATTTTCATTCTCCTTTAAAATCAGAATTTCATTTTCAAGCGATTTTATTTTAATTTCTGATTTTTTAATTTCTTCATCAAATGTTGGACACTTATCACACTTAGGGATCCTACTTTGATAGGTTTTAACTAATTGATCAAGTTGTTTATTACATTCTATCAAAGTATCTTTTTGAGATTCAAGTTTGGCATATTTTTCCCTAAGTCGTTCAAAACAACCGTTTACTTCATGAAAATATATAAGCAACTCAGAATGGGTAAGTTTTGATACCTCACTTGGCTCGTCATCGTCACTGTCAGTTGTATCACCTTGAAGACACAATTCTGCCTTTTCGCTTTCACTGCCAGTGCTTTGATCATTCTCGTCTATTTCATCCCAAGTGGCTACAAAACTTTTCTTTTTCTGTTTCTTTCCATGGCTGGATTTAATTTGTGGACAATCGGGCTTGATATGGCCGGGTTTGTTGCAATTATAACAAATAAAATTTTGTTCTTCTGAGTAGTCTAGTGCTTTGGCTATTCTGCTTTTTGCCTTTTGATTTCGAGCTGAATTTCCATGTTTTTGATTCCATTTTTTGAATTTCCTTATTAACAGCTCCAATTCTGCTGCTCCATCATCTTCATCGTTATCATCATCACTTTCGGTTGTTCCTTTGAGAGCTATTGATTTCTTTTGAGTGTCACCTCCTTCACGCTCTTCTTTGAATTTCATTTCAAGCTCATAAGTGGTGAGATTTCCGATGAGTTCCTCAACTTTAAGTTGTTTTAAATCTTTCGATTCTTGTATGGCAGTTACTTTTGCTTCAAAGCTTCGTGGAAGGACTTTGAGGATTTTCCGGACTATTTCTAATTCGGTGTATGTTTTTCCGAGAGCTTTTGATTTGTATACGATATTGGAGAGTCGTCCGTACATCTCTTTAACATTTTCTTCCTTCGCCATTTTGAAGTTCTCGTATTCGCTGCTTAGCATTGCAAGGCGAGATTCTTTGACTTGAGATGTTCCTTCGTGAGTCACTTCTAGTATGTGCCATATTTCCTGCGCAGTTAGACAATGGGAGACACGATTAAATTCAAATTGATCCAATGAACAGATAATAGAATTCATAGCTTTGGCATTAGTATTTTGTAATTTATTTTCTAGTTCTTTCCATTGTTCCTTTGGTTTCTCTATTTCCTGATTATCTACAGTTATAGTTGGTATTCTATAACCTGTCTCAACAATATTCCAAGCGTCAATGGTTTTCAGAAAAATTTGCATTCTATTTTTCCAGTAAGCATATTCACCATTGAACATTGGTGGTCTAACTATCGACTGACCCTCTGCAAAAGCATTATTAAAAGAAGCCATTTTAAAAATTCAAATTTTTAAAACAAAAACCGATTTTTTTTGAAACACAAATTTTTAAAACAAAAATTGATTTTTGAAACACGAATTTTTTTAAAAAAAATTGATTTTTGTAAAATCAAATTTTTAAAACAAAACGGCTTTTGTTCCTAGCTCTGATACCACTTGAAGGATCGATTTCACCCTAGAGGGGGGGTGAATAGGGTGATAGTGTAAAGTATAAAAATTAATCGCGGAAGCTTATAAATTAATTTCAATTCAGATCACAGAATAGCAGCACAGATATCGCAGAATATAAATAACAGAATAAAACAGAACAACACAGAATTTACCCAGCTTCGGCAAAACCCTGCCTACGTGCTGCCCCCAAGATTTCTACTAGAAATTAGATAGTCCCTCGCTTACACACGTAAACTCGCTATACACCGCTATTGACTAATCTAACTCTATGCTCAAAACCCTGCCACAACTCAACTACCGAGTTGCGAATTCTCAAGCTACACACCGTAGCTTGTCCCCTAGTCACACGACTAGAAATTAAACGGTTAAAAAAGAAAATACAGATTAAAAAACAATTTAAAAAACAAAGCCCTATAAATATAAACTAAAACCCCTTTTTATATTTAAAACCCTTTTACTCTAAACAAAAAATTAGCCGGCCTTTCTTTTCTTTATTAGTTGACCCGATACTTCTTTCTGGCTTGAACAAATGGCGGCAACTGAATTAGGGCTTGTGAAAAATTTGAGGCTTTCGTTCCTCTTGCGCTCTGATCTTTGGGCTTTTCGAAGTGCCGTTCCTAAATTCGATAGAATTGTTGATTGTTTTGAGAATTGCCTAGCTCGATCGATTTCTCGTTGCTCTCTCTCTGGCTACTTCGAGTTGATGAAGTTCAACTTCGATTCGGTATGTGATTTTTATTTATGCTGTTCTGTTATGCTTCATTGAACTCCATACATCTGCCGATGATGTGAATTTGATTTATATAGGGTTTTTAACCCTAGATTTGCGTTCATATAAATTTATTTGAATTTGTCTACTGAATCACTTCGACCACTTGATGATGCTTGAATGATTGAGATTGATTTGACTTGTTCATAAACGTATATTTCTGATTTACTTGCTACTCACGGCTTTGAAATTGTCTTGCTCATCACGGTCATGATTTTGCTGGTTCGACTTGGCATTGACTGTTTCAATTTGACACACACTTGATTTCTGATTTGTGAATTATTCAACACCTTGTTCATCTATGCACTGACATTTTCTTTGACCAGTTTATTTTCTTTGGTCATACTGTTGAAATTGATCTTTACTGTGAACGTCGACTTTACATTTTCTTTGTTGTGACTGGACGTGAACTTGTAGTCTTTTGTTTGTGTGCTCGAGTCTGCATTGTTGCATTTCACTAGACTGATCTGTAGCTCTGTTCATCACGACTTGATTTGTTCATATTGAAATTCATTTGTGAATTCATGTGCTAGTTCATTAGCTCTTGATTTTATACTGCAGTTATCTTCGATGTGATTTTATACATCTGATGGGATTTAATTTTGCAGTATTGTATATATAAACTTGATGGTCGTTGCTGTGTATAACATGTTGCACTTTCACCTGTTTACTACTCTTCATTCACTTCAGTATTCTTCACTGCCTGGCTTCAACTTGAATATGCTTTGACTTTTGTGATGTGGTTATCGTCTCTGTATATTTGAAGCTTGGTGTCATATTTGCTGTGCTCAAGCTCTTTGCACACTGATGCACTACTTGTTGTTTCCAGTTGCACTTGGTCATTTGTTCACCTGCATGTAGTTTGAACTGTGCATTTGGACTTGAATCTGTAATCTTCCTCATGTATACACATGCATATGTATGTGTGTGTGTATGCTTGTGTTGGTTCATTGGTTTACTGTTGCATACTGTTGTTGGTATATTTGCTGGCGTCACTTGAGTTGTTTCACTGCCATACTTGATGATGTGGCCTGTACTTGTGTACTTCTGGTATGCTGCAACTTGCATCTTTGTTGCATTTGCTTGAGTTTGTGTTATCTTTACTTGCATTGCTTTGTAGATGTTCTCTGGTTTGCATTCTTCCATACTGCTATGTTGTTGTATATTTGTGACATTCATGTTGCTGCTGCTTAGTGTCTTGAAACTCGGCCTATTGTGTACTTCATATAGTTGGTTCATGTTGTTGCTTATGTTGGTGGCCATCTTCAAGTCAGTTTGCATGATCAACTTGTTGCAGTTAATGGTTGCTGTGCACTTTTGTGCTTGCATTTTGATGCAGTCTTCCTTAGCATGCTACTGATTGGTGTTTCATTTCTTGTGATATCCATGTTGCAACTGTTTTTGACATGTTAACTGCCCTGTGTTGAATCCAGTTTCAAAAACTCGGGTTTGACCTTGTGCTCGTGTCGAAATTTTGAATATACTGCACGTGAGTTGAACCCGGCTTTTCATTTGGGTTTGACCTGTGCTCACCTGTCCCTGTAAATCAATCAAGTGTATATCGGTGTGCACGGCCTTGTGGCATATACAGTAATACACTGTGTATGTCACAAGTTGTTCGTGTATGATGAATTCAAATTTAAATTATGACGAACAATCCAAATAACTGAGGCAAATCATATTTTCAAAAATTCACGTTTTATTTTTGAATTGCAAAAATATTTCTTTTTCAATTTTACTGCGTTAGTTTATATTTTTGCAGATTTCTCAGATGCTGGATTCAAACTGGAATGCAGTTGAAGATAAAAATACGAGTGTGAGTGATATGTAGTGAGGTGCTGATGTAAATGTGAAAAATGTAATGTAATCAAAGTTGTATAGTTATAGTGAGAGCTTGAAATTGTACTATTCAAAATTGTAATAAATATTTATTTGAATAAAATATTCGTTTGAATTCAAATTCTGTGTTATTTATTTTATTCAGCAAATATTTATTTAATCTGTGAAAATAAATAGTATATTATCAAATACATTTAAACGAATGTATATATGTTTATTATCATCAAACAAAAATCATATAAGCGCATATTCAACACAAACAGCTAGTGAGTTACCATCAAAATGAAACAACTACGATAAAAGGCTATGGAAACATCTTCAATTCCAAACTCCAGAAAAATCATAAGTGCTTGGATCATTAGCAACTCATACCTCTCCAAAAACCTTCAAACAAACTATCCAAAGAATACTACAAGAAGAGATCAAGACTATGGCTCGCAATACGTGCCAATTCTATGGGTCGCCAACGACCCGTAGTTTGTAGGTATTCAACGACCTACGGTTCTTCCTCATTTTGTGAGCTAAATCCTCCATGGATCGTTCCCTACCATCCAATGAGAAGATGATGTGGTGGCCAGGACTAGAAGTTCTTCGACCCATATAAATACCAACCTACCTGCAACATAAAGAGGATCTTCTTCGGATTGGTTGTTGAGACTTTGCTGGAATTATTCTCCATTCTCTACCTCCCTCAGACTAATCTTCAAACGAATACACTATGATTCTCCAGTGGATTCCAACTCTGGAGATTCAATCTAGCTAGAAAATAATCAAAGCCTTGTAATCAAACATTTCTTTTAATAGAAATCAGTCTATAATAAAACTATAAAGTGGACGTAGGCTTCATTAACAGCCGAACCACTATAAAAATTCTCTGTCTACTTTCCCTTACTATTCTTTCTTTATACTATGATCTGTGATATTGCTCTGTCAGGACAAGGCTGGTACTTTCAAATCCAAACCAGGTTGTTGGTCCATTTATTGGGCCAACATTTTGATGCTTTCGCTGAGAAGTCCAACTCAGGATCGAGATCTGCCTATCTACTTTGGATCTCATTGGTTCAGAAGTTAGATCCTTATCTTTGCCTAAAGAATACACTGTCAGAAATCAATGGCTCTTGGAAGAAGAAGAACTGCCTTTGGAAGGTCTATAGGGGCAGTTGTAGTTGGAGAAGATGTTAATCCCCAACAAACCGAAGTGAATGTTGCTAACTTAGGGAATCAGGCACCTTCCTCCTCTAGCCAGCATGAAGTTATTACCAGGGATGAGTTAAATAATATGGTTGATGAGATCAACCAAAAAAATGGAGAGTAGCCAAAAGGCTCTAATGGATAAGCTTAATGCTCTCCTAACTCTATAGTCGAATCCCACTCCAAGGACTATGCCCGAACCCACGACTGCCATGGAACAAGAGAATTCCTCCGTTTTTGGTCTATATAGAAGAAATAGAAAAAAGCCACAAAAAGGGTGACAACAGGACTTAACATGGACGGAAATGCAAGTACTCCATATGCCACAAGGCAGCCTATTTTGAATTTGAGTCAAGGGGCAAAGACCCTCGTAGAAGACATAGCTATGGATCTTTCCAACTCAGAGGATGGAGAGCCATACAATAAATTAGAAGAAGATTCTAATGCATTTGTTAATGTAAGGAATACCAAAACTGCTCCAGTGAGACCAACCGCAAGCCAACGGGACCCTAGAGGAGTGGCTCTCCCGAAGATAGGAGAGCCTAGGCCTCAGCCCACTCACCAAGACCGTTTGCAAAGTCAAACATTTGGCGTAGTGATGATCACCTTCCGCAGGACCACTGGACATCAGAGGCATACATAGAAGACATGGTTAAACGATTAATGAAAGAAAGTAAAGATAGAAGAGATGATGAGTGGGGATCGGTGCTAAGCCGGACTCCCTTCACTGATGAAATCCTAAACAAGAGATATCCATAAAAGTTCTCAATGCCAATTATTCCGTCCTATGACGGAACGAAGGACCCGAAGCCTCATTTGTAAAAACACTGTTGGTATATTGATGGAGAAAATGTCTCTGAAGCTGTTCAATGCAGATGCTTCCCTATCTTTCTTGAAGGGGTTGTGTCAATGTGGTTTACTAGGCTTCCACCAAGATCTATCTCTACTTTTGACCAACTAGCGACAAGGTTCCTTGATCAGTTCAGACTCCATACCGCGCAGCCAAAAGATGTCATGTCCACATCCGGGTCATTCCAAGGGCCTAACGAATCACTGAGGTCATTCATGAATAGGTTTAACACTGCAGTGATAGAAGTAAGCAACCCCAACAAAGACATGGTTTTTATGGAATTAGTTCGTGCCATTTGCTTGGAAGCTGAATTTGGAAAGTGGATTAAAATGAAGCAACCCACTACCAGGAAAGATTTCAGTTGCAAAGCAAGCCAGTACCTAAGGCAGGAATTGGAAGGGAAGTCTACTAGTGTGCAACCGGAAAATGCTAGGCAAAGCGATGTAGCAATGAATCGAAATGCGCACACTTCTCGAACTACTAAAGAAACCACTAGGAAAGACGGGAATTCAAAGAGTAAAGGTCAAAACTCCAATAAGAAGAATGGTAATGGTAGGAATAAAAAGCTCAAAGGGTTTAGGGCCGAAGCCTACACTCCCTTGAGCAACACACCGGAAAACATTTTTCTCGCAATTCAAGAACCGAAGAATGCAAAAATCCACCCAGAAATGAGGCGACCTAGTAGCAGAAGCGCTCAGGGAAATCCTGCTTCTTCCACAAGACAAATGGCCACAATACAAACGAATGCTGATACCTAAAGAATCTCATTGATGAAGTGATCCAGAACAACTCCGGCAGTATGTAAAATAGCCACAATACCTCGATCAATCAGTGACTCCTCAACACCAAAGAGAACGAAGGAATCAAGCTAGAACTAGTGAAGAAGCGTTGAAACGAAATGACTAAAGGCTTATTATCGAAACAATATCCGGGGGACCACATCATGCACAATGAAGTTGGGGAGAAATGGAGTGATATGCAAGTCCATTGAAGCACGCTCAAAAGGAATTACGTTTGGCTGTGGAAGACGAAAGTCCAGTTAGGATGCAAAGGATCTTAAATGACAATATTATGTTCTGAAATCAGGACATCGAAGGGATCGAAGCTCAAACTCTCGATCCGATGGTGGTGATGGTAGGAATTGGACCTGCTATAGTTCGGCAAGTGTTGGTTGACAGCGGCAGCTCCGTTAACATTCTCTTTAAACGCACTTTTGATCAAATGAAGATTGGCATGAAAAGTGTGTCTGCGTGCCAAACAAAGATTCATGGGTTCACTAGTGAACCCAAACAATCTGGGAACAATTGACCTACCCGTGGAGTTCGGAGAGGATGAACGAAGGGTCGCCCTCATTTAGACTTTGGTGATCGTGGATGAAATGTTAGCATACAACACCTTCTTGGGATGGCCCTCATTAGCCGACTTTAGAATAGTACTAGCCCAATAGTGCCTTACAATAAAGTTCCCTATGGAACATGGAGTCACAATTATGATAAGAGACCAAAGAGACGTCTGGGAATGCTACATTGCAGAATTGCGCGAATCGAGAAGAAAGGAAAAAGAAAAGGATGTAGGGAAAACCCTCCACATCTATGAACACTTTGAATAGCAACTACAGAACCACCCCTGGCTTGGGGACCATGACTGATTCGACAAGGCTTTGGAACCTAGAAAGAGGAGCTCAAGGGAGGATCGGGAAGCACCGGCTGAATTGACGGTATCTGTATGCATGACCCAACATGGGTCCTAAAAATTGGGTCGTAGCTTGGAAACAAGATGCTGTCAGAACTTACCAAATTCCTTCACGCCAATTTGGACGTTTTTTCTTGGACACACTCCGATATGTATGGGTATCACCTAAAATTGCCTGTCACGCTCGCAATATTAATCCCAAATTCACGGCGATAAAGAAAAAAGGCGCAGCTTGGGACCCGAACGGTCCAAGGCGTTGAGAGAGGAAGTATATAAACTGATGGCTAATGGCTTCATTCGAGATGCAACCTACCCTGAATGGGTACCGAACCCAGTCCTAGTCAAGAAGTCCAATGGAAAATGGCAAACTTGTATTGATTTCTCGAACCTCAACAAAGCCTGTCCGAAGGATAGCTTCCCGCTCTCCAGGATTGATCAACTGGTGGATGGAATGGCGGGACACAAACTGATGTCATTTATGGATGCGTACTCGAGCTATAACCAAATCCTGATGCATGAACCAAACCAAGAGAACACTACCTTTATCCCCGATTTGGGACTGTACTGCTACCGAGTAATGCCATTCGGTTTGAAAAATGTAAGGGAAACGTACCAAAGGCTAACGAATACTATGTTCAAACGCCAGATCAGGAAGACTTTAGAAGTTTACATGGACGATATGTTAGCCAAATCCCAAGTAGCTGCTAACCATCTTAACAACCTCGGTGAAATGTTCGAAATACATTGAAAGTATGGAATGAAACTTACCCACTCAAGTGCCACTTCGTAGTATCATCTGGGAAATTCTTGCGATTCATGGTAAGTGCTCAGAGCATTGAAGCGAATCCCGAGCAAATAACGGCATTACGGGAAGTACATGCCCCTAAAAATAAGAAGAAACAGCTTGAACGGAAAAGTCGCAGCACCGAGTCGATTCACAAAAGCTACAAATAAGTGTATACCGTTCTTCGATGCGTTAAAGAAGGGAAATAAAAACTTTGAATGGAGTGAAGCTTGTCAAACAGCTTTTTAGGAATTTCTAAGACGCATGGAAACACCCCAATCTTATCGAAACCAATCGATGGAGAAGATTTATTCGTTTATTTAGCAGTTCGCTAACATGCACTGAGCGTCGCTCTTGTGTGAGAAGAAGCAAGGATCCAGCGACCCGTGTACTATATTAGCAAACGATTCACTGGAGCTGAGAAGAATTACCCAAAACTGGAGAAGCTAGTGTATTGCCTTCTGATCGCTCTTGGAAATTATGACCATACTTCCAGGCTCATCCAATTAAAGTATCGACTAACCGGCCCCTGAAGCAAGTTTTATACCAGCCAGAAACTTCCGGACGATTAATCAAGTGGAATATAGAGTTGAGCCAATACCATATCACATACCATCCAATAAAGCAATCAATTGGCAAGCGTTGTTCGATTTTATTGCCGAATTTAACCTAAGGGACGAAAAGGAGGAAGATCAATCGAAAACAGGCACACAATGGAAGCTTTTTGTCGATGGTGCATCAAACAACTTTTGTTCAGGAGCAGGGGTAGTGCTTAAAACCCACGAGGGGCGAGCTATTATCTATGCTTTGCGCTTGGAATTCCCAACAACAAATAACGAAGCAGAGTATGAAGCATTGATCGCTGGACTAAAGGTTGTAAAGGAACTTAGGATAATTCTATTCATATATACAGCGACTCCCAGCTGATCATCTGTCAAGTGAAAGAGGAGCGTGCGAAGAAAATCTTGCCATGTACTCGTCCAAAGTACAAGAGCTGTTAAGTGATATCGAGCACTACACCACAATTCACATCCCATGTGAGCAAAACACCAAGGCAGAATATTTGCCAAGTTGGCAAACTCCGGAGAAGCCCAATCATTGGGATTGGTTCCGGCTGAAACACTAACCAAACCAAGCATAGACAAAATGGACTAGACTAGACTCTAGAGACGACCATCAAGTTAGATACATGGATGAATCCGATAAAGGACTATCTACTTGCACGAAACCTACCAACTGGCAGAAATCAATGAATGAAGCTCCTTTGGAAGGCACCATGGTTCACGATACAGGATGGGATACTCGATCGAAGGGGATTCTCAACCCCTCTTCTTAGGCGTGTGAACGATGATGAGGCATGACGAATCCTGAAGAAGGTACACGAAGGCGATTGTGGAGACCACACTAGGGGGCAGACCCTGGCAAAGAAAGTCCTTGGATATGGATACTTCTGTCCAACAATAAATCACGACGCCACGAATCATGCCAGAAAATGTGTTCACTATCAAAGGTTCAACAAAATTAAGAGGACTCCTTCAACAGAACTGACGCAGATGGTTAGCCCATGGCTATTTGCAATATGAGGGATCGATTTGATTGGCGTCCTTCCAATAGCAAAAAAGGAGCCAATTATACTATAGTTGGATTATTTCATAAAATGGACCGAAGCGGAGCCGCTGGCCACCATAACCACTAAGAAAGTTATGAACTTTGTTACTAAAAGCATCATTTGTAGGTTTGGTGTGTCGTAAGAACTCATCACTAACAGCGGAACACAAATCGAAAGTGCCGAGTTCAAAGACTTCTGCATACGCTTCCGAATCGAAAAAATCTTCTCCGCAGTGGTTCATCGCAAGCAAATGGGCAAGTAGATGCAGGGCTACGGTGAGGCTCGGAGTGGGCGCGTTCGCCTGCGGCGTGGAAGTTCGTGGTGCTTCGTTGATGGTTACGATTTGTACTGTATCGGCTAGGGTTTCTGTGTGTATTGAAGGTGACATGTGCCAGGGTTGTTATTATTATTATCATCATCATCATCATCATCATTGAACTTCTAATGATAACAACTTTTATATACGAGGTCTGTTTCACACGCGGTTTGATCCGCTGGGATTGTATTGAAATTTCGGACATTGACGCTGGTTTGGACAAATTTAGGACTTAAATTGGATTTCACTTCGATTTAAATTCAAAGGTGAGTGATTTTCCCCACTCACAACTTCTAAAATTTCTTATGTTGGTTAAATTAAATTTATGATGTGATTAGGAATGTATTCTTGGTTGTTTGATATTTTTAAATTGCTAATCTCGTTAATTTGATTTTATTTTGAATTAAATTGTCATGTAATTTATTATTGAATTTAAATTGTCAGTTAATTTCTATATATAATAATCTGTTACTTGTTGATATTTATTGGATGAATTGGATGATGAGTGTGATGGATGTTTGAATTTATTATTGGATGATTTGATGTTATATTTGATTTATGAAATACTATCACTCTGCAAGTTCCTTTAGTTATTGTTTGTAAAATCATTATGGGTTGAGATGATATATACCTGAATGGTCTATTGATTAAGGAAAAATCGTTATGAGTTGAAATGATAGATTCGAGCGATTTTATGGATTTTATTTAAATTCGGGATTTCGGTTTGAAATGATATATAATTGTAAAATTTTAAATTGCAGATTGAAACGATAAAAATCCATTTCACTTGACCATAGGGTAGAGAATTATATGTGGACACCGGATTGGTTAAATTAAATGATCTTAAAGACCCTTAATTTTCGAATTTAGTTAAATGATATTTTGAAATAAAATTTGATTTATATAAATTGAATTTTTATCGAAACTCAAGTTTTATGTTAAATTTTGGAATTAGTTTAAGGGATTTGTTTGAAGAAATTTAATTGAAAATTTTAAGTTAAATATGAAGCGTAAGTGAAGTTTAGCAAAATTGAGTTATTAAAATTGTTTGAAATATAACTTTGAAAAAATATTGGAATTGAAGTAATTTAAATTGATATTTCAAACATGGATTGAAAGCAATATATAGTTTAATAATTTATTGAGGGTTGAATTGAAAGATTGAAATTGGGGTTTTGGAAATTGAAAGGGTCCAAATGAGTTGAAATGAAATAAATAGTTTAAATTGATATAAATTTCAAAGTGAAATTTGCCACAAGGGCCCCTTTAGCAAGTGCAATTAATTTCTAGGACATACAACTGAAATAATTGCTTTTAAGGACAAAATGCAAAATAATTAGTTTCTAAGGCCTAAAAACCTATGAAATTATGTCCTTGAAAGTAATTGTACTGCTGATTTTATCCTTAAAAGTAGTTATTATGCTGACTTTGGCCTTGAAATTAATTTCCGTGGATGTATGTCCTAGAAACTGATTGGACTATAAAGTTTGTCCTTCTAGTGAAATACCCCAATTTCAAATTCATGCTTTTATATAAACTTTTTTAAGAATATATTGTTTTAAAGATTCTAAATTCTAAGATTCTCAAAATTTTAAACTAATTTAACCTGTATTAACTATATTAAATCATTTTAGCCTATTCTAAACCATTTAATTTATTTTAAAACTAATTAACCCATTTTAACTTATTTTAAATCTAACTAATATATCTTAAAGCTATTTAATCTATTTTAATAATATTTAATCGAATTTAGATTTATTTAACAATCTTAAATCAATTTAACAGTATCTTTAATCTATAATTAAACTATTTTAGAGTATCTAAACTATTTATAACTATTTTAACTATTTATAACTATTTTTCAAAATTTCAAACTAAGTAAAGTAGATATGCTTGTATTCCAACCCATTGGTTTAAAACAAATATGGTTAAATGACATTATAACCTAAATTGGGATTTAAATGTTATAAATAGATGGAATATAATGATTTTGAAGTGAGGATTCAACCTAATTGGAAATATGATTTTTGAAAGAAATTATGCTTTCGGAAACGATATGATTTCAAAGGTGTATATGATTTCAAAGTGAATATGATTGCGAAATTTATATGGTTTTGAGAATATGATATTCTGATATAAGTGTGAATTGACGTTTGAAAGTAAAAGAGCCATCCGGTGTGAAATAAGCATTTGGTTGTTAAAGAGACCGGATTGGATATTGTCATACTCTCTGCCAATACCGAAAACCACTTTAACAACTGTGTACGTGGTGGCGATTCTAGAAATGAAAGAGAATGGTTTGGTGAACAATTCTATATAAGGTATTTACGTGACCCTGACTCCTGTGAGTCAGCTTAATGCGGCTAAAATCAAGAGCCACGCCGGGCCAAGTGAGGTCATTCCTCCGATCGAGCACATTTCCGATACTATATTCTGACTTTGTGATTGATTTGGTTTGCCACCCTTGATTTTTGATATGGGAGTGTGTTCCGAGGTGGACGGTAGTAGCTGCTATGCATTACCACCAGTCCGGATACACAAATGGTATATCTACCCTGGCATTTCCTCGTGTGCTGTTGCGCATGCCCTATCGAGCCTTCTACGAGTTTGTTTTATAGCATAACTATGGAGTGCCTTCTAAGTAAACCTTCAGTTTACGGAGAAGCGTATGGTATTGTATATACTACGAGAATATATAAAATGTATTAAAGGGAGTATGAGTATTGCCTTAACGCTATTTTAATACCTTTACTTTACTGTAGACATATTATAATAGCACATTGTACTACATAGTAGATAGTTTAACGGATCCTTAGGAGATGTGAGTCCCGAACATCCCTTAAATTGCTGCACTCACGTTAGACACTGGATAGGAGATGTCAAACCTCATAAACATCTCTGACGCCGCTGCACGCATATTTATGGTTGATTTAACTTACATAAGATCTTTTATTTCCGACTATGTGTTTTGTCTTTTCAATTCGCTCAGGCCAGCCTGAGCATTTCAGTGTTGGAGACCATATTTCTAGAGGACGAAGACGAAGACTTGTACTACTATTACTTAATATATTTATTCCACTGCATCATGTTGTTCCGCTGCATTTATTGTTTATTCATATCTGTTTCTGTGACTCTGATTTTGTGTTGTAAAGAATAGTCAAATGTATTTATAAATACTTTCATGAACTGTTATTTCATTATTATATTTTGTCTTTCCGCTGCGAGATTCTGTATTTGTTTTATTTGTTTCTCTTTTTCTTATTTACCGCATAATAATCTGCCCTTTTGAAAGGTTTGAGTATGGCATGTGTGTCTGCTTAAAACGTCCAAAAAGGCAGGTTGTTACAGTTGGTATCAGAGCCAGGTTTAGCGATAACCTTAGCTTTATGGGGTCTGAATCTTTATAAATAAAGTAGCAGTACCCTAGAATGAGTCGCTGGGTGTATAAATATGAGAGAGCGTATTTGTTAGTGTTATAAAATGTTTTTATACTGTGTTGATTTGTTCCGTTTTGTATTTATACATTCCGGTTGGTGCATAGGACGCTATGACATCGATAGGGATTTCTAAACACTTAATAGGACAGACCGACACAATATTTGTTTTTAAATGTAGGTAAATGAAATAATTTTTCCTATTATATATTTTTGTACATAAAATGATATATTTTATTAATGATATATTTAGTTGTAATATATTTGTTTGTTAGGTGTGAAATTCATAAGCATTGGTTGAAAATGAGATTTGTAAATAAAATGATTATAAATTGGAAATTTTAGAGCTTAAGTTCTGGGATTTTGGAAATTTTCTTTCAAAGGATTTTGGAATATAATAGTAGTATTTGGAAGTATTTTCTGTTATGAATATTTCAATATAATTTAAAATAAATGTTTTAAAAGGAATTTTGGAAGGAAATAAGTTCTGTACTCCCCTCTCTATCGCTGGAATATAATTTCGGTGATGAGTGCACTGTAGTAGTTTTACCGCACATTTATTTGATAAACTAATCTTAAATTTTACTTTCTAAATATGATTCGATATAAAAGCTATGAGTATGTATGTACGTGTATGTGTGTGTATATATAACAATATATATATATATATATATATATATATATTATTTTAGATGATTTGAAATGGAACCCGGCATTTAGTTCTTAAATTTTTATAAATCAGAGATTTCAATTATTGTAATGAAATGAAATTTTAACTAATTAATAATTGGAACTTCTAAAATGAAAATAAGAAAGTTAAATGCTAAGTTATAAATGAAATATATAAGATATTTGAAATTTGTAACCTGTAACTCAAAAAGAATATGAAACTCTGAAAGATGTGATTATTGAAAAATTTGTTAATTAAAATAAATAAGGTAACCTGTGTAACTTTCAAATTGCATTCTTAAAAATATATATAACTCGCCAAAATATTAAAAGTTGAGTTATTTAATAAGAATATATATAATATTAATAAGTAAAAACTTTAGTAATAAAAGTGTTCAATGGAAATTACATCTATAACTAAGAATTTTTATATTATAACGGTAACAAACTTAAGTTATAATTAAAATGATACTAAATAAAGTGTAATATAAAAGTGAGTATTATAAATAAATGATTCTAAACTTAAGTTAATGTTTGAAGCTATTTATAATTAAAATAAATAATAAAATGAATAATATGTTAAACTAAATGGTTATAACTTCAAAAATTGTTGAAATTATTTAGAAAATGGAGACATTATATAAGAAAGGATGAATATAAATTAAAATGTAAGACTTGAGAATGAACTTATGTACTAATGAATATTAATATCTAATGGTAATCAAGTATATAAATTGATATATGTGAACTAAACTGCAATAAAAAAGTATGTAGTACTTGAATATTGAATTCATTGGTTATTATAAACAAATGAATGGAAATAACTTATGTAAGAAATGAATGTAAAGTAATAAAAAGAAATTTCTATTAAATGGATAAATGAAATGGATTTTGTAAGTAATGAATGAAAGTAAATGAAAATAAGTATTAAATGAATGAACGTGAATTCATTTATAAAGAAACTTCTATAGTACTTTAAGAATTGGTTTGCATATGTTTAAAAAAATTGTATATGAGTCACATATGTAAAAAAAAATGTAAATAACGTATATAAATAAATGAATGGAAATTTAATTTTGTAAGAAATAAAGGTAAATTCAAGAAATAAGCATTGTATGAATGAAAACAGTGAAGAACAAGGATATAAAATTTATAAGAATGAACTTAAAATAATGTTTGGAATTTGTTATTTGTTTTGGCTTATGGGATGTTTGGGAAAGGATACTTCTAATTGTTCAGGAAGCATGAATAATCTATTGAGTCTTGTCTAAGACTATTGAATGTACGATATACTTAGTAGTTTATTTGTCATTCTACGTAATTTAAAGTGTCTAAACCCGAACAAAACCATTTGTGTTGGCTGAAATGGATTGATGATTGTTTTCTTTGTTGAAATGATGTTGTGTTTGTTGTTGAAAATGATTGTTGTTATGCTGCATTGATTTGTTTTGTTATTAGTTGAAACAACTTAAGTATTTCTCTTTTATAAAATTATTAACATCTGTGGATTATATGAGTGAAACACATGTGTGGAAGAAATAGCTACTGCTTTTGATTTCATAATTTAAGCGTTGTTTGCCAGACAAATAGGTACGTTTCCAGATTACGATTTATAGCGATATTATATTATTTTCCCATTGTTTGGATATATATTTTGAAATGAATGTGATGTATATCGATTATTTTTGATATTATTAATTCTTCCAAACCTCACCGTACAAAGGAGACTCTGCCAAAATTTTCCGTAAATTTTGGACCTAGAAAATTTTGTGAAACGTTTTCAAATTCTTACTAATTTGAATATAAAGTATTTAAATATTTATAAATTGATATATTTTATTTGAATTATTTAATTATGTAAATTATTTGTTTATAAATTTAATATTTTGAATAAGATATATCGATTGCTTGGTTCCTTCTTTTCCCTCCTTTTCCTTTTCAAGGATGAAAAGTTTTGAGTGGAGGAGAGCGTAATGATCCATAATTTTCAATAATTTAAATTAGCTAATTTAATAAGATTTTGATAATTTGATATTGAGAGAAAAAAATTGGGATTTATTAATGAAGTAATAACCAAGATGAAACGTAACAATGTTAATCAAAGTTAATTATAAATAAATTGAATGAAATTCCAATCAATTGAAATGACTAAAATGTATGACTTGGTTATAAAGTGAATATAAGAAAACAAATGTAAATATTGAATTAACCAATGAAATAATATGTAGTTAATGATAATTGAATAAAATCCATGTTATGAAAGCAATCATAACATTTGTTTGTAAATAATAACTTATACGTGTGATTAAAAGTTAATGGTAACAATTATTATATATTACCCGTTTATTTAACCCGTTATATTAAATTTGAAATCAATTGCAATTAATACCCTTAATTAGTGCAGTTAATGTAGAGTAAAGTGACCATTGAAGAATATTAATTTAATAAGATGTAATCAATGAAAACCTTATGCATAATATGATAATTGATTTGATACAAAGAATTGGAATCAAGTTGACCAAATTTTTGGAATTTAAACCATAATAAGTGAATTTATTAGAATTAAATGTAATTAAAGATTACATTAATGAAAAGTAAGGTGAAATGGTAAAATATTGATGTAATGATATATAACAATGTTAACTAATGTAATTATATCCTTAGATGATAATTGATTGAATAACAAGATGGAAATCAAATTTAATGGAATTATTGAAATTTAAATTTATAATCTATGAATTTATTGAAATTGAAAATTTAACATTGTAATTTGGGAAATATTCAACATTGAATTAATATAGAATTTTTTTTAAAGGATTATAAATTATTAAGTAATCCAAAGGGATAGAAATTGTAAATTGTCAAATTTGGATTGTAAAGTGGTTTAATTAATTTTATATTAATTTATTTAATTAACTTGAAAAATAGCCATTTTGTCCACTAACTTGGATTTTGACAAAACCAGTTTCATCGGATCCGTAACGGTGAATTATTGCAACATTTTAGGTTTCATAGTGATTGGACTTGTCGTTTGATCGTACGGGCTCGAAATGTCTAGAAATCAATTTAATTAAAATCAATTGAAATCAATTTGAAATAAGCTGATTTAACAAAACATCTTCATACGATGGGATTAGGACTTGAAACCTATTCCATTGAGTTTAAAATTTTCGAAAACAACTATTTTGTTATATGGGATGACCCATTTTCGTTCTGGAGGCAAAACGAGCGTTCGGGTCGTTTATCGTTTAACCTTCAAATCAATCGTGTCCATTCATCTCAATTCTGACCTACCTATAAATAGTCCGTTATAAACCCTAGGTACTTTTTATTTTTGTTTGTCTATATGTACAATTCAGCTGTCACTCCTTCTCAATGGCAGAAAAACAAATTTCCAATTCAATTTCAAACCAAATTTCAATCGAAAATTCAAACTCCTCAAAATATATTGAATTATATATCGATTTGAAGCTCTCGACAAGCGCAAGTCAAATCTACAGTTTTTTCGATCTGGGTTTCTATGTAGCCAGAAATCGATGATTGATTCTCGGCAATTCGTTGGGCTGCAATCGACTTTGCCCGATCGTCGATTAGAGGGTATGGATGGGTGGAGATTGACGAATGGAGTTAATCAGTGCTGGTGGTTTGGGATGTTGACGGTTAGATCGAGGCGATTAATTCAATCTAGGGCTTAACTTCGATGGGCTGTTGTCTCGAGCGCTCGATTAGGCGCATGGCTTTCGGTCGCGCGATGATGTGGGGGGTTGCGGCGGTGGCGGCAGGGCTACGGTGTGGCTCGGAGTGGTCGCGATTTGTTCTGTATCGTCTAGGGTTTCTACTTGTATTGAAGGTGACGTGTGCTAAGGTTGTTGTTGTTATTATTATTATTATTATTATTATTTATCGTTGAACTTCTAATGATAATAACTTTTACATATGTGGTCTGCTTCACACGCGGTTTGATCCATCGGGATCGTATTGAAATTTCGCACATTTTGACGCTTGTTTGGACAAATTCCGAGACGGTTTA
The DNA here is from genome assembly GCA_030765085.1 of Allium cepa. Classification (NCBI taxonomy): domain Eukaryota; kingdom Viridiplantae; phylum Streptophyta; class Magnoliopsida; order Asparagales; family Amaryllidaceae; genus Allium; species Allium cepa. The sequence goes on from CM060939.1 coordinate 123,568,358, forward strand.
AATTTTGGACTTAAAATTGGATTTAAATTCGATTTGAATTCAAAGATGAGTGATTTGACCAACTCACAACTTCTAAAATTTCTTATGTTAGTTAAATTAAATTTATGATGTAACTAGGAATTTATTCATGGCCGTTTGATATTTTTAAATTGAAAATCCTGTTAATTTGAATTTATTTTGAATTAAATTGTCATTTAATTTATTATTGAATTTAAATTGCCAGTTAATTTTCTGTATATAATAATATGTTATTTATTGATATTTATTAGATGAATTGGATGAAGAGTATGATGGATGTTTAAATTTATTACTGCAAGATTTGATGCTATATTTGATTTATTAAACGCTATCACTTTGCAAGTTCCCTTAGTTATTATTTGGAATATCATTATGGGTTGAAATGATATATATATACCCAAAAGATCTATAAATTAAGGAAAAATCATTATGGATTGAAATGATAGACTCAAGCGATTTTATGGATTTTATTTAAATTCGGGATTGTGTAACAGTAAAGTTCTAAATTGCAGATTGAAATGATAAAAATCCACATAACTTGACCCTAGGGTAGAGAATTATATACGAACACCGGATTGGTTAAATTAAATGAACTTAAAGACCCATAATTTTTGAATTTAATTAAATGATATTTTGAAATAAAATTTGATTTATATAAATTGAATTTTTATCGAAAATCAAGTTTTATGTCAAATTTTGGAATTGGTTTAAAGGGATTGTTTAAAGAAATTTAATTGAAAATTTTAAGTTGATTTTGAAGTATAAGTGAAGTTTAGCGAAATTGAGTTATTAAAATTGTTTGAAATATAACCTTGAAAAAAATATTCGCATTAGAGTAATTTAAATTGATATTTCAAACATGGATTGAAAGCAATATAGAATTTAATAATTTATTGAAGGTTGAATTGAAAGATTGAAATTGGGGTTTTGGAAATTGAAAGGGTCCAAAAGCGTTGAAATGAAATAAATAGTTTAAATTGATATAAATTTCAAATTCATGTTTTTATATAAACTGTTTTAAGAATATATTATTTTAAAGATTCTAAATTCTAAGATTTTCAAAATTTTAAACCAATTTAACCTATATTAACTATATTAAATCATTTTAACCTATTCTAAACCATTTAATTTATTTTAAAACTAATTAACTCATTTTAACTTGTTTTAAATCTAATTAATCTATTTTAAAGCTATTTAATCTATTTTAATTATAGTTAATCTAATTTAAATCTATTTAGCTATCTTAAATCAATTTAACAATATCTTTTATCCATAATTAAACAATTTTAGAGTATCTTAACTATTTATAACTACTTATAACTATTTAAACTATTTTTCTAAATTTCAAACTAAGTAAAGTAGATATGTTTATATTCCAACCCATTGGTTTAAAACAAAAATGGTTAAATGATATTATAACCTAAGTTGGGATTTAAATGTTACAAATAAATGGAATATGTTGATTTTTAAGTGAGGATTCAACCTAATTGGAAATATGATTTTTGAAAGAAATTATGATTTCGAAAAAAAATGATTTCAAAGGTGAATATGATTTCAAAGTAAATATGATTGCGAAAGTAATATGGTTTTGAGAATATGATATTTTGATATAAGTGTGAACTGATTTTTGGAATATAAATGAACCATCCGCTGTGAAATAAGCGTTTGGTTGTTAAAGAGATCGGTATCGGATATTTCATACCCTCTACCAATACCGAAAACCACTTAAACAACTGCGTACATGGCGGAGATTCCAGAAACGAAGTCGGATGGTTTGGCGAACGATTCTATATGAGGTATTTACGTGACCCTGACTCTCGTGAATTAACTTGATGCAGTTAAAATCAAGAGCCATGCCAGGCCAAGTGAGGTCATTCCTCCGATCGACTACACTTCGATACTATATCATGACTTTGTGATTAATTTGGTGGCCACCCTTGATTTTTGATATGGGATTGTGTTCCGAGGTGGGTGGTAGTAGATGTTATGCGTTACCACTAGTCCAGATATGAAAATGGTATACCTACCCTGGCATTTCCTCGTGTGCCGTGGCGTATGCCCTATCGAACCTTCTACGAGTTTGTTTTATACCATACTTATGGAGTGCCCTCTAGGTAAACCTCCAGCTTACGGAGGAGCGTACGGTACTGTATAGACTATGGGAATATATAAAATGTGTTAAAGGGGATATGGGTAATGAATTAATGCTATTTTAATACCTTTACTTTACTGTAGGCATATTATAATAGTGTATTGTACTACATAGTAGATAGTTTAATGGATCCTTAGGAGATGTGAATCCCGAACATCTCTTAAGTTACTGCACTCACGTTAGACACTGGATAGGAGATGTCAAACCACGTAAACATCTTTGATGCCGTTGCACGCATATTTACTGTTGATTTAACTTACATAAGATATTTTAATTTTGACTTGAGTGTTTTGCCTTTTCAATTCGCTCGGGTAAGCCTAAGCATTTCAGAAACAAAGAAGACAGTGGCAACAGTGAATGTGAAGACACATGAACATGAAACCAACAATATCAAGTTCAAGTAATACCACAAGCAATCAGACTCAATGGTGAAACAGTACACATATGACCACAAGTACATCAACTCAATGGCAAACCAAGTTGAACAACTTACATACATACCATACATGCATACTGACATAATTATCAACAAACAATCATTTTCCTAATTTGCTTCAAACATCATCTCGGATATCAAGTTATATAGATGGGTTTAAATGAATTTGCTCACTTGTATATGCAAAGAGCAGAGAAGCGACAGAGAATGAAGGCTGGAAGTTTTAAAACTGTGATTAAACAAAGAGGGTATAAATTTTGATTAATTTTAGACTTTGAAACTTGAAACAGAGAAGCAAAATTTCACACAGTTTCAAAACACAAGCAACATACAGGATCTACACTTTATATATGAACATGCAAAGCACCAATCACTCCAGAAATCACATGAACAGAATTAACTTTCTCAGGTATTTAAAATAAAATGTTTGCTCACTTTTCCTTGGAACAGAGACCATGAATTTACAAGTGAAATAAAGATTCAGTTACAAGTCAGGTGCAGCAGGAACCAAATCAACATCATAAATCATCAGAAACCAAAACGCAGTTAAAAAAAATCATCAAAGACATAATTTCATAAATTTATACGACTTGATAAAGTCAGAGAAACATCAAAACATTTGTATCTGACTGAAAATCAAAGAATTCAAAACCCTGGAAATCACCAAATCACATATGGAAATCACCAAATCACATATATATGAAGTTTAAGTAGATGTGAGTAATAAAAATTACTCACCTTATTTTCTGAAGAGCACGAAATGGAATAGAAGCAAAAGCGAACACATCAAGCGGCCGTCAGCATCACCAGAGACGAGCATCGAACATTTGAAGTCGGCGACCATTAATTTCACGAAAACCCTAATTCGTGAAGAAGAGAACTGGCCGCCATTTTTAATCTTCTTTGATTTTTTTTTTCGTTTGCTTAGGGTTTCGAATGAATGGAAAAGGGAAACGGGTTGAATGGAGGTAAAAAGGAAACGACATTCAAAAGCAAATGGGCCGAGATTAAATTTAAAGCCCACCACCTCTTAACCAATTTTTTTTTTTTAATTACTTTTGTATGCTTAAGTTTATTTACTAAAGAAAATATCTACAAAACAAATTGAATTTGAAATGAAAAAAACATAATAATAATAATAATAATAATAATAATAATAAACAATTATATATTCTAAATCTTTAAACAAAAAGATTTATTCCACAGAGTTCACTCAGTTTCACAAATATCTATTTATAGATTTCCAAAACAATTTCCATTTCAATTTGGATTAACTCAATTAAATCTTTAAATTAAGATTTAATTTATAGCTTTCAAACGCGTTCCAAAGATTTATTCATAACTTGAAAAACTATTTCCATTTTAGACTTGAGACCCTTTTAACACAAATTGGACGTTCATTTCTTATGTGGAAGCTTTATTACTTGAAAACAAATAGTTTTCGTTTTAGGAAAATCCGATTCCTTTTATACAAGTTAAAATCTTTGGGTTAAATTTAAATTCCCAAAACAACACTTTTAAAAATGGTTTAAAAACCCATATAAACACATTTATAAGTTGAATAACCTTTTTAAACCATAATTTCCAAATCATAGAATTCAATTCAAATATTGAATTTAAATTTAAATCAAATTATTTAAATTTCAAAACTCAATTAAGTTATTTAAAATAACTTTTAGTTTTAAAATTCATTTTCAAAAGCTTTCAATTCTAATTCCAAAACTAATTTGGATTCAAAAATTCAATCTTTAAAACTATTCCAAAATCCGTGACTTAACCCATTTCCACGTGCAATCCATATTTGTGTGTGTATAGGTGTGATCCAGGGGGTTTTACACATTAAAAGTGCCACGTCATCAATTAACACATATTTCAAATACAACAATATATTTAATAAGCGGTATGAACTATAACGCTTATATTTGATAAGCGATACAACCAATTGTAACGCTTATCTTTCATTCACATATCGCAGGTACATATCACACATAATAAATTATAGTAAACATAGCTAAGTTAAAACAGAGCACCACAATCAGGGATACCAAACAATCATCCAATAGAATCCAAACGTCCATGAGTAAGGTCGGTTAATTATCTGATTAATTCAAATCCGATTAATTACTTATGAATTACTAATCCTGGCTAATTAATAAAAATTTATTACAATCATTTTGATCCATTATTCTTTAATCAATTACAATCAATTACTAATTAACAATTAATAATAAATTAATTAACTTTTAATTTTAATTCATGATACTTTAATTATTAAATAATTATCCTTTAATTATTTAATTCACCATTTAATTAATTATCTTTAATTTATTAATTAACCCTTAATTAATTAACATTTAATTAATTATCCTTAGTCAATTATCATAAGTACTTATCCCTAATTACTTAATTACCCTTAACCACTAATTAATTATCTTTAACTAAGAAATTATCTTTAAGTAATTAATTACCTTAATTAGTCAATTACATGGATTAATCATCCTTAAATTAATTTCTTAATCAATTATTTTAACTTTAAGTAATTATCTTTAAGTGATTTATTACCCTTAAGTTACAATAATCCATTAGCCTCAAATAAATTTCACGAAGTAAAACAGCTTTTATTTAATTACACTGAGTAATTTGCTTTTAAATCAACTTACAAACTAGTTAACTAAAAAAAAAATTATTACACAAGGTAATTGTTCATCAATTAACCTTTAAAACATTTTGTCTTCAAATCTTAAATTTTTGAAACAAAAATAGATATTAATCCATAAATTAATTTAAGACTTTAAAATCAAACAACAAATTTAAACATCATCCTATTTTAAATTAATTTCTTAATCAAGCTTAAACTTAATTAACTAAAAAAAAATTACTTTAATCCTAATCCAAATCTAAGTTAAAACATTTATTATTCTTCAAAAATGAACCAGAAGAGGTTTACAACTTGATTTAATTCTTTACTAAAACTTAGTTAAAATCATTTATTTTTATTATATTATTAACTTAGAAAAACTTGTTCAAGCTTCTTCTAAAAACCATGTGGTCACCATTTTCTTTTAAGTTTAAAGCTTAAACATGTGAACTTAACTAAAACTTAAATCCTGGTAAACTAATCAACCCAAAACCCGAGATCGTGCCGACTTACCAAACTCGCAACTGACACACCCTCTTCCCCGTGCACATGCACCATCACCAAAGCCACCTCCGGCCTCCGATCATCTCGCTGGCACATCAGCAATCGATGCAGCAACCCAACTCAACCACCAGAACGCAAGCTCACGTCCCCAATCAAAATCGAGGTTCACAGTCGAAAACTGGAACCAATACCATGGCCAAAACCCTCCTCGAACTCACGCCCCTGACCACCAGACGATGCGCCACCTCGACCACTTGATCTCCGACCATCCACGAAGCTATTCCCTTTGGTCCGATCCCTTGACGCCTCTCGATGACGTCGCGACAATCGCGTTTCCGACCGTGAGTAAATATGGGTTTTAATCCCTACATCGTTCTCTTGCAACCCCTTAGAAAAATTTCTTCCCCGAAATTTGCTAGGAAGACGAGAAAGAATAGATGATAGATAAAGAAACGATTGATCAAATCAGATCGAAATATTTATTCTGCGTTCGGTTTACCAAATCAGAATATCAACAATATGAGAACAAACTCATATAATAATCACACAAGCTGTGGTTTCTGTTGTTGTAGCATGCATTGCAGTCTTTTTCTGTCAACATTCTGATGCATATAACTTGACCTTTGTAGTTGTAGTTGTGTTCATATACACTACTGCCTCGAACTTCTGGTTTCTGTTGTTGTAGCATGCATTGCAGTCTTCTTCTGTCAACATTCTGATGCATATAACTTGACCTTTGTGGTTGTAGTTGTGTTCATATACACTACTGCCTCGAACTTCTGGTTCATGTATCACTTGTATACATTTGCCAGAACACAAATCCAGTTACAACACTGAGTTCGACAATGTCAAACGCAAACAAATGCAATAATCAACTCAACTGAATACATGGAAGTATGACAGTGAAACTCAAAACAGTGCACAAGTTAACAGGACTTTTTTTCTCTTATATATATTTATACAAGCATATGCACTCAGTTCATTTTTTTTAGCTTGTTGATGCTTAATTATTTCCAGAGGAGATATATCTCAGTTGGATGCAAACTAAGATATACACAAGTACAGACTAAATGCAAGACACAGTGCAAACTAAGGGGTAAGTGCAACTGGAAATAACAACAGTGTTATAGTCCACCATTTCCTTTTATTTCTCTCGAAAACGTCTATTTTGACAATGAATGTTGAAATCTATGTATTTCGATCCTTAACACATTTCAAAACAACTTCAAATGGATTTACTCCATTTCATAATGTTATTTCCTAGTTCATATACCACTTTTGTAACGACCCGCCACTCTGACCGCCTCTAGTCGGTAATTAAACCAACTAGAAACGTTCAAAATGACGGATTGTTATTTAGTTTATAACATTTAAACAGAATTAGTCACAGAATCACAGAAACAATAATATATTTTATAAATGAACTTTTCTTTTTATATACAAATATCAGAGTTATACAATGAATTACATTTTATACAGCGGAACAAACATATATCTTTTTAAAGTACAAGAAAAAAAAATTCTGAAAAGCTTTAGTGAAGTGGTAACCCCCCTCTCTCTATCTTTGCTGCGTGAAAAACTCCAAGCTGTAAAAATACTCGGTCTGACCCGAGCGTTTTACATAAGATATACAACATTTGATACAATAACTGATACAACATGAATGGTACAATGAACATCAATATATATCAGAGTAATGATACAAGATAATAGCAGCGGAAAGAAAAGATAACACCACAGCGGAACAAAATCTCCAATATAGTCTTCAAGGAAGAACTCCAGTATCGGTAATCTCCATCTCCAAAGCACCAATCCAGCAATAACTCGGACTCCAAATCACGATGCACAAAGATAAGCAAGTGCAGTTCAGATCCAAAGACTAAACTAGCTCCAGATAATCTACTAAACCTGACTATTTGAAAAACCCAACTCTAGACTGCCCGTATGGGAAATAGTGGGCACCCAGAGTTTAGGAAAGGAACAATAAACTCCAGGTCAGTCATGGGACTGGTATGAGCAAACAAAAACATTTGGTCTTTAAAAACAAGCAACAAGGAATTTTTAAAATAAATCCGTAATGCTTTTTTAGAAAATGAAACTACCATAAGGCCTCCCGCCACACACACAATGCAAACGCAGAATTGGAGGAGATTTCTCCTTATGATAGTCAAATATGCTTAATACGAGAAATTTTCTTTGATATTATTACTAGTGCATAGTGCAGGAAAACCATTTCGATTAGTTGGATTGACCATTTGTATTCCATTAGTTGGTTTGACCATTTGTATTTCATTAGTTGGATTGGCCCTTTGTTTTCCGTTAGTTGGATTGGCCATTTGTTTTCCATTAGTTGGAGTGACTAGAGTAATTTGAGGGGCGAGATGCCTACAGTTACAAGCGATTCCACTGGGATAGTGGCGTAACCGCCGAGTAAACTGCAATCTAGAAGCCAAAGCGAAATTCGAGGGGCGAGATGCCTACGGTCACAAGCGATTCAACTGGGATAGTAGCGTAACCGCCGTGTGGACCACGATCTATGGCAACAACCATGGCGAAATTCAAGAGATGAGAAATCTATAGTTTACAAACGATTCTACTGGGATAGTAGCGAAACCGCCGGGTAAACTGTGATCCATGGGGGAATGTGCTTTCCATATCCATTTTTAAAAGATTTTTAAGTATTTTCACTGGGAATTGAAGCAAGTATATTTAGTACTTGGAGATTTTTAGACTTGCGCCTGGCCAGCGTATGCCTAATGTCTTTAAGAACGACAATAGACTTGTTAAATTTCGAGTTAGCAAGTATTTTCAAACTTTAAATAGAAAATCAATAATCTGAAATTAAAGTAACATAAATTCCAACCTAATGAACTAAGGAAGAAGATTTTTGAAAATATTTTGAAAGTCCACAGCTTTGGAAAAGATATAATATGTAAATCTCTAATATGAATTGTTTCAAGTTTAAAATTGAGTTTTGTAAGTCGGAAAACTTTAGTAAAAGACTTTTGCGTCTTGATTGTAGAAAATGATGAGCAAATGAGTTAATTAACAAAGCTAATGAGATAAAACAAATAGAATGAATTCTATACTCATTTATTTTTAATAAGTTTCAAGCTTGGTAAAATTGTGTAAGATATAAATATCGGTGAAATTTTAACAATCATTTTTCCTTACTTGTAATTTCGGGACGAAATTCTTTTAAGGAGGGGAGATTGTAACGATCCTGATTTTTGAACAATTTAAATTGAAAATATTTAATTTATTTTAAATAATTGAATGATGATTTAAATTGAATTCCCAATATAATTATGAATTTGGCGATTAAATACTAAAATTTAATTTATACAAAGTTGAATAAAAATTTAAATTTGACTTTGGAGTTGAAATTGAATATTGAATTTGTATTTTAAATTCAAACTAATGACTTAGAAAAATATTTTGGATTTAAGAATTTTTATTTATGTAAATTTATAAATTGATGGTTGATTTTAATAACATTTTTCTTTAACTTAAATAATAATATTGCAAGATCTTTGGTACACAATATATTATAACTTTTCAATCAGTTTAAATTCATTTAAAAAAAAAATGTTAAAAAGAGGTCGTGGGCTTTAAATAATTTAATAGTGGTCCATGTGTTTTCTGGGCCGTGATAATTTACAAGGGGTAAAACCCGTCCCCATTTTCTCTTCCGCACTTCGTAAAACCTAAGCAAAGAAACGAAAAAAAAAAAAAAAAAACAATGGCGGCTCTCGTTCCTCTTTGCAACAGAAATCAGGGCTCGTTGAATTCGATGCTGCTGGCTTTGATCTGCTGCTTCGTTCTCGTTCGTCCTCTTTGAAAAGAAATTTGGGCTTTCGTATTCGCTTCGACAAAGGTGAGTTTTTTTTTCTCACGATTATTTTTTTTTCAAGTTTTTAGATTTGTTTGAATTGGGTTCTTGGTTGCATGCTATGATTTGGGGTGTCATTTGTTATCATTTGCTCCGTTATTTGAATTTAAACTAATACGAACAGATAAAACACTGCATGTATGTTTGTTGGGTGTTATTTGCTGTCATTTGCTCTAATAATTTGATTTAAACTGATGTGAACAGATGCTATAAATTTTGTTTTCAAATTGATGAGAACAGATGCTATAAATTTGTTTTAAACTGATAAGAACAGATGCTTTTTGAAATTTGTTTTTAAACTGATAAGTACAGATAAGTCTCTGCATGTATGTTTGTTGGGTGTATTTGCTATCACTTGCTCGATTGCTTGAATTTAAACTGTTGAGAGCGGATGCTATCATTAAAATCTGATAAGAACGGATGCTATATCAAAACTTTGCTTGTTTGTTGTTGCTGCATGTGATGGATCTTTAAATTTGGTTAAGGAAAATGTGGTAAGGAAATAAAAATACTTTAGTTCTGAAAATACTTGTGAGCAACTTTCCCTTTAAAGCCTAATGTGTTGATACATTGTGATGTTGTGATGATTGTTTGATTTTGTGATGGTGATGAATGAATGCAAATGTGTCTGTATATGCTCATATATGTGCAAGTGTTGTTGCATGTCCCTGTTTCTAGCCTACAGGTTAAAAGAAATCAACTTCAAAACTTATCCAATTTTTTTTTTGGGATCTGATATCTAAATGGAAACTGGTTATTAAACTATAATCCCCATTTTAAAAATGATTTCAAACAAGTTATGTTAAGTAATTAGAAGTAAAATATAGAGAGAAAAAAAGAGAAAAAAAAAGATTACTGGGCAAACTTAAATTTGTTCTCTGTCTCTGTTTCTACAATGTAAGCAAATTTTCAAACTTTAATACTTTGTTGCCTGTGGGCAACAACTTTGTTAAAACTTAAGTAGGATTTCGTTACAGGATTTATATCTGAAAATATATACATGTTGTGTGAATATATAAGTACATTTTCTGTGAATATGTGAATGTATAGGTGAATGCACGTATCAGTGTTATCTTCTTATGGTTGCCAGGCTCAAAATTTTTGATTTAAAATCATTGCCTCTGGATCTGGTCACTATTATGATTTAAGTGTCAAACAAAACTTGTTTGTTTGATCATGAAGTCGGTTTTAAAAAAAATTTATGTAAGTCAAACAATTTAGTAATGGCCCTGGGAATAAAACAACAGAGGAAAAAAATGTTTAAGTTAAATTTAAGTTTGGAATCTCACTGGAAGTTTTAAAAACAAATTTGCATTCAAGCAAGCAAGTTCAGGCTTTCATCTTTGAAAAACAGTCAGGAAGTTTTCTGTTTTCTGGGAAGAAAAATTTGTGAGTAATCTTCTTTTTCCTTAAACTTGAACTTCTTCATTTCCTGGAATATGTTTATTTTTCTTTTTTGTTTGTGAGCAATCTCACTTGCCTCTATTCTTGTTTTGTTTGGATACTTGTGATTGGTGTTTAAATATGAAATGAAATCTTGCCTAGATGTTGGATATGAAATCAAAATATTGTATACAGTCATATATGCCTGTCCTTATAGTTACAGGCACCAGTAGAAAAAAAAAGGAAGAATAAAAAAAATGTCTTCGAGCTGCTGTGTTGATCACTGATGCATGGTTTCCATTTTGCTTTACTTGTTGTACACTTGCACCTGTACTTGGTCATAATTGACTGTTGACACTTGCATGCATTTTCACTGTTGTCTTTGGTTACCTGTGTCTGATCATTGCTTGGTCATTGCACTGATTCTTGGTGGCTTGAGCATTTGGTCTGTGTTGCACTGTTCCATGTACACTTTGACATCCATGTTCTTCACTGTGTTGATTGTTGGTTTAGTTGTGCCTGTCACCGAGTTTTTTTGTGTATACTTGTGGCTGGTCATTGATCTGATCATTGCACTTGCTGTTGTGTGCTTAATATCATGTTAGTTCGAATTGCACTTGCTCTTTTGTACTGCTTCACCAAGTCACTTGAGGTCTTGCAATTGGTTTATTGATGCATTCAAGTGTTCACTGCCTTGTAGTCTCTGTTGTTGTAGCATGCATTGCTGTGAGTTGAGTTGTCTGCACCTTGTATGTTGTTGCATTGGTGCATTGGGTTTGTCTCAGCCTTGAACCTTTGTAGTTGTTCCAGTCTTCATGTTCACATATGCCTTCCCATTCACTGTTGCCTGGTCTAGTCTTGAATGCATTCTGTAGCCCCATCTTGACTTGGGGTTTAATGTCTTACTGTTACCATATTTGAGTATAGCCTCTGACCTGATGGCTTGGTTTCCATTGTCCACACCTGTTCATGCTTTACAGCTGTTACTATTTTATTCAGTTCATTGCAAACTTATTTACTTGAATAAAGATTAATCCTGACTCGAGTGTTTTTGTGTTTTGCATAAAACGCTCGGGTCAGACCGAGTATTTTACAGCTTGGAGATTTTCAAGCAGCGAAGTTAGAGAGAGAGGGGAAAGCACTTCACTAAAGTTTTTATGGAAAAATTTTCTTGTACTTTAGAAAGATATATGTATATTCCGCTGTATTAAAATGTAATTCATTGTATAACTCTGATATTTGTATATAAAAGAAAAGTACATTTATAAAATATATTATTGTTCCTGTGATTCTGTGACTGATTCTGTTTAAATGTTATAAATTAAATAACAATCCGTCATTTTGAACGTTTCTAGTTGGTTTAATTACCGACTAGAGACGGTCAGAGCGGCGGGTCATTACAAAGTGGTAGCACTTAGTAACGACCCGCCGCTCTGACCGCCTCTAGTCGGTAATTAAACCAACTAGAAACGTTCAAATGACGGATTGTTATTTAGTTTATAACATTTAAACAGAATCAGTCACAGAATCACAGAAACAATAATATATTTTATAAATGAACTTTTCTTTTATATACAAATATCAGAGTTATACAATGAATTACATTTTATACAGCGGAACAAACATATATCTTTTTAAAGTACAAGATTTTTTTTTTCTAAAAAGCTTTAGTGAAGTGCTTTCCCCTCTCTCTCTAACTTCGCTGCGAGAAAATCTCCAAGCTGTAAAATACTCGGTCTGACCCGAGCGTTTATTGCAAAACACAAAAACACTCGAGTCAGGATTAATCTTAATTCAAGTAAATAAATTTGCAATGAATTGAAATAAAATGGTAACAGCAGTAAAGATGCAAGGTGTAGGCAGCGGAGATAACAACAATTGGATCAACACATAGTATAAATGATGTAAATGCCCACAAGTGATGATAAGTAGTGTACAGGAGTTATAAGCTTGATTCAATAATTTCAGTGTACAGCAGAGATAACAACAACTGGGATGTAACAGAGCAAAAATGACTATGGCCAAACAAACATGCATTCATGTAAACTAAGCAACAGAGATGATGAATCACATGAATCGATTTAAATCTATTATGGATTTCCATATTAACAACTTCAATTTTTTAAAATCTGTCAATCTTGTGTGGCTGCAGTACACACGTATATTTATACACATGTGTACTGCCTCGCCAACTCGTGTGCACCAAACAAAAACACACAGCTATCAGATCAAAACAAGATCAAACCCAAGTTTCAAAACTAGGTTCAACTCAAGGCCAATGCACAGACAAAAGAGTCAAGAAGGCATCAGACAAAGCAATACAAACAGCAATGTCAAAGCAGGCTATCAAGGGCAGAGTCTCAGAAATACCAAAGACATGAAGCAACGAAAGATTCACAAATAAAACTCAAAGTTTACCGAATGCAGACCAAAATGAGCACAGCTCATTAAGCTCATAACAACAAGAAACAGACCATAAGTAATGCATCAGAGAATCAACACATATGAGCAAGTGAACTAGTCAACATGCATATACCTCAAAAACAAAGGGACTGCACTGTTTCAAATGAGACAACAATTTCAAACTCAAGTGAACAGTATAGCAAAACACATGTTCAACAAAGATCAGGCTACAAAAGCATATGGTGGTGCAGACTACAAATGAGTGCTAACAAAATAAACTAATTGCAACAGGGTTAGACCAACATAGTGCAACAGTGAAACACTGAATAGTATGCAGACCAGAAACACAAGTCAAATGCAACGGAATGGAATGCAACTACAAGTGCAACAGTCAGGTCCAAATGCAACAAAATGGAATGCAACTAAAGATTAAACTTAATTTGAAAATTGTTTAGAACAAAACAAAACTTAATTTGAAAATTGTTTAGAGCAAACAAAACTTAATTTGTTTAGAACAAAATAAAACTTAATTTGAAAATTGTTTAGAACAAAACACTACAGGTTTTAAAACTTAAGTCATGAACAAAGGCACAAACCCTTTCATAAGGAATAAGTGGAGAGTGGTATCAGTTTTCATTTAAACGTTTAAAGCTAATATGAATTAGATTTGTATATATTGAAATTTTTAAACAGAACCTTCACAGTAAATCAACAGAGAACACTTGAATGCGTATAAACAGAATATAAAATATAAATGCACAAAGATGTAAATACGTAAAACATAAAGCATGCAGGAAGTTTTTAATATGAAGCACTTCAGATCTGGGGAACAATGTAAACTTGAAGATCTAAGGATTTAAAACAAAAGGAAATTATGAAGGATTCAAAACTGAGAATTTCAAGCTGAAGATCAAGCTTGTTTACAGAACAAAAAAACAAATTCTAGTTGTAGTTCGAATCTGGTGCATGCCAAGGAATGAAGTTCAAAATCATGTAGAAAGCAAATTCAAATTTTCAAACAAAATGATCTATAGCTAAAACCATAAAATCTCAACTCAAAATCTACAAGCAAATACAAATTCCCCGTGTCAATCTAGTTTTGGCATGGTTTACACTGTAAACCATGGTGTTACAGGAAACAGAAGAATTGGAAACAACATTTCCAAGCAAATATAAACACAAGCATAACCATTCATTCACATGCAAAAGCTATTCACATTTATGCAAGTATTCAAACACAAAGAACTGAATTAAGCATAGGTTTACTCACAGCTTTAATTACTGAAATGTAATACAAGTTTGAAACAATATTTCAACTTGTGTGCAATCCCTGTTAGAATCAAAGAGGAGGAGATTTAGATTTTCTTTGATATAAGTTGACCTGTAAACAAAATTTTTGGAAGAAACTTCACAACTTTACTTTGATTTATTACTGAAACACATATTACAGATATATTTAAAATTTTGATATGGTTTACTTGTTGAGCCTGATACTCATTTCCTAGTAGAAGAAAGAAAAACTTCAAAACTTGCTTTTAATTTTATTTCTGGCTCACTAGTGCAAGTTTTAAAACACCTTTCTCTTTTTTTTTATTGCTTTGTAATCCAATTTTTCCTTTTCAACAGAAGATGGCAGGGTAACTTAAAAGCTTCCACTGTAACTAAATGTTACCGGAAAAAAAAGAACAAGGAAAACAGTGTTCCCAAGGAAAATCAAACATAAGCATACTATTCATTAAATTCGAAGCCATGGCATCCATGCAGAGATTCAAGCACAACAATCAATCCACAAGCCAAAACAACTCACTTTCAAGCAAATCGAAAACTTTACTTTAAGCATGCATCAAAACATAAATCAGATCAAGGTAAGGTTTGCTCACAAGTATCTGTTCTTATCAGTTTAAAAGCAAATTAACCGAGCAAATGGAAGCCAATAGCACCAAATCATAGCACGCAACCAAGCACCCAATTCAAACAAATTTAAAAACTTGATTAAAATTAATCGTGAGAAGAACTCACCTTGTCACGAATTGAAACAGCCGAGGTGAGAATGAGCACAATCGAACGAAGATCGAAGCCCCAAATTGGATCGCAAGTCCTAATTTTGTCAGATCGAAGGAAGAGAGGAACAGGCCACCATTATTTTATTTTATTTTTAGTTTAGGGTTTTCGAAATGAAGAAGGAAAAGGGATCGGGTCGAATTGAGGTAAAAAGGAAACGGCATTCAAAGGTAAATGGGCCGAGATTCACAATTTCAAAGCTCAACAACACTTAGCCAATTTTTTTTATTATTTTGAATTTCAATTAATTTTTTTATTTCTTTGCTTTGTTTTGTCATGCTTAAATTATGTTGTTAAAATTTCTTCAATGTAGTTACATTATATTTTACAAAGTTTATAAATATGTTGTTTGAATTTTAACTATGTGCATTTATTCATCTATTTGCATTAATTAAAATTTTATTCCTTTTTACTTTAAAGAAAAGAAAGATGTTATTTAAAAACTAACCACCCATTTATAAATTTACATAAATAAAAATTCTTGTATCCAATATTATTTTTCTAAGTCATTAGTTTGAATTAAAGATACAAATTCAATATTCAATTTCAACTCCAAAGTCAAATTTAAATTTTTATTCAACTTTGTATAGATTAAATTCTAAAATTTAATCGCCAAATTCACAGAAATGTTTTATATATCATTGGGAATTCAATTTAAATCATCATTCAAATATTTAAAATTAATTAAATATTTTCAATTTAAATTGTTCAAAATTCAGGATCATTACAATCTCCCCTTCTTAAAAGAATTTCGTCCCGAAATTACAAGTAAGGAAAAATGATTGTTAAAATTTCACCGATATTTATATTTTACACAATTTTACCAAGCTCAAAACTTTTTTTTAAAAAAAATAAATGAGTATAGAATTCATTCTATTTGTTTTATCTCACTAACTTTGTTAATTAACTCATTTGTTCATCATTTTCTACAATCAAGACGCAAAAGTCTTTTACTAAAGTTTTCGACTTACAAAACTCTTAGTGAATGTGATAGGGGGTTCTCGCTTCGCGGTTTGGTGGCGAACGGGAGACTCTTACCCCTACATGTCCTCTCTTAGTGAATAGGGGTTGGTTAGGCGTAAGCCGAGACAGTCGAAAGGCTGGCCGTAAAAGCAAGGTCTGGGGTACCATTGTTATGCCACGGTGGGTCTGGGATGGTTGCAAAGCCTACCGGTCGCCATTGCCTCGTGCCGTCACAAGTGGTATCAAAGCTTTGGTTTACACAAAGCTTAGTTTATGGCGTTTAATATGAATAGTTGCTAGAATCACTTTAAAGAAAGTGTTTTCAAATCTAAAGAAGTATAAAATTGTTTTCTTTAAAATAAAAAGTATTTTGAAAATTAGAATTATTTTTGAAAATTCCCCTCTCTAAATTTAGGTTTGCGATAGCTTCTCTTCGGTAAGTTCTCCTTAGATTTGAGTCCCGATCATTCGAAAGCCCATTATCGAATTGCAGAGTTTATGAAAGAATAAAATAGAAGTTAAGTGAATCAATGAATTGGTTTAAATCAAATATTTGAATATCTCCAAAGTAATAATTGGAAAATAAAAGGACATGTTAATTTGGTTATAACCAAGAGAATTATTGAACTATAACTTGGGAATTTGATTCTGAATTCTTTTGAAAAATTGATTTCAAATGTTGTGAAGAACGATTTATTAAATAAATGGATTATAAGTATTTAACTTATAATATGGACTTTTGGTATATAATTGAGTTATATAAATTGAATTAATAAAGGAGATTATAATCGAAGTTTTATGAATAGAAATGGAATTTGTAAAGATCGTTTATAAATTCCGCGAACGACTTATTTTGATAAGTAAATTGTTATAACTTATTAAAGGAGTTATATCTATGATTTCGGACAGCGAATTATCCTTTAAGTTAAATACTGAGATAATACAAGTTGGTTGGGAATTTTATTCAATTTTGGACAGTGAATATATTATTAAATAAATCGGTTATGCCCTGGGAACATGATTGAATGATCCGACCTTTGCTAATGAGGATTGCAAATTTTGATAGGAAATTTAATTGTCGACTTAACTGTATGAATAAAACAAGTTTTGATGTAAAGCTTATATTCTAAGTTTAGACTAATGTCTAAAATAGTTAATATGGAGATATAAATCTAATGAAACCAAGTCGATAAATGGTTTACTAAAGATTTAGTTGATTATTTTTGGAAATAGAAAGCAAATGCAAAGTTCAAATGAGATTTAGATTTCAAAATTGAA
The DNA here is from genome assembly GCA_030765085.1 of Allium cepa. Taxonomy (NCBI): domain Eukaryota; kingdom Viridiplantae; phylum Streptophyta; class Magnoliopsida; order Asparagales; family Amaryllidaceae; genus Allium; species Allium cepa. Next base: position 123,586,086 of record CM060939.1, read on the forward strand.
GTTTGTCAACATGAAAATCCATAATAGGTTTAATAGATTCAGTGATGAATTTGAATTTGAACGGGCATGGAATTAAGTTAAGTGGAAAATTTAATATTGGAAAATTTGAAGTTGTTTTAAAATGTGTTAAGAATCGAAAGCATAGATTTCAACATTCATTGTTGAAATAGACGTTTTCGAGAGAAATAAAAGGAAATGGTGGACTATAACACTGTTATTATAGTAAATGATTTCTGAAAGGAAAAGTTTTATCTAGTATTGGGATTTATATATTTATCTTAAATTTGAATTCCTATACTAATGATTTGGGTCGTCGTAACGATGTTTTACGCAACATTCGTTTTGACTCAAGATAATGTGTTTAAAGAATGATTTCCTTTAAGAATGAGATATATACTTAATTATGATCTAAGTATATTGAATATTTTCAAAGTGTTGAAAATAAATGGATTTGTGAATTACTTATTATTAAATAAGTATGGGAATATTTTCCAATATGAAATGAAAGGTTTGAAATTTTATCTTTTAAAGATAAAGTGAAAAGTGAATGTTTTGAGATTTTATCTTTTAAAGATAAATTGATAATGAATATGTGAAATCGATTTGAAAATCGTATATTCATAGATATTTTGGAAATGTAAATTCATTATGGAATTTATAAAAGAAAGGGAAATTTGTTAAAAATAAACATTGAATTATTTTTTGAAATGTGGAAATAAATTTACGGATTTGGAACGTAAGTTTAAAATAAATCGGTAAGGATTTATTTGATTGGTTTAAATGAACCATTTTAAGTTTAAAATGGATAAATATTTGGAAATATTTCCGTTTAAGGAAATCGCTTTGAAATTTGTTTTCAAAGATTGAAAGGTGAAAAATGATTTGAAATTTGTTTTCAAATGGTTAAGTGTGGAAAATTATATATCTTGTAAAGATATTATTTTTTTGGAAAATATGAACAATTAGTTCAACTTGGAAATTTTCAAAGGATTGAATTTTGAGTTAAATTGAGTTTAACTTTGACACCCAAAAACAATATAAGTTGAACTTTGAATTTTGAATGGTCGATTTGGATTGTATGTCTAACATTGTGAATTGACGACATAGCAGTTGATCTCTATTAAATATATATCTGTTGGTGGCGGAGAATTTATTCTCTTAGCTTAACACCCTTCTCTGAGACGTACGAGCTCAGAGGTTATATATCAATAGACATCAATTATGTGTTGAGAATTGACGATGTAACACGAAATCCAAATCGAGTGTGAAGTCGATAATAAATTGGATTATGAATGTAAATTAGGTTTGAGATAACCTTAAATTTCCAAATCGACTTAGAGGAAAATTTTAAATGGATAATGAAATGGAAAATTTGTGAATCCTCTATTTGTTATGTGTATGAGATATTGAGGTTTTCAGAACGTATATATGAGAATACGATAAATTCGAAAAACATTTAGTTTGGAAAAGTAATTGTTGTGGAAAACTTATGTAAGTACATGAGTATGATATGTACTAAATGTGAAATGAAATATTATATATGTATGTATGATATTATGTTTTCCAAATTGAGGATATGGAAAAGTACCTTCCATTTAAAATTGTGAAGGTTGTTGGAACTCGAGATGAGTGTCCATTTGAAGATCGTAGCTACGTAGAATTCCATTAGTTGGATTGACCATTTGTATTCCATTAGTTGGATTGACCATTTGTATTCCATTAGTTGGATTGACCATTTGTTTTCCATTAGTTGGATTGGCCATTTGTTTTCCATTAGTTGGAGTGACTAGCGTAATTTGAGGGGCGTGATGCCTACAGTTACAAGCGATTCCACTGGGATAGTGGCGCAACCGTCGTGTAAACTGCAATCTAGAAGCCAAAGCGAAATTCGAGGGGCGAGATGCCTACGGTCACAAGCGATTCTACTGGGATAGTAGCGTAACCGCCGTGTGGACCGCGATCTATGGCAACAACCATGGCGAAATTCAAGAGATGAGAAATCTACAGTTACAAGCGATTCTACTGGGATAGTAGCGTAACCGCCGGGTAACTGTGATCCATGGGGGAATGTGCTTTCCATATCCATTTTTAAAAAGATTTTTTAAGTATTTTCACTGGGAATTGAAGCAAGTATATTTAGTACTTGGAGATTTTTAGACTTGCGCCTGGCCAGCGTATGCCTAATGTCTTTAAGAACGACAATAGACTTGTTAAATTTCGAGTTAGCAAGTATTTTCAAACTTTAAATAGCAAATCAATAATCTGAAATTAAAGTAACATAAAATTCCAACCTAATGAACTAAGGAAGAGGATTTTTGAAATGTTTTGAAAGTCCATAGCTTTGGAAAGGTTATACTATGCAAATTTCTTAAATGAAGAATTTAAAATTTAAAATTTTAGGTTTTGTAAGTTGAAAACTTTAGTAAAAGACTTTTGCGTCTTGATTGTAGAAAATGATGAGCAAATGAGTTAATTAACAAAGTTAGTGAGATAAAACAAATAGAATGAATCCTATACTTATTTATTTATTTTTAATAAGTTTTGAGCTTGGTAAAAAAAAATTGTGTAGGGTATAAACATCAGTGAAATTTTAACAATCATTTTTCCTTACTTGTAATTTCGGGACGAAATTCTTTTAAGGAGGGGAGATTGTAACGATCCTAAATTTTTGAACAATTTAAATTGGAAATATTTAATTAATTTTAAATATTTGAATGATAATTTAAATTGAATTCCCAATATAACTATGAATTGGCGATTAAGTTTTAAAATTTAATCTATAAAAAGTTGAATAAAAATTTAAATTTTGACCTTGGAGTTGAAATTGAATATTTAATTTATAATTGAAATTCGAACTACTGATTAGAAAGATAATTTGAATTTAAAATGAAAATAAATAAATAAATTATATATATGTAAAAAAAAACATAAATTAAAGAAAAAAATCGCACTGCCTCTTACTTTCACCCGACCCTCTTTATTTCATTTCCTCATTCGTTCATAACCCTAACTTAACAAAATCACGAAAGAAGAAAAATAATGGCGGCCTCTCTCTAAAATTCGTTCGTTCCTTCAATCCAAATTTAGGGCTTCCGAAGCTGCGCTATTTGCTTGATCGATAGGAATTTGCGTGTTGCCTTGCTCGATCTATTCTTCGTTGCTCACCGCTGCTTCGTTCTCGTTCGTCCTCTTTGAAAAAAAAATTGGCTTTCGTCTTTGCTTCAGTGAAAGGTGAGTTTTTTCTCACGATTAATCGTTATTCAAGTTTTTAAATTGGTTTGAATTGGGTGCTTGGTTGCATGCAATGATTTGGGGTGTTATTTGTTATCATCTGCTCGGTTATTTGAATTTAAACTAATAAGAACAGATAAACCACTGCATGTTGTTTGTTGGGTGTTATTTGCTATCATTTGCTCTGATAAATTGATGTAAAACTGATAAGAACAAGATGTTAGTTGAAATTTGTTTTTTTAAACTGATGAGAGCAGATGCTATAAATTTTGTTTTTAAACCGATAAGAACAGATGCAATCAAATCTTGCTTTTAAAACTGATGAGGACAGATGCTATCAAAAATTTTGCTTGTTTTTGTTGTGGCTGCATGTGATGGATCTTTGAATCTGGTTAAGGAAATGTAGTAAGGAAAATGAATACTTGTGAGCAAACACCCATTTTTAATTTAAATCTCTTTGCATGTGAGCAAACATCTAAATTTAAATATTAAGTAAGATAATATGGTTGCTTAAGTGGTTGCTGTAATAATGATGCTTGTTGTGATATTACTGCATATTGTATATATATGAATATGTTAATGTGTGTGCATGTTAGTTTTTTCTGTTTTGAAACTACAGGGTGTAAAATAAACTCAAAAACTAGTTAGTTCCTCTTCTGGTTCATTTTATGTTGAGAAGTTTTAACAAAATTTGTCTTAAAACTGCAATATTTAAATTGTAAAAAAAATATGAGAAGCAAGAATCTATAAGGATTCCTGCATGTATAGGAAGTAGTTTGGAACTGGGGTTATGAATGCATTTGAATCTGCATAACTTGATTCTCTGTTCATACCTGGTTACAGAGTTTTAAAATAAATAAAAGAAGATTCAAACTTTCCATATAAAAACTTTGCAGCCTTGAGTTTTCAAACAAATTTGTTGAGTTTAATCTCCATCTTGATTATGAAACATGTTTAAGTTTTTAAAACTTGCACTAGTGAGCCAGAAATAAAATTAAAAGCAAGTTTTGAAGTTTTTTTTTCTTTCTACTACTAGGAAATGAGTATCAGGCTCAACAAGTAAACCATATCAAAATTTTAAATATATCTGTAATATGTGTTTCGGTAATAAATCAAAGTAAAGTTGTGAAGTTTCTTCCAAAAATTTTGTTTACAGGTCAACTTATATCAAAGAAAATCTAAATCTCCTCCTCTTTGATTCTAACAGGGATTGCACACAAGTTGAAATATTGTTTCAAACTTGTATTACATTTCAGTAATTAAAGCTGTGAGTAAACCTATGCTTAATTCAGTTCTTTGTGTTTGAATGCTTGCATAAATGTGAATAGCTTTTGCATGTGAATGAATGGTTATGCTTGTGTTTATATTTGCTTGGAAATGTTGTTTCCAGTTCTTCTTTTTCCTGTAACACCATGGTTTACAGTGTAAACCATGCCAAAACTAGATTGACACGGGGAATTTGTATTTGCTTGTAGATTTTGAGTTGAGATTTTCTGGTTTTAGCTACAGACCATTTTGTTTGAAAATTTGAATTTGCTTGCTACATGATTTTGAACTTCATTCCTTGGCATGCACCAAGTTCGAACTACAACTAGAATTTGTTTTTTTTGTTCTGTAAACAAGCTTGATCTTCAGCTTGAAATTCTCAGTTTTGAATCCTTCATAATTTCCTTTTGTTTTAAATCCACGGATCTTCAAGTTTACATTGTTCCCCAGATCTGAAGTGCTTCATATTAAAAACTTCCTGCATGCTTTATGTTTTACATATTTACATCTTTGTGCATTTACATTTTATATTCTGTTTATACGCATTCAAGTGTTCTCTGTTGATTTACTGTGCAGGTTCTGTTTAAAAATTTCAATATATACAAATCTAATTCATATTAGCTTTAAACGTTTAAATGAAAACTGACACCACTCTCCACTTATTCCTTATGAAAGGGTTTGTTCCTTTGTTCATGACTTAAGTTTTAAAACCTGTAGTGTTTTGTTCTAAACAATTTTCAAATTAAGTTTTATTTTGTTCTAAACAAATTAAGTTTTGTTTGCTCTAAACAATTTTCAAATTAAGTTTTGTTTTGTTCTAAACAATTTTCAAATTAAGTTTAATCTTTAGTTGCATTCCATTTTGTTGCATTTGGACCTGACTGTTGCACTTGTAGTTGCATTCCATTCCGTTGCATTTGACTTGTGTTTCTGGTCTGCATACTATTCAGTGTTTCACTGTTGCACTATGTTGGTCTAACCCTGTTGCAATTAGTTTATTTTGTTAGCACTCATTTGTAGTCTGCACCACCATATGCTTTTGTAGCCTGATCTTTGTTGAACATGTGTTTTGCTATACTGTTCACTTGAGTTTGAAATTGTTGTCTCATTTGAAACAGTGCAGTCCCTTTGTTTTTGAGGTATATGCATGTTGACTAGTTCACTTGCTCATATGTGTTGATTCTCTGATGCATTTCTTATGGTCTGTTTCTTGTTGTTATGAGCTTAATGAGCTGTGCTCATTTTGTTCTGCATTCTGTAAACTTTGAGTTGTATTTGTGAATCTTTCGTTGCTTCATGTCTTTGGTATTTCTGAGACTCTGCCCTTGATAGCCTGCTTTGACATTGCTGTTTGTATTGCTTTGTCTGATGCCTTCTTGACTCTTTTGTCTGTGCATTGGCCTTGAGTTGAACCTAGTTTTGAAACTTGGGTTTGATCTTGTTTTGATCTGATAGCTGTGTGTTTTTGTTTGGTGCACACGAGTTGGCGAGGCAGTACACATGTGTATAAATATACGTGTGTACTGCAGCCACACAGGATTGACAGATTTTAAAAAATTGAAGTTGTTAATATGGAAATCCATAATAGATTTAAATTGATTCATGTGATTCATCATCTCTGTTGCTTAGTTTACATGAATGCATGTTTGTTTGGCCATAGTCATATTTTCTCTGTTACATCCCAGTTGTTGTTATCTCTGCTGTACACTGAAATTATTGAATCAAGCTTATAACTCCTGTACACTACTTATCATCACTTGTGGGCATTTACATCATTTATACTATGTGTTGATCCAATTGTTGTTATCTCCGCTGCCTACACCTTGCATCTTTACTGCTGTTACCATTTTATTTCAATTCATTGCAAATTTAATTACTTGAATAAAGATTAATCCTGACTCGAGTGTTTTTTGTGTTTTGCATAAAACGCTCGGGTCAGACCGAGTATTTTTATAGCTTGGAGATTTTCTCGCAGCGAAGTTAGAGAGAGAGGGGAAAGCACTTCACTAAAGCTTTTCAGAAATTTTTCTTGTACTTGAAAAAAAATGTTCCGTTGTATAAAATGTAATTCATTGTATAACTCTGATATTTGTATATAAAAGAAAAGTTCATTTATAAAATATATTATTGTTCTGTGATTCTATGACTAATTCTGTTTAAATGTTATAAACTAAATAACAATCCATGATTTTGAACGTTTCTAGTTGGTTTAATTACCGACTAGAGGCGGTCAGAGCGGCGGGTCGTTACAAAAGTGGTACCATATTTCAAGGAACAAAAACACAAACATGACCATTGACCCATATGCAAAACTATCCTCATTCATGCAGGCATTCAACGCAAAAGAACTTTGAGCAAAGTATAGGTTCACTCACTAGCATCAATATAGGAATGAATCAGAGGATGAAAGGTTTGTTTACTGGGTTTAAAGGCAGAGATGATAAAGCATGTATGCATACAATCAAGTATATACACAGAGACATGAAATGCATTTTTCACACAATCATTCAAGCATAACTTATATCATACTTCAAGGACAAACCAAAACACTAAGAGATAAAACAAGGTTAAAGAGTTTGCTCACATATTATTTTGACTTAAATAAAATTTTAAACTGAAGTTTCAATTTAACCCAAACAAGTTTTATTTGAATCTAACCTTAAACTAATCAAAAAGGATTTTGGATTTAAATTAGACTTGCAACTGAAAAGGGTACAGAGAACCATACATGAATATGTACACAGCAGATGTTCATGTAACATACATTCATTTAAATTTTACTAGCATGCAACTAAGCACCCAATTCAAACCAATTTAAAAACTTGTTTTCAATTTATCTCAGAAGAAATAAAGAAGAGGAAAGTTGGGTTGATTTTCGATATACTTTATTCTTGTAAACAGAAGCTACAGATATCAGTGAACATGATATGGAAATCAAAATAAATGAGTATCATTCTTGAATTGTTTTTGGGATCATGCGCGGATCGAGGCGGACCAGACTTGCTCTCTTAGTGAATGTGATAGGGGGTTCTCGCTTCGCGGTTTGGTGGCGAACGGGAGACTCTTACCCCTACATGACTGTAACGATCCTGACTCGACCTTCGAAAATCGGCATTGAATACGACACTCGTATTCAAATGCCGCAGATCCAAACGTCGAATCTGGTTCGCCGGAGCTTATAACACATTAAGTACAACACAGCGGAAGAAAATGAATAGCATATATCAATATACAACATTTGATACAATATCTGATACAACAGAATGATACAATGAATATAAATATACATCAGAGATACAAGAAATAGCAGCGGAAAGAAAAGATAACACTAGCAGCGGAACAAAATCTCCAATATAGTCTTCAAGAAAGAACTCCATCTTCAAGACACCAATCTAGCAATAGCTCGAACTCCCAATCACAATACACAAAGAAGAGCAAGTCTCGTCCGTAAAGGATTGCCAAATCCTAGGCTGAAAGCTATCGAATCTACACCTACTATTGATTATCTGAAAACCCCAACTCTAGATTGCCCGTGTGGGAAAATAGTGGGCACCCAGAGTTTAGGAAAGGAACAATAAACTCCAGGTCAGTCATGGGACTGGTATGAGCAAACAAAAATATTTGGTCTTTTAAAACAGACAACAAGAGAATTTTAAAATAAATCCGCAATGCTCTTTAGAAAATGAAACTACCATAAGGCCTCCCGCCACACACACAATGCAATCGCACACTTGGGGGAGATTTCCCCTTATGATAGTCAAATATGCTTACTATGAGAAAATTCTTTGATATTATTACTAGTGCATAGTGGAAAAAAATCTTTCGAAAGTATAATATAAATCCTAGCCAGCATAGGTACCATGATGTTATGCCTACTATAGCTGCCATGTTAAATGGCAGGTTCTACAACTAAAACCGTACAAGGCTCATATTTGAGAATGGATTTCCAACAAATGATCAGGCTAAGGAACTTCCTACTGTCACATGGGATCGCCTCTGGCGGGACGTCCCAAGAACCTAACGTTACGGTTAGATCTCTGCCAACACAAGGCCGGGTTACCTCTGTAACTAGGTAACTACTACACGAGCGTGCCATCCCCCGGTCCTTTGGGACCTTTATCCGAGGTACCTCTAATCCAACAACCACAAAGCAATCACAAAGTAATAGATCTGTAGTATCCACATGAGTAAGTATCTGGGCTCCATACCATGATACCACCCTTTTCCAGAAGGGAATGACAAACCCTAAAGGGCGCGACCCTCATAACATCGCCGCATCTTTCCTGTTTCGACCATTTTCGGGGTGTGAGGTCCTGATGCAGTCTCGTCCACAAAGCTACGCTTTATACAAAAGCCATGCTTTGATCACAAATGATCAACAAATGATCATCAACACACAGCAGCACTCAGCATGCCACACTACCAAATTTGGGAGTATATCACTGATAAATATCAACTACATAACCTCTGAGCTCGTACGTCTCAGAGAAGGGTGTTAAGCTAAGAGAATAAATTCTCCGCCACCAAGCAAAAATGTATTTGATAGGAATCAGTTTAATATCTCAAAGTGTAGTGTCAGACATACAACCATACAAGTCTGTTCCGGGTTCGAACAGAACCGAAGGCACTTCCGAAGAAGCCCTTGCCAATCCGGGTGTCCCCAATCCCAATCGAACTTCCCATCACATAGGGAGAAATCTATACCGGAGCAACTCAGTGCAGAGTCAATCGACAGGTTATCCTACCGTTCTCGAAGACACCCGGTCTTCAACACCGGTCTTCAATTGCAATCCATAACGTCGTATCACTATTCGGAATGGGTTATATGACACAAGGTCCTCTCCCGGCTAAACCGAATAATGAGCGCCATATTTAAAAACATATGGATATGGGATTTCAGTTAAGTCACAACTTATGAAACCCAAAACCTTTCTTTTAAATGGTTAAACAAATTACCATTTTTTATCTTTAAACAAAAAGATTTTATTTCACAAAGTTCCCCCAGTTTCACAAAGATCTATTCATAGTTTTCGAAAAACAATTTCCATTCAAAGTTGGATTAACTCAATTAAACCTTTGAATTAAAGATTTATAGCTTTCAAAACACGTTCCCAAAGATTTATTCATAACTCAAAAAACTATTTTCATTTTAGGCTTGAAAACCTTTTAACACAAAGTGGAAGTTCATTTCATATGCGAAAGCTTTTATTATTTGAAACAAATATATTTTTGTTTCAGAAAAATCCAATTTATACAAGTTGAAATCTTGGGTTAAATTTAAATTCCAAAACATCACTTTTAAAATGGTTTAAAAACCCATATAAACCCATTTATAAGTTGAATGCCCTTTTTAAACATAGTTTTCAAATCATAGAATTCAATTTCAAATATTGAATTCAAATTTAAATCAAATTATTTAAATTTCAAAACTCAATCGAGTTATTCAAAATAACTTTTATTTTTGAAATTTATTTTCAAAAGCTTTCAATTCTAAAATTATTTTGGATTCAAAAATCCAATTTTTAAAACCATTTCAAAATCTGTGACTTAACCCAATTCCACGTGCAATCCATATTGTGTGTGTATAAGTGTGGTCCAGGGATTTTACACAATAAAAGTGCAACATCATCAATCATCACATATTTAATCATATCGATAAGCGTATAGCCCATAACGCTTATCTATATTCACAGATTCATAGATAAAGTAAATTATCAATCACAAAGATCTACCATTGCGATTCGATGTGGGTGTCGGATAACCAACTGGAATCCGACTCCCTGTCGCATCGAAATCCAAATGTCATGTGACGGGTCAAGGGGTTGCATATTCATATAACAATATATACATTACAGATATAACATCTTTACACAAAGCATTACATAGCATCTCATCACATAACAAATATATCAATCCATCACATAGCATCTAAATCAAACATCTATAAGTAAGATCAGTTAATTGTTTGAGTAATTCAAATCAGATTTAATTACTTATGAATAATTGCTAATCCTGGTTAATTAATATTAATAAATTACAATTTATTTTGATTAATTATTTCTTTAGTCATTTATCAATTAACCTTTAGTAATGAGTTAATTATTCTTTAATTACAATTCATCAACTTTTACTTATTAAAGAATTTACCTTTGGTTATTTAATTAACCATTTAATTAATCATCTTTAATTAATTAGTTAACCCCTACTTAATTAATTATCATTAAGTTAATTATCTTTAATTAATTAATCATCCCTAAGTTAATTAATTATCATTAAGTTAATCATTCTTAATTTGTTATGATAAGTGACTACTCTTAATCTTAAATCAATGTTAAACACTTGATTTATCCACTTTTAATTATAAATTAATTACTTTTAATTAAGTAATTACTTTTAAGCAATAAATTGATTTCATTAATTAATTTTCATTACTTAATTGCATTAAATCCATTTAGCCCTTAATTATAAATTGGAGGACGAAGACGAAAACTTGTACTACTATTACGTAATATATTTATTCCACTACATCATATTATTATGCTGCATTAATTGTTTATTCATTTCTGTTTCTGTGATTCTTATTTTGTGTTGTAAAGAATAGTCAAATGTATTTATAAACAGTTTCATGAACTGTTATTTCATTATTATATTTTGTTATTCCGCTGCGAGATTCTATATTTGTCTTATTTCTTTCTCTTTTTCTTATTTACCCCATAACAATCTGCCATTTTGAATGGTTTGAGTACGGCATGTGTGTCTGCTTAAAACATCCAAAAAGGCTGGTCGTTACAACGACGACGCTCGCTCAGGTGGATTAAGCAGGACTCGAAAGTTGGGAGGCGTGCAGTCCACGATTGGCCTAATCAGAACTAACCGACCGTACTGAGCATGCGAAGTGGATGATGATTCAGGTTCAAAGAGCACCGGGCTTCGTCCACTTAATTTACGATGCATGGATGGTTGCTTCATTCTATATAACAAAACTTGAGTTCGCAAAAGGTCAGGTATATCTATCCTAAATTAACGGCTTCCCCTGCCACACTTGAATTTTGAAGAAACATTAATTTGTAATCAGCACGTCGGATTTCAAGTGCAATCCAGGGCAGGTGGAGTGAGCTATCTATATGGAGAAACTCGGTGCTTGAAACACTGTAAATGCATAATCCTGTGTAGATAGTTCACTCGTAACGGAAGATTAGAGGAACTTCCAGTGTTACATTATTTTCTGCTTTTATTTCTAATCCTTGTACACTTACCTGTTGTCGATCGATAATCGATAATGGATCCGTTGTCTGAAAAGATACAGAAAACTCTTCTCCACATTAGAATGCCAAATGTGCAACAAGTGAACAAAATAAGTCCAAATCCTTTGGAAAATCGAGATTAACTAATGGATGTATGCAATATTCAATGATGGCCTTGAAACTGGACACAAGTTAATTCTGATCTAACGGACGACGATGGAAAAACGCATCATGCATTGGACCAAAATCTAAATGTCGTTTTAGGAAAAAGCTCAAGACTCGATTGGCTATCTCGATCCGTTAAACCATAATCAATTCAAACTTTTCATGACCAATATTGCAAGTGCAGACTCACCATCAAATCGTTACTTAAACACTGTAATTGGCAAGCCAGTTAACGAACCCACCTAGAGATGAATTCTGAGATACGAGAAGGATCAAAGGCTGATTCAATGAACTATGGGAGGATCGGTGTCGAGTTAGATGGATCGGTGGCGAGTTATATGGATCGGTGGCGACTTAAGAAGGTGGCAAGTGGGAATTTCGAGCTAGGGTTCAGGAATCGTGAACTGGAGTAGCGATGGGAGGAATCACAATGGAAGGTATCCTCAAGTATTGATGGATTAGCACGCAAGAAGATTGCAAAATCGCTTGGATATGAATCGCTCGATGATTGGATTGCTTGAAGGTTCTACTGACTCGGGTCGAATGAGGATAGGTTGAATTTGGCAATGTATATAAGAGAGCAAGAGGAAGCAAAATTTGTTGCTAAGTACTAGGGTCGGGGGCGACCCATTATAAATGCTAGCGATCCGACCCCAGTTTTACAAGTAATCAGGTCGCTAGCGACCCATTTCACAAGGATCGCTATCGACCCTAAATAATAATAAAATAATAATAATAATAATAATAATAAAATATATAGAGATAAAAAGGAAAAGAAACTTCACCTATTCTCTGCGAACTTGATCTCTTATGACTGTTTATCATTCCGAGGTATGCCGGGAAACTACGAATAGAAATGTGTTATGTTGTGACAAGTAGTAGCAGTCGGACCAAAGAAAGATGACCACAACATTAGGTTAACGTATTCGTAAAGATATAATGCAATCACTTAGAGATCAACGGATGGATATTGAAAGCAATAACTACTAGAGCATGCCTTGTTTATCTCGAAGACATACTCTAAGAGGCAAATGTTATCCGGATTTTTGGCCCAGAAGGAACCAATAAGAAACAGAACAACCTCGTGTATGCAGTATGGTTCAAAACTCAACCAAAAAAGCTAGGATGAGGAATTAATAAAGGTCAGGCTATGTGACTAAGGCAATGACTAGGATCAACGAGGCCGAGGGATCAGCATCCTTCTATTTCAACTAGCAGCTGAGTACAAACAGCCCATGAATTGCCACTGAAATGAAACAACTACGATAAAAGACTATGGAAACATCTCCAATTCCAAACTCAAGAAAAATCCTAAGCGCTTGGATCATCAGCAACCCATACCTCTCCACAAACCTTCAAACAAACTAGCCAAAGAAAACTACGAGAAGAGACCAAGACACTGGCTCACAAAACAAGCCAAGTCTATGGGTCGCCAACGACCTATGGGCCATGGGTCGCTAGCGACCTATGGTTCTTCCTCATTTTGTGAGCTAAATCCTTTATGGGTCATTCCCTACCTTCCAGCGAGTAGATGGTGAGGTGGCCTAGCCTCGAAGCTCTTCGACCCATATAAATACCAACCTACCTGCAGCATAAAGAGGATCTGCTCCAGACTGGTAGTTGATGCTGTTTTGGAATTATTCTTCATTCTTTACCTCCCTCATAAAAATCTCCAAAGGAATACAATGTAATTCTCCGGTGGATTCCAACTCAGGAGATTCAATCTAGGTAGAAAATAATCAAAGCCTTGTAATCAAACATTTCTTATAACAGCAGTTAGTCTATAATAAAACTATAAAGTGGACGTAGGCTTCATTAACAGTCAAACCACTATAAAAATTCTCTGTCTACTTTCACTTGCCTTTCTTTCTTTATATTTGCGATCTGTAATGTATATAAAAGATAAATCTGATATAAAAAATATATACCTAAGGAATCGGAGTAGATGATGGCGATGAAGGCTGGTGTTTACAGAGGAGGAGAGTGGCACATCGACTGGTGTTTGCGGTCATCGGTTGAAGATGCAGAGAGGTGATCGATAGTTAAAGCCAGAAATGCGGAGATGCGGATAGAGGTGGATCTGAGATTTTGTTTTCAGTATTTAGTGATTTTTGTTTTGGGATTTGTCTTGGCTATGTATATTGAAAGCAGTGAAAAGAAGTTGAGCGACATGGGTATGCGAGATTTGGAATGACATCCAAATGGCGTCCCTAACAGAATTACAAATACAACTTCCACATAAGTCAACCAATTTGACCCAACGGACCTGTCTGTGTTATGAATTTTTGAAATTCTACCATTGAGAATCAACGTTGTTGTCCAAGATGTTTAAATACAAAATTTTGTAACGTTGCGAGCCAATTTAATCCGCGATTCTATAAGTTAATCGATTATTTTCAATAATCAACTTACAACTAGAAATATTTACATCTAATAAGATGGGTACTCAAACTAGCTCGTGATTGCATGGAACTGTATGTTTAAGCTTGTCATATATGATATTAACGAATGTGTATGGTCGGATTTCATAAATATGAAAGTTCGGTAGGAATTTCAGTAAGAATCGAGTCATTTATAGTAGAACTCTAGCAACTTCTATGGAAAACGATCGGTTTGAATCAACATACTTATCAACGTTACGAATTTTTTAAATCCGACTATTGAGAATCTACTTTGATGTTCTGGATGCCTAAGTGCAAAATTTCATTGCATTTCGAGTCAGGTAAATCAGCATCACGTTATTTAATCAATTATTTTCAATAATAAATTTACACATATAAATGTTTACATACAATAACACGGATGGCCAAATCAATTCAGATTTACATGAAATTGTATATTTAAACTTCTCATACGACACTGAAAAATGTGCGTAGTCTGATTTCACAAAATTTGGATAAAAGTAACTATAAAATAACGTATTTACAGTAAAAAATTAAATTATAATTACACACACATATACATATATATTATATAATTTTGAAATAACTAAAATATATATAATTTGAAAATTATTTACTAAAATAATATGATAAATATAAATTAGTATGTAAAAGAAAATAAAGAGAGTGTCAACAAAAAGGTGTCAGAAAATACCGATGCCATTTTGATGGCTTCTTTTTAATTGATCAAAATAATAATGGAATTGGTACGATGTCAGAAAATACCAACGCTCTACCGACGCCTTTATTATTATGGTCGTGTATTTAAATAGCATCAAAATGCATCGGTACTTACCAATGCCATTTCGATGCCATTAGCCCCTTTTATGACATTCTGACGCCCCGATTTAATGTCGTTGGAAATTTTCGTCGTTATTTTGCACATTTTCTAGTAGTGCTCTATGCAACGCGAGGGTCTTCGCATGGAATGATGATACTGTCATTGATGTCCATCAAGCAGCGTCAAGGTCTTTAAGGACATCGATGGTGCTTACCATCGACAACACTTTGGTTGAACGTGGGATTCCCTTTAAGCGGTGAAGTGCTTCAATAGTCAAAGAGCAGCATGTCGATGAGCCTGCTAGGTTATGATGATTGAATAACGGTAATTCTAATGTCTTCAGTGTGATTCTTAGTGCTTGTAGGAAAGGATACTATCATGGTGTTGGTAGTATGCTAACGATATGTCTCCTTGATATTAATTTGTCATTGATTCCTAACACTTTCGAAGTCATTTAAGTATGGTGTCGGTGATGTATAATGTGACTTGGGTCAAAGTCCTTCCCAATCTTGCTAGTATACAATATGATTGGCCTGTTTTTGGGGGTTCAGTGCAGTGTAAAAAGGGTAATGAAATGTATTAATGAAGATGGACCATGCCGAAGTGGTGAAGTACGATGCGATACTCTATCAAAGAGTCACGTTTCTAGCCTTCAAAGAGATGCGCTGTTGACGGAGTGACATAGTGTGGAGAAACTCCCTCGACGAGATATGTTGCTTTATTCTTAAATTCAGGACTCAATAGCCTTAATCCCTTTGTGATGCCATTTCTTATAACATTACTTCTAATAATGAAATTATATGGATAACACTATAGTTCTCAACAAGGCAAACGAGCGCATAAAAACTCATAATTAGTTGGATAGCCCGGGGAGAACTAAGGTTCTCCTTTGAGTCACGCAACTAGCTAAGGTTATATGAATACTAATATTCAAATTATTCAATATTAATAGCTGACCAAATTTACACTTTTGAGTTGCACAACCAAAATGATGAATGCTCCTAATAGATCACATGATTTAATTAATTTACAATAATTGTATATTAATCGAATTGATTGATATTTACAAAAAATTTATTATTAAATTTTAATTTATTTGTTTTTGTTACAATTAGTTTTTAAGTGCGTGTATAAAAGTTATAAACGTGCATATCGATATACAATATCGATAGAATATTTAAATTATATTTAAATGAAACAAACGCTGGATGGATTTTGAATTTTGAAGGCCCACTCTACCTCTTTATATAGCCAATGATGCATGGTGGGTGTGTTGGAGAGGATTTGATGAGATTTAATTGGGAACTAAATATGGATGGTTTTAAAGGTAGGAATTAAAAGGTTTCAATGTTTCTCTCAAAATATATTCTTCTCATTCATTCAATTGTTCTTTCCTACAAAAAATTATTTTGCATCTTTTGCTCCCATCTTCCTTAATGGGCAAAATTTCCATAGACTCGTTACCGAAAAAATTCCAAATCGAATACAAATTAAATCGGTTTGTTAATGGTGATTCATACCTCTTGGTCTTTGCAACATTAGGTGGTTTATTCAAAAATCTATAGCATGGATTTATCATTCAAGGTGTGACTTTCCATAACTTTCCAAGATAATTCTCTTATTTAATTTGTTTATGTGTTTCTATTATTCATATACTTGAACTCTTTATGACTCATCTTGTGTTTAAATTGTTTATCTTGAAACATGTAATTCAAACCCCCTTTCTTATCCATCTCAATTAAAAGTATGTCTATTATGTTGTTTTGATTTAGATTTACTATTGTTCTTTATCTCCTTCCGACATACGTTCATCATAATTGATATGATTTTGATCATATGTCTCATTTGATAATTTGGTGTTGTTCTCTGTATTGACTAAATTAGAATATTCTTTTCATGAATTTACCTATGCCTAATTTTTCCAAATCGTTTTCTTTTGTTTTGGAAATTTTGTTAAAAAGGGCTAATTTTGATTGAGAATTATTTTATAATTTTTACTTACATAAATGCAAATAAACTGTACATGTTAATTATTTATACCTTGAATATTAATTTCTAATATTATATGATTGATGTTTCGAATATAAATATTTTGGATATTATTTACATAAAAATACAACGTTTTGATTTAGAATTCATGATTGAACTTTTGTGTAAATTCTAAATCTTATGTCCCTTTTCTAAATTTAATATTCTGCATAAAAGTCTAAACTTTAGTTTTCTAAAATAAAAGTTTGGTTTAGATTGTTAGCTTTATATATATATATATATATATATATATTATAAATTACAATGTTTACATATGTAAGTTGTGTAACGACCCAGAATTTTTAGAAATTAAAATTTGAATATTTAATTAATTTTAAATATTTATAATTGAATTTATAAGTCAAATAAATTTTTATTTGAATTATTGGATTTAATTGGATTATTAAATCGATAATTTAATATGTTAAATTATGGAAATAATTGAAAATATAGTTAAATATGATTGAAAATGATTCGTAAAATTTTATTTTATCATATTGAAGTTAGAATGATATTTTAAAACTTTTAAAAGCGAATTAAAAGTTAATTTGTGAAAATTGAATATTTTAATATTTAATAATCGACTGTAAAATAGTCAATTTTTGAACAGTCTCAGAATTGAACGAAACCAGTTCCATTGGATCCGTAATAGTTAGTTATTACCGGATTTCAATTTTCGTGTCAATCGGAGCTATCGTTTGATCGTGGCAGCTCGAAACGCATCGAATCGTTTTTAATTTAAATTTGGCGAGTCAAAATAGCCATTTTTCAAAAAGTCTCGGATTTCGACGAAACCAGTTTCATCGGATCCGTAATGTGATATTATAGTAAGATTTCAAATTTCAAGTCAATTGGATTTACCGTTTGTCCGGTACAAATTAAAACGCCTAGAAATCGATTTAAATCGGTTTAATTCAAATTGAGCGTTTGTAGCCATAACTCGCACAGATGTCCGAATTAGCTTCCGAAACTTGTTCCATTGTGTCCGAAATGCGGGATAAACCCTAGGTACGCTGGTTACGGTGCCTAAATCGGAGTTCGGAATTCCCGGGATGAATAGTGTTTACGCTAGCTTTTTCTATAAATACATCTCACCTCTTCATAAATTAAAAAAAAAAGTTAAACCCTAATTTTTAAACCCTAGCCGCCACTTTAGCAATGAAGGGCCAGAAATGAGTGATCTTCTCCCCTCAATCTTTCTCAATCTACAATGATTTAGCTAAGGTGTTCAACATGAAAGTTGTTGAGAATCTCGAGGGCTTCACATCCATACGGATTTGATGGAGTTTGGAGCGTCGAAGGGGGAGGAGCATGAGGCCGAAAGTGGCCAGTCACGCACGCAATTTGAGGCATCATCAGGTGGCCGAGCTCCACCATAGGGGGGCCGAAGGTAGCTCAGGTTTGGGGCTTCGCGTTGGCGTTGAGGTGATCGTGTATTGTCGAGTGTTGAAGGCTAGAATTGGAACCCTAGTTGTGATTGAATGGGTTGTGCGTGCGTTCTATTATCTGGAGATGGAGTTGCGTGAGGGAGAGGGAGATGGGAGTGTGCGGCCTGATGTGCTTGGGTTTGGGATGGAGGGCCTTGATCAAGTTTAGGTTTAAAATTTATTTAAGGTTGTTGTAAATTATATAGTATAAATCGTGTACAAACTTCAAAAATTCATATCTTTTTCATACGAGGTCGAAACTGCGCGAAATCAGTTGCGTTGGAATCGTATGGACGAGCACTACGCGATGGAGTTGGTTTGGAGTCGTTTGGAGTTAGTGAGAATTTCGGGTAAAATTAAACGCGCGTTTAATTTTATTCGAAATAAAAGCTAAAACGGAAATTAAAACCAAGGTGAGAACTTCTCACTCAATCGAATAGGTTTCGATTTTATTTTAAATAGTTAGATTTAAAATATTTGAATGCATGTTTGAATGAATTGTATATATTGATTGTTAAAATAGACATTATGCGCCGTTAGTAAGCGGATGTTATTTATTATAAACATATACCGCGAATATTTCATAAACAGTGAAATTGGTATTATATATAATATCAATATATATATATTGGCATATGTATATATTGCAGTTGTTGATTTCCCGCATTTTTTTGTTTAGCGGATGAGACCCTATTACGCCGTTATTAAGCGGATAATATTTATTAAGAACATATACCGCGATAATTTCGTACTGGAGCGAAATTGGTATTGTGCTAATGTTTTTGGATGCAGGAAAACAGGTTGGAGGGATCCAACTGGATTCCTCAACAGTTTTTATTTGATTTCAGATATTTTGATATTTGATGGATTATCATATCGATATATGATATTGTTGTAGTCGTGATTGACTATTTGGTGTGTAGCATCATTGGACCCAAATTTTGGGATTTAAAAATGATTTTTAAAAGTGATTTTGAGAATATACTATATTTTTGGAATTGATCCATTTCAAATAAATAAACGTTATAAGTTTTAAAGTTATAAAAATTATGATTTTTAAGAAATATAGTTAAAAGCTGATTTTTGAAAATAAGGAATCAATGACTTTATAAAAGAGTTTAAATTGGGATTCTAAACTTGTTATAAAAGTTTAAATATAGGATTTATAAAATTTGATTATTTTATAAATCAGAATGATGAAATTATAAAGGAATTTAAAGACGTTTTAAAAGAAAAATATAAATTGATTTATATTAAAGATTTATAAATTGATAATTTATAAATTAGAACGTAGGAATTATAAAACGAGCTTTTATAAGTGTTAGAATAAATTGTGAATGAATTTCATAAATAGAATGAAATTTATAGAATTTTATACGGTGAAGTCATAAATGGAATTTTATAAGCAGTAGGTTTATAAAATTTATTATGTTGTTAAAATAATAGTTTTGGATAAATAAATGAATCTTATAAGTTATAAGATTTATAATTATGAAATTCTAAGGAACGATTTTGTGAAATAATCGTTTATAAGTAGTTAACTTATAATATGAACGTTTAGTTTATAATTTAGTTATAAACTGGAATATGTTAATAAAGGAATTTATAAAAAGGAAGTTTATATATATATAAATAGAAATGGAATTTATGAACGTTGTTTTATAAATTCGCAAACGACTTATTTTGATAAGTTAATTGTTATAACTTAGAAATAGAGTTATATTCACGTTTTTAGACAGTGAATAATTCTTTGAATTAAAATGAATAAAAGGATGGAATTTGTTAAAGAAGTATATTCACGTTTTTGAATAGTGAATGATATGTTAAAGAAATTGTTTTGAATGAGATGTTTAAATTGAATTAAAACGATCTAACGATGTTTTAAAATGTGTTGAGATTCGAAACCATAGATTTCAACATTGATTGTTGAAATAGACGTTTTCGAGAAATAAAAGGAAATAGTGGACTATAACACTGTTGTTATAGTAAATGATTTCCGAAAGGAAATGTTTTGAATAGTATTGGGATTTATATATCTATTTTAATTTCGAATCCCTATACTAGTGATTTTGGGTTGTCGTAACGATGTTTTACGTAACATTCGTTTTGGCCCAAGTAGATATGTTTAAGAAAGGATTTTCTTAATATAATGAAATATATACTTAATTCGATTTAAGTATATTGAATATTTTCTAAGTGTTGAAAATAAAAGAGATTTGTGAATTACTTATAAATAAATAAGTATGGAATTGTTTTCCGATATAAAGTGAATATTTTGAGAATTTATCTTTTTGAAGATAAATTGAAAATGAATAATTGAAATCGTATATGCACGAATATTTTGAAATATAAATTCATTATGGAATTTATATGTGAAAAGTGAAATTGGTTAAAAATAAATATTGATTTATTTTTGAAGTGTTGAAATAATATATCTTGTAAAGATATTTTGGAAAATTATTTGGAATCTGGTGATGTATGCATATCCATTGATAGTTCAATAATCGACTATCAATATTTCCCTTTGAATGGGTATTTGATGTGAATTGATTGAATTTGAATGCACACTTATTTTTGAATAAGCGCTCACTATTCGGGTTAACCGGGAAAGGACCATGGGGTCGTATAACCCACTCCGAATATGTGATACGTCGTTGTGAATCGCATTTGAAGATCGGTGTTGAAGACCGGATATTTGCGAGAGCGATAGGATGAACTATCGATTGACTCTGCACCGAGTTGCTCCGGTATTGAGTTCTCCATATGTGATGGTGAATCCGATCAGGATTGTGAATATCCGGATTGCAAGGACTTCTTTGTAAGTGCCTTCGGTTCTGTTCGAGCCCGGAACAGACTTGTATGGATTGTATGTCTGACATTACAATTTGAGATATAAAGCCGATTGCTTTCAAATATATTTCTGTTGGTGGCGGAGAATTTATTCTTTGCTTAACACCCTTCTTTGAGACGTATGTGCTCAAAGGTTATATAGTTGAAGTTATCAGCGATATATTCCCAGTTTGGTAATGTGACATGCTGAGTGATGCTGAAATGATCATTGTGTTGATTGTTGTGATAGGATCATTTATTTGATCGTCTATCTTAGTGATCATTGTGTTGATCATTTGTTGACCCAAAGCATGGCTTTTGTATAAAGTATGTTTTTGTGGACGTGAATTCGTCGAGCCTCACATCCCGGAAATGGTCAAAACAGGAAAGATGCAGCAAGGTTATGAGGGGTAGCGCCCTTTAGGATATGTGCATTTCCTTCTGGAAAAGGGTGGTATCATGGTATGGAGCCCAGATACTTACTCATGTTGAAACACTTTGTTTTTATGATTGTGTGAATTGATTAGAGAGCGCTCTCGGATAAAGGTCCCAAAGGACCGGGGGATGGCATATTCGGTCAGTTGTTACTCAGTTAGGGGTAACCCGGCCTTGTGTTGGTAGAGATCCGGTTTGGTTCTCGGGGATGTCCATCCAGAGGCATTCTCATGTGGCAATGGGAAGTTCCTTGGCCTGACCATTTGTTGGAAATCCAATTCCCAATACGAAACTTGTACGGTATTAGTTGTAGAACCTGCTATTCACTTATGGTGGTCACCACTGTTTGGATAGTAGCTATAGTAGGCATACGATAATGGTCGTATGTTGGCTAAGATTTATATCTTTATTTTCGAAATGATTTTCCTCTACACTATGCACTAATAATAATATCAAATATTATTTTAAATGCGTATCAAGCATCTTTGACTATCATAAGGAGAAATCTCCTCTGATTCTGCGTTTGCATGTGTGTGTGTGCGGGAGGCCTTATGGTAGTCTCATTTTTAAAAGCATTGTGAATTGATTTAAAAATATTCCTCTATTTTGATTTTAAAGATAAATAAACTATTTTGAGTTCTCACACCAGTCACATGACTGACTCGGAGTTTATTGTTTTCCTTCCTAAACTCTGGGTGCCCACCAATTTCCACACGGGCAGTCAAGAGTTAAGGTTTATCAGGATATTCTGGATATTCTGGAGTTGCTGGAGGCAAGCTGGATTGGCATGGCGTATTACTAGTATATAGTACTTCTTTTTCCGCTGTTATGTTGTTGTATGTTGTTGTACACTCTGATGATTTGATGTAATGTAATATGATGATAATGTAATAACTGATATAGTTCTTTGTTTAAAGATTATTCATTTATTATTATATGTTGTTCCGCTGCGAATTGTGAGATTCTGTTGTTGTTCCGTTCTGTTTTTTTCTGTCCCGTTCTATTTTAAAAAAAAAAAAATTCTTCTATCTTCTATTATCAAATTTTCTATTTTTCTATCTTCCTCTCTCTCTATTTTCTGTTATCTTCTTCTACTTCTCTCCTTTTCTTTTCTTTAAATTTTTGTTAAAACCCATAACATTCCGTGTTTCCGGCCTTCGATTTCTCGGCAGTCGATAAAGTGAGTATCGATGTTGAATTTTCGAAAGTCGAAAATTTTCGGGGCGTTACATTTGGCATCAGAGCTGATGGTTAAGCGACAACCATGGTTCTGTTGGGTATTACTCATTAGAGATAGAGTCAGCAGTACTCTAGAATGAGTTTGAGTGTAATAATAGTTATGAGTGCGTATTTGTTAGTGAATAAAAATTGTTTTATATTGTGATGATTGGTTTGTTGAGTGGTATATGAACCTTCATCGACGCAGCTTCGAAACTGAATCGAAGGGGTTTCTAAACACTTGAATAGAACAATTCGACATAATATTGATTTTAAATTGGGTAAATGAAATAATTTTACTTTGATTATATTTTATATATAAAGAAATAATTTTCAGAATTATTAAAGTGTATGTAAGTTGATTGTTAGGTTGTTTGAATAATCTAAATAAAAGAATAATTGTATAAGCAAGAGAATTATAAGAGTATGAATTATAATTAAAGTGATTTACAATTGTGAAATAAACTTGTATATATAAGAAGTGAAACTATATGAATATATTTATGAATATGAGTTCTAAATAAAAGTGAATTTAAAGTTAAATGGAAATATAACTTAAGAGATGTTGAATGGAATTGAATTTTGGTATCGAAGTAAATAATCAAGTGGATTAAATGAATATGAACTTGAGTTATGTAATAGAATTCAACTTTGTAATTGAATTGAATGAATGGCTTGAATGTTTAATCAATTGAATGTAATTTAAGTTGATAAGGAATAATTAATGAAAGTGTTAATTCATTAAAATCTAATGTTATTAGAAGTTGAATAAAATTGAATGAAAATGAATATAAGCAAAGGAATTTGGTTGTATTATATAAACATTGGTTGTTAGTTGATTGTATATAATTCATTAAGAATTAATGAAATTGGAAGCTATAAAATTGAATTCAAATTAGAAGTAAATAAGTTTGAATACAATTGAATGTGAATTGGATTTAAATTAGTAAATGATAACTAATTGAATTGAAAATGAATGTTGATAAAATCCAATGTTAATAAATCAAATATGATTTAGAGTGAAAACCAATTCATTAAATATGAATGAGAATATGAATGAATGTTTATTGGATATGGATGTTAGTTGGTTGATGGTTGAATATATGTTGCATTTGTTATGTGACATATATAGTTATTATGTTCCTATATGTTGTATATCGATACTATTATCTATATGCATGATTCTCATGTTGTTTGTTGAGTTTAGTAGGTGCGGATCGCGTTTGCTTCGCATTTGGAGCTCGCTTTTGCGCTATATTAGCTGTATATGCTCGCTAATAAAATATAAGGTACATATCTCGGATTAAATATCGTACTTTTACACTTTTTTCCCTTCGGGATGCCTCATTACTTGATGAGATGTATATTTGTGATATATATACTGTCATTTTTTTTTCGGATCGAGCCGCGCAAAGGAGACTATGGCGAATTTTTCCGGAAATTTAAGGCGTTAGAAATTTTTTGAGGAATTGGGAAAATTTTGAAAACTTTAACTTTGATTTTGAAGTTGAAAGTTAAACGATAGTAATTGTTTTTGAAAAGATAACTAAGTATGATTTTGAAAACTTAGTAAAGATTTGTAAGAAGTTTAATTATGAATTTTGGGAAAATTAATAGATTTGTAACCTTTCTTACTTGGTAATTTCGAGGACGAAATTCTTTTAAGTGGGGAAGATTGTAACGACCCAGAATTTTTAGAAATTAAAATTTGAATATTTAATTAATTTTAAATATTTATAATTGAATTTATAAGTCAAATAAATTTTTATTTGAATTATTGGATTTAATTGGATTATTAAATCGATAATTTAATATGTTAAATTATGGAAATAATTGAAAATATAGATAAATATGATTGAAAATGATTCGTAAAATTTTATTTTATCATATTGAAGTTAGAATGATATTTTAGAACTTTTAAAAGCGAATTAAAAGTTAATTTGTGAAAATTGAATATTTTAATATTTAATAATCGACTGTAAAATAGTCAATTTTTGAACAGTCTCAGAATTGAACGAAACCAGTTTCATTGGATCCGTAATAGTTAGTTATTACCGGATTTCAATTTTCGTGTCAATCAGAGCTATCGTTTGATCGTGGCAGCTCGAAACGCATCGAATCGTTTTTAATTTAAATTTGGCGAGTCAAAATAGCCATTTTTCAAAAAGTCTCGGATTTCGACGAAACCAGTTTCATCGGATCCGTAATGTGATATTATTGTAAGATTTCAAATTTCAAGTCAATTGGATTTACCGTTTGTCCGGTACAAATTAAAACGCCTAGAAATCGATTTAAATCGGTTTAATTCAAATTGAGCGTTTGTAGCCATAACTCGCACAGATGTCCGAATTAGCTTCCGAAACTTGTTCCATTGTGTCCGAAACGCGGGATAAACCCTAGGTACGCTGGTTACGGCGCCTAAATCGGAGTTCGGAATTCCCGGGATGAATAGTGTTTACGCTAGCTTTTTCTATAAATACATCTCACCTCTTCATAAATTAAAAAAAAAAGTTAAACCCTAATTTTTAAACCCTAGCCGCCACTTTAGCAATGAAGGGCCAGAAATGAGTGATCTTCTCCCCTCAATCTCTCTCAATCTACAATGATTTAGCTAAGGTGTTCAACATGAAAGTTGTTGAGAATCTCGAGGGCTTCACATCCATACGGATTTGATGGAGTTTGGAGTGTCGAAGGGGGAGGAGCATGAGGCCGAAAGTGGCCAGTCACGCACGCAATTTGAGGCATCATCAGGTGGCCGAGCTCCACCATAGGGGGGCCGAAGGTAGCTCAGGTTTGGGGCTTCGCGTTGGCGTTGAGGTGATCGTGTATTGTCGAGTGTTGAAGGCTAGAATTGGAACCCTAGTTGTGATTGAATGGGTTGTGCGTGCGTTCTATTATCTGGAGATGGAGTTGCGTGAGGGAGAGGGAGATGGGAGTGTGCGGCCTGATGTGCTTGGGTTTGGGATGGAGGGCCTTGATCAAGTTTAGGTTTAAAATTTATTTAAGGTTGTTGTAAATTATATAGTATAAATCGTGTACAAACTTCAAAAATTCATATCTTTTTCATACGAGGTCGAAACTGCGCGAAATCAGTTGCGTTGGAATCGTATGGACGAGCACTACGCGATGGAGTTGGTTTGGAGTCGTTTGGAGTTAGTGAGAATTTCGGGTAAAATTAAACGCGCGTTTAATTTTATTCGAAATAAAAGCTAAAACGGAAATTAAAACCAAGGTGAGAACTTCTCACTCAATCGAATAGGTTTCGATTTTATTTTAAATAGTTAGATTTAAAATATTTGAATGCATGTTTGAATGAATTGTATATATTGATTGTTAAAATAGACATTATGCGCCGTTAGTAAGCGGATGTTATTTATTATAAACATATACCGCGAATATTTCATA
Organism: Allium cepa; assembly: GCA_030765085.1. Lineage (NCBI taxonomy): Eukaryota > Viridiplantae > Streptophyta > Magnoliopsida > Asparagales > Amaryllidaceae > Allium > Allium cepa. The sequence continues at coordinate 123,612,556 of CM060939.1, forward strand.
AACAGTGAAATTGGTATTATATATAATATCAATATATATATATATATATTGGCATATGTATATATTGCAGTTGTTGATTTCCCGCATTTTTTTGTTTAGCGGATGAGACCCTATTACGCCGTTATTAAGCGGATAATATTTATTAAGAACATATACCGCGATAATTTCGTACTGGAGCGAAATTGGTATTGTGCTAATGTTTTTGGATGCAGGAAAACAGGTTGGAGGGATCCAACTGGATTCCTCAACAGTTTTTATTTGATTTCAGATATTTTGATATTTGATGGATTATCATATCGATATATGATATTGTTGTAGTCGTGATTGACTATTTGGTGTGTAGCATCATTGGACCCAAATTTTGGGATTTAAAAATGATTTTTAAAAGTGATTTTGAGAATATACTATATTTTTGGAATTGATCCATTTCAAATAAATAAACGTTATAAGTTTTAAAGTTATAAAAATTATGATTTTTAAGAAATATAGTTAAAAGCTGATTTTTGAAAATAAGGAATCAATGACTTTATAAAAGAGTTTAAATTGGGATTCTAAACTTGTTATAAAAGTTTAAATATAGGATTTATAAAATTTGATTATTTTATAAATCAGAATGATGAAATTATAAAGGAATTTAAAGACGTTTTAAAAGAAAAATATAAATTGATTTATATTAAAGATTTATAAATTGATAATTTATAAATTAGAACGTAGGAATTATAAAACGAGCTTTTATAAGTGTTAGAATAAATTGTGAATGAATTTCATAAATAGAATGAAATTTATAGAATTTTATACGGTGAAGTCATAAATGGAATTTTATAAGCAGTAGGTTTATAAAATTTATTATGTTGTTAAAATAATAGTTTTGGATAAATAAATGAATCTTATAAGTTATAAGATTTATAATTATGAAATTCTAAGGAACGATTTTGTGAAATAATCGTTTATAAGTAGTTAACTTATAATATGAACGTTTAGTTTATAATTTAGTTATAAACTGGAATATGTTAATAAAGGAATTTATAAAAAGGAAGTTTATATATATATAAATAGAAATGGAATTTATGAACGTTGTTTTATAAATTCGCAAACGACTTATTTTGATAAGTTAATTGTTATAACTTAGAAATAGAGTTATATTCACGTTTTTAGACAGTGAATAATTCTTTGAATTAAAATGAATAAAAGGATGGAATTTGTTAAAGAAGTATATTCACGTTTTTGAATAGTGAATGATATGTTAAAGAAATTGTTTTGAATGAGATGTTTAAATTGAATTAAAACGATCTAACGATGTTTTAAAATGTGTTGAGATTCGAAACCATAGATTTCAACATTGATTGTTGAAATAGACGTTTTCGAGAAATAAAAGGAAATAGTGGACTATAACACTGTTGTTATAGTAAATGATTTCCGAAAGGAAATGTTTTGAATAGTATTGGGATTTATATATCTATTTTAATTTCGAATCCCTATACTAGTGATTTTGGGTTGTCGTAACGATGTTTTACGTAACATTCGTTTTGGCCCAAGTAGATATGTTTAAGAAAGGATTTTCTTAATATAATGAAATATATACTTAATTCGATTTAAGTATATTGAATATTTTCTAAGTGTTGAAAATAAAAGAGATTTGTGAATTACTTATAAATAAATAAGTATGGAATTGTTTTCCGATATAAAGTGAATATTTTGAGAATTTATCCTTTTGAAGATAAATTGAAAATGAATAATTGAAATCGTATATGCACGAATATTTTGAAATATAAATTCATTATGGAATTTATATGTGAAAAGTGAAATTGGTTAAAAATAAATATTGATTTATTTTTGAAGTGTTGAAATAATATATCTTGTAAAGATATTTTGGAAAATTATTTGGAATCTGGTGATGTATGCATATCCATTGATAGTTCAATAATCGACTATCAATATTTCCCTTTGAATGGGTATTTGATGTGAATTGATTGAATTTGAATGCACACTTATTTTTGAATAAGCGCTCACTATTCGGGTTAACCGGGAAAGGACCATGGGGTCGTATAACCCACTCCGAATATGTGATACGTCGTTGTGAATCGCATTTGAAGATCGGTGTTGAAGACCGGATATTTGCGAGAGCGATAGGATGAACTATCGATTGACTCTGCACCGAGTTGCTCCGGTATTGAGTTCTCCATATGTGATGGTGAATCCGATCAGGATTGTGAATATCCGGATTGCAAGGACTTCTTTGTAAGTGCCTTCGGTTCTGTTCGAGCCCGGAACAGACTTGTATGGATTGTATGTCTGACATTACAATTTGAGATATAAAGCCGATTGCTTTCAAATATATTTCTGTTGGTGGCGGAGAATTTATTCTTTGCTTAACACCCTTCTTTGAGACGTATGTGCTCAAAGGTTATATAGTTGAAGTTATCAGCGATATATTCCCAGTTTGGTAATGTGACATGCTGAGTGATGCTGAAATGATCATTGTGTTGATTGTTGTGATAGGATCATTTATTTGATCGTCTATCTTAGTGATCATTGTGTTGATCATTTGTTGACCCAAAGCATGGCTTTTGTATAAAGTATGTTTTTGTGGACGTGAATTCGTCGAGCCTCACATCCCGGAAATGGTCAAAACAGGAAAGATGCAGCAAGGTTATGAGGGGTAGCGCCCTTTAGGATATGTGCATTTCCTTCTGGAAAAGGGTGGTATCATGGTATGGAGCCCAGATACTTACTCATGTTGAAACACTTTGTTTTTATGATTGTGTGAATTGATTAGAGAGCACTCTCGGATAAAGGTCCCAAAGGACCGGGGGATGGCATATTCGGTCAGTTGTTACTCAGTTAGGGGTAACCCGGCCTTGTGTTGGTAGAGATCCGGTTTGGTTCTCGGGGATGTCCATCCAGAGGCATTCTCATGTGGCAATGGGAAGTTCCTTGGCCTGACCATTTGTTGGAAATCCAATTCCCAATACGAAACTTGTACGGTATTAGTTGTAGAACCTGCTATTCACTTATGGTGGTCACCACTGTTTGGATAGTAGCTATAGTAGGCATACGATAATGGTCGTATGTTGGCTAAGATTTATATCTTTATTTTCGAAATGATTTTCCTCTACACTATGCCCTAATAATAATATCAAATATTATTTTAAATGCGTATCAAGCATCTTTGACTATCATAAGGAGAAATCTCCTCTGATTCTGCGTTTGCATGTGTGTGTGTGCGGGAGGCCTTATGGTAGTCTCATTTTTAAAAGCATTGCGAATTGATTTAAAAATATTCCTCTATTTTGATTTTAAAGATAAATAAACTATTTTGAGTTCTCACACCAGTCACATGACTGACTCGGAGTTTATTGTTTTCCTTCCTAAACTCTGGGTGCCCACCAATTTCCACACGGGCAGTCAAGAGTTAAGGTTTATCAGGATATTCTGGATATTCTGGAGTTGCTGGAGGCAAGCTGGATTGGCATGGCGTATTACTAGTATATAGTACTTCTTTTTCCGCTGTTATGTTGTTGTATGTTGTTGTACACTCTGATGATTTGATGTAATGTAATATGATGATAATGTAATAACTGATATAGTTCTTTGTTTAAAGATTATTCATTTATTATTATATGTTGTTCCGCTGCGAATTGTGAGATTCTGTTGTTGTTCCATTCTGTTTTTTTCTGTCCCGTTCTATTTTAAAAAAAAAAAATTCTTCTATCTTCTATTATCAAATTTTCTATTTTTCTATCTTCCTCTCTCTCTATTTTCTGTTATCTTCTTCTACTTCTCTCTTTTTCTTTTCTTTAAATTTTTGTTAAAACCCATAACATTCCGTGTTTCCGGCCTTCGATTTCTCGGCAGTCGATAAAGTGAGTATCGATGTTGAATTTTCGAAAGTCGAAAATTTTCGGGGCGTTACAAGTTGTCTTAAATCTAACACATTAATTATAATGTTTGTACATATGGCAACATACATGTGCTTTAATTCAAATTCACAAGATGGATCTTATGTAATAGTGTAATATTTAATATCAAACTTTTGTTTAATTGAAACCAAATTCATTGTTGTCAATTTTAGGTTTCAAAACGTATAAAATTGCCAAATACAATTTCAGCATATATATATATATATATATATATATATATGAAAATTATTTATTTGTTAATGATGTTAAAGAATACATAGTTGACTCGTCTTCTTAAAAAAAACCCTACCATAGTAGTCAGGAAAAGTGTATGACATTGAACTAGTTAAGTAAAGCATGTTTCAATTATGTTATAAGTACATGTAAATTGGGTCAAAATATAGTCCACTAATTACAACCTGGCCTGTCTTATTTTATCTTTTGCGGTGCAACAAAGTACCCTAATTCATTTCATCCTTTATCCCTAAGCTATTATGTGGTACAACCAAAATAAAAACCCTATCTTCATATCATCCATTATCCCACAGTTGAATCCCCCATTTATGCAAAAATCACTACACTTGATTGTCGTTAATGTTGATTTACTCATCATATAAGTACCGTCGATTTGGATAAGTTTTTCCTTTTCTATTTTGTTCCATATCTTCTAGTTAAAAGTTCTTTTATTTCTTTCATCCTATAGGTGATAAATCATAGTGACTAATGCACAAGAAGAAAGTTGCTAGAGTTGATCCTTATTTTTGAATCAAAGCTTGATTATTTGGACTTCATCTTCCAGACATATGAAAATTGAAAATGGGTCGGTTGCATTGTAAAACCCAACACCTAAATTGGATCACATTAACTATGTATAATTTTTGTCTGTAGCATGTGCTCTTTATACAAGCAAGTATATTTAAATACTTGTAAACTAAAAAAAATAAAAATAAAATTTTTGAAAATATTAAATAAAACGAAGATTTTATTTAAAATATTATAGATTGGATCGAAATCCATTTAGGCTTCATAGACTCAACTAAAATCAAATATTTTTTTTCCTAAATTCACCCATTCAACCTACTATCGACTGACCCAAATCAAATACCAACTATTTACGTTGTTACAATAACAACATATGAAATACAAAGCTACGTTTAACCACGTACCATAGGATACTCATTTCTTTTATTATACCTAATTTATAGATAATAGGCGTCATTTTCCAAGTGGTTAAGTGATTCGGTTTTGGTGCAAGATGTCACAAGTTCGAAACTTGCATTCAAACGTTTACTAACATGTGATACGTTGTCCTAGTGACATTTTGTATATAAAGTACCAATTCAAAAAAAAAACTAATTTACAGATGAGAGATTTAGACCAAATACCTTGATTATATGCCTTGAATTTTAGATCAAATACATTTGGAACATAAGTCATATTTCTTGCTCTATATGAAACGTCTACAAATATTATAAACTATTGCATTTCGACGTCCCCACATGAAACAGAAGTAACCATTCACTCTCTTCATTCCAACTGTTTCTATGTTACATCCATGCTCGAATATCGCTTTCCTTTTCAAATGGTTGAATCATTCAAAAAGAAACTCTTACTACAAGACTACATCAAATTCTTTACAAAAAACATTCAGTTAGCCTTAACATTTTAAGGGTGTTAAATAAGTTGGATTCAAGTAAATAGATCAAAAGTGACATTTTAGTGATTGAAACCTAAGGTATGTTTTATAGTTCTTAATCTAGTTTTGTTTATAACATAACACGATCCTTTTTCTATTCAATAATATTGAATACATGATCTCAGGCTATGGTTTACTTGCTTATTTATAGCAAAACATATTCATAAAGGTTTCTTATATTATGAACGCGACTGCTCACCATACAACATTTGTATGTGATTGGATCTAATATCCATACTCTTTAATTGCTTTAGAGTTATGATTCAAAGAAGATAATGCACATTCTTAGGCTAATAAATGCTCATACGACTAAGGAACAAATGTTTTTAACGGTTATATTATAGTGGCTCTTGCATGGGTCTTGAAATGACGACATGCCAAAAGACTTATTGGTAAGTATATTTTATATTTCTCCATCAATCTTTAATTCTGATTAGTTAGTATATTTTAATCATAAACAAATTTATCAATTATCTTAAATATGCAAATTTATCTTAGTGGATTATTGTAATATCATATATGTTCTTATACTTATTAGATTGGTTTGTTATATATATATATATACTCACATATACATACATACATACATACATACATACATACATACATACATACATACATACATACATACATACATACATACATATATATATAATAAGGCTCCTACTGAATTTTGCATCTCTTGAAAGACCTTAAAAGAGATACATGCATTCCTAAATTCCTTCAATGGGTGTTAGAAACCATTTATCATGTTACTACAACCTTGAGTGCGCTCAACAAATTTTATCCCCATAAATGATAAGTAACATTTTACTAGTTATATATTGTATATAATTCCTAATGTCCTTTAGACTATGCTCTGAATCATCTTCATGACCTTGAGGGTGCTCAATAAATCATGAAATACATTAGACACAATAAACCCATCATTTTGAGATAACTTCGAGGAGTTATGTAACCCTTGAGGGTGCTTAATAAAGTTACATAAATATTATTACTTATCTATGGATAATATATATATATATATATATATATATATATATGAGTGTATATATATATATCATCTTGGATATTTATTGCTTGAGTGTGCTCAACAACTATAGGTATGTAAGTTACTCTATTTATGTTATAACCGATGAAGAGCGTTATTATCATTATAAATTCATAACCTCAAAATAATTTTGTAGAGTATTATCGACAATTTAAGGAAGATGATTATAACTCATGATATCATATATGTTTTATATACGTCCAATGTATGCTCTTTTAAGTCTCGTAGGTTTTACTTATTTAGCCTCTCGTTTCTTTATACATAATACACACACACACATTTAACTACCATAACATTTTATAACTCTTTATAAAATTATGTAATTATCTAATTTAGAAAAAAATTAGATTAATTTTATAACATTTAAATATGCTTATTTGAACCAACCTAAGACTTAAAATACTTTTTAGCCTTCCACGAAGTCATACCCAGAAACATTCCATTTCAACAAGCCAGGTAAAGGCCAAGAGATTAGAAAGTTTTCCACTTAAGAGTGGTCCTTAATTAGAGCAACATTCTCTTAGTTTAAGCACATTTTATTTAGACATGCATCTACTATGACTATTTCTATATAATGTCTTACGTGTTGGTTAGTTGGCAACGAGTAAAAGGGGTGAATTTCATAAAAATTTCCTTTTATCAAATTGCACAAGAACTACAAGTAAAACCGACATTTGCGTCGGCTAATAACCGACGTCGGTCGTCGTTAGCCGACGCAAGCAGATTCTAAAAACCGACGCAAAGTAGACGTCACCACCAAGCATTCGAGTCGGCTTTTGCGTCGGCTTCGTCACCACTGTAGTGTCGGGAAGTGACGGCTATATCCACGTGGCCATTTATTTCAAAATTCTATTTGTCGTAACAAGCCGATTCCAGCCGATGCAATCCTGTAACCACAAAGCCGTCACTAGCCGTCACCAGCCGACGCCATCCTGTAACCACAAAGCCGTCGCTAGCCGTCACCAGCCGACGCAAGCCTGAGTTCATGTGTTTATAAACAGCTGCTGTTTGCGCCTTCAAACCACAATATAAATAATTTTCGTCGAACTATAACAACATTCAACCTTCCAACACAAGTATAACACCAACCTCTCATCAATCAAACATAACATTCACAATTTTCCATCAAACAACAACTATATATCCAAAAACTCATCAATCAAACACAACGTTCACTAATATACATCATACTCAACAATACATATAAGTACTATCAAACAAATCATACATCGTTGTCCTATTCATCATCATGCATCAAACAATAATAAGTTCAACACAAAACAACATAATAAGTTCAACACAAAACAACCTTACCTACTCATCACCTCCAGACGCATCCTCTCCAGGCATTCTTCCATGCTCTGCCAGGTATGCCACGATATGCGCATCGAGCTGCTGTGCAAAAGCAATGCTCTTCCGCCAGTCATTGATCTCCGCAATATGCTGACGCAACAAAGCTATCTCCTTCTCTGCCTGGGATCTCCTGTAAGCCCTCTGGAACGATATCGCCTGTGAAATAGTTAATAGCTAGTTATAATTTATGCTTCATATCATATTAAATGTATATGTTAGTTAATGAAGCAGTTTACCTCCATATTTCCATAATTATATCGCCTAATTCGCTTAGGCGGATCTACAATGGCGTCTCATCAACGGTCAACTCCTCACGTCCGCTGGTCTGCGCCACACGTGTCCGCTCTGCTTCATATGACTCCTGCGATTATAAATAAAATTTGACATGAAAAAAAAATTAATTTACGATTTTTTAGCTGTGAAATAAAGTATTATCAAACACTATCATTACGGATAAGCATGTTTACCATTACAGATTGAGATTTGGTGTCTGTCCATCTATACAAAACATTTCCTTCCTTGTCTGTCTCCTCCACCGCATGTGTGGCAGTAAACAACTCAGCCATCGTAGGCTCGCGATTGTACTTCTTAGACTAAAAATATACATATGAATAAACAATGTTACCAATATGATTAAATAATGTTACAGATATTTATAAACATAATTTATAAATTTACCAATTCGTTTTTATGTTGCTGAAAAGATTTCGAGCCACCACGATGTACAGCAGGATTCTTATTCCTGTTTTCGTGATTCCGCGCTGATATTTCCTATACATTTAAACACAAGGTTAACTATATTAATGCAACTAATATAGGAAATCTTAAAAATTTTAAATTACAATTCGAAAGTGGATAGCTTACTTTGAATTCAGGAGTATACCAAAGCCGAAGAAACTCACTATATACGTCGGCGCTCATCCAACTTGGCTTTTTTCCCGCACTCTTTACTTTAGTTAACATGTTTCTATAATTTTTTCTAATTCTTTGATTCCAATGATTTCTAAACACATCCAGATCCTGGCGCTCAACACGTACGGCAGCCTGCATATTGAAATTAACTTGAATTATAAACATTCTATTGACATTCGAATCAAATAAAAATTTATACTTAATTACCATCAAATCTGCCCATATTGCGTTCTTTACAGGCGCTGGGATGTCGTCCCACCGTAGCCAACATCCGGACATCCTACTCATAATCGCCTGTCTCGACATTTGTAAAATGAAATCTGAAGGCTCCACCTCAAAGCCTCTGTATAAATTTTGATATACATATTTAATATATTTTAAATAACATACTTGAAATATATTTGATACTTACCCTGCCGTCTTCGGAACTAACCCAGCAACGGGGCGTAAATCCAACGCACTGCCACTTGCACCTGCGTCGGGAAAAGGAGAAGGCTCAGACCTACTGCCGTGTATCCTGTAAGACATATCTTCCACAAATATATAATATCATATATCGTATATCATATTAGAACATATCTTATCATGTCAAAACATATCATATCATATGAGAACATATCATATCATATCATCGCATAAAACATTCCACTTGATTCAGACTTTAAATATTACATATCTCATAAAAATACATTATACAACATGCAATTCAAATATTCACATATGTCAAATTCAGACTCTAAATATTACATATGTCATAAAAATACATCATACAACATGCAATTCAAATATTTAACATTATCAGTCTTCGTTGTTCTCGTATTCAGACTAGGTCTCGTACTCTATATCGTTTTCTTCAACACTTTCAAATGCATCTACCAAAACATTTGATTCATCATTCAGCAACCCTACATCAATGTCATCGGTTATTATTACTTCAGTATTTGGCTCAAGATCTGCTTGATACGTTGTTTCGTTGGAATATTTTCCATCAAATGTAAATTTTGCCTTTGTTTTAAAAACAAAACCGACCAATCCGCTTTATCTCTTTTCAAGGATGGGTACGGAGCAAAATAAACCTGTAACGCTTGCTTGGCCAATACGAAAGGATCATACTTATAGTAATGTGAGGTATGTTTTATTTCAATAAGTTTATAATTTTTGTGCACGTTGATTCCAGTACCTGGAGCATTGCTAAACCAGTTGCATTTGAATAAAAAAAACTTTTTCTACAGGTCGTATGTAATATGTCAGCTCTAAAACCTGTGTTAAGACGCCGTAAAAATCTTTTATATGCTCATTTGGATCGTCACTACCTTTGACAAATACATCGATGTTATATGTTAATTTTTCGGCACCGTAATCTTTGGTGTTGAATTTAAATCCATTGACAAAGAATATTGATACGTCTTGATATTTCTTTTTGGTTCGATCGTAAAATGTCGTAATCCATCGTCAACGACACAGTTTACTGGATCATAAACGTAATTTGAAAACCATTTAGCAAATTCTTTACTGAGATCGCCAGATGGATGCAGTGATTCGTATATACTGCAAATGTGTAATATGTTTTGATATAATTAATATGTAAGTATAATTGAATTATATGTGAATTTATAATTACCTGACAAATGGTACAACTTCTGGATAATTTAGAAGAATATATGTGTGTGCTACATGGTGATCTCTATCATCTAACCATATTTCCATACATTTTCCAGCATGTCGGCTATGTTGTCTAAAAATAGATAACATTGCTTGAGAAGAATCATGTTCAACGACTTCTTCATTACGAGGAACATTTACAAACGATAAATTCACATGATCACTAAAATAATGAGAGAAAAAGAATGAAGCTTCTTCTTCAAGATATGATTTGCAAATCGAACCTTCAACTCGTGATTTTTGCCTAATTTTTTTCTTCAAATGATTCAAGTACCTATTACAAATTTATTTTAAATTTAGCTATATAAAACTGAATTTTAAACTAACATAAATATTGCCGATATTCAATATTACCTCTCAAATGGATACATCCAACCATATAGAACATGACCTCTAAGAAGTGCTTCGGATGGAAGATGAACAGGTAGATGCTCCATTACATTAAAGAAATCTGACGGAAATATTTTTTCCAGCTTGTAGAGCAGTATAGGAATTTCTACTTCAAGTCTACGTATACGGTCGACTTTTAACGTCGTCGAACAAAGTTGTTTATAAAACAAACTTAATTCTGTTATAACGCTCCATACTTTTACGGGCAGCAGTTCTTTGAGAATCACGGGTAATTGATATTCCATCATGATATGGCAATCGTGACTTTTCATCCCACTCAATTTATTGTTTTTAAAGTCAACACATCTACGAAGATTAAAAGAAATCCCATCAGGACATCTATGTGCTTCCACCCACTTTAGCACGAGTTTTACTTGCTTACTGCCTAGCTCATAGCATGCTTTGGGGTTTTTATTGTCATTGGGTTTCATATGAAGTTCGGGACATTTACAAAAGTTTTCTATATCAAGTCTTGAATTCAAATCGTCCTTTGTTTTCCCCTTTACATTCATAACTGTATTAAACACATTATCAAACATGTTATTTCGTTGTGCATCATGTCAATATTATGTCGGAGTAGGAGATCTTTCCAGTAGGGTAACTCCCAAAATATACTTTGTTTGCACCAATTATGAATGTCTGATTTACCTGGAATTTCAGTTTGCACTCCAGTTTCATGTATCTTCGGATACTCCTTTACAATTTCATATATTTCTTCGCTTGACCAAATCTTCGGTGGTTGCATACTCTCTTCTCTTTTGGCTATAAAGCTTTTTCTATCTCTTCTAAAAGGATGATTGAGATGGATAAAACACCGATGACAATCAAACCAAGAAATTTTTTTCCATACCGTAGCAAAAACGCCCATGTTTCTTCCATGCAATAAGGATAAGCTAGACGATCAGTCATACTCCAACCTAAAAGCATCCCGTATGCAGGAAAATCACTAATAATCCACAACAAAGAAGCAAACATACGAAAATTCTTTTTTCTCGAAATGTCTTACAATTCAACTCCTTCATTCCATAGCGTTTTCAACTCTTCGATTAATCATTGTAAATAAACATCGATTCCTCGTGTTGGATCATCAGGCCCAGGGACGACAGTAGTGAGAAACATATATGGAGTTTTCATACACATCCATGGAGGTAAATTATAAGGAGTTATGATAATAGGCCATGATGAATATTTACTACCAAACTGAGAGAATGGTGCAAATCCATCCGTACATAAACCGAGTCTGACATTACGGCTTTCGGCAGCAAATGCGGGATAAGTTATATCGAAATGTCTCCATGCTTCTCCATCAGATGGATGTATCAAAGTTCCTTCTTTCGGTGTTCTCAACATGTGCCATCGCGTATGGCACGCCGTAGCAGAAGATGCATATAACCTTTGAAGTCTGGGAGTGATGGGTAAATAATGCATCCTCTTGTATGGAACTTCTTTTCCTTTTTTTCTTGGTTTGTATCTTTCTTCGTTACATATTCTGCATTTTCTAAGCTCAACGTCATCTTTCTAATACAACATGCAACCTTTTATACATGTATCTATCTTTTGGTACGGCAGACCGAAAGCGGACATAAGCTTTTTCACTTTATAATGACTATCGCACATCAGATTATTGGGTGGCATGTGTCGTTTTGTAGCTTGTACAACTGCTGTAAATCCAGCTTCTGTAAGGTTGAATTTTGATTTCATAGTAATATATTCGACAGTTACTGATAATTCGGTTCCACTTTTACTACCATCCCACAATGGCCTTTTAGCAGAGTCCAATACATCATATATTTTTTTAGCTCCCACATTCAGTTCTTCTTCGACATTTACATCTTCATTGTCATCTTGATCAAACATTGGAAACATTGATCATGTTGCATCTTCCACCATATTTTATATTGGATTCTTCATAACATTATTGTCATCTAACGCTACAGGATTAGGTATGGGTGCAAGAAGTTCTCCATGACGATCCCATAAGTAATAATTCGGCACAAAACCATTTTTATACAAATGTACTTCAACTATATCTGCTTTCCAATGCTTCAAATGTTTGCATTTACTACACGGGCAACGAAGTTCTTCGTTATTACGATTATTAGGTTTAGCGAATCTAATAAATTCGTGTACACCGTTACAGAAATGTTTCTTTATTGAACCTTTCATACCAGTTCCGACTTCATACATCCAATTACGGTCAAGAAAATAATCGAACATTTTTCTTGATTTGAAAATATATGTTAGAAACACAATAAAGTTTATCGTTTATTAATCCAAATAATCAATTCGATTTATTTTTTGCCTTTTGCTTTATTTTTTAACTTTGATGGTCGACCATCCTACTTCCCATTACAAATACAATAAAGTAATTACATTTCATAAATCATATCATTTTAAACGGTTCATAAAATTTCGGCAGCACTTCCCCTTTGTTCCCTGTATCGTACACAAATACGTGTACACAGAGAACAAAACGGAAGTGCTATCGAAATTTTGTGAACAGTTTAAAATGACATGATTTACGAAATGTAATTATACTTTATTGTATCGTAACTTGTCCAATACAGGAACAAATCCGACAAATATTGTATCAGATGAATATAGATGTCCGTTCTGTGAAAAACCGAATTCCTATATAACGATCATATACAACACTTGTCAAACGAGGCCAAAAATTCTCTAAGGGGTTTAAAAAATAAAACTTTTATAATTAACAATATTCATTCAATTATTTAAATATTTATTAACTAAATTTGAAATTTTACAACGTAATTTAACTTTCGTTTAACTATTTTAATTTTTAATTTGCCGATTATGTAAACTAAAATAAGTTGTTCACACATATAATTAGTAAAAATAGATTTTTTTTATACTAAATCAACTAATACCTTTTATCATCAATTAATGTATACCATTAACATCAATCCATACGTAATAATCAACAATTACAAATTGATAATCAATTTTTTCCCTAATTTCAAACCGACAATGTCAAAATTATATTTCCAAACCAATCTAAAATAGCAATATCATCGAATAATACCAACCAATCATCAATTTCTAATCTATCATCAACTAATTTCAAAATTTACGGTTTAAATCATACCTCAAACAAACTGAAATCGAAAAGAAAGGATATGCCGGAGAGCGTCGTGGGCTAGATGGTGACTGGAGACGGGGGTGACGGCAGGCGGCTGCGGCGGGTGACGGGGAGGAGGGCTTTGGAAGAGAAAATGGAGGGAGGAGAATGAGGAAAGTGTTCGCGGGTTGGTGCTTCTGTAATACGATATTGCGTCGGCTAGAATCAACCGCGTTTTTTAGCTGATTCTAGCCGACGCAAGGCCTTGACACTACACAGGCCGATTATAGTAGTGAAGATCTTATTTTGTCTTTACATGAATAAACTTATTTTTAAACAAATTTAGCATTTAATTAATAAATTTTTTCAAATAATACTTTAATTTATTTAAAATATTTATTTGTTCATTAATTATTAAAATAATATTTGTTAATAATCCAATTTAAAATTAATTTATTAAGTTATTTTAGTTTCTTGTTTTAATGATATATGATATTCAGTAATAAACAAATAAATATCATAGGAGTATAATAAGGAAATTGTCCATTGTGTCCTACAATCTATAAAACGTCAATATGATAAATATTTTAATACAATGTTACGAGGATAGTTTAAATGTCATAATTATATTTTCCACTTAAATGAACAAGTCTTAAGTTATTATTGCGGTCACTAAAATTATTTTTAGTATAAAATAATATAAGTATATATTAACAAAACTTATATATGTAAATAATGCATAATAAAAAATTATTGCAATATACTTTTGTAAATATATATATGTAACTAACATATTATGTTAAAATTTTAAAATTTAAACTTCAAAAACTTTACTATTTCAAAATGGAATATACTCAAAACTGATTCGAATTTTTTGAAATATATATAACTAATTATTGTTTTTTAAATTTTTGGCCAACAAAAGAATAAGTAAAAAAATTATTTCTGATATAGCCAAATAAAATGTATTTGAAACATTCAAAATTGAATTTTGAACATATTCAATATTTTAATTATATACACACACAATCTTTTTTTGCTTCAAGCCGTCAAAGTGCAATTAAATTGATTTCTACACGAAAATCCATGTGTGTGCATATGTGTGTATACAAACACATGCAAAATATTTTTTAATTTTAAATATGAAAAAGAAAATAAAATGATATTTTTAAATATTAAAACTAAACCATATATAATTATATAATAAGTAAACTTGTTTAATGAATCTAAACATACATATATATAATTAGACTAAAACTAAAAACATTTTTTATCAAAAAATCAAAAAGACATAAATTAATCTATGTGTGTGTGTGTGTGTATTTTAAAAAATTACGTATAACCAATTTTACTCTCCAATCTTTCCTTACTTCTAAATGTAATGACGACCAAGGCTGTTGGGCGGAAACTCTAGCCATCACTCCATTACTATTTTTTTCTTTGTCTTCTTTGCTAATTTTTAAATTTCTCAATCTTATTTCTAAAAACATTCGGTTATACGTATCTATGACAAAATAGGGAAGGGAGGGCAGAAGGTAGGAGGAGGAAGGATGGGAGAAAGTCATAAGGAGAAATGGGTGTCCAAATCATAGGGGCCCATGTTGACGTGGTAAGAGTAGGAGTAGATCATGGTATAAAATCGAAAAACCTTGAATTTGTTAAAACTAAAACGAACAATGATAGGATAAACGGATTACTATCTTTAGAGGCGATTAGAGAGGTGGAGGAAGGATGCACAAACTGTGTAATACACTATGTGATGTGGAGTTTGCCTCATTATAAGGCATACGAGGTGTACATGAAAAATGTGTGGAAAAGGAAAGAAGCTTTGATGTTAAAACGAGAGACGATGGTTTTTATGTATGGAGATTCGTTTGCGAGAAGGATTATTCAAAAGTTTCGGAAGAAGGGCCATGGTTCTTGGATAAGAAACTAATCATAATGAAGAAATTAACGCCAACAATGAGAACAGATGGGACCCTATTCACCACCATGCCAGTATGGGTTCACCTTCCGGGACCGAGTTCTAATTTGTGGGGGCCCATAACAATTAGTGGATTAGTAAGCATCATTGGAACACCTATGTGGATGAAGCTACCAAGTACAAGACCGAATTTTTTTTTCTAGAGTTTTGGTAGTTGTGAGGGCGGGATTAGGAATTCTAGCTAAGGTGGAGGCTGTAGAAGAAAATAGGGAGACTTTTCAACCAGAACACTACTAGAAAATTGGCAAATAGCGACGGGGAAGAGCGACGGCTTCCGACGGCTATTTTTCGACGGCTTCCGACGGGCCGTCGTAAGCCGTCGGAAAATCGTGAATTACAGCAGCCCAACCGAGCCTTTCTTTCTCATTTTCCAACCAACTCAAATTAAGAAAAAAAACCCCCAAATCACCATTTTCCACCTCCAATCGCTGATTTCGTGATTTTTCCTCCTTCCCCCGCTGTGAATTCAACACCTCTTGCTCTCCAGCTTAGGTATAATCTCTTATTTTTGTGAAAAAAATCAGTTTTTACTCTAATTCTAGATTTGCATAAATTGATAAATTAGGGCGAATTAGTGATTGCCATTGTTTCCAATAGTGTAATAACGGTTTATAGCGTCACATGGTATACCTATTCATCTTTTATCGTGAAATTGTGAAAAAACATGTATAATTTGTGCTTGTTCATATATATGTAAATCGTTGTGTATGCCTTGATTCTACGATTGTAGCGCTACTATCATTGTATTGTGTTAGTTGGAATAAGATAAAATAAATGAACGAGCTAGGAGTATTATATTGTGCATGTATTGACTTATGAAACAAAAAAAATTCATGAGTCTAAGTTATAATTGTGTGTATTGAAAAATGACAAAAATGTTAAACTAGCCTTAAGTTGATGTAATACGTCGAATAAATGTGTTAAATTAAAAAATATTTTTGTAAATGTGAACAGTTAGTAAAACTGTATTTCTTCGTAAAATGCGCACATGTAATTGACAAATGTCCCTTAGAGAGTTTTTGGCCCCGTTTGACGAGTGTTGTACATGATCGTTGTATAAATAGTCTTTTTTTTTAAAAACGACCATTTATATTTATCTGGTACAATGTTTGTTGCATTTGTTCCTGTATTGGACAAGTTATGAACACAGTCAGCATCTACATTTTGTATACTACTTTGTCTCAAACGTTCATAAAATTTTGGCCTAACTTTTCTTTTTTGTTTTCTGCGTACACACATTTGTGTACAATGCAGGGAACAAAAGGGAAATGCTGCCGAAATTTTGTTGAATCGTTTGAGACGAAGTAATATACGAAATGTAAATGCTTACTGTGTTTGTAATGGGAAGCAGGATGCCTGACCAATTAAAAAAAAATTATACAATTTTTTATATCGATACGTTAAAAAATAAATGTGCCCTATTTGAAAATATTTTTAAATTTGTTAAGTTGTTTTTTAAATTCAAATATTATACGATCATGAAAATAATCTTTTTTGAATTTGTATTCTTGAAAATAAATATTGAATTTTGAACTTCTCATTTTGTCAAATAGGAAAAATGATTGATTATTTTGTTGATCGGAGGAGATGAATGTACCAACGAAAAGGACTGAGGGGCTCAATAAAAGAAGATTTTTATAGTGGTATAAACGTGTTTGTTGAATTCGCTTTAAGTAATAACGGAAACGATCCAGAAATTCGTTGTCCGTGTAGTACGTATAGACATTTGAAGTATTTGTTACCAGATATTATGAAAGTTCATTTGTGCCAAAACAGTTTCGTACTCGAGTGTTATGTTTGGGATCGGCATGGAGAAGTTGTAGCAAATACTTCTGTAGAGTCTGAAAGTATCGTTAACGAAATAGTTACGACGACCCGTATAGAAAATATGGTCGAAGATGTAGCACGATCAATGTTTCCTATGGTTGAAGTTGACGACGATGATGGAAATGTTTAAGAACCAAATATTGAAGCAAATTATTTTTATGATTTACTAGATGCTGTTAAGAAACCTATTTGGGATGGTTGTAAAAGCGGCACTCAGCTGTCAGTAATCGCAGAATACATTGCGATGAAGTCAAAATACAACATTACTAAAGCTGGGTTTACGGCTGTTGTACAAGCTGCAAAAAGACATATGCCGTCCGATAATCTAATGTGTGAAAATCATTATGAAGTTAAAAAACTCATGTCGGCTTTTGGTTTATCTTATCAGAAAATAGATATATGTTTAAAATGCTGCATGTTGTTTTGGAAAGAAGACGCAAACCTTAGAAATTGTAAAGTTTGTAACCAGGAGAGATACAAACCAAGAAAAAAGAAGGGGAAGAAAGTTCCGTACAAGCGTATGCATTACTTACCCATAACTCCAAGACTTCAAAGATTATATGTATCTTCTGTAACTGCATCTAATATGAGATGGCATTATGAATCAGGTATAACACACTTCCATTTCTATTTCCATTTCAGTCATTAATTAAGCAATTTATACCGTTGATGTCATTTTCATATGAAATATATTTCATTATCATGTTATTATTCTCTTATATAATGATGTGTATATATGCACAAGTTTATCATAATGTCATATAGAG
This sequence comes from Allium cepa, assembly GCA_030765085.1. Taxonomy (NCBI): domain Eukaryota; kingdom Viridiplantae; phylum Streptophyta; class Magnoliopsida; order Asparagales; family Amaryllidaceae; genus Allium; species Allium cepa. Next base: position 123,631,176 of record CM060939.1, read on the forward strand.
GTAGGAGCTCTTTTCGATTATCAAGAGGCGATGGCAGTGGCCCATCGTAAGAGCCACAGCGTCCAGTAGTTTCGTTAGTCCCTAGAGCAGAGGAGTAAGAATTACATTTTATTCAACATCTTATTTTTTTATGATATACGTACGTACTTAAGAAATCCTTATCTACTACTGGAGATTAAGAAATCTGGTAAGAATTATCGAGTCCCTAGAGCAGAGGGACGCGATATCTGAGATTAAGAAATCTGGTAAGAAACCACGGTGGATGGGGGAGAGTGTATGGCAAGCTTGGTTGAGATACTGGAAGACGGACGAGGCGAAGGCAATTATACTAAATTTTTTTGAATTATTAATTTGACATGATCGAAAAATAATGTATCAAATTTTGAATGTACAGGCAGAGTCGGATAGAAACTCTGCAAACAGAAATAAGAATCTCGTCACTCATCGCGGTGGGTCGAAGTTGTTTAAGCAGTATCGGCAGGAGTTGGTAAATTTAGTGAATAATAATTGTAAATAGTTTATACTATATAATTTTAAATGTATAATAATTGTATGTAAAAATCAACTTCAGGAAGCCGAGGCACATGGTCATGTGGGCTATATGGACGTATTCACCCACACGCATGCTGTCGAGCATGTAAATCCGGACGGGACTGTTTCGTATACATGGCATGACAATAAATCCAGCAAAAGCCATGTAAGCATATTTCATTTTATTCAGTATTAGTAATTGTTTTGCTTGTTAAACTATAATGAAATAAGATATGATATTATTAATTTGTTAATGCAGAAGAAGTTTATGGAGCAGCGGTAGAAACTCCTTGCTGATACGGATCGAGATCAGCTGACGACTGATGAGGAGGACGCTATTTTTGAGTCCGTTATGGATCCAGCAAAGCATGGCAGACGATATGGATTTGGCAATCAAGTGATAATCTTAAAATACTTCAAATATAATATTTTGACCTTTTCAAAGCAATAAACTTGAATTTTATTCATTTTTCCATTATTGCAGGCTAGCAGTCAGAGTAGGGGACGGCAGAGTAGAGCTCAGAGCGATCTATCAGATATAGAAGAATTGCGGACTAGAGTGTCCCAGCTGGAGGAGCAGAACCGCCAACAGGTCATGCAGACCACACAATTGCTAGAGTACATGCAGCAGTTTGGTGGCCGCTTCCCTTCCTCGGCTGGCTCTGGATCTAGAGAAGATTGATTCATTGCTTGCTTGCTTGTTCAAGTATGTTTTTTTAGTTTTGAATGATTTGGTAGACGGTGGAGGTAATTGTTGATTTTTGTATAATTATGTTTGATACACTTGGTTTTGTGGTTGTATGAGGATGTGAATGAGGATATTGATGATTTTGTGTATTTATAACATGGTAGAACATTTATTGTTAGGGTTATTGCAATGTTGGAATGCTTACGTATATTATGTATTTTATTTTGATGTAATTTTATTTATTTGTGTGTTTATTGAATATTGTGTAATTTGGGTTTTGATATTTGGTTGGAATATTGTATACTAAATTGTGCAGTATTGATGTAATAATGTTTGGAATAGAAATATGGATGGAAGACTATATTTGCAGCAGAATTCAAAAAAAAGCAGATTTCCGACGGCTTCCGACGGATACCGACAGCTTACAGGTCAAAGTTTTTGACGACTTCCGACGGTTACTGACAACTTGTAGGATTTCTTTTCCGAAGGATTCCGACACTTGTCGGGATCCGTCGGAAGCCGTCGGAAAAGGATACGACACCCTGTGTCGGAAGCCGTCGGAAATGCTGCTCTCCGACGCAGTATATTCCGACGGCTTTTTCCGACCGCTATCAGCCTTTGGAAATCCTTAATCTCCTTGTAGTGGAAGTCGTTTATGAAAACCCACCACCAAAGCGTGAGAATTGTTGTTGTTTTAGGCATGTTAAATAACAGCGTCCACTTAGTAAAACTAGAGTTCCAATGGATAGGAACGGGGATGGGAAGTCGGTCCAATGGGGAGCATAAGGGATGTAGGATAACGACGGCGGTCGGGATGAGGGGGTGAAAGTCATGGCAGGTGGTGAAGTAGATGAGGATAGGGAACTTGTAATCAATACGGAAAGCAGCGAGAAGGGGGATGCTAGTGAAAAAGCTGGCTCAAAAACTACCGAAAAGAAACTAAAGACAACAAAGGAGGAGAGCGGTAAAATGAAGAAAGGCAATATGGAGTCGAAGAAAACTATAACTGAAATTGATCGAGCAATGTAGTAACAACTGATAGCTAGGAAGAAAATAGTGAAAGATATCGGAAGCAAGTCAGTTCAACTGCAGCATGAGTAGAGGAAGGAAGCGTCAACACAATTCAAAGGCAGATGCATGGACCAAGGAGTGTGGGGACTAGACAAGATAAGGGAGAGGCCACATAATAATGGTGATAAAAGAGTTTGTCCTCAGAGAGACGCTTGGATGGGGCAATAAACCCAGCAATGATACCAGCCCATGTTACGACAACCCTAATTATCACCGACCTAGAGGGAGCCACTGAACCAGTACAGATGCATAATCTATCACCAACAGCTCTAGTTCATATCCTAAAGGGCAACAATTCATCACTGGACAAAGGGATTCTAGAGAAGGGACTCGAATTCACTTTAGATCTAACTTACACTAATTCCATGCTTTCATTTTCTAATAGCTTGAAATATGATTATAAAAGCGACAAAAATTTGCAGGAAATGGGACCTAACCCTGCGAAACTCATGGTACCAGTAAGTGAATCATATGATCAACGTGAGGAGAGGAGGCATACATGCGTCCAAATTTTCTTAAGAACCTTGCCCGTAAGCAAGAAAAAAGCATGAAACTATCAAGAGGGATCAACTTGTTAAGCAACATCCAAAGTGGGAGGAGGAAAAGAGCAAAATAGCTGAACGTAAAGGTAATGTGGCCTAGAGTAGAGTTCTTTGTAGCTCACATAAATCCAAATAAATGTCCATATTAGTTGGAATGTTAGGGGATTTCATAATTCCAATAGATTGGCAGAGGTGAGTAGGTTATTATATAAGCATAACATAAGCTGTATAGGCACTTTAGAGAATAAACTGAGATAAAGAGAGATTGAAGAATTGAAACGTCGTTTGAAGGTAAGTGGAACATAATTAGCAACCTTTCTTGTTATTTTAAATGTCGCATTTTTATCATCGTCAATTTCGATATATAGAGATACAATCAAGAGCTATATGCAACTGTTCGTTTGCGTATGCTTGGAATTTTGAAAGATATAGAGACAAGTTATTGTACAATCTAGAGGAAGATGCATTTCATATTTTCAGACCATGGGTTATCCTAGGAGATTTTAATTGAATTAGAGAGGCAAGTGAAAAGAAAGGAGGTAACCCTGTCATGTTCAGAAAACTAATGGAGCTAGACACGTAGGTCACCAAAGTAGGGGTAGTAGAGCTAAAGGTAAATGAGTATGAGTTTACTTGGTTGTCTGGTCCAGACAGAAACATGCTAACTAAAATTTGGCAGACTATTGTGAACCTGGAATGGATGGAAAAATTTAATAGTGCTACGGCTAGATACCTTCCTTCAACATTTAGCGATCATATGCCCATTCTTGTATCCATAGTAGAGCAGGGCCAATCCCATGCTAGAGCATTTAAATATATGAATCGCTGTCATTTATGCTAAAACCATACCATGGTAGTCGGTTTCGGTTGGAGAGAGAGAATAAATGGGAAACCTTTATAATATTTGATTTAGAAATTGAAAGCTGTTAGCGCCAAAATTGGTCACTAACACCCAAATGTAAATGAAAGCACCAATTAACAGTTACTGATAACAGATAGAGTGTGTGTAGAGAGTAGTAATATGAAGAACAGCTAAAATTAAAATGAAAGCAGTAAAGAACGGCAGATTTTATAGTGGTTCGGCTAACTCTGGCCTACTTCCACTCCAGTAATTTCTTTTTATTGATATGAGAATCAGTTACAATTACAAAGTAGTAGGCTAGCCTTAGCCTTAGGAAATAGAAGGTCAGAGAGCAAAGGAGAAGAAGAAGAAAGATCCATTTTCTGAAGCCCTACATGCCCTATTTATAGACACGTCCAGGTAGTTGTTGGGCTCTCTGAATATCCTGAGCCCATCAGGGCCGAACGGCCCATGCCGAACCAAAATGTCATGCCGAACGTACTTGTCTCTCCCAATGCCGAGCCTCATATGATGCCAAATAGCCTATCAAGCCGACCGCTTCCTGATGCCGAACATACTTCTTATGCCGATCACAGTGAGGCCGAACACTCTGAATGTTGTGGGATGTATTCATGCCGAACGATACCGAAAGCCGATCTAATATCTTGGCTGAACGATGTCTCGGCCGAACGATGTCTCGGCCGAACGATATCTACGCCGAACGATACAATACGTCGAACGATCCATGATGCCGAACGTTCCATCCAATGCCGAACGATCCATTCAATGCCGAGTCATCCCTTATGCCGAGCGACAACCAATGCCGAGCCATCCCTTATGCCGAGCATACTCGTATGCCGAACGAGGCAACTAAGCCGAACATACTTGTAGGCCGAACGAGGAAACTATGCCGAACGTACTCGTAGGCCGAACGAAGTACATTTCTTGACCAAATGACATATCCAAGTAAACTTCATCCTTCGAAACCAAATCCATCATACTCCGAACTCGATAGTCGTCAAGTTAGTTAGGTTGAATCCGCCTACTTATGGCTTTGACAAAAGGCGGGTTAACACTTGCCCTCCAAAACATGCCTTGCTATTGGAAGGTGTGTTTTGAATAGCCTCAAATCCAACATCCAAAGTCCATATCCTTTTTGTAACTGTACTATCAAATCCATGACCTCTCTGGGCTTAACCTTGAATCTATAGACCTCGCTAGGTCGCGTTATCCTGTTCCAGCCTTGACTTTTCCATCACGGGCTTGTATGTTCTCCGGCCTCGACTCTCTAGTCAAAGACTTTGATATTCACCGGCCTTGACTCCCCGGTCAAGGACTTGTTATATTCTCCGGCCTCGAATCTCCGGTCAAGGACTTTTTATATTCTTCGGCCTCGACTCTCCGGTCAAGGACCTTTTATATTCACCGGCCTCGACTCTCCGGTCAAGGACTTTTTATATTCTCCGGCCTCGACTCTATGGTAAAGGACTTTTTATATTCTTCGGCCTCGACTCTCCGGTCAAGGACCTTTTATATTCACCGGCCTCGACTCTCCGGTCAAGGACTTTTTATATTCTTCGGCCTCGACTCTCCGGTCAAGGACTTTTTATATTCACCGGCCTCGACTCTCCGGTCAAGGACTTTTTATATTCACCGGCCTCGACTCTCCGGTCAAGGACTTTTTATATTCTCCGGCCTCGACTCTCCAGTCAAGGACTTTTTATATTCACCGGCCTCGACTCTCCGGTCAAGGACTTTTTATATTCTGTCCGAGTCCATCCCATCGCTCTCCGGCGAAGGGACTCGTAATTCGTGATCATTGCCCCGTCTCTCCGGTCGGGATAGTAATCATAGAACCTGGACTGTTTATTACATTGATCCGAATCCAATCAGAAAACCAGAAATCCATATCAAAAGTCCCAATCAAAATCCAAATCAAACATCAAAACCAGAATGGCAAACCAAAAAACCAACCAAACTGGGAGTTCAATCCAAACTCCAAAAATCATACCAAAGAAAAGTAAATGTCCAAAACACGAAAGAGGAAACCAAAGTTTGCAGAAAAATAGAAAGAAAGCGGGATTTCATAGACTCAAGTAGTACGGTTTTTAGTTTTCTCAGAGCACGCCTAGGGACCGTCCTCAATCCCGTACGTGTGTAAGTGACCTAGCCGTATTACTTTGAGTTCTATTACTTATTCAAAACCATGAACCTATTTAGTTGATAGTAAACCGGCGTTGACCAGATCCAATGCCGCCATTGCTAGAGGTAGGTGGTGGCTGCTCTTGCTCCCCTGCCGTAGTTCGATTCCTAACATATTGCTGTAGGTGACCATTCCTTACATGCTCCTCAATGATATCCCTTAAATGCCTACAGTCGTTTGTGTTGTGCCCATCCATCTCATGGAATAGGCAATGCTTTCCCGATGTCCGTTCGTATTCTGAAGGCTCTCTCTTTGCTGGCCTCCGGTATTGGAGCCGCCCTCGAGTGTCCAAGTAAATCCTTTCTAGAGTCTCAGTTAAATCTGTGTAAGAAGAAAACTTTGACTCCCTCCGAGGTTTCTTCGAAGTGCCACCATTTCCATTCGTTTTCCTTTTTCCTTTATCATCTTTACTTAGATCCTCCCTGGATGGACCTCCACCCCTCACTGCATAAGCTTCAGCCTCTCTCCCTCCTCTCTCAGTCTACGCATCCTCTTGTCTCAAGAACCTTTCCGCCTCATGATAGAACTCCCCGAGATCCCTCGGTGGGTCCCGTTCCAATGATATTTTGAAATTCGAGTTATCCGCGATTCCCGAGACGGCTGCCATCAAAACCATTGACGGATCGGGTCGATCCACTGAGGCTACCGCTGCGTTGAATCGGGTTAAGAAGTCCCTGAGCGATTCCCCTTTCCATTGTTTCATAGATGTCAGAGTCATCACGTTCTTGGGTCTAACTATGTGGACCCGAAACTGTCTCATAAACCTCTCAATTAGCTCCGTCCATGTGCCGTTAGAACCATTCTCCAGCTGTCTAAACCACATAGCTGCGATATCTGTCAAATACAATGGGAAGCATCGAGTCATGACCTCATCCGATGCCCCCAGTACCTCCATATGCCTTATGTATTTCGTCAGATGAACCGTTGGATCTGCCTTCCCATTATACATTTCCAAATTTGGTAGCTTAAATTTGGGTGGGTTCCTAGCTTGCCTAATAGTAGGAGTAAAGGGACTCCTATTTACATCCTCCAAGTCTCTATTTACCAATCCACCTCTCATAGCCCGTCTAACCATCTCCGCTAGTCTGTCGTTGCCCCCAAGATGTAATCCTTGTCCATCGCCTCTGGTCTGCCCCCCGAGTTTATGAGGGAATTCTGGCACATACTCCTCATCTCGCACTCCTGCACTCCTGTTGGTGTCGGGTTGCACAACATCGTCTGGTATCCCTCCATGGGTTGGTCCATCATTTCCTGGTGGTATGCCCCCAAGTCTAGATCCATCTGGATTGATAGCTGTTTGCTGATTGGGGGTTGCCCCCTGCCGAGCTATTCCATCTGCTTGCTGGTTGAGTGCTTCTGATCCAGCTCCACGGATGTGAGCTCCTGCATTTTCTATTTGTGCAAATTGTCTGAGAAGAGTCTGCATCATCTCCTCTTGTCTTTCATCATTGCCTCCATTTCCTCTCTAGTGATGTAAATGGATGCTCCACCTGCTCCATCTCCAGAGGAAGCCTCTTGACTTCCCTCCTGATTGCTCCTCTCAGCCCTTAGCCTTCTACTGTTTTGCCTAACCATTGTCTTCCAAATCCAAACTTCTATCCGATGCAGCGGGTGCTAGTCCCTCTCAATGAAAGCACCAAAATGTTAGCGCCAAAATTGGTCACTAACACCCAAATGTAAATGAAAGCACCAATTAACAGTTACTGATAACAGATAGAGTGTGTATAGAGAGTAATAATATGAAGAACAGTTAAAATTAAAATGAAAGCAGTAAAAAACAGCAGATTTTATAGTGGTTCGGCTAACTCTGGCCTACGTCCACTACAGTAATTTCTTTTTATTGATATGAGAATCAGTTACAATTACAAAGTAGTAGGCTAGCCTTAGCCTTAGGAAATAGAAGATCAGAGAGCAAAGGAGAAGAAGAAGAAAGATCCATTTTCTGAAGCCCTACATGCCCTATTTATAGACACGTCCAGGTAGTTGTTGGGCTCTCTGAATATCCTGAGCCCATCAGGGCCGAACGGCCCATGCCGAACCAAAATGCCGTGCCGAACGTACTTGCCTCTCCCAATGCCGAGCCTCATATGATGCCAAATAGCCTATCAAGCCGATCGCTTCCTGATGCCGAACATACTTCTTATGCCGATCATAGTGAGGCCGAACACTCTGAATGTTGTGGGATGTATTCGTGCCGAACGATACGGAAAGCCGATCTAATATCTTGGCTGAACGATGTCTCGGCCGAACGATGTCTCGGCCGAACGATGTCTACGCCGAACGATACAATACGTCGAACGATCCATGATGCCGAACGTTCCATCCAATGCCGAACGATCCATTCAATGCCGAGTCATCCCTTATGCCGAGCGACAACCAATGCCGAGCCATCCCTTATGCCGAGCATACTCGTATGCCGAACGAGGCAACTAAGCCGAACATACTTGTAGGCCGAACGAGGCAACTATGCCGAACGTACTCGTAGGCCGAACGAAGTACTTGTGCCATGTATCCCCTTCATTTCTTGACCAAATGACATATCCAAGTAAACTTCATCCTTCGAAACCAAATCCATCATACTCTGAACTCGATAGTCGTCAAGTTAGTTAGGTTGAATCCGCCTACTTATGGCTTTGACAAAAGGTGGGTTAACAAAAGCTTTCAAGGAAAATTTGATACAAAGGAAGTGGACACATACCGTAGCATATGAGTTGAGTTGCAACACAAATTGGAAGGAGATAATGATGATAACATCAAGTTTCAATATCCACTCATGAAGGGTATTGTATAAAAGGGGAATTTCACTAAAAAGACAAACTTTACAGTTCAATTAGTTTCTAGAATACACATCCACAGAAATTAATTTCAAGACCAAAGTTAGTAAAATAATTACTTTTAAGAACGACGTCAGCAGTCTAATTACTTTCAAGGACATAATTTCATAGGTCTTTAGGCGTTAGAAACCAATTATTTTCATTTTGTCCTTAAAAGTAGTTATTTCAATTGTGTGTCCTACAAACTAATTGCAGTTAAAGAGACCTTTGTGGCTAATTTTCATTTTGTTTGTAAAAAGCAATGAAACAAGAGGTCATGGTACTAGACAAATGGAAAAATCAACTGGCTGCTATTAGAAGATGAAGGGGCTGCATTTTTCCATGCCAAGGTGTCAAACAAAAGATTTCAAAATAATTGGAATAGCTTCATTTCAGTCAGGTGGAGGTTAGCAGCAGTAAAGCAGATTTTGGTGGAAAGGCAATGGAGTACCATTCCAAGATGTTTAATATCCCTCAGCCAACGTTCGATGCCAAGAATAATTTGCGAAAACATTATCACGGAGTATGGTAATGATTTTTCCAATGATCGAATTTAATTATATGTAACCAAAGATGTGGTTTTCAGCGTCAATGATAATATTGCACCAAGTCCGGATGGATTTACTCCAAGTTTTACAAACTACACGGAGGCAACATCAAAGACCTAATGCATGTGGCCTTAAATGATATATTTCAAGAAGGAAAACATTCAAGGAATACAACAACACTTTTTCACATCTTATTCAAGAAACTAAGAATGTGAAACATATCCGACAATTTTGTCTCATTGCTTGCTATAATATGTTATATGAGATGTTAGCAAAGATTTTATGCAGTAAATTGAAGATATTCATGAATGACCTTATATCTGAGAACCAATATGCATTTATTCAAAACAAATTTGAAAATACTAAATATAGGATTCGAACCCAGGTGATAAAACAAGAAGAGGAATGCTTTTACGACTGAGCTACGTCACTTTATGTAAAGACTCTAAACATCTTGTGTAATATCATAGATTAGTCAAATGCTGAGGCACTCAGGTATCAGAGGCCCTAGGCCAGCGCCTTGGTGGCCTTGGGCCAGGGCTGGGCTTGGGTCTACGATTCGGTTAATAGGAAGTTTGTTCTTGATACGATATTACGATGTGTAGTATGAATTTTACTCGCAAGTGGATTAAAATCATTGATGAACTAATCAATTCACCTAGTTTTTGGTTGTATGTCTAGGTAGTCCTCATTGATTCTTTCACAGCTCTAATGGACTAATGCAGGGGAGGGCTACTCTCCCTTCTACTGTTCGCTTTTGTTATGGAATAATTTACGTTACTGATGAAAGAGAAGGCCTAGAAAGGGCAGCTGAAACTAGTATTTGCAAGTAGCAATAAGGTTACTCATATAATATACGCAGACAACATCCTCATATTTGCACAAGCAGACCATGATAGTGCTAGAGTAACTAAGGAGATGTTTTAAAGTATGTTTGATAGTATGGGCTTATGCGACAAATCTTTTATCTCTTTAGAGGGGAGGACATGCAAAGATGAGATAATAAACATTCTGAATATTAGAAAGGAAGAAATATCAATTGAATACCACGGTATTTCCCTTTTTAGCAAGGATAAAAGCTATAATTATTTAGTAGATAATATCAAAGAGTATGCGATGCGTGTGAGGCTAAATTATTGAGCATTGCGGACTTAGTTGAGTTAATTATATCAACCATTATGCAGTTAAAGTCCCATAAAATCTCCGATATAGCACGTAGCGCCCTTCGACGGCTATGTTTTACCAATTTAGTGCTATTAAATAGTACATCTGCTTTAAGCCCCACTATTTTTCGCCACACCTGCTAAATCAATGTTTTTTACCATCCGTTTTAACAACATTAATATAAAAAAATCGATTTGACCACTTCTCTATTCAACCAAATCAACAAAGCTATGATAAAGACCTAATTTTAAGGTATAAACGTATAATATAAATTAAAAATCTACTGTAGTCACCAAATATGGAATGCTTAAATCATGATATTTTTTGATTTTGTTATACAAGATTAAAAAATATTTATTTTTACTACATAAATTATGTGAGAATGAGAATCACTTATCTTTAAATATTTAGTTTTATATATAATGAAGATTTTTGCACCTCTGCTATTTTTTTATGTATCTCAGCTTTATCCCTATGATAACCTTTTTCACCTCCACCGCCATAAAATCGCTAAGCACTTTAATTGCATAAATCAACCGTCTAACTGAACAAGAAATATTGGATGCAATGTTTCAAAATACCAAAGGCAATTACTAATAAAATGAAGCATATTTTCCCACTTTTCATGGAAAGGAAAAACTTCCAAAGTCCCATGGGAAGTTTTATGTAGACCAAAGTTTAAAGGAGGAATCGGTTAAAAATGATCGAGGAAATTAACTTAGTATTTGGCATCAACCTAATTTGGAAGTGATAAACAAGGAAGGTATATTCGCAAAATAGATGTAAGACAAACACATCAATTATTTTGGGAAAAAGAGAGTAGAAACGAGCACTCAGAGATGTGGAAACGCATACCGAGCATTAGACCACAAGCTATAAAATGCATGAGGAAAAGACTAATAGACATTATGTCAACTTCAATCTAATCTAATCTGTGGCTTAAAGGGAGAACGTGTAACACCCCATCTTTATACCCATATTACTCAAGAATATTATAAGAAATATTACCGAGAATATGAAGAATAAGCCTGTTTAGAAGCGACCATCTGTAATATTGCTTTGGGGAAGTATCGATACGTCAAATTATATAACTAAATTTTTCTTTCTTTTCTTACAAGTGATAATTTGACATATTCGTTCCAGGCACAAAATGATAATATAGTGGTTTAATATAATTCAGAACAATACATAACATAATATAAACCATGGAATCAAATGTCGCAACAGAAATAAAATAATAACATATCTCTTTAAAGCGTAAGTTTATGAAATGAAATACTAGACTTACATATGCAATTACATATACTTGCATAAAAAATAACAAGTCTAAACATATACATGCTTACCCAAGTCAAAATACAACCAAATATATGCAAGTGTACAAATAAGACCAACATCTCTAAAAAGGAACTCTATCGCAAAGATACTACTTCGTATCTACTCTAGCTAGCCCAAATCAAAAGTCACCGAGTCTCTGTACCTGTCAAGTCTCGGTCTGACCCGAGTATTATACGATAAACGGGTCAGACTATATCTAAATATCCAAATGGTGAGAACATATAATAATAAGCATGCATAACTTCAAAGATGTATAAACCCAAATAGTGTATCGCGCTAAACATAAACAGGACTCATAACAATTCACTAATAGATTTTCATAAAACACAAGGCATAATAATAACTATCTGCTATATTCCATACGCAAATAAAAAGGCAACAAAAACAAATCACCATGTCATTAAAACTCCTCATGCCCATCAATGGCAACCATCTCAAATATGACGATAAGAAACTCTCATCGAAACTAAAGAACACAAGAGCTTGTGTAAGGCAAGTTAACACTAGAAAATATGAGACTGCTTGAAAGCAAGTTAAAACCCAAATGACTTATCATAAAAGTAAGGCACAAATCATAAACCACAAAGATAAGCACTTCACAAATCTAACCAAGAGTAAGCACTTCACAAGCTATAATAATGGACACACACATCGCATGTTAGCACTGATTGACATGCACTTCACACGTCGATTAGGAAAACCACATCGCAAGTAAAATTCATAAGCTAGCAATATACATAAGCGCTTTGCAAATCATCAAAAAAGACAGACACTTTGTACGCTAACCCAAGATATGAGCACATCCCAAGTCTAAACTCGTTTGTAGACAAGTATCCTAAGATTGCCCTAAAAACCACATAAAATAGATCTCCTAAGGACGAGTATGAAAACACAACAAAAATAAGTGTTATATACTTCCAAATTGTAATCGCTCAAGTAATGACTGCATGTCCCATAACCACTAGGGTTTACTTATATATTTACTATAAATTAGTAAACTCAACTCCATAAGTGTAATCCACTTTCGATTAGTAAGTAAATGAATTTCGCCCAACGTCCCATAAAAACTTTGCGATACTTAAATATTTACTAGACGGTTGTAAATCTCATTCGAATGAAATATTCAATCATTCAAGTTCAATAATTAACTAATAAATTAATACAAATGTTCCACATCACTTTTATTGCTAAGTTGTTTAATTAAATTTCTCATTCAAATGAAGGCAGAAATCATAAGAAGCAATAAACCCACAAATCACACAAGTATGCCCAAATTAGCATAAAATAGCCAAAGGCTAAGCACAATAAGATTCAATAAGAGTTTAAGGTCTTGAAATTAAATAATAAATTTTTAATCATATAGAAAACGATTTCTAAAACAGTTTATTTATCTATTACGTTCAAACTTCTTATCTAAATCCATAAACTCATTTATTATTCAACTATATACATATAAATATACATATATATATCACTTTATAAATATATACTTATAAATCCGAATCAATATCAAAATTTATTTATATCTCTATAATTGTCCCAAATTCCTATTTCAAAGAAATCCATGGTTCACGAATCATGTTCCAAAAATCCCATATATGTGAAACCATTTATTTTATAAAACCATAATATTTATATTCCAAACCCATATTAGTATTCAAACCTTTGTTTAGAAACAACTTAAGTTTATAATCCCAAAATCATACTTAAAAATCCATAACCATTTCTACAACAACACTTAATATATATATATATATATATATATATATATATAATTTCTTATTTAAAATCCAATACCATTTCTACAACAACATTAATTACTTATTTAAAAAAAGGAATAAGATTGATTGGAAAACAAGTTAAAAATCCATAGTTTATAGTAAACTTTCTTTTATAATTTCTTGTTTATACATATATGATTATCAGGTAAATCAATTCAAAACTTAAAACGAACTGAATTCACCAAATTAGAGCATCCAGTCTCAGAAAACTAGAAAGAAAATCATCCGGAAATCATCAAAAAAATGTTAAACAAAAGGACGTTCAAACACACAAACAAAACAGCAGAATTGCCTGGAGCAGCACTTGCTCCAGCCACGACCGATCGACCGGTCATACGCCACCGGTCGAACGGTGGCGATGCCTAGAGCAAGTGCGGCTCCAAGCACTTCTTTGACCGTCGACTAGCCCATCTCCGAGATGGTTTCAGGCATTTCGGTTATTGATATTTGCAAATTTAAACTCTAAAATCAGCATGCATCCAACAAGAATTTAATTTAGAAACTATTTCACTCAAAAGAGATGGTCACTAATTTACAGTAAAAGGTTTGATAGGGCTTCTTATCTCTGTTTACTATAAATGCAACGGACAATCAGATAATCTCCCATCATCAAAAAAAAAAAATCAAACTAACTATTTCAACATGCAATTCATATATTCTTAATTATAGATTTTGCGAGTAATTAACTCACCTTGAATTCCCAAATAGGTTTGCCAATCTCTTCATTTTTAGCAAACCCTAGAATTAAATCAAGCCCAAAACCAAAAAACAACCAAATCAAACACTGTAAACTGAAAATTGCACAAAAAAAAGAGCTAGAATAGGAATAAAATCATTACCTTAATAATATTGGATTTTCTAGGAATAGATTCTTCTTCTTATTTGTTGATTTATTGCTAGGTTTATAAGAGCTTGGTTTTCTAACTTTTGTTTTTTACTGAGCGAAGTGTGTATGTACAATATATTGAAGAGAAGAGTTATCTTTTGTTAAACTTATAAATGGGCTTGAAACCCATCAAGAAAATAATCACATTACTTTTAAATAAATTAAGCCATTTCTCTTCTAATTGTTTAATAAAGCCCGACTTCACAGTATAAAGTTTCTAAAACCTTTAATATCATGAATATGAGAATAAGCCCAACATAATAAAATATTATCATGCACATTATTTATTAAATAAACATTTCATAACTAATTAATTCCTTAAATTATCACATCTAAAATAAAATCCCCAATAGTTTTATATAATGGTTTTAAAACTTTGAAAATACTAGCATTTTCAAATTTCACAATGATTTAGAATTAATTATTATCAAAAAAATTATCTTTTACAAAAATAATATAGACTCCAAATTAATGATTTAAATTCTCCACTTTAAATCACTATTTATTTTATTTAATCAATCCAAAAATCCTGGTTGTTACAGACTTTCCCCTTAAAGAAATTATGTCCTCGTCATTTTCAATTCAGAGAAATGTCTATAATATATTTTCAAAAAAATTTCGACCAATTCTGATTCAATATTCAATTTTTCTACCAAACATCTCGATAATATAAACATTGTTTCAACTAAATTCCACTAATGTAAAACAATGATTTGACTCAACGCAATGATTTCCAAAAGTCAATATATTATTCATCCTTATTTTCTAGATTAAAAACAAGTTCACACCAATATTTCACATCCTTTTAAAATTATGACCCATTTTAGAGTTTAAATCACTAAACAACCAAGGTGTTATAAAGATATTCATCTTATTTAAATCTCTTAGTACAATAATGTGAAAACAATATAAAGAATCCCTTTATTTCTTATTAAAGTTCCACTATTTAATCTCATTTATTGAAAAAATCTTTTCCTCAAAAATTATTTTCCATAACATGAAAAAAAATTACAATTTTTAATCAAAACTCAACTTTTAATTTCTTTTTAATTCAAATTCTTTGTTTTGAAATTCATAAACCAGGAAAACTAATTCCTAGTAGAAAACATGATAAGCAAAATTGTATAAGATAAAACCCTAATTTGCCTTCTCTTCTCCGTGGAGACCCTGATTTCGCCGTCGCTCTTCCCCCTTTTCCTCTCTGTCTCAATCGGATTCGACCGCCGACTGTCGATTCCCCATGCCCCCCATCGATTCTCCTCCTCCGCCATTGGCTACTGCGTCCGGTAAGTCGCCTTCATCCTTTGATCACCCCTCTGGATTTGCGCCATGTGATTCAACCTCGGATCCGATCGCGGTCGATGATGGTTTCACTCCTGTTATATCTCGAAAATGGAAGAGACAAAATAAACCCTATTCTTCTAGTCGTTTGGACAACGAAGTGAATCTGACTAATCATTATTCCCCCCTCTCACGTAATGGTGGTCGGTCCCCTAATCTCAATGCTAATCCTCTTCCTAATAAATCTGATACCCACCGCACTGATCAATTCAATTCTACGCAAAAAACCCCGCCTGGAACTTCGCATCCCAAAAGAGTAAAGCGTGGAACGAAATTGTCAAAGGTAATAATATTCCCCTCCCTGTTCCACTGAAATTTTACCAGCCTCGAGAAGTTAACTCTATAAAATGCGCTAAAATGCCCTCTGAAGTTATTCTGGACGCTAGAAAACAATGGAATAATGCCATTGTAGTTTACATAGTAGGACCTAAACCATACTTTTCGTATTTCAAAGATTATATCATCAGAGTTTGGAAACCAGTCGAGGAATTTTCGATCTTCTCTATGGAAAATGGTTTTTATGTGATAAAGTTCAACAAAGAGCAAGACTGTCTAAATGTGTTGGAAGGAGGACCATACTATTATAATAAGAAACTGTTGATGATGAAGAGATGGCATCCTGGAATGCAACTTAATAAAGAACTATTGCACTCTATTCCTATTTGGATCTGCCTCCCCAATCTGCCACTTGACTATGGACATAAGAAGGAATTAGTCGTATTGCTTCTGTGCTCGGAACTCCTATCAAACTTGACAAAGTTACGGAAGGAATCATTAAGATTGCATTTGCTAGAGTTCTCATTGAAATTGACAATAACTTTAACTACCCTAGTAAACTACCTATTTTAAATGAAAGAGATGAAATTACTTGGCAAGATGTAGTTTCCGAATGGAAGCCATTCGCGTGCTCCAATTGTTCGAGTTTTGGACACACAGATATTCAGTGTCAATTCACTAAAGTATGGGTACCAAAAAAGAATCATTCCACTGAATTGGGAAATTCTGAAATGATTATAGATCACAATGACACCATTCCAAATAATAGTGACAATAACGAAGACATTAGCGGTCAGTTAACTGGATTGGAAAACATGAATCAAAAACAGCAATTGGATGACAATGCAACATACCAAAATAGACAAAATATTCCAAAGTTAAATTTAGGCAATTCTAATTCTAATCATATCTCGCAGAACAACTCGTTTACAGTTCTTTCAAACAAGGACTACACTCCCAACGTTACTACTGAAGATCATCTCATGTCTAATGAATTGGACATTTCGTCTAAAGATAAGAACGAAGGCAATACTTCTCCTACCAATCAGCGGAATGGTCACTGTAACTCGGATTCGCCGGGCATTGCTAGATCAAAACCAACTCGCAAATTGAGACCAGAGGAGACTCCTTTTGAATTCAAAGCTTCTCTGAACTCTGATGTTGTAGAGAACCCTGCATGGTCAAATTTAGTAATACAACTAAAAAATAAAGGAAAAAAAACTAAAAAAGCCAAGACAACGGGGAAAGCTACCCCCCGAGAAGAAAGTAGCGATCCTACTAATGATTGTTAATGGAGTTCCTAATCTGGAACATACGGGGGATGAATGCCCCCTGCAAACAACTAGAAATCCTAAATATCATTAATTCGAATAAGTTTTCCTTTATAGGAATTCTGGAAAATAAACTTTCTCCAAATGCTATTGATCGGTTAATGGACAAAGTGGATAATATGTGGAAAATGTCTCATAACAGTTCTGATCAGAAAAGTCGTATTTTTATTCTTTGGGATTCTTTGGTTTGGACTAACATCATTCTTCACACCACAGAACAACACTTAACTAGTTTCATGCATAATCTTAATGCTACTAGTGTTGTGTGCACCATTGTATATGCTCATAATGAAGAAGATAATCACAATGCTTTATGAGATGATATCATTACGCTATCTAATATAGTTAATCTACCGTGGATTGTGCAGGTGATTTCAACTCTATTCTTCATCACAATGAACGAATGAATAACGGTATTTTTAATTCTAATGGAGATCCCAATTTTATGGACTGTATCAATTTATCAAAGCTGATTGAACCTGACTTCACTGGCAATTTTTTTACTTTGCGAGGAGGTAATTCCTTTTCTATTCATAGTAAAATAGACAGAGTTTTTGTTAATTCTATATGGATAGACAAATTTGATAACTTTGGAATAAATTTTGGCAATCATTCGCTGAGCGATCATACCCCTTTCTCAGTTGTGCTACAAACTCAGAATTTTAGAAAGTGGAAAATACCGTTTAAATATAAGAACTCTTGGCATACATACCCTGATTATAACTCAATCATCACTGAAGCGATGGATAGTAATCTTCCTGGCAGCCCTTTGTTCAAACTGATCTGCAAGATGAAACAGGTGAAAAGCTATCTGCAAATTGGTTAAGTACAAAACCTAATATGCAACTTATGATTAATAATCTGAAAGATCATAATAACAACATATATAACCAATTAGTTAGCAATCCTCTGGACGTCAATCTCCTGCTTATCTATACTAATGGTTATGATACATTGCATGAAATGATGAGAAGAATTGCCATTGATAATGAGCAAAAAATGAAAATCAACTGGCTACTCAAAGGGGACAGACCTACACATTTCTTTTACAATAAAATTTCAGTGTCCAAATCATATCGAAGAAACAAATTGTCTATTAATAGTCAAGGAATATGGACATCAGCATCAGAAAATTTAGCCCATGAAGCTGTTACTTATTTCTCTGATCTGTTTCAATTGCCACAAGCCTCAAATCATTTTCCTAACATTACTTGCGAGAAAGTACTGTCAGAAAATGCAAAAACTAATCTGTGTAAAAAAAATTCGATGGACGAAATTAAAGAGGCACTTTTTCAGATTAATGATAACAGCTCCCCTGGACCAGATGGGTTTAATTCTAAATTTTATAAACTCCACTGGGACAGCATCAAAATTAATATTTGGGAAGCTATGATTGGGATTCTTCAATCTGGAAAAATCATTAAAGAAATTAACCATACTTTCATCTGCCTTATCCCAAAATTTCCAGAAGCTAAGAATATTTTTGATTTCCGACCTATATCTCTTTGTAATGTCACATACAAAATCCTAGCCAATTTGATATGCAATAGAATGAAAGCATTTATGAATGATTTAATCTCAATTAATCAGAATGCTTTCATTCCAAATAGAGCCATCTCTGAAAATTCACTACTTGCCTATGAAATGGTCAGAAGCTTTAATAGGAAAAATTCATGCAATTTTTGTTTGAAAATTGATTTACACAAGGCCTATGACAAGATCAATAGAGAATTTATCCATCATATGCTGATATCCATGGGGTTTCCTATCACCTTTGCTAATATCATATATGAATGTATATCCACCACCTCTTTTTCTATTTTAATTGATGGATCCCCACATGGCTTCATTTATAGCACAAGAGGAATAAGACAAGGGGACCCTCTTTCCCCGTACTTATTCGCTATGGTAATGGAATTCCTCACTCTAAATTTGGATATAGGATATATTAAAGGAAATATCAGCCAAATATATCAAGTTGAGCCGATGATTACTCACCTTCTTTATGCTAATGATATTTTAATTATGGCCAAAGCAACCATTCTAAATGCAGAAGCTATTCATCATATTCTCCAAGATATGAAAAAATTCTCAGGCCTTGAATTAAACACTGACAAATCTAAAATCTTCTTCAGTAAAGGTGCCAAGTTTAAACAGGAGATAGCAGATATCATTAAGTTCAAAATTGATAATCTGCCTATCATTTATTTAGGGATTCCTCTTTCTAACAATTCTTTGAAGTCTAGAGATTTTGGATGGCTTATTGACAAAATTAACAAAAAGATTAATCATTGGCAAACCAGATTACTCAACATAGGTGGTAGAGCTGAACTTATCAAAACTGTAATCCAACCATTGCTGATTTTCTGGCTTCATGTCTCCCAATTCCCTGCATCAATTATTCAAAGGATAAATTCAATTTGCTCAAACTTTCTGTGGAAATCAAAGTCACATAATATGAAATGGAATGATGTATGCAAAACCAAGAATGAAGGTGGATTGGGTATCAGAAAAATAGAGGACTTAAATATAGCTACCGCAACTAAGCTATTATGGAACTACATTAATGGAAATTCTTTATAGGCAAAATGGATGCATAATAGATACTGCAAAAAGAATAACTTCTGGACTATCAGCATAGATAACAATGCTTCCCATACTTGGAAAACCATTCTACGTGCTAGACAATGGTGTAAAGGATACATAGACAGGAAAATAGTGGATGGTGTTAACACTGACATCTGGTTTGACCCGTGGTTACAAGGCTATTCGCTAATTGACTCTTATGGTTGGAACTGCATGAGAACTCTCAATGGTTGTCATAAACAAGTTTCGCAGCTCATTTCGAATGGTAATTGGAAACAAAATCTTAATTTCATACCCATGCAAAAACATAATGCTGTAAGGAAAACTCCCATTCATTATCACATGATTCAAGACTATTGGTGGTGGCTTCCTAGCAAACAAGGACAATTCTCTTTGAAATCAGCATGGAATACTTTTAGAAACAAAAATGACGAACTTGACTGGACCAAATTTATTTGGGAAAAAGGCTGTGCACCTAAAATGTCTATATGCTCCCTTCTTGCCATTAAAAATAAATTGAATACTAAAGACAGAATTAGCAAATGGTCCCCAAATATAAATCAAAAATGTGTTCTATGTGACAACCATACTGAGGACAGAGACCATCTCTTCTTTCAATGCACATATTCGAAGCGTATTCTAATGGATATTCTTCCCAAGCTTAATATAACAAGTTCTTCTAATTTCGAGCTCAGCTCAACTCTGACTGTTGTCAAAACAGCACAGGAGCAAATGAAATCTTCCAAAGCTAATATTTTTAGTATCATTTTCACTAACTTAGTATGGAACATTTGGTGTGAACGGAATAACCGTGTTTTTAATGGAATCGAACAACCATTTGAACTAAGAATCAAGCATATCCTACTTGACAGCAAACACCTTATTCAACATAAGATTCAAGTTGGTGAATTAAACTCAGAAGAAAGACTTATCTTGGCTAATTTCAACATGATGTCGGGTTTTCTCGCCCAATTTTGTCTCCCTTGATCTACTGCAGCTTGATGCATGACGAGAGCTTGTAGAAGTCGCTCCTTCCCTTATAACTGTTTTCGTCAAATGCTTCTTCCTTCATGGCGAATTTGATTTCGATCGGTGAATTTGGGGATTAGGTTTCCTCTCTCCTTCTAGATGGGCAGCAGCAATAGTTATGTTGTTTGGTTGACCGGCCTTTTGACATTCTTGTAGTAGTGGTTTAGTTTTAGAGATTGTTTGTTTCTGGTTCCAGCTGCTCATATGGATGGTTTTAAGAGTATTTTCGTCTGTGTTGTTTCTCCTCCATCTGTTTGACAGTTTGGTCCAGTAATTGGATTGTTGTATTGTTAATATATTGAATTGATATGTACTCTTTTTCCTTACAAGGTACCCATATAGATTAGGGGGGTTGTAAGGTTTTAATGAGGCATATCAAGGAAATATATGCTATTTTTCTTTCTATATAAAGTACCTTTTTTCCAAAAAAAAAACTCCTAGTAAAAAGTTACATATATTCTCAAACCAATAAAATTTTCTTTCTTTCACTAAAATATTTAATTCAACAATCTTCATAGACTTCCTATGATTAAAAAGAAATTTTAATTTAGTATAAGTCATATCCTTAAACTAAAATTCAGACTCGTTTATAAAATTATCTTCTCTTGCTTTGCAAAAGAACTTTTATAATCTCATTATTATTTTGTAAAGCTATTTAAATTTGAAACATCTTCATTAATTTGTTATGCCAAATTCAACAATCATCACAATCATGATAACAATCAACTCAAAACTATAGCAATCATTAGACATGTAAGAGATTTATGGACAACGCTTAGCATGCCAAATACTAATGGCAAGCGCTTCAGTTATCTACATAAATGATCACTCTTCACAAGTCTGTCTAAGGTAAGCTTTTCGCTTGTCAACATAAAAGGCATCAACTCAATTAATCCCTTAGAATAAAATTGGGAAATAATTTAAAGATTTCCCTTTACTCCAAATATTTAACCTCAATTTCAATATTTCAGTTATTACTTCCAAATAGTTCTTCTCAAAACTTATATATTCTATAGAATAAAGTAACTTCTTATGCTAATTATTTATACTATTTCTTATTTATATAATTTATCCCTTAGATTCCAGATCATTTCTTATTTTAAAATTCCAAAGTTTATTTACATAATTATTTACATCTTATATTTTAACTTCTTACAAACTAGAGATCAAATATAACAATTAGCATCCAATTTAAAACATAGAATGCTAGATACCACAAACCAAAAATATCACACACTATTCTTCTTGACATATAAATTAAAAATAAACATTCACAATTTACTATTATCAAATTATTTAACGACGTTGTCTTACCTTATATTTATAGCGAACCGCTTTGTCAAATGGTTGTGATGCTGATTCCGAAATTAACATGGCCTCATCATTAATCTTTGTCATTGCTGAGGTTCGGTGGCTGGATACGCCATCTAAAATTGATACACAAAAATGCATTTTATAATTTTCATTATAATTTTCTAAGCCATCAAAATTTTCAAACACATATATACTTTATAGATAAAAAATTTCTCAATTTTTCCAAAGTATTTTCCTACAAAATATTTTATTTTCACAAGTAATAATATTCAATTCCAAATTATTTACTAAATATTATTATCAAAACTCAAATTAATATTTCCTTTTAAAATATTGTAATTCTTTAAGATACTTTCTTTTAAAATTTCACATATTTGAATATACATACATATTTACATACTTTTCACAAATATCCTTTTTACTTCCAAAAGTTTATTACATATGCATATAAATATATTTTCCACAACATTTATCTCCTTTTTAAAATAATATTTTACTCAACTTAAAACTTCATCTCCTTCTTAAATATTATTTATAGCTCAAAATTACTGTGTCTGACTGTCTGGTCAAAGCGTTTTGGTATTCCTACCGACCCCTAGTATCCCACGTCTCGACCATCATTCATAAAACACTCAACGGGCATCTTAACACAAAACTAATTCTAAAATTTATAAATCTCTATATTCTCATACAAATGGAAATTTATCAATAATAATTCAAATATGCAACCATTCATCCATGCATATAATATTTAATTAAACATAAATAAACAACGAATTACTATGCTTGCGGAAACAATCTACCAGCTTCCGCTATGTAACTCTGGTCACCAATGGGTCAGAACATTACTGTTCAACACTTAGCTTTTTAAGAAAAAATCATTTCGTAAAAATAATTTGTAAAATAATTCAAAATTTCCACAATTACATCCTAATGATTATTCCCAATAATCATTTATACTACTGCTCTAAATAGGAAATAAATCCAAATTTCTACCCGACACACTCAAGGGACGGGGCTCTAAGTCTAACCATGCCAAGTTTCGTGTTTCTTACGTTCTATATTGTTCCGAACCTCTGCTTTGATACCAAATGTAACGACCATCTTTTTACCCATATTACCCAAGAATATTATAAGAAATATTGTCGAGTAATACGGGGAACAAGGCTGGTTAGGAGTGACCATTTGTAATATTGCTTTGGACGAGTACCGTTACATTGAATTATATAACTAAAATTTTCTTTCTTTTCTTACAATTGGTAATTCCACATATCTGATCCAGGGGAAATATAATAATATAGTTGTTTAATATAATTCAGAACAATACATAACATAATATGCAATACGGAATTAAATTTTGCAATGGACATAAAATACATCACATATCTCTTTAAAGTGTAAGTCAACAAAATGAAATACTAAACATATATATACAATTACATATACTTGTTTAAACAATGACAGGTCTAAACATATACATGACTACCCAAGTCAAACTACAACCATTTATATGCCAGTATACAAATAAGACCAACATCTCTAAAGGGAACACTATCGCAAAGATACTACTTCATATATTTACTCTAGCTAGCCACAAACCAAAGTCACCGAGTCCTTATACCTGTCAAGTTCTGGTATTACTCAAGTGTTATATAATAAACGGGCCAAACTATCTATAAATATCAAAAAGGTGAGAACATATAATAATAAGCATGTATAACTTCAAAGATGTATAAACCCAAATAGTGTATCGCACTACACAGTAAAAGGTCTCACCAATAACAATTCACAAATAAATTTGCATAAAATACAGGAAATAATAATAACTATCTACTATATGCCATAAGCAAATAAAAAGGCAACAAAACCAAATCACCATGTCATCAAAATTCCTTATGCCCATTAACGACAATCATCTCAAATATGGCGATAAGGAACTCCCATTAAAAACTCAAGAACACAAGAGCATGCGTAAGGCAAGTCAATACGTGAAAATATAAGACCACTTGAAAGCAAGCCAAAAACCAAATAACTTATCATAAAAGTAAGTAAAAAATCATAAACCATAAAGATAAGCACATCGCAAATCAAACCAAGAGCAAACATTTCGCAAGCCATAAAAATAGACATGCATTTCGCATGCTAACATAGATTGACGTGCAGTTCACATGTCAAATAGGACAAGCACATCACAAGTCTAGAAATATAGGTAGTTGGTTATTTAACTATCAAATAAACAAGCAACACAATCTAGAGAATTAATTTTCCAAAACAATCACTAAGCCTTAAAACCTTTTTCATTTATTAAATCTCTTTCCAAAACATTCATATACTTATCTCACTGACATAATTATATTCATAAAATATTTGTGAAGATTTCTTATTTCCAAATGTTGCTTAAATTGGAGATAAGGATAACTCTAAATACTATTCATTCGATGTTAAATGTGGAATAGGTGTTCCATACCACCAGTTTAAAAGGTTAGTTTGGAGAAACCCAAACCTCGAATTTTTTTAATAATTAACTTCAACAAATCCTTTTATAAATCTCTTTTCATTTTGAAATATTCTTTCCTTAAAGCCAAATCCATTTGCAAACACTTTATAAACCTCCATGTTTATTTATAGAGAACCCTTTTATATATATTCAAAATCGTTTCTAAAAACTCTTTTAGAAATATTAAAATTCTTTCTTAAAACTCCTTCCATAAATGCCTAAAAATTATTTATAGAACTTTTTTATAAAATTACCAAAATCTTTCATAAAGCTCCTTTATAAACCTTCCTTATTTAAAAAAACTTCTTTAATCACTTAATCGATAAAGTTTTCTTTGATATAAAGTCAATTATCAAAATACCTTTTTAATTAAGTAGGTTATTGTTTTAAAATATTCTCCATTTATATTCTATCTTCAAATCTCTTTAAAAAAATATCAGTTTCAAACAATCATTTTAAAAGTATTAGATAAACATCAAACTCTTTAAATAAGATGATTAGCTTGAAATACTATTTATAAAATAATAACTTAAAATAAGTTATACACTACAAAATACCCTTTTCACAATAGGCAATACCCGTTGTAATAGGGGTTTCGCAACCGACCAATGTTCATCTTAATATACGATGTTGTAATAGTTACAACGGTTTAAAACCGTTGTAAAAGCCCATTGTAGCAAACATTTTTACAATGGTGCAGAACCGTTCCAATATAGTCTTTTACAGTGGACATAGATCGTTGCAATATACCCCAACCACAACAGACGTTAACCGTTGTAATAGATGCCGTTTACAATTGTTTTTGTCCGTTGTCAAAAAAATGCAAAAATTAAAAAATAAAAATAGAACATTGGTGCCGGTATCAGTATTGAATACATCAATATCTAAACGAGCATCAATTGATAGGCATACCTTGTAAATTTTGACATGATCAACAAGCAAACTAGACTAATAAAATAAATAAATAAATAAATAATGTATGGTAAAAGAAGGGAGAGGTGATCTAAGTAAGAAGAAGAATATTATTACATTAGAATTGTGCATAAATATCATTATTACAATAACACCAAAACTTATATAAATTGAAATCATATTAGAATACAGCAGGCATGGGAAAAAAATCATAAGCGAGGAATGAAAAAGCAAAATAGCTTTCTCTTTTATTTACCTTATTCTTTGTCAACTACAACTGGCTCATAGACCAACATAGATTGGCTGCTGACGTTGTCCTTGTATTCTCATCTGAAGAAGGCAGTTTATTGAATTCTCGACTCAGTGATAACCTGGCACTCTGAATAACTTCCAAAACATCTCCTAACTGTGGATACGTGAAGATTTTGATCAATGACAATGTGATTTTACAAACAAGGAAGAAATATATGCAAATGCTAAAGGAAGATAGATGAAGACCAAACAAGCTTAAAGTATGTTTTTACATGTGTCTTAGTCTAGATATATTGTTAAAATCTATCCTCAAGAAGCTTGCACGAGCACTAGAAAAATTTGTTAAACTTCATTTTTTAATTTAGTTTTAACTATGCAGGTTTTATAAGTTCAGTCGACTGAACAGTATATTCAGTCGACTGAACGCTGCTTCCCAGGCAAAATTTCCCCTTTTAACCATCAGATTTTACCCTACCAATTTGCTTTTACCTTCTACAAACCTTCTTCCCCAAATTAATTTCGAAACCCTAGCTCCCAAATTCCTCAAAATCAAATCAATTCTCACCCAAATGGCACCAAAAAGAGCAAGAGCTTCATCTTCTTCATCCTCCGAGCCAATTGATGCTCAAATAGCACAATGGCTTTACGATGGAACCGCTGTCACTCGATGGAACAAGATGAAGAATTCTCGAATTTTCGAGCATTCTTTCGTTGATTTTCAAAGCTTTCAAACCTACAACATTCAAGCGTTAACAGATCCAGCAGGTTTAACTTCACTTTTAGATTTGAAAAGAAATGACCATGCCATTAATCATGTAATGGTAAAATTATTTTATGCTAATCTTAATCTTGGACACCAAACTCCAAGAAATTCAAACAATAGTGTTTGGAGTATGGTGTGTGGAAAGAAAGTTTGGTTTTCATTGGATAGAATAGCACACATTTTAGAGTCTCCAAATGTCGGGAGAAAGCTAGAAGTGATAGAATTCAATCCACACATTCGTGACAACATAAACCATCGATTTATGGATGATAATATCAACTTTAGGGATTTTAAGCCCACCTCTCTTCGACCTATGGCGAGAATCCTCCATAAAGCCCTAATGAAAATGATTACTCCTCGTACGGGCTCGTACGAAATCATCTACCCAAATAACTATCGAGCTCTATATGCTATTTTTGGCAATATACAAGTTAATTGGGTACAGCTTATTCTTGATGAGTTTCTCACTTTCAACAATGGCAAAATGCGCACCATTTACTTTGGAGAGTACATCATACGATTTCTCCTAAATGTCGATATGCCATTACCTGAATCAGAGAATACAATGGTCCATCAAATTAACCATCGGACCATAAGCCTAATGCAACTCCCATCTCGACCTCCTCGCATAATATCACTTGCCGAATGGGAAGCAAGGAATCAAGAACAACAACAACAACAACCTCCTCAACCTCGCCACGAAGAACATTTCGAGCAAGATGATGAAATTCGTCTTGTTGACCCAAGCTTCACTACCAACCAATCCTTGGGGATATTGTCAAGAAATCAACAAATTCTTGACACTCGTCTTAAAAAGGTAGATCATAAGCTTGACAAAATCAAAGGATTCTTCAACAAGCTTTAGGATGCAATCTCGTGCTCAAGCACCATGTAACGACCCGTAATTTTTGACAATTAAAAATAGTAAATTTAATAAGATTTTGTAGTTAAATGTGGAAGAAATTAAAATTTAAGATTTATAACTGGAATAATACTAAAATGAAATGCAACAATATTAATTAAAGCAAATTATTAACAATTTGGATGGAATTCCAATTAATTGAAATAGAGTAAGGTTATATTTGGTTATAACGTGAACATAGGAAAAAGAATGTAAATATTGAATTCATTAATGAAATGATACACTGTTAATGGAAATTAAAAAATTCGTGTTATGAAAGAAATGGTAACATTTGTTTGTAAGTAATAAACTTATAAATGTAATTAAAGGCTAAATGGTGCAACTATTATATATATATTACCTATTTATTTGGTCTATTAAACTTAATTGGATATAAATGTCAATTAATTCCTTTAATTAATGCAATTAATGTATGTTTAATTGATAATGGTAAAAAGGTTGATTATATACAGTGTAACCAATGTAAATTTTTATCATAGTATGACCTTTGATTTGAATAAAAGGATGGAAATCAGTTTACTCAAATTTATTGGAATTAAAAATTTTAATAAGTAAATTTATTACAATCAATAAAATAAAAGGTTACGTAAATGAATGGTAAGATGAAATGGTAAAATATTGATGTAATGGAAGATATAACAATGTTGACTATGCATATAAGGTAATAATTGATTTAATAAGAGAATGAAACCAAGGTAAATTAATTAATTGAGACTTTAATTATAATTAATGTGTGAAATTAACCAAAGTTCAATAAAATGGAAATGTAGTAGTTAATGCAAATAAAGGATGGAAATTGGGGTATATTAACGTAATGAAATGTAGAACAAATGTCAACTATGTTATTAGATCATAAAGTTTGGACCATAAATAAAATTCTAAAAAACAACAAAACTACAATGAAGCAATGAACTGGAAGGTTCTAACGCGTATTAGAATATAATTTAATAACAGGAATTGGAATACTAAATGTCAGTTTTAATGATGAATTAAATGAATATTGATTGATAGAGAAAAAGATTTATTTAGTATGTAATTTAATGCTTGTTGGAAACTGTAATTCTATAAACATGTTTGCTTGACTATAAATAAGGATCACAATGTTCATGTATTTATTTAATTGATTTCATCAATTAGGGTCTGTTTTGAAGTGGAAGATTAAAATTAATTGGAAATAAATTTATTAAAATCTTTCAATTGAAAAAGGAAAAGAAACAAAGTGCAATTAATAAAATTAATGTAAGAATGTTTTCATTATGAATGTACATTATTTGGAAATATAAGAATGGATTTAATATTGTATAAGTTGATCATTTTAGAATATAAGAATGTTTACATTTATGAATTGCAAGTAACGAATAAGCATTTTAAGGAAAATAAAAGAATGTTGAGGAAATAAAGTGAACGTTTCCATTCCGAATATAAATATAACGTTGTAAAAAGAGAAAATTGAATTTTTTAAAACAACATTTTACGGTAGTTAAATAGCAGACATAGCTTGCACGGAAGTGATTTTATTACTAACCTTGAAATTTAAAATAAATTAAATAATTGAGTTCATAATTACGTGTCGAGAAAAATGTTATTTTTAAATTTGAATTTTTAAATCATGGTTCATATTTTATTTATGTATCCGCTGTCCCCGTTATGTAAATTGGTCTTTTTAAATTTAGTTATGTTGTGGTAATTAAATCTTTAATGAATGTCAAATTTGGTATGTTTGGGGTTAAAAAAAATTAATTGGGTGAACAAATGTTTTGAAATTTGAATTCTAAAAGTTTGTTTATAGAGTAGAGTTGGTCCATTCATTCCCTTTCTAATTAATAATTGTCACACTTTTTTTTTCATTGTTTCCTCATTTGTTCCATTACTCATTTCCATTTACATGGTCTAAAACCTTTTCATTTCATGAACGTTACATACCTTTCATATTTTTAATTCTTTCTTTCACCTCTTTTAATATCTACCATTTTTATTGGGTTGTTCATATTTTTACTTTATTTCAATTCCTACTTTGTTTATATTTAGCTTTATTAGCTTTTCACTAGTTTCATTCCTCATTCTTGTAGCTTCATTTCATTTTTTTAAAATTTCATCTTCTATAGCTTCATTTTTTGTCACTCTTCACCTTCCTCCTTTTTTTCATGTTTCTTCTTCAAATCTCCTTTCTCTCTTTTTTTCCAAAGCTTTTTTTTCCCTCTTTCTTCTTTTTATTCTTCAAATCTTCTTCTTTTTCAAAGTTTCCTT
Organism: Allium cepa; assembly: GCA_030765085.1. Lineage (NCBI taxonomy): Eukaryota > Viridiplantae > Streptophyta > Magnoliopsida > Asparagales > Amaryllidaceae > Allium > Allium cepa. Next base: position 123,661,052 of record CM060939.1, read on the forward strand.
TTTTTTTGTTCTTCTTCTTCTTTAATTTTTTTTTCTCTTTTAAACCTTTTCTTCTTTCCACATCTTTTTCTTCAAATCCATATTTATATAATCTTCTCTTCAAAACTTTCTATAAAAAATATATTAAGATAGCAAGGAAACAAAACAAAATGAGAAAGTAGTTCAGATCCAAATCTGGCTAAGCAAAAAGGTACGCAATACTAAAAATTCCATTGCAAGTTAAATAAAATATATGATGTGATATATAATTTTTTTTCTTTTTTTGAAATTACAATCACCATAAACGCATATAATATTCTCCTATGAACTCAGTTTCACACACGGTTTTCTCCGCTAGGTTCGTATTGGAATTCCGGACGCTTTGACGCTGGTTTGAACGAATTCTGAGACCGTCGAATTTTTGGGTTTAAATCGGATTTAAATTCGATTTAAATCCCAAAGGTGAATGTTTTAACCCACTCACAACTTCTAAGTTTTTTTATGTTTGTTAAATTGATTTAAGGTTTGAGTAGAAATTTGTTTATGACTGTTTGGCATGTTTTATTCATCATCTCTGTTAAATCGCATTTATTTAATTTAACTATTAATTAATTTTATTTATTGAATATAACTTGACAGTTAGAATTTATTTATTTGCGTATTAACTGCCTGTCATAGTTATATTTATTTTTATTTCATATTAACTTCCAGTTAAATTTACATTTATTTTTACATATAAACTGCTAGTTTAACGGTAGTTAAATTTATTATTGAATATAAACTGTTAGTTAATACATGTTATCTATTACCTGTATAATTTATATGCTCTATATTGATGTTGTTTAAATTGGATGATGATTGTAATAAATGGATGATGGTTGATATTTGGATGAATGGATGCTGTATTTTATATTGTATAAACTGCAAGTTATCGTGCATTTCGTTCATTCGGGATTGCGGTTTGAAATGATATACAACCGCATTTTTATTTTAAATTGCAGATTGAAATAATAAACATCCGAATCACTTGACCATAGGGTAGAAAATTTTATACAGGCACCGCGATATATATATATATATATATATATATATATAAATATTTTGAAATGTTTTTCTATGATTTTGTAAAGTTATATATATGGTTTATGGGATATTGATTTGGTTATTGATAAAGGTTATTATATATATAGTAATTTCCGGTTTTTAAGCTTTGTATAAATTTGATTTGAAGTTTAAAATTAAGTTTGATTTTAAGATCAAATACGATTTAACATTTATTTAAAATTTAATTTCTGGAGTTTCATTGACTTAAATGAGAATAAGGTTGAAGATGAATATTAAGTTAAATTGGAATTAAATAAAAAGTTAGAATTTTTAAAGGATATGATTTTATAACTTGATTTTTGTGTAGAGTTATCTAAATGAATATCAGGTTGATTTAAATGAATATATAATAAATTGAAAGATTTTCCAGTTATGTGAAGTTAAAGGTTTTTCTGAAATTATATTGAATTCATTAAGTAAATATTTCAAGTCTAAATAATAAGTAATTGAATTTAATATATATGGGATTGGCAAATGAGTTTGTTTTGAAATGGTGAAATATTTAAAGCTTTGAAACATAAGAATTGAAATGGTATTTGGAAGTTTAAATCGATATTTGAAAATTGATTTGTTTTAAAAGAGCCATTGTGTTTTATGAAGTAATTTAATATTTAACCATTTAAGAGATGGAAATTTATTTCGAAGTTATGATTTTCAAGGTAGTATGATTTGAAAATATTATATTCAAGAATTTTGATTTCTAAATATTTTACTTTGAAAACCCTTTGATTTTGGAAAAGAATATATATTGGAAAATAAAATGACATTATATGATTTTGGGTCTAAATGATATCGTATTGATTTGGGGTTTTAAAAAATATAAATGATATCGTATTTATATGGGTTTAAAATGGATATTTTATTCTGGTTTTAAAGTTTAAATTATTTTAAATGACCGCGGTGTTGTAATAACGTTTGGTTGTTAAAGCGATCGGGATCGGAAGTTGTCATACTCTCTGCCAACTCCGAAAACCACTTTAACAACCGTGTACGCGGTGGAGATTCCAGAATGAAGTAGATTGGTGACGGCGTTTCCTATAAGGTAAATACGTGGACCCGACTCCCGTGAGTTGGCATAAAGTGGCTAAAACAGGAGCGATTGACGGGCCAATGAGGTCATTCCTCTGATCGAACGCACTCCTTCCATATTATACTATGACTTTTGGAATTATTCGGTGGCCACTTTACTTTTGATTTTAGGGGTGTTGTTCGAGGTGAGCGGCAGCTGCGCGCTGCGCATTTCCATCAGCCCGGAAGCGTAATTGGTATATCTACCCTGGCATTGCCTAGTTGTGCCGTGTCACCTATCCTAGAGCGCCTTCTACGAGTTTCTATTTGTGTCGTACCTATGGAGTATCCTCTGGTAGCTTCCCGATCAGGAGGTATTACGGTACTGTATAGACTATTGGCATTATTTGTGTTAAGGGCTATATGGGTAACCCCTTAACGCTATTAAAAAGTAAGTTTATTTTACAATTAGACACTATTATAATAGCGAAATATACTACATAGTAAATAGTTTAACGGATCCTTAGGAGATGTAAATCCCGAGCATCTCTTGAGTTATTGCACTCATATTTATTTCTGTTGATTTAACTTACATAAGATCTTTTAGTTCTGACTCGAGTGTTTTGTCTTTTCAATTCGCTCGGGTCAGTCCGAGCGTTTCAGGATCGAAGACTTTAGTTCTGGAGGACGAAGACGAAGATTTGTAGTGTTGCTATCTACTATATTATTCCACTACACTATTTAATTCCGCTGCATTGATATTTATGGGTATGTGAACTCTGATATTTATTGTATAAAGAAGAATGAAATGTTTGTAAACAGTTTATGAACTGTATATTTATTATTATATTTATCCTTCCGCTGTGAGATTCTGTTTAGTTTTTTCTCTTCTCTGTTTTTCTTATTTACCCCATAACAATCCGCCATTCCGTATGGTTTGAATTGGCACGTGTGTCGATTTAAAGCGTGCGAAAAGGCGGGACGTTACATCTGGTATCAGAGCTTTGGTTTAGCGGTAAACCTTAGCTTTGTGGGGTTTGACTCTTTACTAATAGGGTAGTAATACCCTATGGGAGTCACTGAGTGTATATATATGAGAGAGCATATTTGTTAGTGGTATAAAAAGGGTTTTAATATTGTGTTAATCTATTCCGTTTTCTATTTATAAATTCTAGTTGGTGCATGGAACGCTGTGACATCAATAGGAATTTCTAAACACTTAATAGGACAGACCAACATAATATTTATTTTTAATATAGGTGAATGAAATAATTTTGCCTATTATATTTTCTATATATAAAATAAAATTTTTCAAAAGATATCTATATTTGGCTGCAATAGGTTGGTTGTTAGGTAATAAAGATTGAAAAAAATAAAAAAAATAAAAAGCGGAAATTTAGAACTTATGATCCGGGGTTTTGAAATTTCTTCCGAATAAATTTTGGAACATAATAATATTGTTATAAGTATTTTCTGATACAAGTATTTGATATAATTTGAGAAAAAATTGTTTTGAAGAGGATTTTGGAGAAAATAGGTTTTGTACTTTCCTCTCTGTCGCTGGAAAATAATTTCGGTGATGGCGGCCGCATCATCGACTTTCATTTTCGAGTTTCGAAGGGGAAAGGCCACTGTGGTAGTTCTACTACAGATTCATTTTTGAATATATATAAATTTTGAATTGTTTTAAATATAATTAGAGATATATAAGTTGTAAGAATATATTTATCTATTGTTTTAAAATAAATTGAAATTTAACCGGTATTAAATTCTTAAATTTCCATTAATTAATTGTTTCAATTATTGTAGTGAATTGAAACATAGATAATTAATAAATTAAAACCTCTAAAGGAAATAAGAGATTTAATGACAGGTTATAAATGTTATTAAATGAAATTTGAAATTATAACCTACGAAATAAAGGATATAATTTTTGAACGTTAAATTAATCATAGGTAATGGGGAAACTTGTGTAACTTTAAAGTACATCCTTTAAAAACATATATAACTTACCAAATATTAAAAGTTGAAATGTTTAATAGGAAATGTAATGAAATTGAAGTAAAAGTAGGTAATGAAGTATTCAATGAATTTGCTATTATAAGTGAGAATATAATGTTATAAACTTAAGTTATAATTGAAATTTTAAAGGTAAGTAATTCAAATAGATGATTATCAACTTAAGTAAATAAAATGGGAATGCTAAGAAATTAAATGGGACATGAATACTATGGATAAACAAATGTAAATAAATGAGGGCATGCAATAAATGAATAAATAATTATAATGAAACAAAAAGAACTGGCATGACCTGAGATAATGGAAAGGAATAATTGTAAGTAATAAGTGGAAATAAATGAAACAAACACTGAATTAGTAAATGACATTAAAAGGTTGTTGGAAAAGAAATGTAATATTATAAAAGGAAAATTTATATGGTATAAATAAATGAGAATAAATAAAATTAAAATTTTATAAGAAGAAAAGAAGAAAATAAATTGAAAGAAATAAAATAAAAATAATTGGAAGAAATATATGAAAATAAAAAGATAAACCGTTATATGAATGAAAAGAATCAAACAACAAATGTATGAATGGAATAAATAAGAATAGACTAAATCTATTGCCGAAATTGTTGTTTGGCATGGTTTGTGGTTGTCGGGTAAGGAAACTTTAATTTTGTTGGGATGGATGAATAATCCATTGTGTTTAATCTAAGACTGTTAAGTAAATGATGCACTTGATGGTTTATTCTTCATTCCGTACAATTTAAAAGTTTTGAACCCGAACAACTATTTGTTTGTTTGATTGTATGGTTGTTTGTATTTGTTGTATATGATGTTTGTTGAAATTATTGGTTGTTGTATTCATTTGTTGTTAGTGATTGAAACCACTTAAATATTTCACTTTATATAAATTGTTAACCTTTTGGATTTTATAAGTGAAATGCAGGTTATGGAAGCAATTGCTACTGCTTTTGGTTCCATAAATTAAGCGTAAATTGCCCGACAAATAGGTACGTTTCGGATTACGATTATAACGCTATTTTATATATTTTCCCGTGCTGGGATATACTATTTTGGATATTATATGTGATATAATTGTTATATTTTGATATTTTATTTTCTCCCGAGCCTCTCCGTACATAGGAAACTCTGCCAAAATTTTACGTAAATTTTGGACTTAGAAAATTTTTGAAAAGTGTTTTCCAAACTTTAGTAATTTGAGTATATAAAAAGAAAGATTCAATTAATTATGTTATAAATTGGTATACGTTATTTTAATTAATTAATTTTGTAAATTTTTGTTTTATAAATTTAATATTTTGAATAAGATATATTGTCTATTTAACTTCTTAATTTTCTTTTCCCTTCTTTTCCTCTTTTCGGGGACGAAAAGTTTTGAGTGGGGGAGAGTGTAACGACCCGTAATTTCTGACAATTAAAAATAGTAAATTTAATAAGATTTTGTAGTTAAATGTGGAAGAAATTAAAATTTAAGATTTATAACTGGAATAATACTAAAATGAAATGCAATAATATTAATTAAAGTAAATTATTAACAATTTGGATGGAATTCCAATTAATTGAAATAGAGTAAGGTTATATTTGGTTATAACGTGAACATAGGAAAAAGAATGTAAATATTGAATTCATTAATGAAATGATACACTGTTAATGGAAATTGAATAAAATTCGTGTTATGAAAGAAATGGTAACATTTGTTTGTAAGTAATAAACTTATAAATGTAATTAAAGGCTAAATGGTGCAACTATTATATATATTACCTATTTATTTGGTCTACTAAACTTAATTGGATATAAATGTCAATTAATTCCTTTAATTAATGCAATTAATGTATGTTTAATTGATAATGGTAAAAAGGCTGATTATATACAGTGTAACCAATGTAAATTTTTATCATAGTATGACCTTTGATTTGAATAAAAGGATGGAAATCAGTTTACTCAAATTTATTGGAATTAAAATTTTTAATAAGTGAATTTATTACAATCAATGAAATAAAAGGTTACGTAAATGAATGGTAAGATGAAATGGTAAAATATTGATGTAATGGAAGATATAACAATGTTGACTATGCATGTAAGGTAATAATTGATTTAATAAGAGAATGAAACCAAGGTAAATTAATTAATTGAGACTTTAATTATAATTAATGTGTGAAATTAACCAAAGTTCAATAAAATGGAAATATAGTAGTTAATGCAAATAAAGGATGGAAATTGGGGTATATTAACGTAATGAAATGTAGAACAAATGTCAACTATGTTATTAGATCATAAAGTTTGGACCATAAATAAAATTCTAAAAAACAACAAAACTACAATGAAGCAATGAACTGGAAGGTTCTAACGCGTATTAGAATATAATTTAATAACAGGAATTGGAATACTAAATGTCAGTTTTAATGATGAGTTAAATGAATATTGATTGATAGAGAAAAAGATTTATTTAGTATGTAATTTAATGCTTGTTGGAAACTGTAATTCTATAAACATGTTTGCTTGACTATAAATAAGGATCACAATGTTCACCTATTTATTTAATTGATTTCATCAATTAGGGTCTGTTTTGAAGTGGAAGATTAAAATTAATTGGAAATAAATTTATTAAAATCTTTCAATTGAAAAAGGAAAAGAAACAAAGTGCAATTAATAAAATTAATGTAAGAATGTTTTCATTATGAATGTACATTATTTGGAAATATAAGAATGGATTTAATATTGTATAAGTTGATCATTTTAGAATATAAGAATGTTTACATTTATGAATTGCAAGTAACGAATAAGCATTTTAAGGAAAATAAAAGAATGTTGAGGAAATAAAGTGAACGTTTCCATTCTGAATATAAATATAACGATGTAAAAAGAGAAAATTGAATTTTTTAAAACAACATTTTACGGTAGTTAAATAGCAGGCATAGGTTGCACGGAAGTGATTTTATTACTAACCTTGAAATTTAAAATAAATTAAATAATTGAGTTCATAATTACGTGTCGAGAAAAATGTTATTTTTAAATTTGAATTTTTAAATCATGGTTCATATTTTATTTATGTATCCGCTGTCCCCGTTATGTAAATTGGTCTTTTTAAATTTAGTTATGTTGTGGTAATTAAATCTTTAATGAATGTCAAATTTGGTATGTTTGGGGTTAAAAAAAATTAATTGGGTGAACAAATGTTTTGAAATTTGAATTCTAAAAGTTTGTTTATAGAGTAGAGTTGGTCCATTCATTCCCTTTCTAATTAATAATTGTCACACTTTTTTTTTTTCATTGTTTCCTCATTTGTTCCATTACTCATTTCCATTTACATGGTTTAAAGCCTTTTTATTTCATGAACGTTACATACCTTTCATATTTTTAATTCTTTCTTTCACCTCTTTTAATATCTACCATTTTTATTGGGTTGTTCATATTTTTACTTTATTTCAATTCCTACTTTGTTTATATTTAGCTTTATTAGCTTTTCACTAGTTTCATTCCTCATTCTTGTAGCTTCATTTCATTTTTTTTAAATTTCATCTTCTATAGCTTCATTTTTTGTCACTCTTCACCTTCCTCCTTCTTTTTTTCATGTTTCTTCTTCAAATCTCCTTTCTCTCTTTTTTTCCAAAGCTTTTTTTTTTCCTCTTTCTTCTTCTTATTCTTCAAATCTTCTTCTTTTTCAAAGTTTCCTTTTCTTTTTTTTCTTTTTTTGTTCTTCTTCTTCTTTAATTTTTTTTTCTCTTTTAAACCTTCTCTTCTTTCCATATCTTTTTCTTCAAATCCAGATTTATATAATCTTCTCTTCAAAACTTTCTATAAAGAAATATATTAAGATAGTAAGGAAACAAAACAAAATGAGAAAGTAGTTGCAGATCCAAATCTGGCTAAGCAAAAAGGTACGCAATACTAAAAATTCCATTGCAAGTGAAATAAAATATATGATGTGATATATATATATATTTTCATTTTTTTGAAATTTCAATCACCATAAACGCATATAACATTCTCCTACAAACTCAGTTTCACACGCGGTTTTCTCCGCTAGGTTCATATTGGAATTCCGGACGCTTTGACACTGGTTTGAACGAATTCTGAGACCGTCGAATTTTTAGGTTTAAATCGGATTTAAATTCGATTTAAATCCCAAAGGTGAGTGTTTTAACCCACTCACAACTTCTAAGTTTTCTTATGTTTGTTAAATTGATTTAAGGTTTGAGTAGAAATTTGTTTATGACTGTTTGGCATGTTTTATTCATCATCTCTGTTAAATCGCATTTATTTAATTTAACTGTTAATTAATTTTATTTATTGCATATAACTTGACAGTTAGAATTTATTTATTTGTGTATTAACTGCCTGTCATAGTTATATTTATTTTTATTTCATATTAACTGCCAGTTAAATTTACATTTATTTTTGCATATAAACTACTAGTTTAACAGTAGTTAAATTTATTATTGAATATAAACTGTTAGTTAATACATGTTATTTATTACCTGTATAATTTATATGCTCTATATTGATGTTGTTTAAATTGGATGATGATTGTAATAAATGGATGATGATTGATATTTGGATGAATGAATGCTGTATTTTATATTGTATAAACTGCAAGTTATCGTGCATTTCATTCATTCGGGATTGCGGTTTGAAATGATATACAACCGCATTTTTATTTTAAATTGCGGATTGAAATGATAAACATCCGAATCACTTGACCATAGAGTAGAAAATTTTATACAGGCACCGCGGTATATATATATGTGTGTTTTGAAATGTTTTTCTATGATTTTGTAAAGTTATATATATATGGTTTATGGGATATTGATTTGGTTATTGATAAAGGTTATTATATATATAGTAATTTCCGGTTTTTAAGCTTTGTATAAATTTGATTTGAAGTTTAAAATTAAGTTTGATTTTAAGATCAAATACGATTTGACATTTATTTAAACTTTAATTTCTGGAGTTTCATTGACTTATATGAGAATAAGGTTGGAAGATGAATATTAAGTTAAATTGGAATTAAATAAAAAGTTAGAATTTTTAAAGGATATGATTTTATAACTTGATTTTTGTGTAGAGTGATCTAAATGAATATCAGGTTGATTTAAATGAATATATAATAAATTGAAAGATTTTCCAGTTATGTGAAGTTAAAGGTTTTTCTGAAATTATATTGAATTCATTAAGTAAATATTTCAAGTCTAAATAATAAGTAATTGAATTTAATATATATGGGATTGGCAAATGAGTTTGTTTTGAAATGGTGAAATATTTAAAGCTTTGAAACATAAGAATTGAAATGGTATTTGGAAGTTTAAATCGATATTTGAAGATTGATTTGTGAAATCTAAAGGAGCTATTGTGTTTTATAAAGTAATTTAATATTTAACCATTTAAGAGATGGAAATTTATTTCGAAGTTATGATTTTCAAGGTAGTATGATTTGAAAATATTATATTCAAGAATTTTGATTTCTAAATATTTTACTTTGAAAACCCTATGATTTTGGAAAAGAATATATATTGGAAAATAAAATGACATTATATGATTTTGGGTCTAAATGATATCGTATTGATTTGGGGTTTTAAAAAATATAAATGATATTGTATTTATATGGGTTTAAAATGGATATTTTATTCTGGTTTTAAAGTTTAAATTATATTAAATGACCGCGGTGTTGTAATAACGTTTGGTTGTTAAAGCGATCGGGATCGGAAGTTGTCATACTCTCTGCCAACTCCGAAAACCACTTTAACAACCGTGTACGCGGTGGAGATTTCAGAATGAAGTAGATTGGTGGCGGCGTTTCCTATAAGGTAAATACGTGGACCCGACTCTCGTGAGTTGGCATAAGGTGGCTAAACAGGAGCGATTGATGGGCCAATGAGGTCATTCCTCTGATCGAACGCACTCCTTCGATATTATACTATGACTTTTGGATTGATTCGGTGGCCACTTTACTTTTGATTTTGGGGGTGTTGTTCGAGGTGGGTGGCAGCTGCGCGCTGCGCGTTTCCATCAGCCCGGAAGCGTAATTGGTATATCTACCCTGGCATTGCCTAGTTGTGTCGTGTCACCTACCCTAGCGCGCCTTCTACGAGTTTCTATTTGTGTCGTACCTATGGAGTATCCTCTGGTAGCTTCCCGATCAGGAGGTATTACGGTACTGTATAGACTATTGGCATTATTTGTGTTAAGGGCTATATGGGTAACCCCTTAACGCTATTAAAAAGTAAGTTTATTTTACAATTAGACACTATTATAATAGCGAAATATACTACATAGTAAATAGTTTAACGGATCCTTAGGAGATGTAAATCCCGAGCATCTCTTGAATTATTGCACTCATATTTATTTCTGTTGATTTAACTTACATAAGATCTTTTAGTTCTGACTCGAGTGTTTTGTCTTTTCAATTCGCTCGGGTCAGTCCGAGCATTTCAGGATCGAAGACTTTAGTTCTGGAGGACGAAGACGAAGATTTGTAGTGTTGCTATCTACTATATTATTCCACTACACTATTTAATTCCGCTGCATTGATATTTATGGGTATGTGAACTCTGATATTTATTGTATAAAGAAGAATGAAATGTTTGTAAACAGTTTATGAACTGTATATTTATTATTATATTTATCCTTCCGCTGTGAGATTCTGTTTAGTTTTTTCTCTTCTCTGTTTTTCTTATTTACCCCATAACAATCCGCCCTTCCGTATGGTTTGAATTGGCACGTGTGTCGATTTAAAGCGTGCGAAAAGGCGGGACGTTACACACCACTGCTGCTTCGACATCTCGCGGCAAACGTCCAGCACATACGTTTACATGGACGACATCCGAAGAGCATACAAGTAGCAGCGCAAGTGGAACTAGTTGTGGCCAAGGAGAAAGAGCGCACAGACCACCAACAGGAGGACCCGTCATACGTGAAACAACAGGAAGAGAAGGTTCATATGACTAGGATAAGGATGAGTAATTTTGCTGTTTTGATGTGTATTTTTAACTTTCTAATGGCTTGTATAAATAGACATTTTATGCTTGTCTGTCACAACATTTTTATTTCTCTTAATTCATGCTTATGCAAATATTCTCTATGATTCAGTGATTGTTTTGATATATTATTACTGCTGTTAGTTCTTCCTTTTTGTCGATGACAAAGGGGGAGAAAATCTATGGTACTAACTCTGTTTTGTAGGAAAGATAGAGCATACATTCAGGGGGAGAAAGTAAGTAAAACATCTGTAGAATAAATCAGTATTGTCATCAATCAAAAAGGGGAATGTTGATACGCGAAGATTTTGATCAATGACAATGTGCTTTTACAAACAAGGAAGAAATATATGCAAATGCTAAAGGAAGATAGATGAAGACCAAACAAGCTTAAAGTATGTTTTTACATGTGTCTTAGTCTAGATATATTGTTAAAATCTATCCTCAAGAAGCTTGCACGAGCACTAGAAAAATTTGTTAAACTTCATTTTTTAATTTAGTTTTAACTATGCAGGTTTTATAAGTTCAGTCGACTGAACAGGAACAGTCAGTCGACTGAAACTGGAACAAATTTATACACATGCACAGTTTCAGTCGACTGAATTTCCTGCACAGTCGACTGAATTTGGTCCCGAAAATTTTACTTCATATTTTCAGTTGACTGAATTCTCTGCCCAATCGACTGAATTTGAACCTGCAAATTTTCTCTGAAAAGACACCTTCTTCCTCCCAAGAGTTGTAACCTTTCGTCAATGGAAATGGAAGCATCTCTTGTTTGCAACCTTTTGACAACATATGCATCTCTTCTACAAGTATATATACATGATTCTAACATTATTTAATTCACCGAATTCTCTTGCTTTAATCTTACTATTCTCTTGTTCATATTCTCTAGATATTCTCAAAGCAATCACCAATCTATTGCTTGAATCACTGTTTTTGTTTATAACATTCTTTTGATTCATAGTGTAACGACCCGCTATTTTGGACCATTCAAATCGACACTAAAACCGTACATGTACGACTTGAATAATTCAAAATACCGAATTGTTAATTTAATTTGGCAAAACTTAAAATATACAGTAAATAAATCAAACACAGATCACAGACACAGAGTAATATAATGCAGCGGAATAGAAAAATAGTAGTTCATGAAGCTACTATATACATCAGAGTTTAAAATAAAATACATCAGAATCTCTTGAATACAGAAAAGTCTTCAGTACGAGCCGATGACTTCTCTGAACCAGTCAATCTAGAAAACTGAAAGCTGAAACGATAGTTGGATCTCCAAATGAAGCTCCAATCTCCAAAGGTGAGTCTCTAATGCTGTATTACTCGGTCTGACCCGAGCGTAAAGCAAAACACAAAACACTCGAGTCAGGATTAACATTCTTATATCAATAAATCCAACTCAAGTGAAATATCAACTGAAATACAAATAACTTAAAGGATGTTTGGGATGACCATCCTCTAAGGGTCCATAGAACTATCTACAGGGTAGAAATATACACTATTACATCGTGGTCATTCACTTAATTTATACTTCAAACCCAAATGTCAAATTCACTTCGAATAATTATATTTCCCAAATAGTATTTATATATATTAAATGCTGTATATGGTAAAGCACTTGCAATTTCCTTAACTTAACAAATCGTTCACATCAACCTGACCTTTCCATTTAAATTAAATTCAATCTCAATTATAAATCTCAAATCTGGATTTGATATCCTAATTACCCTTTCCATTTCAATATGTTTCCATACTTTAAGTATTTAATATTTCCCCTAAATTTCCTAATCTAGTTTTCTAAATACAAATTTCCAGATTTCGTTCAACCTCAATTTCCCTTAAATTCAATTAGTTATCTACATAACAAATTCAACTATCTTGGTCCCAAATACATATCAAATTTCTAAACCATTTAATTACAATACAGTTCATGGCTTAAATACTTATATGTTAAATTTAACAGTTTCATATAGATTCTTGGTTTTTACATCATTATTATTTAGTTTGAACCTTCCCTTATTCAATACCATTTTAGTGACTTTAAATTACATCTTTCTCAAGATTTCTCAAATTTTATTAAACGTGAAATATCTCATTCGATAAATTTCAAATTGATTTAAATAAATAAATCCTTATCTAAACATCATTTTACAATAACCCAAATTTATCTCCCAACCTTAATTTTTCAATATTATTGCAAAATTTATCCGAATAAAATTTACATAAATTATTTATCATAATTTATGTATTTAATCAAATCTTGATTAACTAGATATAATTAACTCTATATTTATCATTACCCTTTATAGATGTATTTAAGAATTTACATTTAATAAGACCATAGATTTTTTTATCATATGGTCAAAGTGTTATGGCTATTATCATTTCAATACGTACACTAAATGTATACGGGTGGATAGCATTTCAACCCGTAATCCCAAATTTAATTAAACGAAACCCGCTTGGGCCTATCTTTTCAACCCATTTTAATTCAAAAATAAAACATAACAAAGGGAACTTGCAGTGTGATGACAGGGATAGTGTCAAAGTAAGTAAACAAGCAATAACAACAATCAATAACAATTCAATAGATTAAATCAAATAACCCCGAAATAATCGTATTAATTCGCATTGTTATTTTTATAATTATTTCTAAAATCTACACTATCATTTCATGTAGATTTAAAGGTTATTACATTTCAGTTTTCCCTTGTCGTTCCATTTCATTTTCAGTTTAATAATACAACAATTAATCCAAACTACGTTCAAAGATTTCAAGAATAATTTATCAATTTCTACGACAATCAATGGGTCAAATTCACTAATCAAATTTACATATGGCGGGGTCAGGTTTTAATAAAGTAAGGTCCATCATATATAATCCGTTTAATTTGTAAACTATACTACTCAAATTAAACTAGCAAACTAGTTATCACTTAACAAAAATAATTAACATCCAATTTAAACAACAATCAATCAAACAATCAATTATCAACCAATCTGTATTATTATCACATACATAATTAACCGATAATGGTGTTGGGTGTCATAGGTGAACAGATACAAATAATAGCATATATAACAATTAAAAATAAATACAACAGCATATTTCAATTGTCGTTTCAATTGAAATCAAATTCAATAAATATAAAAGTGTTAATCGTGAGTGATTGCTCACCTTTCGAGGCTAAACAGATTTGACAAGGAAACGAGCTACGAATTCCAAGCGACGCTAGATGGATACGATTCGATGGAGAAAACGGGCACGACGGACAAAGCTGATAACAGGAATCGACGGAATCAAATTAGAACCGGGTTTGATGAAGAGAATTGGTATAAGAGAATTTGAAAACAATATCCATTTAAAGCACATATACATATATAAATCAAAATAAATATATTATTTTCTTATTAAATTAATATTTCTTTTTAAGACCAATATCAAAACAAAATACGTATGTACGAAAAATCACTGTTTTGTATTAAAAATCAAATGTAATAAAATTTGAAATAAATATTGTAACTTTCATATTGAAATGTACATAAACACATGCAAGTTTAAAGAAAAAAACAATGTTGAGACCCATTTTCAACATAGCTTATATTAACTGCGACAAAGAAAGCTACAAACACTTGTTATTCAATATATATATACAGTCCAAGTAAAAATCAATGTACAAATGCAGACAGCACTTAACAGCTATATTACCCAATGCAGTAACATATAACTATGGATATAAAACCTCTCTCCTTTTTTTTTCTAACATATAAACCATACTATATAAAATAAAACTTAAAAATATGTATATAAAAAAAATTCATAAAACTGACCTATACTATATATACATATGAATTTATATTCTAAGTTTGAACACCGCAAATTAAATTTACAAGCGTTTCAAACATATAAGTAAATAAACAAATCAAGCTTACATTTATTAAAAATTAAACATAAACTTAAAATAAATATATTTGTTTAAATTAAATAATTAATCCCAAAACATACTAAAAAAAATATATTTGAAAACCAAGTTCTCATCTATAAAAAAAGTATATACATATTAAACGTGATCTTACAAAACAGCAATATGTGAACTTGCCAAACATATAACTATTTATGTTTTAAAACCAAAAGTGAAGCACTACTGTAAACAAAAATCCATAAAATCGACATATTATTTTATATAACTATAGACCTTGCAAAACCAATTATATATATATATAGCTTAGTTAGCATTACTAAATGCATAAACCAAAACTGATGAAAATAGAAAGTAGGAATTAATGATGTCCTCGCCTATATATGTTAAACTATCCCAGTTTATACATCATAATTTTGCCTTCCTTTACATAAATTTAAACATTATCTTTTAAATGTAAATACATAGACCCAAACTGTATAGCCAACAATCAAATGCTCCTAGGACCGGGATTGTAAAATATAAATAAAAGTGACAAAATAGTTTAAAAAAAATACTTCTCCAAATACCATGTGACCTTAATATAAAGCGATCCTTTTTAAATATATATATATATACGCTTAAATTATAAACTTTTATGTTACATTGAAAATCAAAACATGTAAAAAAATAAATAGACAAAAACATGTTGTGCTTAAAATAAAGGAAAAGCAATATAAACAATAAGAAAACAAAAGAAAAGGATGAAAAAGAAGAAGAAAAAGAAAAGAAATAAGAAGAAGAAAAAAAAATGGTGCAGCCATTTACCTACAGAAGAAGCTTCACATGCAAAAGAGGAGAATGGACAAAGAAATTCAAGCAAAGATAAATGTACAGAAAAATATAGAGTAGTGGAAATTTAAAAGTTAGAAAGCTTAAATCAAGGAAATATCAAATGCAACCGGCTAAAATAGGGGAATGGTAATATAAACAAAAAGGTAAAAGCAACGGTGATCCTTAAATTTAGCTGAATCATTAAGGCAAATAAATATGGAGCATTGGTTAGTAACGCACGAAATTCGGGAAATAACAAAGGAAAGGACCGGTCAAATAAATGAATGTAACGTGTAACGAATATAAAGTTTATATAAATTTGAACCGATGGAAATAGAGGGGTCAATCGCTAGAATTTAGGAGGTATGAATGGTAACGGTTGTTTGAATTGTATACCAAATATATAACTTTATATTCCATTATTAATTGAATAGGAGAAATGAATGGGTGGAGAATGAGCTGTCCATTTATGATATACTGTTACATATAATTTGTTAAAGAAGAATGGTAGAATAATGATAGATTTGAATTATATACTAGTGTGATGCAATAACAACGGTCAAGTTGATAAGGTGGATATTTAAATAATTTATTGCTTGATTGGAAAGCACGTGAGTATGGAAAGGCAAGGGTATTAAAATGGAAAAAAGAATGGAGAGAGAAATTTAAGCGAAGATAAAACGTACAGGAATAAATATAGAGTAGTGAGATTCAAAGCAATTAATAATAACGTGCGCAGCACGCTTCTATAATTGAGACCGAAGAAAAGAAATGAAGTCACAATTTTAAAGGTACCGTGATGTGTACAATAATAAAAATGAAAACGTACACAAATAAATGAAATTGTAACAGTCTCTCATTGATTCAGCTGACACAAAAAAAAGAAATTATGAACGGATAGAATGCAAATTGAAACGTTAGAGAATTAAATATAAGGTGGAAAGGTGTGTCAACGCTCACCCATAGATTTAGCTAAAACCTTTAAAAGAAATTTAATATGGTATGAGTTGAACTTATGGCTATATATGTGCATAACTATGTATATAACTATATATATGAATCAAAATCATTTTCTAAATTCAAACGCAAATCCAATTATATATATGTATGTATGTATATTTTTATTATTATTTTAAAATCATTGTTTAGATCGATACACATAAATAAACTAACATATAGTATTATACTAGTAGACAGCAAAATATACACTGGTTATTATAGAATAAGATGCAAGCCATATACAACTACAACTTATTGGTTTAAACTATAAAATTATACGTAATCCAAATATCAAATTTTTATTTCAAAATTATTATTATTAATAATTTCTCAAAATCCAAATTAAATACGTTATAAAACCAAAAAAAAAATTAATAAAATTTTATTGGTCGCTACATTCTCCCCCACTCAAAACTTTTCGTCCCCGAAAAGGAAGGAGGTAGGAGAATAGAACAACCAGAAATAAAGGTAGATTGAAAGTTAAGGGTAAATAATTAATTTAAAACTATATAATTTTACTTGAATTATTCATTTGAAAACTTTATTTGCGATTCAGCTATCTTTAATACTTTAAAATTTCCAAAACTCATTGAAATTTAATATGTTTAACTAACACCTATATACATATATGAAAGCTATTTGAAAACAATTATTTGCATCATTAGTTATATTTACAAAGAAGCTGTTGAAAACATTAAATCCATAATTCATAAATTTATAAATTTGTCTTTAGATACCTTTCAAACATTATTAATAAATCATTCACTTCAAAAATATTTATACCACTAAAATTTTCTATTAACCAATGTAGCATATAGATAAGCAATCTTTAAAAGATTTTATTCAAAAAGGAAAGGAAGGTAGATTCTGGAATAGTATCGGGCAAGAATTTTCAATTTACCAAAGGAATTTAATTCCAAAGATTAATGCAAATTTCTTTGTTGGGAAAAATATTTTATAATAAATACCTTTATAATAACACTTTTATAATAAGATACTACTATATCAAAGTAAATTTTCTTTCGAAAATACTTTTATAACTCGATGTTTCAACAAGTTTATCCTTGTTCTTGCAGACTCTGGCCATGCGTTGATCAGGCGCAAAGCTAGAATTCTTCAAGTACTTAGTAGACTTGTTTCAACAACCAGTGAAAATACTTGAAAAACCCTTTAAAACAGATATGGAAAGTACGATCCAAACAAAACAATCAAACCAAAACCTTTGTCCGATCATGGTTCGCAGATACACAATGGTTACGCCTGGTTCCCCCAGGAAACAATCCATATCCGTAAGCTTTCACAGCCCTGCGAGTTACGCCATGATGACTAGTAGGGTGCAGGATACACAATGGTTACGCTTGGTTCCCCCAGGAAACAATCCGTACCCCCAGGCAAGACTCAGCCAGGCACTTGCGCTACTATTCGCGACCTACACAGATTGCAGGATACACAATGGTTCCGCCTGGTTCCCCCAGAAAACAATCCGTACCCCTAGGCAAGACTCAGCCAGGCAATTTCGCTGTGCATTCACGAGAGAAAAAGAAACCGTGGGACACGTCACGGTGGGAACACTCGAGTATTACATCCGGAAAACCAAAATCAGAGAGAATAATAACGATAGAATGAATCCACGCTGTGGCCACAAAGCGGATATCAAGCAGAAGGCACTTTCCATATCTTTATTTGGAAAATATATATCATATAGTACCTTTTTCAAATCACTTTCAAATATTGTACTTATATAAAGTCCATATATATATAGGATTCCATTTTCAAACGAATACTTTCCAAATCAATAGTATATCAAAATATCCTTATATAGACTTCGATTATATAAAATTCTCTTTCCAAAATTGAGTACCTTTCAAATCAATAGATTTCAAATCACTAGTTGGAAATCAATTTTTTATAAATAGGGTTATTCTAGGTCAACTCAAAACTCGAGGATCGAACACCGGTATACTTTAAATCATTTCAAATATATACATATTTCTTTCGAAACTATCAAATTACTACGGAATTTGAAATCAAAAACGGTTTTACAAGATCACTCGCATAGCGAAGCTATTAAAGGAGCCTCTCCCCCACTCTGAAACTCGAAAATCAATGTCGATGATGCGTGCACTCATCACCGAAATTATTCCCTAGCGACATAAGTGAGTTCTGGACTTCTATTTTCTTGAAAACTCGTTTGAAATTTCTTCAAAATTAATGGAATTCATTTGAACTCATTTAAAACATTTCTTATTCGGAAAAATACTTTTAAATCGTACTATTTTTCCTATAATTTCCAAAATCTTAAAACCAATTTCAAAATACCGGAATTCAATTCTCGAATTTCAAATTTAACACTTCAGTTATAAATCATTTTTATATAAATCAATTTCTTATAATTTTCCAAAATTTCAAATCCTTTCAAAACTTTTTATATAGAATAACATTTCTTATTTGATTTATATATAGGTATATAATCCTTATCGAAACATTTCTTTTTATATATAGGAAAAATCATAGTTATTAAAATATAAATTTGATATATAAAGCAATTTCAAAATACAAACGTACCCGATTTTCAAAGGATAATCTAAGAATGGATTTCAAAATAAAGATAGAGATTTGAATTTCATATCAACGAAACAGGAACATGAATACTTTATTAGAGAACTTCAGTTAAGCAAAAGATACAATAGAGTTTATCGAAAGCAACAAACAACTGCTGAAACAAACAGATCTACCGAGAACCACCATACATAAACAAAGCATCGGTATTAATTCTACCGGGTGGGACTTCAATCGGTCCAGAACACTCCCCCTCAATATGGCTCCAACTTCTGCATTTCTTACATAAATGCACTACACACCCATCCTCCTTAACGAATTGCGGGAACGCAGCCTTCCTTACGTACTTCCTCACAGGACAATTCCTAGCTATATGTCCAGTCAGACTACAGTGATAGCAAATGGTTGATTGGTCGACTGATGCCGTGGGTGCAGCATTTACTTTCTTCACCTTTTGGCAGCGATTGGGAAAGTGTCCCGTACTACGGCACTTAAAACAGAAGATCTTGGATCGATAACGCTGGCCCTCACTCTTCTTTCCTTCATCTCTCTTCCCGCACATGGCTGCATAATGTCCCTTCTCTTGACACCGATAACAGATGACATTGTCATAAGGTCCAGGTCCTGCCCTTTCCCTCCAAATCTTTTCCCACTTCTCCATTGCTTCCTCCTGTTCCTTACGGGCTAGTGCTCTCCGGGCTCGACGAGCTGCTTTCTGCTCTTCCGATTTTGCCATCTACAAAATAGTTTCCTATCATTCAGGGAGTCCAATATCAAACCAGATAGAGGTTCAATTTCTAAGAGAAAACTTGATCAAAGGAAGTTTCGAAACAAAGTGTGAAGGCTTGAGCAAAATGAGGAAATCTTTATTACAAAGTAGAAGGTGGATATCCTTCTATAAGTCGCGGGCGACATCTACCGGTCAACCGTGACTTCAGAAATCTAGGTGAATTAATGCCAATTGTAAAGGAGTTTTCACCCTTTTACAAATTATTCAATGGAGTTATGGGATACTCCGCAATTAAACTAATATAAATAGGAAGAGACACGGATGAATTTCGGAACCGAGGGATATTCCAAAATTCAAAGGAAATCAAGTCGAAAGGAAGAGATTCAACTCGAGCGAAAGTGATTCTGTAAATAAATTTACTATATATGCTAAGTTTTGCCTAGAGCCAAAGCTCTGATACCAACTGTAACGACCCGCTATTTTGGACCATTCAAATCGACACTAAAACCGTACATGTACGACTTGAATAATTCAAAATACCGAATTGTTAATTTAATTTGGCAAAACTTAAAATATACAGTAAATAAATCAAACACAGATCACAGACACAGAGTAATATAATGCAGCGGAATAGAAAAATAGTAGTTCATGAAGCTACTATATACATCAGAGTTTAAAATAAAATACATCAGAATCTCTTGAATACAGAAAAGTCTTCAGTACGAGCCGATGACTTCTCTGAACCAGTCAATCTAGAAAACTGAAAGCTGAAACGATAGTTGGATCTCCAAATGAAGCTCCAATCTCCAAAGGTGAGTCTCTAATGCTGTATTACTCGGTCTGACCCGAGCGTAAAGCAAAACACAAAACACTCGAGTCAGGATTAACATTCTTATATCAATAAATCCAACTCAAGTGAAATATCAACTGAAATACAAATAACTTAAAGGATGTTTGGGATGACCATCCTCTAAGGGTCCATAGAACTATCTACAGGGTAGAAATATACACTATTACATCGTGGTCATTCACTTAATTTATACTTCAAACCCAAATGTCAAATTCACTTCGAATAATTATATTTCCCAAATAGTATTTATATATATTAAATGCTGTATATGGTAAAGCACTTGCAATTTCCTTAACTTAACAAATCGTTCACATCAACCTGACCTTTCCATTTAAATTAAATTCAATCTCAATCATAAATCTCAAATCTGGATTTGATATCCTAATTACCCTTTCCATTTCAATATGTTTCCATACTTTAAGTATTTAATATTTCCCCTAAATTTCCTAATCTAGTTTTCTAAATACAAATTTCCAGATTTCGTTCAACCTCAATTTCCCTTAAATTCAATTAGTTATCTACATAACAAATTCAACTATCTTGGTCCCAAATACATATCAAATTTCTAAACCATTTAATTACAATACAGTTCATGGCTTAAATACTTATATGTTAAATTTAACAGTTTCATATAGATTCTTGGTTTTTACATCATTATTATTTAGTTTGAACCTTCCCTTATTCAATACCATTTTAGTGACTTTAAATTACATCTTTCTCAAGATTTCTCAAATTTTATTAAACGTGAAATATCTCATTCGATAAATTTCAAATTGATTTAAATAAATAAATCCTTATCTAAACATCATTTTACAATAACCCAAATTTATCTCCCAACCTTAATTTTTCAATATTATTGCAAAATTTATCCGAATAAAATTTACATAAATTATTTATCATAATTTATGTATTTAATCAAATCTTGATTAACTAGATATAATTAACTCTATATTTATCATTACCCTTTATAGATGTATTTAAGAATTTACATTTAATAAGACCATAGATTTTTTTATCATATGGTCAAAGTGTTATGGCTATTATCATTTCAATACGTACACTAAATGTATACGGGTGGATAGCATTTCAACCCGTAATCCCAAATTTAATTAAACGAAACCCGCTTGGGCCTATCTTTTCAACCCATTTTAATTCAAAAATAAAACATAACAAAGGGAACTTGCAGTGTGATGACAGGGATAGTGTCAAAGTAAGTAAACAAGCAATAACAACAATCAATAACAATTCAATAGATTAAATCAAATAACCCCGAAATAATCGTATTAATTCGCATTGTTATTTTTATAATTATTTCTAAAATCTACACTATCATTTCATGTAGATTTAAAGGTTATTACATTTCAGTTTTCCCTTGTCGTTCCATTTCATTTTCAGTTTAATAATACAACAATTAATCCAAACTACGTTCAAAGATTTCAAGAATAATTTATCAATTTCTACGACAATCAATGGGTCAAATTCACTAATCAAATTTACATATGGCGGGGTCAGGTTTTAATAAAGTAAGGTCCATCATATATAATCCGTTTAATTTGTAAACTATACTACTCAAATTAAACTAGCAAACTAGTTATCACTTAACAAAAATAATTAACATCCAATTTAAACAACAATCAATCAAACAATCAATTATCAACCAATCTGTATTATTATCACATACATAATTAACCGATAATGGTGTTGGGTGTCATAGGTGAACAGATACAAATAATAGCATATATAACAATTAAAAATAAATACAACAGCATATTTCAATTGTCGTTTCAATTGAAATCAAATTCAATAAATATAAAAGTGTTAATCGTGAGTGATTGCTCACCTTTCGAGGCTAAACAGATTTGACAAGGAAACGAGCTACGAATTCCAAGCGACGCTAGATGGATACGATTCGATGGAGAAAACGGGCACGACGGACAAAGCTGATAACAGGAATCGACGGAATCAAATTAGAACCGGGTTTGATGAAGAGAATTGGTATAAGAGAATTTGAAAACAATATCCATTTAAAGCACATATACATATATAAATCAAAATAAATATATTATTTTCTTATTAAATTAATATTTCTTTTTAAGACCAATATCAAAACAAAATACGTATGTACGAAAAATCACTGTTTTGTATTAAAAATCAAATGTAATAAAATTTGAAATAAATATTGTAACTTTCATATTGAAATGTACATAAACACATGCAAGTTTAAAGAAAAAAACAATGTTGAGACCCATTTTCAACATAGCTTATATTAACTGCGACAAAGAAAGCTACAAACACTTGTTATTCAATATATATATACAGTCCAAGTAAAAATCAATGTACAAATGCAGACAGCACTTAACAGCTATATTACCCAATGCAGTAACATATAACTATGGATATAAAACCTCTCTCCTTTTTTTTTCTAACATATAAACCATACTATATAAAATAAAACTTAAAAATATGTATATAAAAAAAATTCATAAAACTGACCTATACTATATATACATATGAATTTATATTCTAAGTTTGAACACCGCAAATTAAATTTACAAGCGTTTCAAACATATAAGTAAATAAACAAATCAAGCTTACATTTATTAAAAATTAAACATAAACTTAAAATAAATATATTTGTTTAAATTAAATAATTAATCCCAAAACATACTAAAAAAAATATATTTGAAAACCAAGTTCTCATCTATAAAAAAAGTATATACATATTAAACGTGATCTTACAAAACAGCAATATGTGAACTTGCCAAACATATAACTATTTATGTTTTAAAACCAAAAGTGAAGCACTACTGTAAACAAAAATCCATAAAATCGACATATTATTTTATATAACTATAGACCTTGCAAAACCAATTATATATATATATAGCTTAGTTAGCATTACTAAATGCATAAACCAAAACTGATGAAAATAGAAAGTAGGAATTAATGATGTCCTCGCCTATATATGTTAAACTATCCCAGTTTATACATCATAATTTTGCCTTCCTTTACATAAATTTAAACATTATCTTTTAAATGTAAATACATAGACCCAAACTGTATAGCCAACAATCAAATGCTCCTAGGACCGGGATTGTAAAATATAAATAAAAGTGACAAAATAGTTTAAAAAAAATACTTCTCCAAATACCATGTGACCTTAATATAAAGCGATCCTTTTTAAATATATATATATATACGCTTAAATTATAAACTTTTATGTTACATTGAAAATCAAAACATGTAAAAAAATAAATAGACAAAAACATGTTGTGCTTAAAATAAAGGAAAAGCAATATAAACAATAAGAAAACAAAAGAAAAGGATGAAAAAGAAGAAGAAAAAGAAAAGAAATAAGAAGAAGAAAAAAAAATGGTGCAGCCATTTACCTACAGAAGAAGCTTCACATGCAAAAGAGGAGAATGGACAAAGAAATTCAAGCAAAGATAAATGTACAGAAAAATATAGAGTAGTGGAAATTTAAAAGTTAGAAAGCTTAAATCAAGGAAATATCAAATGCAACCGGCTAAAATAGGGGAATGGTAATATAAACAAAAAGGTAAAAGCAACGGTGATCCTTAAATTTAGCTGAATCATTAAGGCAAATAAATATGGAGCATTGGTTAGTAACGCACGAAATTCGGGAAATAACAAAGGAAAGGACCGGTCAAATAAATGAATGTAACGTGTAACGAATATAAAGTTTATATAAATTTGAACCGATGGAAATAGAGGGGTCAATCGCTAGAATTTAGGAGGTATGAATGGTAACGGTTGTTTGAATTGTATACCAAATATATAACTTTATATTCCATTATTAATTGAATAGGAGAAATGAATGGGTGGAGAATGAGCTGTCCATTTATGATATACTGTTACATATAATTTGTTAAAGAAGAATGGTAGAATAATGATAGATTTGAATTATATACTAGTGTGATGCAATAACAACGGTCAAGTTGATAAGGTGGATATTTAAATAATTTATTGCTTGATTGGAAAGCACGTGAGTATGGAAAGGCAAGGGTATTAAAATGGAAAAAAGAATGGAGAGAGAAATTTAAGCGAAGATAAAACGTACAGGAATAAATATAGAGTAGTGAGATTCAAAGCAATTAATAATAACGTGCGCAGCACGCTTCTATAATTGAGACCGAAGAAAAGAAATGAAGTCACAATTTTAAAGGTACCGTGATGTGTACAATAATAAAAATGAAAACGTACACAAATAAATGAAATTGTAACAGTCTCTCATTGATTCAGCTGACACAAAAAAAAGAAATTATGAACGGATAGAATGCAAATTGAAACGTTAGAGAATTAAATATAAGGTGGAAAGGTGTGTCAACGCTCACCCATAGACTTAGCTAAAACCTTTAAAAGAAATTTAATATGGTATGAGTTGAACTTATGGCTATATATGTGCATAACTATGTATATAACTATATATATGAATCAAAATCATTTTCTAAATTCAAACGCAAATCCAATTATATATATGTATGTATGTATATTTTTATTATTATTTTAAAATCATTGTTTAGATCGATACACATAAATAAACTAACATATAGTATTATACTAGTAGACAGCAAAATATACACTGGTTATTATAGAATAAGATGCAAGCCATATACAACTACAACTTATTGGTTTAAACTATAAAATTATACGTAATCCAAATATCAAATTTTTATTTCAAAATTATTATTATTAATAATTTCTCAAAATCCAAATTAAATACGTTATAAAACCAAAAAAAAAATTAATAAAATTTTATTGGTCGCTACACATAGCAATTCACATTTCCTAATTCTTCACAAACACATTGCATATTCTCGAGGATAAGATTATAGAAATATTGTACTACATTAGACTCATTAGTGTTGACAAGAACACTGCAAGTCGAATATTGTATTTTAGTAATTGAGTTGAAGTCCTCTTCGGTAGTTGAGGCAAGAAATCCCGTTCGGTTGTTCGGGTAAGTTGTAAACCTATTCCTCCGGGTGAAGTGAGGGTGTTAGTTAGTGAAATTCCTAAGTGAAACTTAGGGACTGGACGTAGGACGAGAGGTCCGAACCAGTATAAAATCCTGGTGTTACCTTGCATTTACCTACTTTATCTACCTAGACTATTCCTTTATTCTATATTACACGATCCTACCGTATAGCCTCTTTCACTAACTTGTTTGATGTTTCACCATGATGTGCTACCTCATTCTGCAATTTATTTCTGATCATTCCATGGATGTCTTCGGATTCTTTAGAAGTAGAAAGAGCTTCTTCGCATAGTGGTAGTTCAGTGGCAGACATTACCTTAGCAGCGTTATAGTAATCTTCAGCAAGCTCAAATTCTTTAGAAAGACTATCATTAGTAGCTGCAGCTAAACCCGATTTTGTAGTGGATTCATGATTAACCTGAATACAAAACCAATAAATAAAAAATCAACAGGAGAACCGTAAAGCTTCCTGAAAACCTCTTTTACTTTGTTGTTGCACGTTAACTGTTGCAAACTAGGATATTATAAATCCAAGCAGGCTGGACATAGTCCTATCCACGTAGATTTTATACCATGGTCGGAGAAAATAAAATCAATTTTCAAAAGCATATTTTGTGATAACATCAGAAACATTATAATTAAAGATGCATATATTAAAATTTTCATTTTTCAAAATATTAAGACATGACATTATTTTTCTCAAATATTATCACTGCACTGTACAAGATAATTCTTCGAGAACCATCAAACAATCATTCATCTTCTTGTTAAAACGTTGTGGAATCTTAAATGATGTTCATTTAAAATCAAATTTACTAATGTTCTTTCGTTTTTGTAATTGAACTCTTTCTGCAAGCTGTTGAAACTTAAACAATCAACTTAAAATTTGAAATCAATACTTTTTTTGAATAAAAAAGGAAATGTTCTACATATTATCTTATCTTTTAAAACTATTAAAGAACTATTTCTTTAGCTTAACTATAATTATTGCTTTGTATTAATTTTACATGACAAACATTCAAATTCTAAAAATGGTAGAATAATTATATTTCACTTAAGAAAATGAAATTGCAAGTGAAGAGTAGAAATGTTGTAAAAAAAATTAGTCATTTACATGCTGTTACTTTACTAATAAAATTAAAGAATAAACCAGCTGATATGGTAAGGAAACTCATGAATTCCAAGCAAAAATCCTAGTTGTTGATGATACCATTATCAAGTGTACACATTATATGCTATATTACATCACATCAAGTGCAAGGCCATATGAGGAAAGTCATAACTACTGCCAAACTAAATGTTGTTGCAGTACAAAAAAATAGTTTAACCAAGTACATAAGAATTTGATTATTTTTATCAATCATTAGAGAAGCAGTGAACAAACTTGTAAAGTAATATGATCATAACATTGCTAATTAGAGAACCAAGTACATGGTCATGTTAATTACAGGGAATAATATTGGGAAATACATAAAAGAATAATGTATGAATAGTTGTTACAATAAAATAATATGATGTGAATAGCTGCTACATGATGACACCAAATTGTAAAGAGAAAATATTAAGAAGTTGAAGAAATAAATGGCTATACCATAAAATAGTATCACTTTGGATACTTACTAAATTTACATAATACTCATTTCTTTTTTATTCCAGATACATCCTTGGTATTTTTGCGAGGATAATATAACAAACAAGAGGTATTAATTTGAAAAAAGTAATTTTACATGACAAAGGTTCAAAATTTAAAAATGGTAGAATAATTGACTAACGACACAGAGAAAGATTTGCTAACATGTTCAAATAAAAGGTGTTGAATATGCGCTTATATGATTTTTGTTTGATGATAATAAACATATATTCATTCGTTTAAATGTATTTGAAAATATACTATTTTATTTTTCACAGATTAAATAAATATTTGCTGAATAAAATAAATAACACAGCATTTGAATTCAAACGAATATTTTATTCAAACAAATATTTATCACAATTTTGAATAGTATACAAATTCAAGCTCTCACTATTCACTATACAACTTTGATACAAATTCAATTACATCACTATTTTACATCAGCACCTCACTACATATCACTCACACTCGTATCTATCTTCAACTGCATTCCAGTTTGAATCCAGCATCTGAGCAATCTGCAAAAATATAAACTAACGCAGTAAAATTGAAAAAGAAATATTTTTGCAATTCAAAAATAGAAGATAATTTTTGAATATATGATTTGCCTCAGTTATTTGGGTTGTTCGTCATAATTTAAATTTGAATTCATCATACACGAACAACTTGTGACATACACAGTGTATTACTGTATATGCCACAAGGCCGTGCACGCCGATATATACACTTGATAATGCTACAGGGACAGGTGAGCACAAGGTCAAACCCAAATATATGGACAGGTTCAACTCAGGTGCAATAAATTCAAAAATACGACACGAACACAAGGTCAAATCCGAGTTTTGAAACTGGATTCAACACAAGTGAATCGAGTTCAAGTCAGACCAACACAAGGCGACATGACATGAATGCAACGAAGACCAACATCAAAATGGACTGCAACATGGATATCACAATCAAACCGCAACAAGGCAACTAGGAATGAACAGAACATAACAGCACCAATGCAAGCAAGTCAGTGGCAAAACACAAACTGCAGTGGACAGACCAGAGTGCATCAGTGCCAAGAAACTCAAGTGCACGACTAAACTGACGATGAATACAACTTGAAGCATACAAGCTCAATGAAGATTGCAGCAACAACAGTGAGCACACTCATATGAACAAATGCAAAGAACAATGAAGTGTGCACAGCAAATAACATACACCAAAGCTAACAGCAGTGTCAAGAAATGAAACACTGCAACTCAGTGCATCAACCAAAGTTAAGGCGACATGAAGTCAGCAAACTGCAACAAACACATATATGGTCTAAGTGAATCAAGCAAATGCACAGAAGCCACTTCAGCTACATTGAGGCTCAATGGTGAAGCAGACTCAAGTGAACAGGTAGCACAAGAACCAGAAAAACCAAAACAGTGCACCAAAGCAAACTACAAGATGTAGAGCAACAATGCACAGTGACAATTTGGAGTATTATATGCAAAACAACTTGTAGATCAAACATGATGGAGCTACAGGAATGTACCAAGTTACATGAAGACAGAAGACTACAACTTAAAATGCAATGCACAGCAGGTATAACAAAGTCACAGGCCATAATGAAGACTGAATGAAATGCACAGCATGTATTGTTGAATATGTGTTACAGTGGTGATGCAAGTGCTAACCAGAATGAAGTCCAATACAACTTCAACAAAGACTCAAGCTACAGTGCATAATGGTCAACACAGTAAGCAATGAAGCAACAAGGTCAGAGAACCAAGCAACAATGTGTACAGGTGAATCAAGTGAATCATAATGAAGCAGTGCAACATCTTCCATCAACACACTCAAGTGACTCAACAATGCAACAAGGTGATATGCAAACAACATAACAGTATGCAAGCTCGAGCACAAGAACATGACAGCAAACAGAAGTGCACAGCAACAGTAAGGCAATGCACAAATACAGGTGAATCAAGTGACCAACAAACTACTGAAGTTCAAATATCAAATTCAAGACAGACCAACATACTACAGTGAACCATCAAAGAATGCAATACAGTAATGAGAACAGATACAAGCTAGTTCCAGTGCCAACATAGTCAACTCAATGTGCAACTGCAAGTGTCGACCAAGTGACAATACAACTAAGACAACATCAACAGCACAAAGATGGGTCAAAGCAGTGTCAAAGCAACAAGAGGGATGCAAGCATCAAGCTGCAGTTTTCAAAACAAGTGACCAAAGTCAAAGCATCAGAAGGAATCATCAAATTTGTCAAAGCCGTGTGTTTTAACAAGTCAACAGAAAAAGGAACGAAAGCCGTGGTCATCACGAAATCAATTCAAAGCCGTGGGACGCAAGAAATAAAATTATACGCGTATGAAAAAGTCAGAATCAATCTCATTCATTCAAGCATCATCAAGTGGCCGAAATGATTCAATGAAAAATTCAAACACGAATATACGAACGCAATTATAGGAACTGGAATCCTATAAATTACCACAAATCATCATCGGCAATTGATAGAGTTCGAACAAGCCAAAATCAGACAAGCAAAAGGATAAAATACATACCGAAATCACGAATCGAACTCGATCAAAATTGAAGAGCCGTGAGCAAAGCAAACTGCATCGAAGCATACAATCAAACTGTATCGAGCGGTGCTTCAATTTTGCACAACCCTAGCTTGAATTGCAAGGAGCAAACAAAAGCCCTAATTGAGTTGAGGAGCGGCCATTTTTCACGAACGAGAAAAATAAAAAATAAAAAATAAAAGGAACGGGTTGAAGAGAATAAGGGGCCGGCCTTTGGTTTATTAATTTGGGCTTTGTTTTTTAATAGGGTTTTGTTATTTTAATTTGTTTTTAATTTGTATTTTTCTTTTAAACCGTTTTTAATTTTCTAGTCGTATGACTAGGGTACAAACTACGGTGTGTAGTTTGGGAATTCGCAACTCGGTGGTTGAGTTGTGGTCAGGGTTTTGAGCGTAGAGTTAGATTAGTCAATAGCGGGTATAGCGAGTTTACATGTGTAAGCGAGGGACTATCTAATTTCTAGTAGAAACCTTGGGGGCAGCACGTAGGCAGGGTTTTGCCGAAGCTGGGTAAATTCTGTGTTGTTCTGTTATTTATATTATGCAATATCTGTGCTGCTATTCTGTTACCTGAAT
This sequence comes from Allium cepa, assembly GCA_030765085.1. NCBI lineage: Eukaryota > Viridiplantae > Streptophyta > Magnoliopsida > Asparagales > Amaryllidaceae > Allium > Allium cepa. The sequence goes on from CM060939.1 coordinate 123,691,819, forward strand.
TGAATTTAATTCATAAGCTTCCGCGATTAATTTTTATAATTTACACTATCACCCTATTCACCCCCCCTCTAGGGTGAAATCGATCCTACAAGTGGTATCAGAGCTAGGAACAAAAGCCATTTTTGTTTTAAAATTTTGATTTTACAAAAACCAATTTTTGTTTTAAAAATTCGTGTTTCAAAAATCAATTTTTGTTTTAAAAATTCGTGTTTCAAAAATTGGTTTTTGTTTTCAAAAAAAAATTTGAATTTTTAAAATGGCTTCTTTTAATAACGCTTTTGCAGAAGGGCAATCCATAGTTAGACCACCAATGTTCAATGGTGAATATGCTTACTGGAAAAATAGAATGCAAATTTTTCTGAAAACCATTGACGCTTGGAATATTGTTGAGACAGGTTATAGTATACCAACTATAACTGTAGATAATCAGGAAATAGAGAAACCAAAGGAACAATGGACAGAACTAGAAAATAAATTACAGAATACTAATGCCAAAGCTATGAATTCTATTATCTGTTCATTGGATCAATTTGAATTTAATCGTGTCTCACATTGTCTAACTGCGCAGGAAATATGGCACATATTAGAAGTGACTCACGAAGGAACATCTCAAGTCAAAGAATCTCGCCTTGCAATGCTAAGCAGCGAATACGAGAACTTCAAAATGGCGAAGGAAGAAAATGTCAAAGAGATGTACGAACGACTCTCCAATATCGTATACAAATCAAAAGCTCTCGGAAAAACATACACCGAATTAGAAATAGTCCGAAAAATCCTCAGAGTCCTTCCACGAAGCTTTGAAGCAAAAGTAACTGCCATACAAGAATCAAAAGATTTAAAACAACTTAAAGTTGAAGAACTCATCGGAAATCTCACCACTTATGAGCTAGAAATGAAATTCAAAGAAGAGCGTGAAGGAGGTGACACTCAAAAGAAATCAATAGCTCTCAAAGGAACAACCGAAAGTGATGATGATAACGATGAAGATGATGGAGCAGCAGAATTGGAGCTGTTAATAAGGAAATTCAAAAAATGGAATCAAAAACATGGAAATTCAGCTCGAAATCAAAAAGCAAAATGCAGAATAGCCAAAGCACTAGACTACTCAGAAGAACAAAAGTTTATTTGTTATAATTGCAACAAACCTGGCCATATCATGCCCGATTGTCCACAAATTAAATCCAGCCACGGAAAGAAACAGAAAAAGAAAAGTTTTGCAGCCACTTGGGATGAAATAGACGAGAATGATCAAAGTACTGGCAGTGAAAGCGAAAAGGCAGAATTGTGTCTTCGAGGTGATACAACTAACAGTGACGATGACGAGCCAAGTGAGGTATCAAAACTTACCCATTCTGAGTTGCTTATATATTTTCATGAAGTAAACGGTTGTTTTGAACGACTTAGGGAAAAATACGCCAAACTTGAATCTCAAAAAGATACTTTGATAGAATGTAATAAACAACTTGATCAATTAGTTAAAACCTATCAAAGTAGGATCCCTAAGTGTGATAAGTGTCCAACATTTGATGAAGAAATTAAAAAATCAGAAATTAAAATAAAATCGCTTGAAAATGAAATTCTGATTTTAAAGGAGAATGAAAATACTAGGAGAGAGAATTCTATTAAAAAGTGCACACAGTTGTTAAACGAAAATGAATCTCTCAAATCACAAGTCCAACAATTGTCAACGACTTTAGATAAATTTTCAAAAAGTGAAAAATCGTTGAATATGCTATTAGGAAAGCAAATTGTTAATACGGTTAGACAAGGACTTGGATATAATAATTCGAAAATTGTTGAAAACAAGATTAATCAAGTTAATTCTATGTGCACAATTTGTAGAAAATTTGGACACGGTCACAATAATTGTTGGTATAGACCCAAACATGTGAAAACTATACCGATTTGGGTTCCAAAAGGCACAAATATAAAATCTCTCAAAGTTAAACAAATTTGGGTGCCAAAGGGAACAATTATAAATAGTTTTGGGTCTACACAAAATTATTTTTCAAAATTTTCTGCCACTAACAACCATGGACCTATAAAAACAAATAGGTCACATAAATCCTTTTCCGTGTAGGTGTGGTGGCAGGCTAAGGAACAACAATAGTGTTCTCTGGATTTTGGCTGTTCCAGAAATGCAACGGGCGACAAAGCTAAGTTCCTTAGCCTAGTATAAAGGTGACAGAATCACAACGGACAACAACGAAAAATATCGTAAAGGTAAAACAGGTATGCTATGTTAAACGATATATTAAATGTGATAATCTGCACCGTATTTTGAATTAAATCAGCCAATATTGAGATTGATGAAAAGATGATGATTTTGATTCTGACTTATTCAACATAGTTGGCCAATTATATTCTTATGCCAAAAACACTATAAAAATCTTTAGATTCTTTGAATTACTTCATATATATATCAGTTTGGATTAAAAATAGTGTTTTGTTGGATATTACAATTGGTTATAATATGGCTAACTCTTTATTCACGGTTTTCTGATTATTTACACGGCTTCATTTCAAATTCAAAAAAAAAAATGTCATTTAAATTGTTGTTAAAGTTGAATTTGAAAGTTTTGGTGCACACTTCATGTTTTGGTCAATCAAATTCAATTGATGATAATTTTTGAGTGAAAGAGAAATTCAGATGCAGATTACACTGGTAATCTAGTTGATAGAAAAATTACTAGTGAAACGTGATTTTTGTTGAGACATTTAATAACTGCATCGTTTTATCTGCATATTCTTCATTTCAAATAATTTTCAAATAGCAGAAAATTTTCTTTTAAAAACCCCCTGGAAAAAATCATTTTTGACCATATTTTCAGATTAGTCATTTTGAAAAATTAGTTTCATAATTATTTTTGAATTTGATTTTAAATGACTATTTTGACTAATCTGACTCCCAAATGATTATCGAAAAGAAAAATAGTGATTGAAAAAGTGATGAGCGTTGATATTGATTATATATTATAACTCGAGACGGTATAATTAATAAATTTCTTTAGAAATTTAAACAAGAGTTATAAAACTGTTTGTTGGTAAAAATTCCATGATCATCTCTATATCTATCATATTTCTAACGACCATCACTCATCAAAATTCTATATAGTTTGTCAATATGTGGTACTTTAAACAGGAATCGTTCGTTTTTCATTTTTCACATTTTTTTAAAAAAAAAGGTAATAATAATAATAATAATAAATACCAAAGTATTCACTCTCATTTAAAAGTCCTCACGGTTATGCATGAGTGAATTACTTGGAATTTGTTATGTGCTTCCATGCTCATTTAAAAGTCCTCGCGGTTATGCATGTATGGAACGCATATCAAAAGTTGACTTGTAAAATAAACAAGTTGATTCTAATCCCATTTAAAAGTCCTCACGGTTATGCGTGGTTAGAAGATACTTGAATTCATTTTTTTCTAAAATAAAATTGGAATACTACTAATCTCATTTAAAAGTCCTAACGGTCATGCATGGTTAGTAGATATTCAAATTCCTGATATAAATATACCACAAAGAGACACAACTGTATGGTTTTATATGATGACATCATTTCCATCATTCTAAAAGTGGAATATGTGCCTAACAAAATATTTATGATTTTTGTTTGATTTTTTATTGAAATTTAATATTTATATTCAATTGAGTTTTAATGTTGAATTGATATCGATTACTTTTTTCTCTATTTTCTCTAACACTATTATTCTTTTGCTGATAACAAAAGGGGGAGAGAAAAGTTAAGATTTTGTCAAATAAAATCAAGCGAAGGTCAAATAATTTTCTATTTGCATCTAGAATCATTTGCATATTTTTATTTGTATGCATATATGTAGGGGGAGCATCGTATAGAGAGGAAGCATTTAAATAGGGGGAGCAATTAGAATATATCAATGATCAAATACATTTAACATATTCAAAATCTTAAATATATGTTTGTTATCATCAAAAGGGGGAGATTGTTGAATATGCGCTTATATGATTTTTGTTTGATGATAATAAACATATATTCATTCGTTTAAATGTATTTGAAAATATACTATTTTATTTTTCACAGATTAAATAAATATTTGCTGAATAAAATAAATAACACAGAATTTGAATTCAAACGAATATTTTATTCAAACAAATATTTATCACAATTTTGAATAGTATACAAATTCAAGCTCTCACTATTCACTATACAACTTTGATACAAATTCAATTACATCACTATTTTACATCAGCACCTCACTACATATCACTCACACTCGTATCTATCTTCAACTGCATTCCAGTTTGAATCCAGCATCTGGGCAATCTGCAAAAATATAAACTAACGCAGTAAAATTGAAAAAGAAATATTTTTGCAATTCAAAAATAGAAGATAATTTTTGAATATATGATTTGCCTCAGTTATTTGGGTTGTTCGTCATAATTTAAATTTGAATTCATCATACACGAACAACTTGTGACATACACAGTGTATTACTGTATATGCCACAAGGCCGTGCACGCCGATATATACACTTGATAATGCTACAGGGACAGGTGAGCACAAGGTCAAACCCAAATATATGGACAGGTTCAACTTAGGTGCAATAAATTCAAAAATACGACACGAACACAAGGTCAAATCCGAGTTTTGAAACTGGATTCAACACAAGTGAATCGAGTTCAAGTCAGACCAACACAAGGCGACATGACATGAATGCAACGAAGACCAACATCAAAATGGACTGCAACATGGATATCACAATCAAACTGCAACAAGGCAACTAGGAATGAACAGAACATAACAGCACCAATGCAAGCAAGTCAGTGGCAAAACACAAACTGCAGTGGACAGACCAGAGTGCATCAGTGCCAAGAAACTCAAGTGCACGACTAAACTGACGATGAATACAACTTGAAGCATACAAGCTCAATGAAGATTGCAGCAACAACAGTGAGCACACTCATATGAACAAATGCAAAGAACAATGAAGTATGCACAGCAAATAACATACACCAAAGCTAACAGCAGTGTCAAGAAATGAAACACTGCAACTCAGTGCATCAACCAAAGTTAAGGCGACATGAAGTCAGCAAACTGCAACAAACACATATATGGTCTAAGTGAATCAAGCAAATGCACAGAAGCCACTTCAGCTACATTGAGGCTCAATGGTGAAGCAGACTCAAGTGAATAGGTAGCACAAGAACCAGAAAAACCAAAACAGTGCACCAAAGCAAACTACAAGATGTAGAGCAACAATGCACAGTGACAATTTGGAGTATTATATGCAAAACAACTTGTAGATCAAACATGATGGAGCTACAGGAATGTACCAAGTTACATGAAGACAGAAGACTACAACTTAAAATGCAATGCACAGCAGGTATAACAAAGTCACATGCCATAATGAAGACTGAATGAAATGCACAGCATGTATTGTTGAATATGTGTTACAGTGGTGATGCAAGTGCTAACCAGAATGAAGTCCAATACAACTTCAACAAAGACTCAAGCTACAGTGCATAATGGTCAACACAGTAAGCAATGAAGCAACAAGGTCAGAGAACCAAGCAACAATGTGCACAGGTGAATCAAGTGAATCATAATGAAGCAGTGCAACATCTTCCATCAACACACTCAAGTGACTCAACAATGCAACAAGGTGATATGCAAACAACATAACAGTATGCAAGCTCGAGCACAAGAACATGACAGCAAACAGAAGTGCACAGCAACAGTAAGGCAATGCACAAATACAGGTGAATCAAGTGACCAACAAACTACTGAAGTTCAAATATCAAATTCAAGACAGACCAACATACTACAGTGAACCATCAAAGAATGCAACACAGTAATGAGAACAGATACAAGCTAGTTCCAGTGCCAACATATTCAACTCAATGTGCAACTGCAAGTGTCGACCAAGTGACAATACAACTAAGACAACATCAACAGCACAAAGATGGGTCAAAGCAGTGTCAAAGCAACAAGAGGGATGCAAGCATCAAGCTGCAGTTTTCAAAACAAGTGACCAAAGTCAAAGCATCAGAGGGAATCATCAAATTTGTCAAAGCCGTGTGTTTTAACAAGTCAACAGAAAAAGGAACGAAAGCCGTGGTCATCACGAAATCAATTCAAAGCCGTGGGACGCAAGAAATAAAATTATACGCGTATGAAAAAGTCAGAATCAATCTCATTCATTCAAGCATCATCAAGTGGCCGAAATGATTCAATGAAAAATTCAAACACGAATATACGAACGCAATTATAGGAACTGGAATCCTATAAATTACCACAAATCATCATCGGCAATTGATAGAGTTCGAACAAGCCAAAATCAGACAAGCAAAAGGATAAAATACATACCGAAATCACGAATCGAACTCAATCAAAATTGAAGAGCCGTGAGCAAAGCAAACTGCATCGAAGCATACAATCAAACTGTATCGAGCGGTGCTTCAATTTTGCACAACCCTAGCTTGAATTGCAAGGAGCAAACAAAAGCCCTAATTGAGTTGAGGAGCGGCCATTTTTCACGAACGAGAAAAATAAAAAATAAAAGGAACGGGTTGAAGAGAATAAGGGGCCGGCCTTTGGTTTATTAATTTGGGCTTTGTTTTTTAATAGGGTTTTGTTATTTTAATTTGTTTTTAATTTGTATTTTTCTTTTAAACCGTTTTTAATTTTCTAGTCGTATGACTAGGGTACAAACTACGGTGTGTAGTTTGGGAATTCGCAACTCGGTGGTTGAGTTGTGGTCAGGGTTTTGAGCGTAGAGTTAGATTAGTCAATAGCGGGTATAGCGAGTTTACATGTGTAAGCGAGGGACTATCTAATTTCTAGTAGAAACCTTGGGGGCAGCACGTAGGCAGGGTTTTGCCGAAGCAGGGTAAATTCTGTGTTGTTTTGTTATTTATATTCTGCAATATCTGTGCTGCTATTCTGTGATCTGAATTGAATTTAATTCATAAGCTTCCGCGATTAATTTTTATAATTTACACTATCACCCTATTCACCCCCCCTCTAGGGTGAAATCGATCCTACAAAAGGAATGTTTAAATTGTTTGTGGAGTATTTATTCCAAACTTCTCCATCCTATTCACATGTAAAAATGCCAAGTCAAGAAAATGGAAGAGTATGATAAAACTATGGAGTATTAAAGTGATCTCAAACTAAATTAGCAACGGACACATGATTTAGCAGTAAAAAACACAATGTTCCCATAATTTTTTTTTTATCTCATCTTAGTGGAAACTTTGTTTTCAAATGGTTCGGATAATTTGACATAAATAAATAAGATTAAATACTAATGGCATACATCTAATTTTATATATCCTCCATTCTAGTTATAATTTTCACAATCACGTGAGTTAAAATTTTCATCTAATAGCAAAGCAAATAAAAGAAAGAAGGGGGGCAGTCAATAATACACCTAGTGATGCATAAGATGAAATCGCATTTAATAGAAGATACTTACAGTAACTGGTTTGTATATCTCAATTATGCGATAATAACTCTTCAATCTTAATTCCACCCACGATCTATGCGTCTTCTTTATAGGTGCAAAGAGTTGTAACTGAAAGTCTCAAATGCAAAATTCCATAATCAAATCCTAGTTAAATATTAAACCCAAAAGATTAGCATATAGCAATTTATACAAAAAGCTATTTGCAATGATCAGTTGGATTAAAATAACTATTACATCCATTGGAAAATAAAATAACATCTTTTTCATCAAAAACCATTTGAACATCCTCTAGATTCGAAAAGTTCAGCTCAACTTCAAAAATTAACTGTACAAATCTTACTTGTTCCTAATGTAATCCCGAGAACAAATCATTCAATTTTTTCTAAAACAAATCAAACCAATAAAATATAATGTTAATGTCAAAAAAAATTGGTTCGGACAGTACCTAACGTACAAATTGCAAAAATTCAAATCGATTAGAAACATTAAAGAAACTAAGCAGTCGGTGTTCACATTTTAGTTTCTATATGTTAATTTTAAAAGTTGAAACCTACTGTAATAGCAACCCATCAACAGTAGCAAGGAAGAAAATCGTTCCATAGTACAAATTATTTCAATTGGCGATAGTTTCTTCAGGCAAATCTAGCAAGTATCTAAATCATGATTCTACTCAACGAAAACAAATTTTCCAGTAATTTTTGAAACAAAATCCTACTGCAAAGTAGAAAATAGCAAAACTTATTTGAATATATATATAGAATAGTACCTATTTTTATTCTTTTGGTTCTTGGCTTATCTAAACGAAGCCCTTGTCTTCTAACTCATCTTTATTAGTTTTCGCTTCTTCTTCATCAACTTATTGTTGGAAGCACAATAAGTCGAATTAATTGTTGTTAACCACTATACCTTAATTTGCAATTTCGCTGTAAGTGGATTAGGGTTCAGACTTGGATACGGAGCCGAGGGAGAGCAGGACGGAGCGGAAGGAGGAGAGGTCAGAGAGAGGATGGAGAGAGCTCGTGATAGAGAATTTGTTTATAGGTATGAAACTTGCATTTAGGGCAACTGCAGTGGATTAGGATTCAGCCCGTAACGGAGATGGGCACCCCAATGGCCAGACGTCCATTTAATGGGCGTCTAACCATCAGGCGCTCATTTTATGGGCGCCTGAATTAAGGCGTCCATAAAATGGACACCGCCTCTTCTCCCCCCTCACTTTCTCCTCCCATTTCCTTTTTCATTTTTTTGAAAATTAGAACATTTAAACAAAATGCCGCCGTGTCCAACCAAAATCGCCCGAAAAACGGTTCAGAGACATCCAGCGGAGCAAGCTGGACCATTACACGTTCCGCCACCACCTGGAGTTTCACCAGACGATCTACGTGTTCTACATGAGCTGTCAGATGGTTATCTGCATAGAATCGAAACCGCTTTGACGGCGATACAAGTATAAATCAAACCTTACTATAACTTGTTATTTTAATATGTACATTACATACTCATATTAAATAACCCTTACGCTATCAAAAATTGTTATTTCATTAATTATTTATATGACCATTACATTCACTGTCGGGGTAGTTGGGCTAAGTGCATTACCCAGTTTTATGACTATCTTCTCGGTCCTATTATAGAGAGGCTACAGGCTAGCCATTTTGGTCCATTTTTGTCGATTAGGCCTGTTCAGTCCTTTGATCGACCTCTCATTCACGCATTAGCTGAGAGGTGGTGACCCACCACGCATACGTTTCATTTTTTAGATTTTGAGCTTGGTATCACCCCAGTTGATTTCTACATGTTTACTGGGATTGAGATTGGACGACACGGTCTTCGACCTTTTCCATTCGATGATTTATACAAGTCGCCCAATTTGTTTACTATTTTTTACCACTGATAGACGTTACCTGCGTCTCTAGTGGTTCTGTTAAGTTGACGTACTTGCAGCATTACATCACCAGTTATATAGCTAGAGCCGATATGATGGATGCAGTTAATAGAGCATTTCTGTTGTACCTGTTTGGTTCGACCTTTTTTTCGAACAAAAAAGGTACGGTTAGACTAGGCTATTTAGCTTCTCTTGCCAGATTAGACCAGCTACATACTATTGACTGGGGCACAGCGATATTAGGCACTCTATATACCGCTCTAGATTCATTTGCGCTTGGCGATGTCAGGAAGATGTATGCTTTTTGGTATATTTTGCTGTTATGGTACTACGAGTACACGGCAAACATGCATCCCCGCATCCAGGACACAGCCAGTCAGGCTACTGAGCATTACTTCCCTAGGATGAGACGATGGGAGACCATGCAGTACGTACATCATGTCCCCTTAGGTGTACGGCATGACTTGATGGAGGCTAGGTCACAGCTTGATATGCGTAGTCGAGGTAATATCATTCGGACTCCTTGGGCCTCACATTGGACTCATCTAGCAGAAGCAGGTCTTCTTGTGGACGACCATCCCTTGATGGTTGCGTATTCACTATCTAGACGTAGGGTTGCTTTGCATACACCTGCATTTATGCCTATGTGGTATTTGGGAGAGAGATGTGCCTATCAGATTACAGGTGATCGTCGTATACCATATGATCCTTTATCTTGCGAGGACATGTTTGGTAGACATAGGGTGATCGGTGATCAGTACTTACATGCTCTACGACAGGCTGGATGGGTGGATAGTAGTACTTTTTTTATCGATGGGGATTACGATGCTTATTGGGCTAGAGTAGCCCCCCACAGATTCATCGTACCAGATTATGTTCGTGGGGTCAACTCTGATCATATAGGACCTCATCTGGCAGCCGGTGGAGTTCAGGTACCGCAGGTTTCATTTGACCCGATTCCGTCACAGTTCTCCCAGACTCCCATGCAGTTGGAGCCTGATACTACTTTTAGAGCATATGACTTGACATGTACTTTGATTGAGCAGCCTTTAGTCTTTCCAGATCACCCCGACTATCCTGGTGTGCTTTCAGTCGGGTTATATCCTCCGTATGAGGTACATTTGTTGTTTATTGTGATTTTTCCATTATTTTATGCTTGGTTTCTTACTATGTCAAATGTCATCTTTATGTAGTATGCTGCTAGATTGGACCAGGCCAGAGTAGGGTTTGGTGTGTTTCACGATATGACTCTTGCACATACACACATCATGCATGATATGTACATGCAGCATACACAGATGCTAGAGGCTCAGATTGATCAGCTATCAGCTAGACTTGCTGTATATGAGCCTTTCGGATCATAAGGCAGAGGTGATGCTGGTCCCAGTGGGTATGACGCTGGTGGTTTAGATGAGGATGATGGGGATGATGAGGACGATGGGGATGATGGTAATGGGGATGACGATGATGACGATGTAGATGACGATGATGATGATGGAGATGATGATGATGACGGTGATGGAGATGATGATGGTGACAGTGACGGAGATGATGATGATGGTGATGATGCTGACGATGACGACGCTGCATCCCTTTAGTTGTATACCTTTTAGTTTATGCGTAGTAGATGTTTTTAGTTGTATCCCTTTAGATGCTGATGCTGACATGTTGCAGTTCCTATAGCTTATGTACTTATGTCATTGTTTGAGTATACTGTGTATTATTTATATTTATATGCTATCACTTTCTTGGATTTTGGATTATAATTCTCGAGTATACTGTGAATTCTATATGTCTGTGAGTATTGTGAATTATATATGTTGGTGTGTAATGTTAATTGTAGATGTCTGTTTAACTATGAATATATATGTTGGTGTACTTATTATAAGCACTAAATAGTTACATATAAACATACAAAAAAATCAATAGTGACCGTAGATCGATAGCTTATAAAACCTACTAGTGACATAAAAAACTACTAGTGACAAATACAAACATAGAATACTGATAAGAAACGACACAGTAATAATAGACTGCAAATATGAAGAAACTATACGTAACGATTAAACTGCAACTCCTGTATAGAAAGTCTAAGACGTCTTATCTCCTGTTCTAGTTCGTTTGCATAGGTTATGCCCCTTGGACATAAAGGATCATCCAACCATTCCGCGTAATTGCAACCATTCGGCCATAATTGACATAGTTGGATTCGACGACCAATATTTTCTCCATCCGCACGTACTACAACTTCAACTTCATACCCGCACTGACATCAAACTAGGTGCGATTCAACTTCTTGCTCAGTGGGAGGTTGAACTACTTGATCCTGGTTCTCAGGTTGTTCATATGCCATACGAACAACATTTTGTTCGTATGGCGGTTCAACCACTTCCTGAAGTCTCAGTTGCTCAAGGTTTTGAAACTGACTGCGGATATCTTCATAGTGTTGTTCTTGATAATCGATAAGCCAATCCTCATCAGTATGTAGACTTTCCGTAGGCATGTAACCTGCATCTGAATCGATAGAAGAAGGTCAAGAAGGCATTGCGATGAAGAATTTATTGTTGTCAGTAAGGAAGAAGATACAATACACCCTGAATATATAGACAAACATTACACTTTTGGTACCAGTACTTTTTGATCTGACAACATACAATACACTAGGGCATATTTAAACACAAACATTAGACATAGGCATTAGCTTTGAGAACAACAACAGACATTATCATTTGAAAAGACAATTAAGAAAGCTCTCGACACATTAACGAACGTTACGTAACCAACTAGCAATACTGTTATCTTAAGGCCATCCAAATCTTTCTAGCCAGTTTTGACATATGAAGTACGCATCATGGGCAATGAAGGGCGTGCCATATTTTAAATTGTATCGACCGTCATAAGTCGAACGTGTAGTCTCAGACACATTTTCCAATATTACCTCGTTAATAATCTTTGTGTAACGCGTGCATGCCCTAGTAAAGTTTCTGTATGCAGTCCTGACCTCTTAAGCCGTACGTCTAACTTGAGAACCCACCTCATTGTTGTAGAGTTCAGCAAGAGTGTCCTAAAAATTAATTACCATTGACTCCTGATTATCGCACATCTCATTAGTTGAATGTAGTACTGCATAAGCAACTTCAATTCATGAGACGTAAATGTCATGTTGGACAATGTAGTTTGAATTATGTTAGGTTTGTAAATGATTTAAACATATAACGATTTGTGAATTTATATAATGGATAATGATTTGAGAATCTTGACACAGACACAGACACCTTCTCCCCACTCAACAAAGCAGAGAATCTTGACCGGCAAATGAACGTGGTTACAGTATGTGATTTGACCGCACACTAACACACCTTCTCTCCACTCAACAAAGCAGAGAATCTTGACCGGCAAATGAATGTGGCTACAGTACGTGATTTGACCGCACACTGACACACCTTCTCTCCACTCAACAAAGCAGATAATCTTGACCGGCAAATGAACGTGGCTACAGTACGTGATTTGACTGCACACTGACACACCTTCTCTCCACTCAAGAATTAGTCATATATATAACCATATGTTTGTCATACTTGTTCACCACAATTTAATCTAATAAAACATTCAAATATCAAACAACTATCCTCAAATATCAAACAATGTCTGGAGATTTAATAAAAGCTGTATTTCTATGCGACAGTGACTCTGAAGAAGAAGCGTATGTGTTAGCACATCAACAAGAGGAGGAGGAATTGATGGAGATATACCGTGAAGCATACGGATCAACCTCTGAAAAACATGGTGGTTCCGTTGTGGGTCGGAAATATATCAACCGTAACTACCAAGCATTTCACAAAACACTAATGCAAGATTACTTTTTCCGTGATCCAACTTACGGTCCAAAGATGTTCAGACGACGATTCAGAATGAGTCGACCATTATTCATAAGAATTCTCGGTAGTATTCAGCAGAATAATAATTATTTTGTTTTTAAGCAGGACGCTGCAAAAAAACAAGGTTTGAGTGGACATCAAAAGATGACCACAGCTTTGAGGATGTTAGCATACGACACACCCGCCGATGCCCTTGACGGCGCATATCGTATTGCAGAGAGTACAACATTGGAAAACCTAGATCACTTCTGTCAGTCAGTTATGGACATTTATGGGACGGAATATCTTCGATCTCCAAACGATGCAGATGTAACGCGCTTGCGTGAAATGCATGAAAGCAAGGGCTGGCCTGCAATGCTTGGAAGTCTAGATTGTATGCATTGGGAGTGGAAGAACTGTCCAAAAGCTTTTCACGGAGCATATAACGGCAAGGAAAAAAAACCAACTATCATCTTAGAAGCAGTTGCCTCTCATGATTTGTGGATTTGGCATGCTTTCTTTGGAATGCCAGGTTCTCTTAATGACTTAAACGTTGTCAAACGATCTCATTTGTTTAATGATTTGGCGCAAGGTAAGTCAACTCCTGTATCATTTACTCTTGGTCATAACACATATGACCATAGATACTATTTAGGAGATGGAATTGGAGTACGATTGTAAAGACATCTGCAAACCCAATGACGGCAAAACAGAAACAATTTGCTGCGATGCAGGAAGGACAAAGGAAGGACGTAGAAAGGGCGTTTGGGGTCCTTCAAGCAAGGTTTGCAATGGTAAGCAATCCATGTAGATTATGGAAGAGATCAAAAATAGCTACAATTATGTTCTGTTGTATAATTCTACATAACATGATCATTGAAGACGAACGCGGTATGGATTATCCCAATTTCGAGTATGAGGGGCAAGACAACCCCCCGAATTGTTTCGCACAACCACGTTACGAAATGAAGGATAGTACGCAATTCATAACGATCATCATGAAGTATATCGTAATGCAGCTATTCATAATAGACTTCAAAGGGATTTAATGGAGCATATTTGGAATTCTTATGGAAATCAGTAGCTGGAGATGGTGGATCTTTGTTTAATTACATATGTTTTCCTTTTTTATTTCTATAATGAAGTGTATAATGCTTCAATTTTTATGTTTGTAATGTCATTTATGTTTGATGAAGTAAATCTATATTGATATCTACATAATGCATCGAAAAAATGATATACCATTGAATATTGTAAAACTGAAAATAACACTTGATTGCATATATGAACTGAAGGTACATGTATATTTAAATTGCAATAACTAGAAATATCAAATTAATACGTCAACTACATATGTTTTGTTCCAGATCTACTCTCAACAATGCGTTGTTTGTACTCCATCCAATATTGCATTGTAATTGGGTCCATTCCGGTGGCATCCTTTTCCATTACTATAGTCTCTTGGCGTTGCCGCTCTAGCTCAAAACGACCCTCCTCAATCTCAGTCAATTCTTTTAACACGGCAAGCTTTTCTACACTTCCTTTTTGACGTTCTGCATTTTCTCTCGCATGTTTTTCATGCATTAGGGCTAAACGAGAATCGATTTGAGATTGAACAGCAATTTTCTTCTTAGCTGCTCGTTGCCCCATCGGTCTAGCGTCTTCATCAAATGCGGGAACTGCTTCTTCGTCTTCGTTATCTGGACATTCATTTGAGTCCATATGAGAAGAATTGCCTGGGCTAGAATTGTAATTTGATCTACTTGTTTTTTTTTCTTCCCCTTCGACTTCTTCTGTACATCTCTTAAGCCTTTTGCGGTGTTTGAGGTCCATTTTTGTTGACTAACAAGCAAGTCATAGCAGTTTGCAAACTGATAGTAGTGGGGTTTCTTTGTACCATTTTCTCTTGGAAATAATTTCAAGAATTGATCGTTCGCCATTCTCTTCTACACAAACAGAAACACAAAATCATATATTAACAAAGTGATTAGAGATGAATGTAAATTAAAAATCAAATTTTACAAAACGCTACCAATTCAGCTTCGCCACCCATTCCACTTGGATTTGCTGTTCTTATTTGTGGATCTACGACTCGTAGAATTGTGTTTGTCGATTAATCTTCCCAAAACGACCCGTGATTGCAGACATTGACCTCGTCTTTTCAACATGTTTTTTATTGTACGCACTCATGATTTTTGCCCAAAACGCCTCTCCACTTTGGTCGTTCCCCTTTACCGAGTCGTTAGGAAAATGACAACAAATATAACACAAATCCTTATCTTCATCGCCAGACCATGGAGCAGAAGAATGGAACGATAGAGGGGGGGCAGATTGGGGATGAACATTTTGAAAGGGTTGAGAATATAAATCCCAGCTATCTATATTCATCACTTCGGTATATGATTGAAACGGATGAGACATACTTTCAATATTAAGGAATTGAGAATAGAATTGTAATAGAAGAAGAGATGTGTGTATTACAATCTGTATAACATTCTGATATATGTAGTTCAATATATGACCGTTTATAGCCGTTGTAATTTTAAATATGACCGTTTATAGCCGTTGTAATGTTAAATTTGACCGTTTGCCGATGTAATTTGAAATATGACCGTTTATAGCCGTTGTAATTTGAAATATGACCGTTTATAGCCGTTGGGGTCAAAATATGGTCGTTTGCAGCCGTTGGGATTCAAATCCGGGGACCGGTTATAGCCGTTGGAAGACGGCGGGTGAGGGGAAGAGGGGGGAGCTTGGGCGCCCATTAAATGGACGCCTAAGCCCAGTTCAGGATTGATGTGCACGTAAATGTCCACATTTTTATCGCCATATTTAATCTATTTAAATTAAATAAATGATCATATTGGGTATTTTAACTTGTTTTAACCAAAATTCACATTAATTCCAAATTGTCACACATTCATCTTCATACAAGGGTGAAATGGTCATTTTTGTGCATTTATTAAATTGTGAAAATTTACTTAGAATTTTCTATGTTTTTTGTAGGAAATTTGGTGACTTTTACAAGTGGTTTCATGAAGATATGCATGCACAAAATCAATACAAAGGAATGAAGATGTAAATAATTCAAAGTGAAGATCATGGAGGACCCCACCTACCCACCTACCTTAATGTACAAATTAAAGGCTAATGCACATGCTTATGGATTTAATGGCTTCATGTACATTTAAGTGGGGATTAAAACATGCTAATGATAACTTGGCCTCCACACTTTCTCATGGGCATTTTGGGCATTCCCCAAAAATAGGAATTAGGGTTTTAAACTTGTATAAATACCCATATGTTTCATGTATCATATCTCTTCTCTTAGTTTCTCTTAGGCCTCCTTCTCTTTAGTTTAGTTTAGATCAAATAAAAGAAAGCTCTCTTTCTCTTTTAATGGCTACTTAGCCAATTTTTATTTCTTGTAATCTTTTTTATTTTATGCAATTTAATACATGCTCTTTCCTTTTCATGTTCATTTACTTTCATGTTGTAGTGTAGGTTTCTCTTATTTCATGCAAGTAGATTAGTTTTGTTTCTTTTCTTTGCTCTCTTTTTCTTTCTTTTTTGCTTTCATGTTGCTTTCTACATTTGTTGATTTGATAACAAATATGAGAGCTTAATCCCTACAATTTAGGGGTAATGAAGCTCTCTAGTATGTAGATGCAACATTTTGATGTTTATACTCTCTTTTTGTGCTTAATGAGAATGATTGAAGTGGTTTAATGATGTTGTTTAGCTTTGAATTTGATAGTCTATGTTGTTCATAACAAATAGACTATGCTTAAACAAACATAACACAAATTGCCTCTTCATCTACATATGATTATGGCAAAGAAGTGATTGTTGAAATTAAAATTTGATGGCTTATATTTCTAACTAATAGTTAATAGGCCATGCTTAAAATAGATTTTGCTTTCAACTTTGTTGTCATATTTTATGAGATTTAAAAGTGTATTAGTGGTTGTGTTATAGTTTGATGGTTTATATTGAGCTAATTAATAGCACAAATATACCATACTTATAATAAGCACATCAACTAATTCACTAATGACAAGAAAAGAGAGATCATAACTTCATTTTGTTGGTTTATGTGATCTAGAGAGTGGAAGTTGCCTCTAAATTGTCTTAACACTCTCATATTTTTATCTATTTTCTTTTCTCATTTTTCTACATTTTTTTTAGTTAATCACTCTCTCGACTTTGGTATAATTTGATTGAATAGAATTTTAAAATCATCAATTCCCTGCGGATCGACCCGTATTCGCCGCGTGCTACATTCGTACACCGTGCACTTGCGGTATAAATTTTATCTCTAAATTCGTTCGACGGTTTTCTAAACCGATAGAATTTCCGTCGTCCGAACAAGTTTTTGGCGCCGTTGCCGGGGAGTTGTTTTGATTTCAATTTTCTATTCTTCGAATTATTTTCTTCTGCCTTTTGTTGTGTGTTTGTTGTGTGTGTGTTAGTTTGCATTTAAAAAAAAAATTATTTGTGTGTGATTGTTGATTGCATTTGATTGTGTATTGTTGCTTTTCATCTTGCATTCGCATTTCATATTAAAAAAAAAAAGAGCATCACAAGTTCATTTCATAAACAAACATATTTTATTTCGTTGCATTTGCATTTCACATAGACATTTCTTTTCTTTTTTTTTTCTTTTTTTTTGTTTACATTTACATTTGCATTTTTCTTTTTTCTTCCTTCTTAAAAAAAACAAAAAGAAAACAAATCTCTGTGCATTTGTGCTCTGTGCACACACATTCACTGTTGCATTACATTATCACTTCATACTCAGTGCAATTCCTGTGCAATTCCACTTCTCTGCCAACGAGTTCTGCAACCCATCAACCCTGACTTCATCACATTCAACTCCTATCACCTTAACACAGCAAGCTTCATCCCTGCTTCTTTCCGACCATCAACACACTGTAAACATTTCTGTCTCCCCACTGCCTCATTTCTCTCCGACACTTCATCAACACCCAACCATACTTCATACAACAGCCATCAACAATACTCATTCTACTACACATCAACAAACACCTCATCAAACATCAACACAGTCCCACCATACAACTTCACACCATTTAACTACTCAAACATCTCCCTGACCACCATCACCAGTGACAACTAGTTCAAAACATCCACACCTGTCATTCATTTACAGCCTACTCAAACTCCTCTGTCAACACTACTCTTTGCCTTACTACACCCCTCTCCACTTACCACTGTGGCAAACACAGCACATAACACTTCAACATCACTGCACACAACTCAACAGACCAACAACCATAACACATCACCAGAAACCCAAACCACCAACACTGCCTCTCCACCATATCATAAAACAGCCTGAAGCCCCACCATCGGTTGTCACCCCATTGCATCACCGCCTGCAAGTCCATTCAACCTGCTGCCATAATCTTCATACTGCCATCATCACACACAACATCCACTTTCATCTCTACCTTCCCACACAACCATCACATACGACCACCCAGCACTTCGATCTCCAAACTGCTTCCAAGCTTCACAAGCCCAATCGAACAAACCACTGCATATCATACAAAACTTCCATTCAAATACATAATCACATACAGTAAACTGCTATACCACTGCATATCATCCCACAATTCACATACCTTTCTTCATTCATACATAATTTCACTGTTACATTCCATTACCACTATCCCATTTCCTCACCTCCCACTACATCCTCTTTCGACATCACCACCTCTTCTGCTCTGCCATAACCACCATTTCACAACAACCACAAATCACATCACTGCTTTCACTCCTCAACATTCAAACCATCAGCCTCCCTCTGTCAAAACTGCAACATTCCCTCCTCCAAACTGCAGTCCATTGCCTAACTCCTCCCACTGCATCATCTACTGCCTTCACATAACCACTGACAATCCTTCACAGTGCAACCAACATTCTCCCCATACCTGCCTTCATTTTTCTGCCTTCCCTGATCCAGTGCAAAGCTACTCAATCATCACAACGTCATTACCCCACGACTTCATCATCCCCTACGTCAACTTCTCCACCAGCCTAAAACATAGCTTCAACTGAACAAACTGACATACCTGACCGCAACTCCACACTTCACCAGCCTCGGCCTTTGAACGCAATTCACCTCACCGCCTCCGAAACCCTAAATCTAGCCTCGACCGAACCAACTTCATCGTCATCCCCAAATCGCCCTGCTCGACCAAGCAACCTCTACACTTGCAATTTGAACCGTGTTAATTTCGTGAATTTTTAAATGCGATCGCAATCGCTAATTGGTGAATTCGCAATTTGAACTACGATTTTGTGAATTGAATTTTTGTGAATTCGACTGGGTTTGGTGAAACGTAATTGCATTGTGATGTTTTCCTGTGGATTAATTTGGGCCGGGGTGGGTTTTGTTTAGTTTATGTATATTTCCCATTTTCATTTTCATTGCTATTTTTTTTTAAGTGTCTTCCTAAACAAAAAAACAAAAACAAATAAACAAACAGTATATATCTATTTTTTTTGTCCATTTTTGCTTTCAAATTGTTTTAGTTTCATTTGTTTTGATTTTTTTTTCTTTTCACCTCTTTGATTTAATTTTTTTTTTTTTTCTTTTTTTAAGTAAAACCCTACTTTTAAGTTTCCTTTCCAAAAAAAAAAAAAAAAAAAATTGTATATATCTTTGTTTTTAATTTTCAGGTTGCCAAAGCAGGAAATAAAGGAAGAATAGCTTGCTGAAAATTGCTTCCTTCGCTAGCCAAAATCAATTGCTCCGCTTGTTAAAAATTCTGCTTTCATTTCTAGTTTTATTTGAATTGCATTGTAGATTGTTGCATTTGCATTTTAAAAAAAAAAAAATTCATTCGTAGTTGCATCGTTAATACACGTTTAATTTATGTTATGCATTTCATCTTAGATTTTGATTAATAATAACGGTTAGACATCGATAACACTTAATTGTATATTGATAATTTGTCTTTTTTTTGAACAATTTAATTTCTTGGTGTCTAGGCTACGGCAGAGTAATAACCATTTATAAATATTACGGTGATTCGTAAATATTATAGTGGTTGTTCCTTTGAAGGTACTTAAACCTTCGGCTGCATTGCTACGGTGATTCGTGGTGCACCGATAAATCCTGTCCGTTACCTGGCTGAGAACTATCTTGTTTATCTAAGACAATGTGTAATTATACAATTTTGGGTTAACTTAGGATAAATCATTTGTAATTAACCTTGCATTCATTTAGTTGCATTAGCTCATGCATATTTAAAAAAAAAACAAAAAAAATTCAAAATCCAAAACTAAAAAAATTGTAAATATTCCTTTTATTTTTCTTTGCAATTTTTAAATCCTTTTCCTTTGAAATTTCAAAAATCCTAAAAATTTAAGAAAAACAAAAATCAAAAAAAAAAAAAAATATAAACTTTTTCTTAAAAAAAAACAAAAAAATTTGAAAATCAAAAAACAAAAAAAAATTGAAAAATAAAAACAAAACAAAAATAGATTTCCTTTTTAAAAAATAAATTTTCTTTGTAAATATTTTTTTGCTTATAAGAAAAAAAAACCAAAAAAACATTCTTGAAAATGTCTGAATTTCAATATTCACTTGAATTTTATAATAGTTGTGAAAATCAATATAATCCATATGATTTCACTCCGAATTCGTATGGATATTTTAACGATAACTATTCTTCGAATTTTGAGGAACAAAGTTTTCAAAACGATGACCAAGCTTCAAATCTTGAAAATAGTATTTCATCTTTACTTGAAATCGCTACACAACAAAATCAAGAGATAAATGAGTGGTGCAATTCATATTTGTGCTATAACTCGAATCAAGGTTTTCAAAATAATCAAAATTTGAATTCACTTCAAAATTCAAATGATTTCGAGTGCAACCCATGCCAATTCAATTTCGAGTTTCAAGATGAATTTCAAAATAAAGATGAAAATGTAAACCAATTTTCAAATAATTTTGCCAGTGGGAATAATCTTGACTACGATACGAGTGAAATTTTTTGTTCTCAACAAGTCCAAATCAAAAATTTTCAAGTTAATAATTACAAATTTGACTTTGTTGAGCAAATGAATGAAATTTATGATGATCACACAAATTTGTTGATTAAAACATTGGAAAATTTTCGTGAGAAACAAAATCAAATTTTAATGTGTGACGAGTCAAACGATAATCCATCTTTTACCCAAATCGATGATTTTCAAATAACAACTTTTGAAATTGATAATGACGATCTTAATCAAGTTGTTGAAAATACGGTAATGAAGTGGGATTTCAATTCTTTTGAGGGTGCGAAATTCGATTTAAACTTCGATCTTCCTTTTTCTGAAAATTTGAATACACCAACTTTGAATTTTGAACTTGAGACATGTAATAAAGTTGTTGATAATCCAATAAAGGAAGACGAGTTTAATGAACATGAATTTTTTGGACTTTTGGATGACGAGTTGTTAAATTCCGAAGGGGAAGATGAAAATCACCATTTTGATTTTGAAATCAATCATAGTGAAAATATTTTCAATGATAAGCTTGAATTTCAAATTGGTGAAAATAAACTTGAACTTCAATCAATTGTTTTGTCGACTCCAAAAATCATCGAAAACAAAACAACTCGTACAATTTTCAATAAAACAACATTTGTTTTTCCAAATCAACTTTCATCTTCGAAATCTTTTACGGTTTGGTTTTTCATGCTTAAGCTGTGTCTCGCACATTTGATGAGACAAATGAATCGGTCTTTAGAAGACCGTTTCATGTACTTTTTGACTGTATACTATCTCATCTCTTGTAAATAATAATCTTTCATGTAAATATTGGATTTTTATTTTTATTTTTCTCCTTCCACTTGAGTTGACTGTGGGGACACAGTCAAAATCAAGTGTGGGGGGGGAGACTCATCTTCATTTTTTCTTTTCTTTCATGGTTTATTTTTGCTTTAAAATCACAAAAACAAAAAAAATTATTAAAACAAAAAATCCCGAAAACAAATTTTCTTTTGATTTATTTTTAAAAGAAACACTATAAGATAAATATATGGCTTTGGTTTATTAAATTGAAGTTTTTGAAAATTTATTGGTCTTAACAAAAATAAAAATGAAGTTTGATTACAAATAATAATGGTTTAACTAGTATATGGGAAGATTCATACGTGTTAATTATGAAGTACATCCTAATTGAAAATCTTTGTTTTAAAAAGTGGTTGATTTAAAGTAAAGGATATAACATTTTTTTTGCCTTCCAAGTTAAATGGTGCTAAGATGATTTTGCAAAACTCTCTCTCTCTCTTAAAAAAAATATAAATAAAAAAATAATAACATCCAAATATTCACTATCATTTAAAAGTCCTCACGGTTATGCATGGGTGAATTACTTGGAATTTTTGATTATGTGCTTTCATACTCATTTAAAAGTCCTCACGGTTATGCATGTATGGAACACATGTAAAAAAATAAAACATAATAAAAACCACCTACGGTCGATAGGTGTATGCACGAAAGTGTGTGCACTCGCCATGCTCTGTACTCCCCTCACATAAGCCCGAAAGGCAGTGCATGGGTGGTATATCTGGCCTCAGTTTACCTGAGCTAGGTGTGTAATTTTTCTTGCAAATAATGAGAGAGCAAGCAATTGAAATCCTAGCGCTATTTTTACTTGGTTGATTTGATTTGTTATTGAAAAGAAATGAAAATACCACTTTGATAAACTTTGATAATCAACTAAGGATCCATTTTATAATTACACTTTGTTATCAACCGAAACAACAAGTTAAACTATTATCTATTCGTTATGATAACTTGATTTTTGTTGAAAATTTTGACGAGTAAATAACATAAATTTTCAAATAATAACCAAAACCTATATTTAACTTATTTGTGTCAATTTAAAAATAAATCCTTCATTTGTAAATATTTTCAAAATTTTGCATTCATCTTTTTGTAAATAAATCTTGCATTTTGTAAATATTTTCATCATGCATTTGGATTTTGTGGGTAGTATCCGCTGAAAACCCTCACGAGACAACACTCGTCCTACTGGGGACACCCAGAGGTTTAACGGCTTATTGCATACGCTCAATGCAATCGTGCTCCCTACGAAAACGGATTTACCTTAGTTTTAGTTTATTCGAGGACGAATAAAAAGATAAGTGTGGGGGTATTTGATGTGCACGTAAATGTCCACATTTTTATCGCCATATTTAATCTATTTAAATTAAATAAATGATCATATTGGGTATTTTAACTTGTTTTAACCAAAATTCACATTAATTCCAAATTGTCACACATTCATCTTCATACAAGGGTGAAATGGTCATTTTTGTGCATTTATTAAATTGTGAAAATTTACTTAGAATTTTCTATGTTTTTTGTAGGAAATTTGGTGACTTTTACAAGTGGTTTCATGAAGATATGCATGCACAAAATCAATACAAAGGAATGAAGATGTAAATAATTCAAAGTGAAGATCATGGAGGACCCCACCTACCCACCTACCTTAATGTACAAATTAAAGGCTAATGCACATGCTTATGGATTTAATGGCTTCATGTACATTTAAGTGGGGATTAAAACATGCTAATGATAACTTGGCCTCCACACTTTCTCATGGGCATTTTGGGCATTCCCCAAAAATAGGAATTAGGGTTTTAAACTTGTATAAATACCCATATGTTTCATGTATCATATCTCTTCTCTTAGTTTCTCTTAGGCCTCCTTCTCTTTAGTTTAGTTTAGATCAAATAAAAGAAAGCTCTCTTTCTCTTTTAATGGCTACTTAGCCAATTTTTATTTCTTGTAATCTTTTTTATTTTATGCAATTTAATACATGCTCTTTCCTTTTCATGTTCATTTACTTTCATGTTGTAGTGTAGGTTTCTCTTATTTCATGCAAGTAGATTAGTTTTGTTTCTTTTCTTTGCTCTCTTTTTCTTTCTTTTTTGCTTTCATGTTGCTTTCTACATTTGTTGATTTGATAACAAATATGAGAGCTTAATCCCTACAATTTAGGGGTAATGAAGCTCTCTAGTATGTAGATGCAACATTTTGATGTTTATACTCTCTTTTTATGCTTAATGAGAATGATTGAAGTGGTTTAATGATGTTGTTTAGCTTTGAATTTGATAGTCTATGTTGTTCATAACAAATAGACTATGCTTAAACAAACATAACACAAATTGCCTCTTCATCTACATATGATTATGGCAAAGAAGTGATTGTTGAAATTAAAATTTGATGGCTTATATTTCTAACTAATAGTTAATAGGCCATGCTTAAAATAGATTTTGCTTTCAACTTTGTTGTCATATTTTATGAGATTTAAAAGTGTATTAGTGGTTGTGTTATAGTTTGATGGTTTATATTGAGCTAATTAATAGCACAAATATACCATACTTATAATAAGCACATCAACTAATTCACTAATGACAAGAAAAGAGAGATCATAACTTCATTTTGTTGGTTTATGTGATCTAGAGAGTGGAAGTTGCCTCTAAATTGTCTTAACACTCTCATATTTTTATCTATTTTCTTTTCTCATTTTTCTACATTTTTTTTAGTTAATCACTCTCTCGACTTTGGTATAATTTGATTGAATAGAATTTTAAAATCATCAATTCCCTGCGGATCGACCCGTATTCGCCGCGTGCTACATTCGTACACCGTGCACTTGCGGTATAAATTTTATCTCTAAATTCGTTCGACGGTTTTCTAAACCGATAGAATTTCCGTCGACGAACAAGGATCCTGAATTGGATCCTAAACGTTAAGCTTAATGTTCACGCTTTATTGGACGACTGAAGAAATTTTTTTGACGGATTCAGCGTGTAATCTATCCACTGGAGTTGCCCTTAGATCTAGGTTTTACTGATTTGATGATGGGAAAGATGTGATTTTTGGATTTTCTTTTAAATGTTTAATCTAGAGTGGAGGGAACTGGAGGGAATATGAAAATTTTGAATGATCTGTGAAACGTAAGATTGAAAATGCGGGAAGTCATTTCTAAATGTTAGTATTCCCTTGTTCATACTATTCTATTACTAGTGTGTAACCCGTGCGTTGCACACGGTAATGTTGTAAAAGAAATTGTCAAATATATATAATTAAGTAGTCGACGTACAATGTAATATGCTAATGTTAAACATATATTTTTTGATTTTAGCATGTTAAATTGTTATGTTTTCATAGTAAAATATATTTAAAAATTATTTTCAAATAGTTAAAAATAATCATATATTCATTATTTTCATATTTTTACTATTTAAAATGATAGATTTTGTTTCAAATTAGTTTTACGATAATATTTTTAAAGTTTAAGGAAATTATATGTTAAACATATTATTTTATTGATTTATACGTTTAAAAAATGTATATATATATTATTGTTTTTTCAAAATTTTATATTTTAAAATATTTTATGTAATTTTAATATAAGTGTAATTTATATTTTGAAATTAAGAAATTATACGTTAAATATGACTGATATACCTATACATGTGAAACCATTTTTAGTGTTTATGTATACGAAAATTTCAAAGAAAAATATAGATGTAATATGTTCCTTTTTGAAGTAATATCGAGCAAATTCATGATTCTATGTGTTTTGATGCGCATGCGCACCCGCACATGTGCATGCTGATGAGTTTTAGATGTCAAATTGCAAATTTGCATTGATAAGAAATTTAAATGTAACATGAGATAATTAAGGGAAAAACTATTTTTTTTAATTTACTAAAATTATGGATAATAATAATAATAAAGTAATATAATGTATCCCATGCATTGCACACGTTAATTTTGTAAAAACATGGTACTCATACTTTAAATGTTGTTAAAATAAAATTTGTTATGCAATGTTCGATATATCAATCATAAATTAGACGTCTTGTTATTGTTTATGCCTATAATTTTTGTTAAGTGATTCAGATATTTTTATATTTGAAAGGAATATCTACCATGTGTTACTACTAATGCGGTATATAAATTGAAATTTTCATTCTTTTATAAATTATCAAAGAATTTAATGAGTATTAATTACTTGAATTTATTTATATAATATACATTTATAGTGTTTGGTTAATTTAAATACATAAATTTGAATGTAAAATTATAAAATAAAATTGATGAAAACTTTGTAAATGACTGTAGAAATTATAAAATCTCGGTACATATGAATATAAAATCATGGAAAAAATTAACATAATATTTTGGATAACTATAAAATGATAATTTATATGGATTCAAAAAAACCGAAGAGCATTAATTAGTAAGGGTGAAAATTTTATGATTATTGTGATGATTTGTGATCTTTAAACTTCAATCATTTAACTAATAATTTATTAAAATAAATAATTATACATCAAAGTTGTTCCTATTGTTTTTTATGTGATCTATATTTATACTGTTTCGTTACAATGAGCGTGATATTTTATTGGCATGGTTATCTATATTATTTATTAGAAAAATTAATAAATAATGGTTAATTAACTTTTTTAAAATAATTTATAATGAAATTATTTAATTAATTTAAATATACAGACTTAAATGTAAATTGTACATAAAAATCGAGGACTTTGAAAATAATAGTAGAAAGCAGAAATGTAGATTTTTGAATATAAAACGATAGTGTAAAATTAATGAAATCTTACAAACAATTCAAAACTAATGAATTGTGTTAGGTCTTTAAAATAAAGTTTTAATAAATATCTAGAGAAAATTATGGAGAGTTGAAAGAAATGCTAGAATTAACATGTGAGCTAGAATTTCTTCTGCTTTACTATTATTTAATAGATTATTGAACTTAGATTTCAAGAGCACACAGGCCTTCTTCATATTTTGAGAAATGAACAGTCACATTTTTAATTTCTTTCTATTCCAAACTTTGAAATGTGACAACTTTTTCTACATTAATTGGATTTAAGAATCATTTTCATTGTAAAATCTCAAATTTAATATGTTTTCCAATGATATCCATTGTTAATAGCTAAAAATAATTTTTTTTAAATCGTAATTTTATATAGCAGTTTTAACTGTATTTATATAATCCAATTATTTTGTGTCACCGCTGTATACCGCGTTTCTGTAACAGCATTATTATGATGATCATTAACATTACATGGTAGTTTTACCTAGATTATTATAATTTATTTATTATCTTTTAACATATTCGAATTTTTTTTTGAATTATACAATTATGGTTGCCTTTGAATATTGTAACTACATTATGTGATAAAGTAATAATTTTGATTGGGTTTGATAGTTTATTCAAACTTAGTGCAGTTACAATTTAACCCCATCAAAAAATGGTGTAATAATTTATAGGCACTTTTGAATTAATTTAACTACATTAGCATTTTTTATTGCATTTGCTATTGATGATTTTGACTATATTTGATAATTTTATTCAATTTTAAAACAGTCATAAATTAATGAAGTTAAGAAAATGCAATTATAATAACCAGCAAGTTTTAGATAAATTTAAGTATACTTGAAGATTTTAACCACATTTATGTAATGTGGTAATAAATTTGGCTACATTTCAGGAATTTATTCAATCTTAATATAATTAAAATTTAATTGCATTAATAAAATGCAGTTATAATTTAATGACAATTTTGAATTATGTATGGTAGAAATTGAATATTTCAACTATATTTATGTGATGTAGTAATAATTTTGGTTGTACACAATGATTTATTCGAGCTTACTGGGGTTAAAATTTAAATGCATTAAGCAAAAGCGGTTATTATTTTGCAATATTTTTGGAATTAAGCAATTATTGTTGCATCTGAATATTTTAACCGCATTTGTGTGATCCAATACTAATTTAGCTGTAGTAATGATTTTGTTTGATGTTAACGACAATAATTTAACCGTATTATGAAAATATAATTGAAAAATGAATTTTGCTTTTTGATAGCTTGAGATGATTAAATGGTGACTTCACATAATTAATGCTTGATTCAACCGTGCAGCTCGGCGTTTAATACATTGCCTCCAGGTTTGATGACATAATTTGGCTAAGTTTACTCAATTTCATTTACAATTACGATGATCAACAATACGATAAGCATATAAGTTGTTGTATTCGGGCTTAAGGTAGATGCACAGTTCAAGTGCTGGGTCAAAACATGTGCTGTAGTGAGAATAATGTTGATAACCACCTAAATGAGTTTATTTTTTATTTTTTGAAGTAAATTCTAAAATCACTTGCACCATCACTGTCGGAAAACTTCTAGAAAACAATTGATGAATGTATCTTTGTATGGATGATCATGTAGTCATAGTTTGATTATTAGATATAGTTAAATAGGTCAGACGAGCAGTGAGAGAATTTAGTAATAATACTGCATCAATGACATTTTTGCCTTTTTTAGCTGTAGGTACAAATACCTTCAATGGTTACAATAATTGACTGATGTAATGCATCTATTAGGGCCAATAAAACATCACCTATTTGCGCTCAAGCCCAATATCATGCATGCGTTGCTAGCATTTTTTTTGAAATGGTACTTTATATACAACAAATCATTGGGACAAAATATCTCATGTCAATAAACCTTCAAAAGAAAGTTTCGAACTTGTGACCTTTTGCACCAAAGCCGACTCAATTAACCACTTGGACAATGGTGCTCGTCGCTAACAGTTATTTCTGAGGCTGAAAAATGAATAGACTTCTCACAATTGTTCTCTTCTATATATTTTGGATATTTTCATATATTGGTTACTACGACCAGCTGTATGCCGTGTTTTGTACCCTACATCGACATAGATCTGATTTAGTGAACAATAGTAATTTATATTGGAACCCATGTTATTTTCTTATTGCATCATCATTTCTATTTGAATTGAATCTTATGTTTTACTACTTTTTCCATATAGTACATCTGTTGCTTTTTCCTTTTTTCCCTCCCTTTTTTCAGCTGTTGACAAATACTTTTCCTGACTGTTTACAAATTTCATCCTATTACTATATTTCTCCCTATTGCAAAAAGCTTTTATTACTCTTTTTTAATTGAATCGAACTGCACTGTGTCTGCAGTTCAGAGCGAATACTTCAACTATATCTATGCACATTAAAGCAGCTCTGTAATTGCAAAAGCAACAACATTGGCGTTATATGCCAAAGTGATATATCTATGCATTAGCGGATAAATTTTTAACACATTATCCTCTAAATAGAATGTGAACTTTAACATATTCACTATAATTGTGTTATTCGATTTTAATTGTGATTATCATAACCAAATATATCTATGTATTGTTTACCCTATCAAATTTTTATTCATGATATAACACTATTGTTCAATAATGTTTTTTCATTACCACCATATTAAATTTCTTATACATTTGGATATGACCTATGCAACAACAATATTTTTTCAACATCCGTATGCGAAGCACGGGTCCGCACAAGTTTACGAATTATAAATCATTATTTATAAAAACTTATTAAGTATCATTACGTATATATTATCATTTATACGTTATTACCATAAACTATAAACTATAATTTATTAATCATTAACAAATAATTATATTATTTATTATTTATTAAAAATAATTATAAATCATATTTAATTATTTATTAAAAATAACTAAGACTAATTCAATATTTATTAATTACCATTATTTTTAATTATCAATTAAATTCTTATTATTAACGCAGTAAATAACAATATTTCTTGTAATGCTTATTGTTATTAATTTTCAAAATTTTTATGAACTTTTAAGTTTCCGCTAACTAATGTACTTATAATTAAATAATAAATATTAAACATTAACCATTAAATATTAAATACTAAATATTAAACTTTAAACATTATTTATTAAACATTAATATTAAACTTTAAACATTAATTATTAAATATTAAACATTATACGTTAGATATTAAATAATAACGGGAAAGTAACATTAAGTCTACTGGAATACTGATTCAATTCTACTATAATGTCTAAAATAATCGAAGGCAACAACGTAGGTAAGAGTTGTTAAAAATTGGCATCTATACAACAGACAGAAGAAAATAGTTATAATAGGCAACTATTACAACGGGCAAATAGGGATGAAAACTGAAATCTATTACAACCACTACTAGAAAAGGCTTAATTACCGACAGCAAGGACCAACGGCTTCCGATGGCTTATTTCTGACGGCTTTCGACGGACCGTCAGCGGCCGTCGGAAGCCGTCGGAAATTAGCGATTATACCTGCAGCTGAGCCTTCTTCTTCCTCCTCCTTTCATACGAAAATTATAATAAAAAACCTCCAAATCCCTTCTCCAAGCTTCCAATCCCTAATTTGTAGCTTCCGGATCCTCCACGGCTGCCTAATCAAACTCCATTACTCTTAATCTCAGGTATAATCTTTTATTTTTGCGGAAAATTCAATTGTTACCCTAATTGTAGATTTGCATAAATTGATAAATTAGGGTGATTTAGTGATTGCAATTGTTTCCAATAGCGTAATAACGGTTTATAGCGTCACATGGTATACCTATTTCATCTTTTATCGTGAAATTGTGAAAAACATGTATAATTTGTGATTGTTCATGTATATGTAAATTGTTGTGTATGCGTTGATTTTACGATTGTATACGTTATTTGGAATAAGATAAAGTGATTGAATGAATTAGGAGTATTATATTGTGCACGTATTTACTTATGAAACAAAAAAAATGCATTACTCTAAATTATAATTGTGTGTATTGAAAAATGACAAAAATGTTAAACCAACCTTAAGTTGATTTAATACGTCGAATAAATGTGTTAAATTAATATATATTTTTGTAAATGTGAACAGTGAGTAAAACTGTATTTTTTCATAAAATGCACGCATGTAACTGACAAATGTCCCTTAGAGAGTTTTTGGTCCCGTCTGACGAGTGTTGTACACGATCGTTGTATAAATAGTCGTTTTTTTCGAAAAACGACCATTTATATTCATCTGGTACAATGTTTGTCGGATTTGTTCCTGTATTGGATAAAACACAGCATTACATTTTGTATACTACTTCGTCTCAAACGGTTCATAAAATTTCGACCTAACTTTTCTTTTTTGTTTCATACGTACACGCATTTGTGTACAATGCAGGGAACAAAAGGGAAATGCTTCCGAAATTTTGTTGAGTCATTTGAGACAAAGTAATACACGAAATGTAAATGCTTACTGTGTTTGTAATGGGAAGTAGGATGCCTGACCAATGAAAAAAATTATATATATTTAAATCGATACGTTAAAAAATAAAATGTGCCCTATTTGAAAATATTTTTAAATTTGTGAAGTTGTTCTTTAAATTCAAAATATTATATGACCATGAAAATAATCTTTTTCGAATTTGTATTCTTTAAAATAAATATTAAATTTTGAACTTCTCATTTTGTCAAATAGGAAAAATGATTGATTATTTTGTTGATCGGAGGAGATGGATGTACCAAAGAAAAGGACCGAGAGGCTCAGTAAAAGAAGATTTTTATAATAGTATAAACGTGTTTTTTGAATTCGCTTTAAGTAATAACGGAAACGATCCAGAAATTCGTCGTCCGTGTAGTAGGTGTAGACATTTGAAGTATTTGTTACCAGATATTGTGAAAGTTCATTTGTGCCAACACGGTTTCGCACCCGAGTATTATGTTTGGGATCGGCATGGAGAAGTTGTAGCAAATACTTCTGTAGAGCCTGAAAGTGTCGTTAACGAAATAGTTTCAACGATCCGTATAGAAAATATGGTCGAAGATGCAGCACGATCAATGTTTCATATGGCTGAAGTTGACGACGATGGTGGAAATGTTGAAAAACCAAATATTGAAGCAAAAAATATATCTGATTTACTAGATGCTGCTAAGAAACCTATTTGGGATGGTTGTAAAAGCGGCACTCAGCTGTCAGTAATCGCAGAATACATTGCGATGAAGTCAAAATACAACATCACTGAAGCTGGGTTTACGACTATTGTACAATTTGCAAAAAGACACATGCCGCCCGATAATCTAATGTGTGAAAATCACTACGAAGTTAAAAAACATATGTCGGCTTTTGGTTTACCGTATCAGAAAATAGATACATGTTTAAAAGGCTGCATGTTGTTTTGGAAAGAAGACGCAAACCTTAGAAATTGTAAAGTTTGTAACCAGGAGAGATACAAACCAAGAAAAAAGAAGGGGAAGGAAGTTCCGTACACGTGTATGCACTACTTACCCATAACTCCAAGACTTCAAAGATTATATGCATCTTCTGTAACTGCATCTAATATGAGATGGCATAGCGTGAGAACGAAGGAAGAGGGTATGTTGACACATCCGGCCGATGGAGAAGCATGGAAGCATTTTGATAAAATGTATCCAAATTTTGCAGCGGAGAGTCGAAATGTTAGATTAGGACTATGTACGGACGTTTTTTCTCCATTTTCTCAATTTGGTTCTAAATATTCATCCTGGCCCATTATCGTCACACCGTATAATTTGCCTCCATGGATGTGTACGAAAACGCAATATATGTTTCTTACTGTTGTCGTTCCTGGCCCAGACGATCCGACACAAGTAATCGACGTATATTTACAACCGTTGATTGAGGAGTTAAAAATACTATGGAACGAAGGAGTAGAAACATACGATGTGTCCAAGAAGAAAATTTTCGTATGTTTGCTTCTTTGTTATGGACTATAAGTGATTTTCCTGCCTATGCAATGCTTTCGGGATGGAGTACTACCGGTCGTCTAGCATGTCCATATTGCATGGATGAAACACGAGCGTTTTCTTTACCTCATGATAAGAAAATTTCATGGTTTGACTGTCATCGATATTTTCTCCATGTAAATCATCCCTTCAGAGGAGACAAGAAAAACATTTTAGCTAATAGAGTAGAAACCAGACAACCACCGACGATATGGTCAAGCGAAGACATATATGAACTTGTTAAGGACTATCCAAAGATATATGAAACTGGCGAGCAAACAGAAATTGAAGGCAAATCAGCTGTTCATAACTGGTGCAAACAAACTATTTTTTGGGAGTTGCCGTATTGGAAACATCTTCTGCTTCGCCATAACATAAATGTGATGCACAATGAGAAAAATGTATTTGATAATTTTTTTAACACAATTTTGAATGTGAAAGGGAAGACGAAGGATGATTTGAAATCAAGACGTGATATAGAAGAATTATGCAACGTCCTGAGCTTCATATGAAACCAAATGACAGTAAAAAACCCAAAGCATGTTACGAATTAGATATAATCAAGTTAAAGTTGTGTCAAAATGGGTGGAAGGGTTAAGATTTCCTGATGGGATATCATCAAATCTTTGTAGATGTGTTGACTTTAAAAATGGTAGATTGAGCGGAATGAAAAGTCACGATTGTCACATAATGATGGAAAATTTATTTCCCGTAATGTTCAAAGAACTACTGCCGTTAAAAGTCTGGAAGGTAGTAACGGAGCTTAGTATGTTTTATAAAAAGCTTTGTTCGACTACTTTAAAAGTGCAACGTTTACGTAAACTTGAAATGGAAATTCCTATATTGCTTTGCAAATTAGAGAAAATATTTCCGTCAGGTTTTTTTAATGTGATGGAACATTTACCTGTTCATCTCCCATCTGAAGCACGACTTCAAGGTCCTGTCCAATATGGATGGATGTATCCATTTGAGATGTATGTAATATGTTATAACGTAATTTAATTGCATTTGAAAGATGAAGTTAATATAAATTAATTTTGCATAGATATTTGAATCATCTGAAGAAAAAAGTGAGGGAAAAAGCACAAGTTGAAGGTTCGATATGCAGATCTTACATCGAAGAAGAAGCTTCGTTCTTTTTCTCTCACTATTTCAGTGACCATGTAAATATTTCATTTCAAAGTGTTCCTCGTAATGACGAAGGCGACGAACAAGAGTCCTCTCAAGAAATGTTATCTATTTTTAGACAACATGGTCGGCCTTTTGGAAAATGTGTAAAAATATGGCTAGACGATAGAGATCTTCATGTAGCACACATTTATATTCTTCTAAATTGTGCCGAGGTTGCACCGTTTATTAGGTAATCTAAAATAATAATTTGTGTTTTATTCTTTTCTACAATGCATGCGCGTGTATAACCTAATGTAATAATTTGTTTATATAAACAGTGTTTATGAACGTGAACATCCGAACAGAGATCTCAGTAAAGAATTTTCCGGTTGGTTTTCAAATTACGTCTATGAGCCGAGAAATTGTGTTGTTGACGAAGGGTGAAACATCTTACGATGGGACCAAAAAAAGTGGTCAAGACATATCCAATATATTTCATCAATGGATTTAAATTTAACAACAAAGAATACGGTGCAGAAAAATTAACAAATAATACTGGTGTATTTGTTAAAGGTAGCGACGATCTAGAAAATCATTTAAATGATTTTTATGGCATTCTGACACAAATTTTACAACTGACATGTTTCTCACGATCCGCGGAGGAGGTGTTTCTATTTAGATGCAATTAGTTTAGCAATGTTCCAGGTTCTGGAATTAATGTGCACAAGGATTATAATCTTATCGAAATAAAGCATACATCGCACTATCACAAGTATACTAATTTTTTTTGAATTATTAATTTGACGTGATCGAAAAATAATGTATCAAATTTTGAATGTACAGGCAGAGTCGGATAGAAACTCTACAAATAGAAATAAGAATCCCATCACTCATCGTGGAGGATCGAAGTCGTTTCAGCAGTATCGGCCGGAGTTGGTAAATTTACCGAATAATAAATGTAAATAGTTTATGCTATATGATTTTAAATGTATAATAATTGTATATAACAATCAACTTCTGAAAGCCGAGGCACATGATCCTGTCAGCTATATGGACGTGTTCACCCGTACGCATGCTGTCGTACATGTTAATCTAGCTGTTTCTTATACATGGCAGGACGATAAATCCAGCAAAAGCCATGTAAGCATATTTCATTTTATTCAGTACTAGTAGTTGTTTTAATTGTTAAACTATGATGAGATAAGATATTATTAATTTGTTAATGCAGGAGATGTTTATGGAGCAGCGGCAGAAACTCCTTGTTGATACGGGTCGAGATCAGCTGACGACCGATGAGGAGGACGTTATTTTTGAGTCCGTTATGCATCCAGCAGAGCATGGTCGACGATACGGATTTGGCAATCTCGCCGTAAATAATTTACATTTTTTTGAAATACTTCAAATATGATATTTTGACATTTTCAAAACAATAAACTTGGATTTTATTCATTTTTCAATTATTGTAGGCCAGTAGTCAGAGTAGGGGACGGCGGAGTAGACCTCAGAGCGATCTAGCAGATATAGAAGAATTGCGGACTAGAGTGTCCCAATTGAAGGAGCAGAACCGCCAATAGGCCATGCAGACTGCACAGTTGTTAGAGTACATGCAGCAGTTTGGTGGCCACTTCCCTTCCTCGGCTGGCTCTGGATCTGGAGAAGATTGATTCATTGTATGCTTGTTCGTTCATTCGTTCGTTCGTTCGGGTATGTTTTGTTTTAGTTTAGAATGATGTGGTAGACGGCACAGGTAATTGTTGATTTATGTATAATTATGTTTGATACACTTGGTTCTGTAGTTGTATGAGGATGTGTATGAGAATATTGATGAATATGTGTATTAACAACATGGTAGAACACTTATTGTTAGGATTAATGTTAATGTTCGAATGGTTATGTATATTTTGATGTAATTTTATTTATTTGTGTGTTTATTGAATATTTTGTAGTTTGGGTTTGGATATTTGGTTGGATTATTGTATGTTGGATTGTGCAGTATTGATATCATAGTGTTTGGAAGAGAAATGTGGTTGGAAGGCTATATATGCAGCGAATTTAAAAAAAAAAGCAGATTTCCGACGGCTCTCGGCAGCCTGTAGCATACTATTTCCGACGGTTTCCGACGGATACCGACATCCGTCGGAATCCGTTGGAGTCGTGTGCGACAGCTTCCGTCGTAAGCCGTCGGAAATACTGCTCCCCGACGCAGTAATTTCCGACGGCGGCAGACGGCTTCCGACGGCCGCCGACGATTTCGGCCGTCGGAAAACGTGATTCCCCTTGTAGTGAACGGGCCGATAACTGTTGTAATAGGACTATATTAAAACGAACCGAAAACTGTTGTAATAAAACTATATTACAAGGGGCCAAAACCGTTGTAATAGAGTTGAAAACTAGTATCTATTATGGGCCGGAAAACATCGTAATAGGACCATATTACAATAGGCAAGATGACAACATTGTAATAGGTGTACTGGATGATGAAAAGTTGCACCTATTACAATGGACTTAGGAAAACAATTGTAAAAGGTTTCTATTACAACAGTTGTTTATGGCCCGTTGTAAAACAAGCATTGTAAAAGGATAGTTTTGTTATAGTGATATTATTATAATAATATATATTTCTAGATCAAAGTTTAAAATAACATAAATTATCTTCAGAATGACGTTAATATATTATTAGCTTTAAACAGATCATTATTACAAAGATAATTTAACTTCAAAACAATATTAATAAAATAATAAATAACTTTGAGATAATATTATTATAATAATAGATTTACATTTAAAACGATAATTAACTTTAGAACGAAAACTAACTTTAAAAAAAACGTATTAATCTTCAAATAAAGTATTATAACTTAAATAAAATATTTATCATTAATTGGAACAATTATCCGAATTAAAAGTAATTAACTTCAAATAACATTCACATGCTCTTAAAACATCTTGTGAAGACCCGTCTCCTCGTGTAATGCCCCACCCCGAGACCCACCTTAGAAAAGAGAATTAACAAGTAATTCTATCTACTATAGCAGAGAATAGGGCCGGTTAAGGGCGACCATCTATAATTTTGTCTTAAACATCTATCGAATACGTCGATAAATGCAACATAATTTTTTTCGACTCAAGTGGATCGACATACTCAATAAATGCTTAATCCAAAACTATAGGTGGCTAATGCATCTATCAGAACAAAATACAATAACTGAATGTAAATCACATCACAGAATAGTAATCAACATCATATATGTACATATACACTGATACACGTTCAGTATAATACAATACGAATACAATAAAGGTGGTACACGACCACACCATATACATCAAATCAAATATAAAAACATCAGAGTATGCGGAAGAAATAAACTACAAAAGCAAAAGAAGAGCTGATATCCAACATCAACTTCAAGCTAAGCCCAATAGATGATACCTGAAACAACTCGGTCTGACCCGAGCGAAAACAAACGGGTCAGGCTAGCTAAAATCATCAGTTAAACAGAATAATCGATAAAGATAAGTAGGTGAAAGCTGTGGTATCCTTTTTCTTAAAGGATGCCATGCCCTAAACCGGGTTTCAACATCATAAGAAAGGACAACATCTCTTCTTGGCAAGTAGAATAGATAATGATGATAAAGTCATATTTAAGTGGCATAACCGACACTTAAGAAAATGGAACATCGGCGAGCAAAGTTTTAAAGATAAGACTCAATAAACATCGCTTTCTCCACATCATCGGCGGTATAAAGGAATATGGATAATGACTTCAAATGATTCAACTATCTTCTTAGAAGTGGTTGTCAATATAAAAATACATCAAAGGTACATATCCTTCATACATAGAATAAAACGCATATGGATGTGCCTCATCTCATTGGCACATCCCAAGGATCAATCAAGGAAATATAAAACCCAATCATAAAAGAAGCATTATACTTATTCATACCTCATCTCATCGGTATGAATATAGATACATCTCAAATCCATCGCAAAAACTCATCATAAAAGATTCTTCATAATCATTTTTACCTCATCTCATTGGTATAAATTTATAAATACATCTCAACTCCACCTTAACATCAAGTAGTTTATAAAATCATCAAACCATCGATCCATAATGCAAATAACTCAATCAAAGAGTAACTTCATAAATGATTTCACCATATATGTATACATCTTATGTAGCACTAGGCTATCAACATAATAATCATCTAAAGACGGTGAAGTCTAAAACATCAAAACTCAAAGAAATCTCGGATTGGCCAGATCCTCGATTGCATGCCGAAGCAATGCTACGCGCGCTTCACCGTGACTAGTACAACTATTTGGTACCATAAACATCGTGATGACTGAAGTCAAATAACATCTTAACATCGTGAACATCGTGAGCGACTATAGTCTGTAACATCATGATGACTTCCAGTCACAAAGACTCGAGTTAATAACATCGTGATGATTGGAGTAGCAACTACAGCGTGATGACTCCAATCAAGTACTCGTGGTCTGTAGTACTAGTAAACATCCTGAATGTGTCTCAACTTCTT
The DNA here is from genome assembly GCA_030765085.1 of Allium cepa. NCBI lineage: Eukaryota > Viridiplantae > Streptophyta > Magnoliopsida > Asparagales > Amaryllidaceae > Allium > Allium cepa. The sequence goes on from CM060939.1 coordinate 123,730,360, forward strand.
GGATAGGAACCCAATAGGTGCTAACGTACGTCCCATATCATACGTTCGCACCTTACGGTTGACTAGTCGTTAGTTGGTACCACACTAGTAAAACATCATAAACCTCAGGAAAATATACTTAGCCTCATTTCATTGGCGAGTAAATACGATACCATGCTCGTCTCATCTCATTGATGAGTACTAGTGACATCGTGACTTGTCTCATCTCTTCGACAAGTAAAAATTATCATAATACATCTCAACATCGTAAAATCATCATAAAAAAGCTTATCTCATCTCATCGGCAAGTAAAAATAACATCTAGATGGTTATCTATAACCATAATTCCAACTAGCAATTTCTAGCTCTTAATTCATCTCATTTCATCGGTGATTAAGAAACACATCTTAAAATGGTTCTTCATCGAATATAATCCTAAATTGGAGTTCTTAGACCATGTAATCTACCCAAAATTTAATAACATCTTAAATCATCTCAAACAGTTCATCAAAAGGGTTTCAATCGTATAAGTCCGACATTAAGCGATAAAGCAAATCCATGTGTCCCATACCACATGTTTTACTTTACCGTTTAATTGTTTTTCTTATACATCCGAAATTCATAAAAATATGTAATTTTATTTATTAAATAATTTTAGTAGAGAAAATAGAAATTTAAAATGAGTTTCCAAAAATGATTATTAAAACCAATATTTGAAATTCCTTTATTATAGGAAATAAATCTGTCTTTATTTAGAAAAATAATTTAAAAAAATACCATGTAATAATAATTTGAAATGTCCATGTATTTCAAAATGATTTAGTGAAAACCATTTCCAAAAGCAATGAAAACTAAGAGGGATATCTCAAAACTGATAACTTGAATTCAATACGAATTCAATTCAAATTTAACCCAAAATCAATTCAAATTCCATTTAAATTTGAATTTAAAATTCTCCAAATATGGCTAGCCTACTTATAGGCGTCATAGCTCTCAAAATATCTCAAAAACATCAACAAAACCGAAGAGAATGAGAGCAAAAATGAACTAATACAATTCTAAGGTCAACAATTGTCGTTGCTGTCATTTTGCTCTCAGGATAGCAACATACAACCATAATTTCGACCAAGAAAACTTCAAAATTACAGAAAATATAATGAATGAAACATGTAACACATGACCTAAGCTTTCCAGTACATCCAAAATTATCAAATTCGGATGAGAAACGAAGAAGTTAAAGCTAATTTCATTTCAGTTTCAAACACAGAGCAAATAATAGTTTTGCTCTCGGGATAGCAGTAAAAGAATTCGATTTTGACATATCTAACTTCAAAATTACAGAAAACTCAATGAATAAAAGTTGTAGTACATGAATTGCGCTTTCCGGAACATTAAAAATTATCGAATTCCGAACAAAAACGAGAAAGTTATAGCTTAAACAATATCATATTCAAACTCAGGAAATTCTATCAAAGACATAACTATACTTCTGCTTACAAATCTATTTTAGGTCAGACAAATAGTAAAATATCGAAATGAAACCTGAAGATAAATTACTCCTTATTGAATGTATTTTCCAGAAAAAAGAAAATTTGACCTTAATTGGATAAGAAACTAAAAATTTATGGCTAGAACACTTCTCTGACCTATGATTGTTGATGTTGTCAATTTGCTCTCAAAACAGAAACAAACAAGCACGATTTTGATCAAGGAAACGTCAAAATTTTAGAAAACTCAGAACATGAAACTTGTTGATCTATTTCTATGCTTTCCAGAACATCTAAAATTATCAAATTGACTTAAAAAGAAAGAGATGTGCCCAATTTACTAATGGCAATTTCACAAATAAACAAGCAACAAACAAAATTGAGATTTCTTACCTTGAAATCTCAATTAAAGCTAGAAAATGTGAGTTTTAAACTCACCTTTGAATTTAATAGAAAAACCCAAATTTGTGAAGAAAGATTGGAGCTTGAAGGTGAAATCCTTTCTCTATTCTTATTTTGGTGAAGTTCTTCTTGAATTAACAGCAAAATTGAGTGGAATTGAGGTTTAAAAGGGAAAGCCATTGTTTTTGTTTCTCTCTATTTACTGTGTCTTTTGTTTTAGGGAGGAAAATGAGAAAAAAAAAGGCGCGTACACCTATTTCCTCTTTTCTAGATGGTTATAGAGAGAGTTAATGGATTCAAACCTTACCTAATAAGCCTAAGACTAATATACTTAGAAATTCCTATGTTATATACATATTTAACCTATTTAATCAATTTATACACTAGTTTTCTCATTTTTAACCAAATAAAATATCTACAACAAATTGTTTGCAATAAAATTGTTATTATATAAAAAAATAAAATTTATTTTGAAGATAAAAAGTTATTTTTATAAACAAAACCCTATCTTTGACAATATTTTACAAATTACACCATTTTAGTGTAAAAACACTATTTTTAATGCAATAACTTCAACAAAAACTACTTTCGTGTCAAATAAATTGCAATAAATCATCCTAACACTTTTTAATCGTCAAAATATTTTTTTTCCAATTAAAAATATTATTTTCCCCATATAACACAATTTTTTAACAATATTTACCAATATTTCCATTTTTAGTGAAAAATCACTATTTTCATCAATTTCAACCAAATAAAATTTATTTTTAAGTCTAATGAAATGTATTAAAATGTTTAACATTTTTATAACATTAATACATCATTCCAAGCCTAATTACACTTCTAGGTTTTATTTTCTTCATATTATTCCTTTTATTTCACAATAGAAGGCTAACATTGGAATAAATTTCCAATATTACTAATTAATTAAAATTAAACCATCACAATTATTTATTTTCAATCCAAATCCACAAATAAAGTTTTTCAAACTATATGCCATTCATTTACACTTTTTTTCAACCATCAAATGCTGAAACAGGCTTCAAATAAAATAATATTATTTATTTAAATTTCAAATCCCAAATTATATTCATCAAGATATTGTTTATATAAAATAAATAATATAATCCCTCATTTTATTATCCAATTTATTTTTAAACACAATATTAAATTATAAGTTGCATTACAATTTAATATTAATAGTAATCTCCAAAATCCCGGGTTGTTACAGAATCCTCCCCTTAACACAATTGCGTCCTCGCAATTTCTAGTGGAAAAGGCTGTAAACAACACAAAAATTCAATCGACAAAGGATAAAAGACATGCTCAAAACTCAAACCATTCATACTCTCAATATAGAATGGTAGAGAGAAACAAGGAAAAACTCACTTGGTTAATCCAATGGCCCATCAAATGCTAATATAGTGATTAGCAAACCATCGAATTTTCCAAGTAACTCGAAAGAATTTCGAAGATATCCTGTCTTCGAATCAAAACTCACTAAGATGCTCAACAATTAATCAATCGAAAATGATTGATTTCACAAAACTTTATGAATATAGTCGGGATCAAACTCAATTAAACCCAAACTCTATGCAATAAAGAAGATCATCAATAAGATTTTCCACATAAATATACGGAAAGAACATCCTCGCAACAGGATAGACACAATACACAAGATTGATAAATCACAAGATGGCTTCTCACAAGGCCACCAATTCGAACGACCATGAAAAATGCACGTCGTTAGTAATAGCTCAAAGATAGAATATACTCAAGAACAAGGATATAAGCTCGAATTATCTTTTAATCCAAGATATTTAGAATTTTTAAATCTTAACATCTTTTAAATTTTAAATCTCAAATTTCAACATTTGAAAATTTTCAAACTTTTTACTATATTACTTAGTAAGTTATCTAAAACTCAAATTAAAAGTCCAAATTTCTTCTCTTACTTCAAAATTAATTTCCAAAGAAATTTGCAAATCCATAATAATATTCCTCAAAATAAATTAAAGTTTTAAATTCTCTTTACTCTTTTTGTTAAACCACTTAAATAGTTTAAAAACAATCTTCAAATTCTCTTATAACTCTTCTCTTAAAACATTCAATTTATATATTATAGATTCTAAAATCTCAAAATATACTTCCGATGAAGCACAGCTCAAAAATAATCTCATTTATATTCTCACCTTTATAATTTAAAAATAAATAAATGGCATTCCCTCGCCATTGAGTCTCTAATAAATAAATATATCTGTTGGCTGCAGAGTTGACCGAACGATCAAAACCGCCTCGCCACTCTATTACTCGTCTCTAAAATCAATGGCTGTATTACCATTCAAAAATAAATTTAATCTAATTATTATTTTTCAAAATCTCAATTTTTAAAACACAAATCATCATGTCTGATTGCCTCATCATAGCATTTAGCAGATTCCTATCGATAACATTGATCAGGTGTATGGACTAGAACTCTTAACTACTTGATGGATAACCCAACACTCTCAAATTATTTCTATAAAATAAATACTACTCATGTAAATATATTCTCAAAATATTCTTTGACTTTTTTTTTAAATATCTCAAAGCTTATTTTCTCTTTAAAATTCATATTTATATAGCTTCAAGAGTTAAACTAAAGAGCATTTAGAGAATGCATCGAGATATTCACAGAATACTCGATTCTCAAAATCATCAAAAGGAGATAGAGTGTTCGTCAATCTTATGATGTCACGAGCCACTCACAAAAATCATCAAGATACAGCATAAGCAAGATATTCTTCTCAAAGGAGAAGAAGCACACGATCCACGAATAACTATTTCAAATGGATTAATGCTACAAAGGATAAAATTGATTGAGTATCTGAAAAGAACACTCAAATGAAGCTGGATGATAAACTCAACCAAACTCGAACAATCTAGAAACTCACCTCATTCCTCAGTGGATATCCTCGTGGAAGGATAACCGAAGAGCCAAGAGCCAGGAATAAGGTTACCTCAACACTCAATTGCCCAATTAGATGTCAAATCCAAATGGACTCAAAAAACGCAACAAATTCAACATTACTGGAATTTGAGATATATCATTAACATATCGATACTCAAGGGTGAATACAGAAACTTCGGAATCATCATTAACATTCCAAAGTGACATAAATAATAAACCAATCAAAATAGGAAACCTAAATGTACAATAGGATCTATAAAACAAAGGATTGGACTTAATATCAGATAAGTCAGTCCATCTCAAATCAAATACATCTCAAGATTATGAGTAACAAACAATACTCACAAAAGCAACATCAAATAAAAATCTCAGAATGTTCACGGTGAGCCAATCTTTGTGGATCCCCTCAATACGATTCACAACTCTCAAAGGAGCACAACAAGAATACTCAAAGGAATCAATAAGCTTCATCAATACGAACTCACTCGCATCGACAAAAATAAGAATAGAATAATCCCAATTAAGATTTTATATAAGATAAGATGACATCAAACTCTATTATAGAATACTACGGAATAAAATATATCTATATTTCTACACATATTCCATCTCAACAATCCCAAAACTCAAAAAAAGAATCAAGGCTCGATTCGAAAACAAGCTTGAATAAAGGACAATGATTCACTCGTATTGTACTTCGTTGTATCATGATATACGCACTGTTCTGTGTTTATTCTACTTTGTTCTGACCACAGCTCTGATACCAAGCTGTAACGCCCCACCCTGAGACCCACCTTAGCAAAGAGAATTAACAAGTAATTCTATCTACTATAGCAGAGAATAGGGCTAGTTAAGGGCGACCATCTATAATTTTGTCTTAAACATCTATTGAATACGTCGATAAATTCAATATAATTTTTTCAACTCAAGTGGATCGACATACCCAATAAATGCTTAATCCAAAACTATAGGTGGCTAATGGATCTATCAGAACAAAATACAATAACTGAATGTAAATCACATCACAGAATAGTAATCTGTAGGATCTAGATCAACCCTAGAGGGGGGGGTGAATAGGGTTATAGCAAATGTTCTCGAATTAAACACAGAAATATAATAGCAGAAATAAATATGCTGAAAAGTAAATCACACACAAAATTTACCCAGCTTCGGCAACCCCTGCCTACTGCTGCATTCACAGATTTCTATTAGAATTAAATAGTATCACGCTTACAAACACTCTACTAGACTCGCAGACCCTTTTGCTCCCGCTCACAAACACTCTACTAGACTCGCACACCCTGCTCCCGCCTATAGAGTTTCGCTCACTCGCAAACACTGCTCCCGCCTATAGAGCTTTGCAAACTCGCACTCCCTGCTCACTGAACTAATTCTAAATAGACAATCTGACACTACCTAATCCCTAGGTGGTGATTTACAGATTCTTCGACTCGAAAAGAAAAAACAACTTCAAAAATAACACCGGAGCAAAAATTAAACTACAACCTGAATGCGTGATTTTTGCTCAAAATAAAATAACTAAAAAAGCCCTTTTTTTAATTGAACCCTTAAATAAAAACTTAAGCCCTTTTATAAATAATACAGGCCGGCCCACTTGATTTTCACCGTCCCCTTTTCTTTTGCTTGTGAAAAATGTCGGCCTCTTATTGTCGAATTAGGGCTTCGGCTTCTTTCTCGAATTAGGGCTTCGTTCTGATGATTGATTACTGTTGCTAGCTCGATCTCTGATGATCTTTCTCGTGTTCGTTCTCTGATGACCGAAGACTTGCGTCGCTTGTTCTCTGATAATTGATTCTTCGAGATTGCAAATTGTTTGCAGCTGCTTCTCTTGATCGAGTTCACTAAATTGCGGTATGTATTACTTTCGTTACTGGTTCAATTACTTGCTTTAACTTGATTGCACTTGATTGGACTCGATGGCCGATGATGATGAATTGGGATTGTATTTATATGAATTTGAGACACTTGAATTCGTTCGAATTAACTTGATACTTTCCTAAATTCTTAATTGCCTGATGCGCACGTCTTTCCTGATTTTGTTACACGTGATACTCACGGCTTTCCTGATATGTTTTAACTTGATAATCACGGTTTTGAATTGAGAGCGTTCGATCCTTCTTGTAACAGATACTTTCCCTTTTTAATTTTGCTGACTATTTCAAAGATTACAAATTTGAGTTTCATTAAATTCAGACTTCGGTTTATTTTTAACTTCGAGCATCTCTGCTGCATACTTTACTCGGTCGAGCTCATCCCCATTCTGTAGATCTGAACTTTGCATTTTATACAAAAATATATGCTCAATATCTTCTGTTCATCTGCATGTTTACTGTGACGTTGGTCTTCATGTACTTGTTTCATGTTGCAACTGACTTGTGTCTGCATTGTTGATTCAGAACTTCTGTTCATGTCGGCACTGGCTGTAGTTGAGTTGATACATTTGTCAGTTCTACATTTGTGTCACTTTGATGTTGTGTATGTGATGCATTCATTACTGTAATACTTGTCTTGGTTGAGTTTGTTGTTACAGTATCACCCATTACTCCACTTGCATTGCATTTGTGATTGATGCAGTTTTGACAATTGGTCATGTTGCAGTATTCATTGTTGTTCTCACTGTGTTGCATTTGTATCACTGGAAAACTTGTGTATCTTGTAGCTTTCATCACTGGTGCATGTATATTTCTTCATGTTGCCTTCAGGTCTTCACTGCAGTTTCATTATGACTGCTCTATGTGTCTGCACTTGTGAACTTTCACTGTGTTGTCTCTGACCTGAGCATGTTTTTATTGAGTTGCCTCCTGTACTTGCAGTTTGGTCCATTGAGTTGTTGCAATTGAATTCAAGTTTCTTGTACTTGTGCACTGTTGCACTCTGGTCTGTCCACTGTAGTTTGTGTCTTGCCACTGACTTGCTGTTTCGACATGAGTCCACTGTGCATGGCCTTGGTTATATTGATTTTGGCCCATATCTGATCATCTGCACTTGTGTATATTATTGCTGTTGTCTTCATTGCCATTGAGTTTTGTAGCTTGGTGTCATGTTTGCTTTGAGTCTGCAACTTGTAGCTGAACTTGATTTGTGCCTTGTCCATACTCATGTGTTCATCCCTGTAGTATATGTTAGTGATACATTTTGGAGTTGATTCATGTTTGATGGCATTTCTTTTATGGTCTTTGTTGTTGGCATTGTCTTCATGCCTGACTTGATTCATTTGTCTTCATTTGGTGATTTGCACTGCTACACTGTTGCATACATTTGCATTGTATATATTCTTGGATTTGAACTGCTATATTGGTTTAAGTTGCACTATACTTTGTGCTACTGCCCTTGTGTCTGGTCTTTTCATTCATATTGCAACTGCACTCATGATGGCTGTTCATTTGTATTCTGGTCAGTCTTGTACTGTCCACTGCCCTGTAATCTTGAGTTGTAGTGAGCTCGACATTGTTGTTTACTTTACCACTGACTTAATGTTGCATACATGTTTGTTGCAGTCCCTTTTTGCTGTTGCTATCCACATTGAACTGCCTTTGATGCACTTTTGAACTTTGTTGCAACTTGACACTGTTGATCTCTGTTGCTTACTGTTACTTTGTGCATTGCCTTACTGACTCGAATCCTTTCATGTTGTGCTTGCACGCTTGCTATTTTTGGCTGCGCACACGAGTTGGCGAGGCAGTGCACACGTGTATGAATGTACACGTGTGTATTGCAGCCACTTATGGTTACATGTCCCTGTAATATCTATATGCACGACTTTGTGATGAAATCAAGTGTGAATGATGACGAACAACCCAAATAACTGAGGCAAAACATTTTTTCAAAAATCGTATTTCATTTTATATTGCAAAAATATTTCTTTTTCAATTTTACTGCGTTAGTGAATATTTTTGCAGATTTCTCAGATGCTGAATTCAAACTGGAATGCAGTTGAAGACAAAATACGAGTGTGAGTGATATGTAGTGAGGTTATCAATGTAAAAATATTTGTGATGTAATCGTGATGTAATCAGAAATGTATATGTATAGTGAGAGCATGAATTTGTACTATTCAAGATTGTAATAAATATTTGTTTGAATAAAATTTCTGTTTGAATTCAAAATCTGTGTAACTTGTTCTGTTTGAATTCAAATTCAAATTCTGTATAATTTGTTTTATTCAACAAATATATATTTAATCCATGCAAAACAAAATAGTACATAACCAAATACATTTAAATGAATATATATATTTATTATCATCAAACAAAAACATATAGGCGCATATTCAACAATCTCCCCCTTTTGATGATAACAAACATATATTTAAGATTTTGACCGTGTTAAATGTATTTGATTAATTATATACTTTAATTGCTCCCCCTATTTAAATGCTTTCTCTCTACATGATGCTCCCCCTACATATATGCATACAAATAGAAATATATTCAAATAAGCCTAGATGCATATGGGAAAATTATTTGACCTTTGCTTAATTCTATTTGACAAAATCTTAACTTTTCTCTCCCCCTTTTGTTATCAGCAAAAGAATAATAGTGTTAGAGAAAATTAGAGATAAAGTGATCGATATTAATCCAACATTAAACTCAAATTGAATATAAATAGTAAACTTCAATAAGAATCAAGCAAAAACCATAACTACCCTTGTTAGGCGCATATTCCACTTTTAGAAATGATGGAAATTGATGTTCATATAATATCATACAGTTGAATCTTCTTGTGGTATTTATATCAGGAATTTGAATATCTACTAATCATGCATAACCGTTAGGACTTTTAAATGAGATTAGTAGTATTCGAATTTAATTTAAAAAAAATGAAATCAAGTATCTTCTAACCACGCATGACCGTGAGGACTTTTAAATGGGATTAGAATCAACTTGTCTATTTAAACAATTTAATTTTGATATGCGTTCCATACATGCATAACCGTAAGGACTTTTAAATGAGCATGGAAGCACATAATAAAAAATTCAAGTAATTCACCCATGCATAATCGTGAGGACTTTTAAATGAGAGTGAATACTTTGGATATTTATTTATTTATTTAAAAATATGACATGAAAAACAAATGATTCCTGATTATAGTACCACATATCGACAAACTATATTGAATATTTGATAAACCATGGTCGATAGAAATAATGATAGATATAGAAATGGTCATGGAATCTTTACCCAACAAAAAGTTTTATAATTCTTGTTTTAATTCCTAAAGAAATTTTCCAAATATACTCTCTTGAGTAATGTATGTTAAATATCAACACTCATCACTTTTTCAATCACTATTTATCTCTTTGATAATTAGTAGGGAGTCGGATCAGTCAAAATTTGTCATTTAAAATCAAATAAAATTAACTTATCTGAAAAAATGGTCAAACAATTATTTTCTCGAAGGGGTTATATGAGAAAAAAAATTCTGCTAAATGAAAAATTATTTCAAGTGAAAAATATGCAGATATTTTCTTTGAAAAAAAACGATGCAGCAAATGAATAAATCACGTTCAACTCGTAAGTTTTCTATCAACTAGATTACTAGTATGAATTGCATCTGAATTTCTTTTTCAATCCAAAATATCACTAACTGGATTTGGTAAATCAGACATGAAGTATGTATCAAAAATTTCAAACCCAATTTTAGCAACAATTTAAATGACATTCTTTGGATTTTGAATTGAAGCCATGTTCACACTCAAACAAATATCATGGTGTTAATTTCAGAAAACCATAGGATGAACAATTATATTCATGAGTAATCAATAGTCAATCAACATCATAATTATTTCAAAAACAATTTCTTGAAGTTTCAACAATTTCTTAAAATCCTTTTTCACATGAATTTGAAATCGTGCAAATTTACAAGCAGTGACCAAAATGTCAAAATATATTTAAGTGTAGCATGAGTAATCAAGGATCAATAAAATACCATCATTTGACCATACATATTAAGTTCAATGATGAAAGGATGGTTGGTCTACTTTTAAGCACAAATCAAAGTAAGGAAAAGTCAAAAGAAAAATCATATCAATAAGTCAGAATTAAAGACATCACATCATTCTCGCAATTTTGGCTGATTTAATTCAGAATATGGTGCAGATTATCACATTTAATATACCTTCACCTGTTTTACCTTTACGATAATTTCTCGTGATTGCCCATTGTGATTCTGACACCTTTATATTAGGCTAAGGAACTTTGCTTTGTTGCCCGTTGTGTTTCTGGAACAGCCAAAATCCAGAGAACACCGTCGTCGTTCCTTAGCCTGCCACCACACCTACACGATGAAAGATTTTTGTGACCTATTTCTAGGTCCATGATTGTTAGTGGCAGAAACATTATGAATAAACAAATATTTATTTAATCTATGCAAAACAAAATAGTACATAACCAAATACATTTAAATGAATATATATGTTTATTATCATCAAACAAAAACATATAGGCGCATATTCAACATAATCAACATCATATATATACATATACCTTGATACACGTTCAGTACAATACAATATGAATACAATAAAGGTGGTACACGACCACACCATATACATCAAATCAAATGTAAAAACATCAGAGTATGCGGAAGAAATAAACTACAAGCAAAAGAAGAGATGATATCCAACATCAACTTCAAGCTAAGTCCAATAGATGATACCTGAAATAACTCGGTCTGACCCGAGTGAAAACAAACGGGTGAGGCTAGCTAAAATCATCAGTTAAACAGAATAATCGATAAAAATAAGTAGGTGAACGCTATGGTATCCTTTTTCTTACAGGATTCAATGCCTTAAACCGGGTTTCAACATCATAGGAAAGGACAACATCTCTTCTTGGCAAATAGAAGAGATAATGGTGATAAAGTCATATTTAAGTGGCATAACTGACACTCAAGAAAATAGAACATCGGCGAGCAAAGTTTTAAAGATAAGATTCAATAAACATCGCTTTCTCCACATATCAACGACGGTATAAAGGAATATGGATAATGACTTCAAATGATTCAACTATCTTCTTAGAAGTGGTTGTCAATATAAAAATACATCAAAGGTACATATCCTTCATACATAGAATAAAACGCATATGGATGTGCCTCATCTCATTAGCACATCCCAAGGATCATTCAAGGAAATATAAAACCCAATCATAAAAGAAACATTATACTTATTCATACCTCATCTCATCGGTATGAATATAGATACATCTCAAATCCATCACTAAAACTCATCATAAAAGATTCTTCATAATCATTTATACCTCATCTCATCAGTATAAATTTATAAATATATCTCAACTCCATCTTAACATCAAGAGTCTATAAAATCATCAAATCATCGATCCATAATGCAAATAACTCAATCAAAGAGTAAAATCATAAATGATTTCACCATATATATATGTATATGTATATACATCTCATCTAGGACTAGGTTATCAACATAATAATCATATAAAGACGGTGAAGTCTAAAACATCCAAACTCAAAGAAATCCCGAATTGGCCAGATCCTCGATTGCATGCCGAAGCAATGCTACGCGCGCTTCATCTTGACTAGTACTACTATTTGATACCATAAACATCGTGATGACTGGAGTCGAATAACATCTTTACATCGTGAACATCGTGAATGACTATAGTCTATAACATCATAATGACTCCCAGTCACAAAGACCCGAGTTAATAACATCGTGATGATCGGAGTAGCAACTACATCGTGATGACTCCAATCGAGTACTCGCGGTTTGTAGTACTAATAAACATCGTGAATGTATCTCAACTTCTCGGATAGGAACCCAATAGGTGTTAACATACGTCCCATACCATACGTTCGCACCATACGGTTTAATAGCCGTTAGTTAGTACTACACTAGTAAAACATCATAAACATCAGAAAAATATACTCAGCCTCATTTCATTGGCGAGTAAATACGATACCATGCTCGTCCCATCTCATTGACGAGTACTAGTGACATCGTGACTTGTCTCATCTCTTCGACAAGTAAAAATTATCATAATACATCTCAACATCGTAAAATCATCATAAAAAAGCTTATCTCATCTCATCTCATCGGCAAGTTGTAGCGATCCTGACTCGGCCTTCGAAAATCGGCACCGAATAGGACACTCGTATTCAAATGCCACAGATCCAAACGTCGAATCTGGTGTGCTGGAGCTTATAACACCATTAAGTACAACACAGCGGAAGAAATGAATATCAATATATATAACACTGATACAATAACAGACACAACATCTGATATAATATGATACAACATATATCGATACAATCACAGATACAAGACACAGCGGAAAGAATAGATGACACCAGCAGTGGAATAAAAACTCCAAAGAATGCATCCCCAAATCCAATGCTCCAATCCAAAGTTAGCTCGAACTAACATCATGTTTCACATGGATAAGCAAGTCTTGTCCTGATCCAAAGACTGGACTAACGCCAGATAATCTACTAAACCTGACTATCTGAAAAACCCAATTCTCGACTGCCCGTGTGGAAAATTTTGGGCACCTAGAGTTTAAGAAAGGAATAATAAACTCCGAGTCAGTCATGGGACTGGTGTGAGTAACAAAAACAGTTTGGTCTTTTAAAACTGACAACAAGAGAATTTAAAATAAATCCGCAATGCTTTTTAGAAAATGAAACTACCATAAGGCCTCCCACCGCACACACCATGCAAACGCAGAATTGGAGGAGATTCGTCCTTATGATAGTCAAACATGCTTGATGCGAGAAAATTTCTTTGATATTATTATTATAAGTGCACAGTGTGGAAAACATTTCGAAAATATAATATAAATCTTAGCCAACATACGACCATTATCGTATGCCTACTATAGCTACCATGTTCAATAGCAGGTTACCGCCACATTCCATGGCAGGTTATACAACTAAAACCGTACATGGCTCGTATTTTTTCATTTGGATTTCCAACAAATGGTCGGGCTAAGGAACTTCCCACTGTCCATGGGTACGGCTCTGGCGGGATGTCCCGAGAACCTAACCGGATCTCTGCCAACACAAGGTCGGGTTACCTCTGTAACTAGGTAACTACTTCTCAAGCATGCCACCCCCGGTCCCAAAGGACCTTTATTCGAGGCGCCTCTAAACCACAAAGCAACAACCACACAGAAAATGAGATTGAAGCCTACCACATAGGTAAATATCTGGGCTCCATACCATGATACCACCCTTTACCAGAAGGGAATGACACACCCTAAAGGGCGCGACCCTCATAACCTTGCCGCATCTTTCCTGTTTCGACCATTTCCGGGTTGTGAGGTCCTGATGCAGTCTCGTCCACAAAGCTATGCTTTATACAAAAGCCATGCTTTGATCACAAATGGTCAACAAATGATCATCAATACACAGTGGCACTCAGCATGCCACACTACCAAATTGGGAATATATCGTTGATAACCTTCAACTACATAACCTCTGAGCTCGTACGTCTCAGAGAAGGGTGTTAAGCTAAGGGAATAAATTCTCCGCCACCAATAGATATGTATTTAAAAGAAATTTGCTTTATATCTCAAAGTGTGGTGTCAGACATATAACCATACAAGTCTGTTCCGGGTTCGAACAGAACCGAAGGCACTTCCGAAGAAGCCCTTGCAAATCCGGGTATTCACAATCCCGATCGGACTTCCCATCACTTAGGGAGAACTCTATACCGGAGCAACTCAGCGTAGAGTCAGTCGATAGGTTATGCTATCGTTCTCACAATTACCCGGTCTTCACCACCGGTCTTCAAATGCTATCTATAACGACGTATCACTATTCGGAATGGGTTATATGACACAAAGGTCCTCTCCCGGCTAAACGGAATAATGAGCACAATATTTAAAAACATATGGATATGGGATTTCAGTTAAGTCACAACTGATAAAATCCAAACTTTCTTTTGAATGGTTAAACAAATTACCATTTCAAATCTTTTAAACAAAAAGATGTATTTCACTAAGTTCACCCAATTTCACAAAGATCCATTTACGGATTCCAAAACAATTTTCATTTCAATTGGATTAACTCATTAAATATTTAAATTAAAGATTTAGCTTATAACTTTGAACCGTTTCCATTACTTGGAAATCATTTTCATTTCAACTAGAAATCCTTTTAACTCAAATTTGAAGTTCATTTCTCATGTGAAAGCTTTTATTGTTTTGAAAGAAAAAAACAGTTTTCGTTTTGGAAGAATCCAATTTTATTTGCACGAGTTAAAGCCTTTGAATTTAAATTCAAATTCCCAAATTAATATCTTTAAAAGGTTTAACCCATATAAACTCGTATAACATCTTTAATCCCTCGATTCAAATCATAGGATTCAGTTTCAAATATTGAATTCAAATTTAAATCAAATTATTTAAATTTCAAAACTTTATCATGTTACTCAAAAATAATTTTTTATCTTTGAAATTCCATTTCCAAAACTGTTTGAATTCAAATTGTCTATTTAAGAATCATTTCAAAATTTGTGACTTAATCGATTTCCTCGTGAAATCCATATTCGTGTGTGTATAGTGTGGTATAGGGGTTTAACACAATAGTGCAACATCATCAACATCACATATCAAAACACAGAAATATAATTAATAAGAGGCATAAATTATAACGCTTATCGTTCATTCACAGATTCACAGATAATATACAAATGTATCACAAATAAATGAATAAATTACACACAGCTCAATCCATAGAACAAAATATCACAGATCAGATAGGACAATCAATTCAATACAATCATTCATAAGTAAGGTCAAGCATTCAATAATCATTTATAACCAGGATTAATTAATTGTTTAATCCTAATTAATTCAATTTATTTCCAATTAAATTAATTACTTATGAATTAATTATCCAATCCTGATCAATTAATTACAAATCATTTGATATAAATTAATTAATCAATTACCTTAATTAATTAAATTGTTCTTAATTAATCACATTAATTAAATTAACCTTTGAACCAATTACATAATTAATTAACCCCTTAATTAATTATTTTAAGACATTAATTACTTACCATTAAGCAACCATCCCATAATAATTAATCATTAATTACCAAATTATCTAATGATTTTCTTAAATTAATTAAACTAAATTAATTAACTTTAATTAATCAAAATATCCAAAATTAATTACAATAAATAATTAATCCTTAATTACTTTCATTAAGTAATTACATTTAAATAATTTACAATTGATTATCTAAATTAATTAATCTAATTAATTATCGAAATTAATCACATTATTAATACTTAATAATCCTTAGTTAATTATCTTCATTAACTAATAACATTCCTTAACTACTTTTAATTAATTTCTAATTATAATTTAATCTAAGTCATTGATTTATAAATTAAATAAATTATTCCTTAATTATCTTATTAGTTAATTCACTTAATTACCTTAAATATCTCTAAGGTAAAGTGTATTTAAAACATTACCCTTCTAAATTTAATTTCAAATTCCATTTTGAATATAAGATTCAAAATGATTATTCATTTACACATTAAACAATTTAAATATCAATTTACAAAGCTTAAAATAAATGTAAAGAACATTTATTATTTACATAGGAAACTTATATAAGGAAAAGCCTTTAACTCATTTACTTAATTTTTATTTAAAAATTAAGCTTTCAAAATACATTAATATTTTAACTTGCAAATTTAAGTTAAAACAAATCATTTAACTTTCCACTCAAAATTAAGAAAACCTTTATAAAAGAATTTTATCAAAATCAAGTTAAACATTTGTTTGAAACAAATATACTTTTAAAAAGCTATTTAATTTAAACTTGTTTAAAACACATTCAAATTTAAAACTGATTTAAATTCCTAGATTTGGATTCAAAGAGACTTGAATCCATATTTTAATTTTGATTTAAACTTTATTTAAAAACCCAAATTTCATTTTAAAACTGTAACAGCCCGCAAATCCATACCCTTTGAGTCAACACTATTCTACCTAAATCAACTCAAGTTGTATAGAAATACGAACCATTTGGTTTAAAGAAAAAGAGGTAGAAGAAGAAAATAGAAAACAATATCAGAATCTAACCATCGCAGCGGCCTAAAATAATAGAAAATGAATGATCTTTACTCAAAATCAAATATATCTGTTTATATATTACATCATCAGAGTACATCGATCAATGGCTCAACAACAACATACAAATGGATACACAGCAACTCAATCACAGCGGAATATATATAGAACAAGTACAGATATGCGTATCGTCCTCCAACTCGTCTCCTGAGCTCCACAGCATCACATCCTGTATTCTATAATACTCGGTCTGACCCGAGCATTACAGTTAAATAACACCCGAGTCAGTTTGGAATACCAGCGTGAGAAAATCACACCCAATTGATTATTAAAGTTTCAAAAATCCTTTGAAAACAAAAGCATCTCGTAAGACCACGCCACAAATAAACAGGTCGGGTTTTTACCTTACGATAGCTAAAATAATTTTTATAGAAATCCTCCGATATTATAATAGGGTCTATATACAAAAACTTATAAAATAGCGGAAATTGTTACATGATTAAATTCCAGCTACTAGCCACAGAGTGGGTAATACAAACAAAACTCGTACAAGGCTCGTAGGGAGAATGGATTTCCAACTAATGACTAGGCACTGGGGTACCACCTGTCACAGTATGGGGCCTAGATCACCGTACCGAGGATTACTCCCTTCATCCCCTGCAACACAAGACCGGAACCATTTCTTACTAAATAGTCCCGAACAAGATAAACCCCGTGGTTGGCGCGACCAACCACCCACTAAGCCGAAATATATAAAAAGGGACATCTAGACAGGGGAAATATCTTGTCCTGCTTGGGCATGACCCACCTAACCTTGCTGCATATCCCCTGATTTTCAGTCATTCCCGATTGATGAGGCTTGAGGCTAAGCGTTACCTTTTTAGAACGTTTCACTTAGAATGCCCATCGCCCTCTTGACGATATTCCGAAAGCATTCGTCCATACAAGTCTGTCCCGGGTTCGAACGGAACCGAAGGCACTATTCCTACTACATCCATTTTGGAAATATCCTCAGGATTAGTAGCGACTAGCCCTTGCACTTCACTGCTCCATCTTCGAATCCAAAATCGTTTACACGAAACTTACAAACCGGATCGAAGTGGTTTTTGAGAAATAAATCTCGATCCCGGTCTCTTCGAAACGATCAGCGCATTTGGCCAATATTGATAGTCGGTTATTTAACTATCAATTAATATTCACAAACAACCATCAACCAATAAATAATTTTCCAAATTATTTATTAATCTCAAAATTATCTTCATAAGATATATTTCTATTTTCAATCCTTTGAAAACAGTTTCAAAACCATCATTCTTTTCAGAATCAACTTTTCCAAATATTTTCTATCACCAAGCACAAAACTTGATTTTAAAATAATTTAAAACACTTATTTTAAAATATACTTTAAAACATTTAAGTTAAAATCACTTTAATAATTTGTTAAAAATACATACTATATGAATGTTTGAAATAAGGTTATAAAACTAGATTTCTACTTTTAAAACAAAATACTAAGTTACTTCTTAATAATTACTGCTAGAATAGATTAAAGAAAATACTTACTTTAAACTTTAAATAATAGAAATAATAAATTTTTCAAAACTTGCTTTCTTTAAAAAAACAGCTTTACAACATTTAATTTATATTTACAATTTTACCTTTTAAAACATGTACTTGGCCATCCAGAGAAAGTTCCAACTCAATCACTTAAATCAATTTCCCCGAAATTGATTTCCAATTTATTTGATTTGAAGTAAGTTTCTTTAATTACTCAATTCATTTTAAAAATTCATTAGTTACGGACTTATTATTATTGTTGTTATTTTCCGTTTGATTTTAAAACTTTTAACTAAAATATACGAATGTCAGGCTTTTTCCCATTTCTTCTTTATTCCTTAAGTTAAATCTTAAATATTAAATAAATGTTTGTTTTTATTAAATAATATCATTGAAGTTTCAAACTTCATTAACCTTCTGCTTATTCACAAATTTCTTTCCATATACAGAATTTTATTAATAAAAAGTGATACAAATGAAAGTTATCACATTCTTCCTGCAGTTTCCAAAACTTTAAGAATTATAGAATTTGGATAAGAAACGCAAAAGTTATGCACAAAATACTAGCTCAGGTTTGCATAAAACAACATGACAGCGATTTTGCAAGAGGTTTTTCAACATTTTAATCAACTAATTTCAGAAAATGATACAAATAAAAGTTATAGGACTTTCCGTTAACTTTCCAGAATGACCAAGATTGTCGAATTTGGATTAACGGTTCAAAAGTTATGACCATTTTACTAAAAACATTAAACTTAGCCTGAACTTATGCATTTGCAGGACAGCGACCAACAATTTCAATTTTAGCATAGAAAACATCAAAATCAGGCAAATTGAATATAGCAAAAGTTTTATCTTAGTTCCTATGCTTTCCGGAACATTAAAAATTTCCGAATTCCGATAAGAATTGTAAAAGTTATGGATAAAACAATTCTAAGATTTGAATTTCACAACTTATGTCATTTTATCTCGGGACAGCGATAAACAATTACAAATTTGGCCAAGATAACATCGAATTTTTGGAAAACTCAAAACATAAAAGTTTTAGAAAAAAGTCTAAGCTTTCTGAAACATCTAAATTTATCGAAATCGGATGAGGGATGAAGAAGCTATGGCCAATTTAGTTTCAGCCTTAAGCACAGAGCTAATATTGGTGTTGCTCTCGTGATTACAGTAGATAGGTTCAATTTTGACATAGCTAACGTCCAAATTACAGAAAACACAAAACATAAAAGTTGTAGCACATGAAATAAGCTTGTCAGAACATCCAAGAAATCGAAATTTCATTAAGGATTGAGAAAGTTACGGTTAAATTACTATGCTGCGTTTTTGATAGAACCGAGCTATTTTTACTTATAACTATCATTTCTTCAAGAATAACATGAATACTAGAAATTTAAATAGGTTTTCTCACCTTAAACTTGTGTATTTGACTTGACTCTTTTTCCTTAGCTTTCTCCAAGCTTTTTCACTTTATCTTACTTTTGTTTTTGCTTTTTGAAAGTATCAAAATGAGTGAACATTTCCACCCTTTATATAGAATTCTTCAAGGCTAGTTTGGTAATTTTAGTTTTGGACACTTGTCTTCTTCTCTTTGCACAAGTTTTAGAATGTTGACACATGTCTACTTAGGTGTCTTAAGATGTTTCTACACATGGACACATGTCCTTCATTTTTTTATGCAAGCTTTATTTCATGACATATACCTTATTTGGTAATCATTTAAGGTGTTCTAGAAGTGTACACCTAAGTGATATATGTGTCATAATTCTATTTCATCTTAAGATAGGTGTATGGTCCATATTATGCCACTTATCCTATACTTATACATACTTATACCTTTTGTATTATTATAAATATAAATACAATAGAGATGGTGTATACAAGAAGCTTGACTAATTAAATTATTATCAATTAAATTTTTAGCGTGTTTATATATCGTACACTCACACACTAACTCTGATCAAAACGAAATTTGAAATCCGATAATAATTCAATATTACGGACCCAATGGAACTGGTTTCGTCGAATTCCGAGACTGTGCCTTGGAAGGTTATTTTTAAATTCAATTTAAACGATGAAATTTTCAAAACTGATCAAATCATTGTTGAATTTGATTTTAACACTTCTATCGTCTTCAACGTTATCAATATAAATTTTACAAGCCTTCAAATTATTTTTAACAGGCTTAAAATTCTAGATTCAACAATTTACCTAATTTCTAATTATTAAATTCTATTATTTAATTATCAATAAATAGCGATATTTGTATTTCAAGTTAAGATTGCTCTATTGAATATTTAAAATCAATTAAATATTCCGATTTTAAGTGCTCGAAAATTCCGGGTCGTCACATTCCTCCCCCCTTAAAAGAATTTCGTCCCCGAAATTACTAGTTAGGAAGAATGATCCAATACCCGTTTACCTTTCCCCAAATCCCAAAAATTTTCTAACTCCCAAAATTTTCGTAAAATTTTGGCAGAGTCTCCCCTGCACGGAGGAGCTTTCGCGATATCGTGATGCACACAAATATATATACATCGACCCACACGGTCGGAAATCAAAATATTTCACAATATAAATATCATTTCCCACATTTATTTGCGTAGGCGTACCTGTTTAGCAAATTTTAATAGCGAGCGGCTAATATTTTAGCATATACGCGCTCCAACTCTCTCGAACGCCTACCGTACCTGTACTTACTCAACAAACTCATTAGTTTTCAAAGATAGGAACACTTTAACAACATTTCCAATATAAGTATAAGCCAAAACATATCCATTTCATATCCTAACAACACTTTGCAAAAGTTCTTAAGTAAACCATACTTTATAACACGCACAAAGTTCCCTTTCTAATGCCAAATTCCATTTTATTTCACACAAAAGATTTACAAACCAGTTTCGCCATTCCAATTCATACTTTATACAATTTTTTGAATTGATTCACCAAGCAAATTTTATTTTCAATTTTCTACATTTGCATTTCTATTATGATTCACTTACATTTATACTCAAATCCATTTATTAAGATTTTAGCCCATTCTACTTTCATCCAACCAAACTTCATTTTACTTCACTTAAATGATTTACGTTCAAGTTTACCATATGCCTTACTTACATTTCTTTATTTTAACTTACATTCCCAATTTGATTTACAATCAAATTTTATTTTAAACTTGAGATATATGCATTTCTTTCATGATCTATTTCCATTCATATGCAAAATCACTTAATAACATTTCAATCCACTCCAATTAATTCAAAAACCAATTATTTGTTTACTTTAAACTATTTATCTTCATTTACCACAATTCGACAAATTTACAATGCAAATTTACATGTTATTCATGTAATAACCCATTACTTAAGCTTATAATATAAAAATTAATTTCCACTTAGATTCATATTGATTTATCAAATTCTGCATGGTTCACAATCCAAGTATTCTTATTCCATTTCAATTATTAAATCAATCCTTATTCTCACTTTTCAAATTTATTAATCATTTTAAGTTTATGTTTATTATATTATTATTATTACTATTATTATATATATATATATATATTTATAGTTATATAAGTCATTCCATCCTTATTTACAACTCATATATCCTTTCTTTCTCACAATAACAATCTTAAAAGTCATTTGCTTGTATCCAAATTTATTTTGCAAACAAATTTCATTTAAAGCTATTTTCATAAGCTTAAAATAACCATCTCATCATCTTTCTTAAATGATTTCAATTCCATAATATCTCAATTTGTTTCCATTTTAATTGATTCTTACCAAATCAAATCCTTTACAAATTTCAATCCAACTAGCTTATACAATCAGCTTAAGTTCAAATTAACAACATCTCATTTTATATTATTTACACCCTCACCCATCTTTAATTCATACTTTCTTATTCCATCACAATAATAAATTAAAATTCTCTTCACTTGCATTTCAATTTTTGCATCTAAACAAATTTATCCAAGACTACATTATTCAGCTTAATCACAATTACTTAATTTGCTTAAGCTTTCTTTAAAATATTTCCATTATCTTCTTATAAATCAAATTTTATTTTCATTTGATTCTCATCCAAATCAAATTCCAATCCATTTACAAACTTTAATGCACTTTGCCTATTTATTAAATCCATTTTAGACTTATTTTATTAGCAAAGAAACCACTTTAAATCATTTCACTCATTTGAATCTATTCACAATTCAAACCATCATTATTATAATTTAATTCCATTTTTCATTCACACTTCATTATTTGTTACCACAAATTTAAATCCCATACTACAGTTGGATTCCTATTTACTTTCCAAATTTTGATCAATTATCAAAATTCTATCCATTACAATACAAATCTCATTCAATTGTAATTCAATTTAGTCTCTAACCTAATCCATACTAGGTTTTTAATTCACTTCCTCAATTCATACTGAACTTATTTACAATACGACCATTTTCAAATGTTCTAAACAAGAACTAGGTTCCACTTAGCAAATTTAAATTTCACCCTTTCCTTTTCACTCCTTTAAATAGAATCTAAATTTCTTTCAATATTATTTATAACACAACTGAAATTAAATTGCAATTCTAGTATCCAAAACAAATTTCAGTTTTCTCATTCATAAGTTCAAGACTTATTTGCTAATTTAAGAACATCCACCTTTATATTCTCACCTTACGTTATTTCAATTTACATTTCATTATAGATTAAGTTTGAATTTACCATACCATTCAACTATTTCCCAATTGTGATTATAATTTCATTTTCTATTTATATAAGTTCACCAACTTATTTATTTCAAAGCTCATATTGCTCATTTTAATCCATCTACATCTTATAATCACAATCTCAGATTTTACATATATATGTATTACTGAATTCTTAGGGATACAAATCTCCTTTCACCTTAATCCTTTGCACATTTTAAACTCACAATTCCAGATTATAAGTATAATACTTAATAGCTCGTGGGTATAATCCATTACACAATGATCCATAATTTCAAAGCCAACTTACATTTCAATTTAATCCAAATCCATTTAATTCTAGGTCCAATTTATTTAACTTATCCCAAGTTAAATTCATTTTTCCATTCATTTCAATAATTTCATTTACCTCCATTTACCCAAATTAATTTTAATTTCAGGATTAAACTTTCATTCCCTTTCTTACTTAATATCAACTCTAATTCTTTTTAAATCAACTTTATTTACAGGTTATATAGTTGATTCATTTTAACTTTCACATTTCTATCCTAAACAGAATCTCCAGAATTCAATTTACCCGGATTTATTTCAAAACCAATTTGAAACAAAAATCAACAAATTCCCATTTGATATTCAAATCAAATTTCCAGATCTCTAAACAACTTAGTTATATCAAAACAATTTCTCCATTGTGAAGTTTCCAAAACACTTGTTATATCCAACAAGTCCCAAACAATATCATAACCAAGCACTTGTGAAGCAATCCGTCACTTTAGAAACTCGAAAATGAATTCTAACGATGTGGCCAGTATCATCAGGATTATTTTCCAGCGACTGAAGTGAGTTCCATGCTTCCTTACTTTTCCAAATGCAGTTCAAAACAGTTTTCCATTCAAACTTATTACCCAAATCAATATTCCAGTATACCCTTCAAACACCTTAGAAAACATTTCAGTCTTTCCCAGGATTTTAAATTTCCAAACTTTGTTTTCAATACATTTAAAACCCTTTTCAAAATCTCCGGAATTTAAATTCTGGTTTAGTTTAAATTTAGTTATTCTCTTTTGTATAATTTCTACTTACATAATTTATTTGATTATAACCATTTCAAATTTAAGATTAACTTTAGATTCTTATTTGATTTTTAATATTAGCAACCAAACATCCAAATATATATATAATGTCAGAAAATTATTCCTTTTATATCAAAATATAATTTTGGGTAAAATTATTTCAGTTACCCACTTTTAAAAAAAAACAATACTATGTCAGTTTATCTTGTTCAAGAGTTTAGAAACCCCTATCGATACGGTTGTACTTCCCGTACCGACCAGAATTCATAAACACTCAACCGATAAGTCAACACAGTATAAAAACAATTTTATATTCACTAACAAGTACGCTCTCATATCTATTAATACGCTCAACTCATTATAGAGTACTATCGACTCTGTTTAATGAGTAATTTCCCCACCAAAGCCTAGGTTGTCGCCAACCTAAGCTCTGATACCAACTGTAACAGCCCGCTAATCCGTACCCTTTGAGTGAACACTATTATACCTAAATCAACTCAAGTTGTACAGAAATACGAACCATTTGGGTTAAAGAAAAAGAGGTAGAAGAAGAAAATAGAAAACAATATCAAAATCTAACCATCGCTGCGGACTAAAATATAATAGAAAATAAATGATCTTTACTCAAAATCAAATATATCTGTTTATATATTACATCATCAGAGTACATCGATCAACGGCTCAACAACAACATACAAATGGATACACAGCAACTCAATCACAGCGGAATATATATAGAACAAGTACGGATATACGTATCGCCCTCCAGCTCGTCTCCTGAGCTCCACAGCATCACATCCTGTATTCTATAATACTCGGTCTAACCCGAGCATTACAGTTAAATAACACCCGAGTCAGTTTGGAATACCAGCATGAGAAAATCACACCCAGTTGATTATTAAAGTTTCAAAAATCCTTTGAAAACAAAAGCATCTCGTAAGACCACGCCACAAATAAACATGTCGGGTTTTTACCTTACGATAGCTAAAACAATTTTTATAGAAATCCTCTGATATTATAATAGGGTCTATATACAAAAACTTATAAAATAGCCGAAATTGTTACATGATTAAATTCCAGCTACTAGCCACAGAGTGGGTAATACAAACAAAACTCGTACAAGGCTCGTAGGGAGAATGGATTTCCAACTAATGACTAGGCACTGGGGTACCAACTGTCACAGTACGGGGCCTAGATCACCGTACCGAGGATTACTCCCTTCATCCCCTGCAACACAAGGCCGGAACCACTCCTTACAGAACAGTCCCGAACAAGATAAACCCCGTGGTTGGCGCGACCAACCACCCACTAAGCCGAAATATATAAAAAGGGACATCTAGACAGGGGAAATATCTTGTCCTGCTTGGGCATGACCCACCTAACCTTGCTGCATATCCCCTGATTTTCAGTCATTCCCGGTTGATGAGGCTTGAGGCTAAGCGTTACCTTTTTAGAACGTTTCACTTAGAATGCCCATCGCCCTCCTGACGATGTTCCGAAAGCATTCGTCCATACAAGTCCGTCCCGGGTTCGAACGGAACCGAAGGCACTATTCCTACTACATCCATTTTGGAAATATCCTCAGGATTAGTAGCGACTAGCCCTTGCACTTCACTGCTCCATCTTCGAATCCAAAATCGTTTACATGAAACGTACAAACCGGATCGAAGTGGTTTTCGAGAAATAAATCTCGATCCCGGTCTCTTCGAAACGATCAGCGCATTTGGCCAATATTGATAGTCGGTTATTTAACTATCAATTAATATTCACAAACAACCATCAACCAATAAATAATTTTCCAAATTATTTATTAATCTCAAAAATATCTTCACAAGATATATTTCTATTTTCAATCCTTTGAAAACAGTTTCAAAACCATCATTCTTTTCAGAATCAACTTTTCCAAATATTTTCTATCTCCTCTGAAATCACCAAGCACAAAACTAGATTTTAAAATAATTTAAAACACTTATTTTAAAATATACTTTAAAACATTTAGGTTAAAATTACTTTAATAATTTGTTAAAAATACATACTATATGAATGTTTGAAATAAGGTTATAAAACTAGATTTCTACTTTTAAAACAAAATACTAAGTTACTTCTTAATAATTACTGCTAGAATAGATTAAAGAAAATACTTACTTTAAACATTAAATAATAGAAATAATAAATTTTTCAAAACTTGCTTTCTTTAAAAAAACAGCTTTACAACATTTAATTTATATTTACAATTTTACCTTTTAAAACATGTACTTGGCCATCCAGAGAAAGTTCCAACTCAATCACTTAAATCAATTTCCCCGAAATTGATTTCCAATTTATTTTATTTGAAATATGTTTCTTTAATTACTCAATTCATTTCAAAAATTCATTAGTTACGGACTTATTATTATTGTTGTTATTTTCCGTTTGATTTTAAAACTTTTAACTAAAATATACGAATGTCAGGCTTTTTCCCATTTCTTCTTTATTCCTTAAGTTAAATCTTAAATATTAAATAAATGTTTGTTTTTATTAAATAATATCCTTGAAGTTTCAAACTTCATTAACCTTCTGCTTATTCAAAAATTCCTTTCCATATACAGAATTTTATTAATTAAAAAGTGATACAAATGAAAGTTATCACATTCTTCCTGCAGTTTCCAAAACTTTAAGAATTATAGGATTTGGATAAGAAACGCAAAAGTTATGCACAAAATACTAGCTCAGGTTTGCATAAAACAACAGGATAGCGAGTTTGTAAGAGGTTTTTCAACATTTTAATCAACTAATTTCAGAAAATGATACAAATAAAAGTTATAGGACTTTCCATTAGCTTTCCGGAATGACCAAGATCGTCGAATTTGGATTAACGGTTCAAAAGTTATGACCATTTTACTAAAAACATTAAACTTAGTCTGAACTTATGCATTTGCAGGACAGCGACCAACAATTTCAATTTTATCATAGAAAACTTCAAAATCAGGCAAATTGAATAAATCAAAAGTTTTAGCTTAGTTCCTAAGCTTTCCGGAACATTAAAAATTTCCGAATTCCGATAAGAATTGTAAAAGTTATGGATAAAACAATTCTAAGATTTGAATTTCACAACTTATGTCATTTTGTCTCGGGACAGCGATAAACAATTACAAATTTGGCCAAGATAACATCGAATTTTTGAAAAACTCAAAACATAAAAGTTTTAGAAAAAAGTCTATGCTTTCTGTAACATCTAAATTTATCGAAATCGGTTGAGGAATGAAGAAGTTATGGCCAATGTTTCAGTCTTAAGCACAGAGCTAATATTGGTGTTGCTCTCGGGATTACAGTAGAAAGGTTCAATTTTGACATAGCTAACGTCCAAATTACAGAAAACACAAAACATTAAAGTTCTAGCACATGAAATATTCTTTCCATAACATCTAAGAAATCGAAATTTCATTAAGGATTGAGAAAGTTATGGTTAAATTACTAAGCTGTGTTTTTGATAGAACCGAGCTATTTTTACTTATAACTATCATTTCTTCAAGAATAACATGAATACTAGAAATTTAAATAGGTTTTCTCACCTTAAACTTGTGTATTTGACTTGACTCTTTTTCCTTAGCTTTCTCCAAGCTTTTTCACTTTATCTTACTTTTGTTTTTGCTTTTTGAAAGTATCAAAATGAGTGAACATTTCCACCCTTTATATAGAAATCTTCAAGGCTAGTTTGGTAATTTTAGTTTTGGACACTTGTCTTCTTCTCTTTACACAAGCTTTAGAATGTTGACACATGTCTACTTAGGTGTCTTAAGATGTTTCTACACATGGACACATGTCCTTCATTTTTTTATGCAAGCTTTATTTCATAACACATACCTTATTTGGTAATCATTTAAGATGTTCTAGAAGTGTACACCTAAGTGATATATGTGTCATAATTCTATTTCATCTTAAGATAGGTGTATGGTCCATATTATGCCACTTATCCTATACCTATACATACTTATACCTTTTGTATTATTATAAATATAAATACAATAGAGATAGTGTATACAAGAAGCTTGACTAATTAAATTATTATCAATTAAATTTTTAGCGTGTTTATATATCGTACACTCACACACTAACTCTGATCAAAACGAAATTTGAAATCCGATAATAATTCAATATTACGGACCCAATGGAACTGGTTTCGTCGAATTCCGAGACAGTGCCTTGGAAGGTTATTTTTAAATTCAATTTAAACGATGAAATTTTCAAAACTGATCAAATCATTGTTGAATTTGATTTTAACACTTTATCATCTTCAACGTTATCAATATAAATTTTACAAGCCTTCAAATTATTTTTAACAGGCTTAAAATTCTAGATTCAACAATTTATCCAATTTCTAATTATTAAATTCTATTATTTAATTATCAATAAATAGCGATATTTGTATTTCAAGTTAAGATTGCTCTATTGAATATTTAAAATCAATTAAATATTCCGATTTTAAATGCTCGAAAATTCCGGGTCGTAACAAAAACTTTATGATTCAAAGTTCATTCGAATCTAGACCTCGTACTAGTTTTAAACTGGTTTAAATCTATCATCATAATTTAAATTCCATTTTAAATTTGCTTAAATTCAAATTGCAGACAGGTTTTTTTTCTAAAGAACTGAAGCAATACAAACTAACCCGAGACAAACCCCACCTGCTTCGAGTTCCAAGCCCCACTTCCTTGAGCCAACCACTCGAACTACTCGAGTAAGTCTCGAGTTCCTCACCCAGCTAACCTAACATCATCAGAAAAGAAAAAGGTGCACGGTGCATGTGCACGTCGCCAGCGATCAACTCCAGTAGCCACCACTTCATCGAGCACGTCGAAGTCCATCCACAATTCAATCTCCGATCGCCAGAACTCCATCACTCACGCAAAATCGAATTCGAGTATAAACTCGAAACCTGGAACACGAACAGGAAACACCACCCAAACTTGGGAACGCCGCCGTTCTCGAAATCCGGACCACCAGAAAATCCCAGACTCCGGCCAAGCCCTCGCCAACCTCCATGCTTCCTTTCCCTAGAGTTTAGCTGAACTCGATCAACTATCGGTGACGTACGAATCGAAAGCTTTAGCCTTGCCAAAATTTGGTTTAAAAATTTCAAGTGTTCACCGCCGCCGCCACGGCCATAAGACCACCATCCCACTATTTTTCCTCAACACTACATCCGTCCCTCCATCACCAGCAAAGACCCCGATCCCCACAAATCAAGGAATCACCAGGATTTCCCAAAAGAGTGAATTTTAATCAAACTCGAACTACTCTTTAATTCTAACTCTAAAAATTATGGTTTTTGCTTTAAAAATCATGTTAAAGTATGTGAATTTAGGTTATATACCTAAATCCATGAATTAAGAGATTTCAATTTTTCACTTATTTAAAGCTTTGCCAGTTTTCTTGATTTCCAAGGACGTTAACAAGTCGTTCGAACTTAAATAAATCTTAAATTTTGAGTATAGGCTATAACAAATAGTTTTGTTTTAAAATTTAAGTCCAATCAGTAAATAGAACAAGTGGAAAAGATTTTTGAAACAAAAGTCTTGTGTTTGGAAGTTTAAACAGAGGACTTATATTAATATCATCCTGCACACAAATACTTCCATCATTCAAATTCACTCAGAGAATCCATGTGTATACAAACAGTTATTCACAGATGTAAAAGCAACAAATTCATACCTTAAAAATAAATGAAAATATATGTTACTCACATGTTTTCCAGAAAAAGAACAGAGCTTGTTTGGAACAGGCTTTGAAACTTGCAAGCTGAAAACTTCTTTTTTAATCCTCTGTTTGATTTGATTTGGGTTGTTGTTTAAAGTTGAGGTTTTAAGTATGAAATGGTGTTTACTCAGATTCACTCAGCTTTGAAGGAAACGAACTGAAATGAGGATTGATATATAAGAAAGCAAGTTACAGGATGATTATTTTACTTGTACAATCATCAGAGATTTTTATTTATTTTTGGTGGCTAAGCAGACTTTTGTTTGTACAATTAAGAGCAGAGATTTTTTTCTTTGTATGTTGGCCAATAATCTTGCTTCGGTGGCTGCATTTATTATGTTTTTCTTGTTTTATAAGCTAATGCATATCTTTCTTTTGTTTTGTTTAAGTGTACATACATATTTATAAAAAATTTCTTGTTGTTCAAGCCTACTTACTTATCGTATTTGTTCATATTTGAATGTATTATATTTATCTTATGTATATCTAATTTAATTATATTAAAAATCCAAATACAAATTTATTTTCTAAGACATTTAAATTCCTATTTCAAATTCTATTTTCAATCTATTTTGTATACATATTTATAATCAAATATCCAAATTAACTCTCAATTAATTTAACTACAATTTTATATTAATTACCAATTATTTCACAACTTTTATTCAAAAATTAAATAAATTATCAAATTAAACTTAGTTAAAATCCAGGATCGTTACAGATTCCCCCTTAAAGAAATTTCGTCCTCGAAATTTGAAAGTAGGGAGACACAAAGATAGATGAAGAATGTTTCATCAATTTAAACTGAATATCTATTCTGCATTTGGCTTACCAAATCAGAATATCAACAATAAGAACGAATCTATTAACACTTCACAAAATACTCGGATTATTCGGATTTATGAAATATGCAAGGGCATTGGTTAGTCCGAAGGGATAACTAACCATTCGTAGAATATATCTGAACCCAAAAATCGACAGATATATGGATACAATTTCAAAACTTTTAGTTTAGAACTGAAGTATACCTATCAACCATAACAACCAAAGCAACCAATTTATCCAAACAAACAATTCTGACCTATTTGGAGTTTATGTCCCATGCAAATATATCAAATCTTCTTCCTGAATCTACTAGGAACCATTGAAGAATTGAAAAGAGATGCTGAACAAAAGAGATTGATAGATGAATTCAATCTCTATAATTTCTCAAATATGGATTCCAACTTAGATCGGAACACCCCAAAGTACATACCAACTTGTCCCTCTTCGGACTTCGATCTACCCAAGAAATTACAATAGAATCTCAAATTTGGTTTAAACGAAATGGTTTTATCGATTCAATTCAAATTTAACTTCATATTCTATTAATCAATTTAACTCAATTTAAAATTTCCAATTTATTTAGAATTTTCAATTCCAAATTTCCAATTCATTAGACTTTAGATCGGAAAAACAGATAAGAAACCGATGAAGATACGAGGTAAGAATTTCCTACAACGATTCATAGGGTCACCATCACATCGAAACTTCTCCTTGCAGCTGCTACGAAGAATCAAAAGAAATTGGGAAGATGAATCAAAGGAAATTGATAGAGAAAATTGTTTCCGCTATTGCAAGGTATTGACCAATTGTAGTCGCACTCCCCTGTCCCCTATCTCGTCCTCTTCTTGCACTCATACTTACTATCAGTGAATAGCAAGAGAATTTACTGAGGCATTCGAATGGATATCTTAGGGATATACTCATTCTAGGGCTTACTTAACCCTATCTCTAATGAGCTACTTAACGTGTTATACTCCTGGGCTAAAGTTTTAACCCTTAGCTCTGATACCAAATGTAGTAGTCTAGGCTTTTCAACCATCGACGGCGGCCAATCTCGACTGGTAGGCTTTTCAACCAGCCCAGCCCCACCGTGGCATACACTGGTACCCCTAACTTGCTTTTACGGCCAGCCTGTCGACTGTCACAGCTTACGCCTAACCAACCTCTTAAAGAGGAAGTGTGGGGGTAGGAGTCACCCGTTCGCCACCAAACGCGAAGCGAGAACCCCCCATCACGTTTCACCTAGATAAGCAAGGCTGGTGTGAGTAACAAAAACAGTTTGGTCTTTTAAAATAGCCAACAAGAGAATTTAAAATAAATCCGCAATGCTTTTTAGAAAATGAAACTACCAGAAGGCTTTCCACCACGCACACCATGCAAACGCAGAATTGGAGGAGATTTCTCCTTATGATAGTCAAACATGCTTGATACGAGAAAATTTCTTTGATATTATTATTATAAGTGCACAGCGTGGAAAATATTTCAAAAATATAATATAAATCTTAGCCAACACACGACCATTATCGTATGCCTACTATAACTACCAAGTTTAATAGCAAGTTACCACCACATTCCATGGCAGGTTATACAACTAAAACCGTACTGGGCTCGTATTGTTTGTATCGGATTTCCAACAAATGGTCGGGCTAAGGAACTTCCCATTGTCCATGGGTACGCCTCTGGCGGGACGTCCCGAGAATTTAACCGGATCTCTGCCAACACAATGTCGGTTTACCTCTGTAACTAGGTACCTACTTCTCGAGCATGCCACCCCCCGGTCCTTTGGAACCTTTATCCGAGGCGCCTCTAAACCATAAAGCAACAACCACACAGTAATGTGTAACGACCCTGGATTTTTGACCCGTTTATTTTAATAAATATTTAATCTAAATTAAATGAAATGTAAATTGACCCTATTAAAATGATTATGATTTGGAGATACCGTCAATTTATTTATTTAACTTGCATTTTTTTAAAGGGGAATTGGACTTTGGAGAGTTCAAAATAAAATCTTTTGATAATATTATAATAAAACTTATTTTTACATCATTGAATTAAAATACTTTCAATATTTTCATATTTGATAATATATGTATGTATATCTAATTGTAGAACTTTAATTAATAATCATATGGGTATTAAATATGGAAATTTAAAACTTAAGTATAGAACAATATAAATGGTTATAAACATATACATACAAGACAAGTATAAATCATAAATATGAACTTAAATATAAAACAATGTAAATGGGTAGAAGCATAAACATCCATAACATAAGTATGGGAATGTAAATATAAACCATAATTATAAAATATAAATGTAACTAAAAATATAAATATACAAATATAAGTTATAACTTGAAATATAAAAATACAAACAAAATACTATGAATCAAAGGCTTATAAAGTCTGACATACAAATAGAATACAAGTAATGTAGTCAGACACATGTATGTGATCTAATAATTGGTAGCTAAAATAAGGATATAAATAAATGTATACAAGTATCTTCATGCAAGACCAAGGTCAATCTGAAAAAAAAAATATATAATAAAATAATAATAAGACAAATATATATGTAAACAAATATGTGTATTACAGTCCAAACTTGAAGTTAATAAAAACAAGTAACTTAATAACAAAACAAAGATCTTTATATAAAGCTTCTCACTCAAGCCATTGACCAGCAATATATGCATACAAATAAATATCTTTATATATAGTACACTATACTTATAATTGTGTAAACATAATTAGCAACCTAAGCATTTAATTTCCATCTTCTCAGTACATTATCTCGTCAATTCATATGTTTACAAACCTGAACATCTCAGACATAAAACATGATTCAGCTGAAATCTCAGTACCTTGTTCATATTGCAGTAATTTAATGCACAGTCATATTTGGTCAAAAACAAATAAGGCTTGTCCAGATAATACCTTCCATACTACTGTTATCTTATATATATATATATGTGCAGTTGCTTGTTAATTTTAGTTCATTCAACAAACACATAACAAAAACGTGAGAAAACTGAGAACAAGGAAAAAGAAGTGATTAATTTAATTCAAACTAGAAATCTGTCAAGAATTCAAACAGGGATTTAAGAGCAGATTCAAGATAGTTCAAGTTTCAGATTTTCAAGAACAGCTAGTATTCTTTGTTTATAAAATCTTTCAGGTGAGTAAACAAAATCTAAAGCTTTGTGTTTAAATTTAAAGGCAGTAAAATGATTTCTTATAGGGTATTTGTCTCTGATTGATCTTGAACATGATTCTGTATATTGTGCTTCACTGTGTATGCATATGGGTTGATTCCATTCAAAAATCAAATTCTTGCTTTCAACTGAATCATGGTAGATTTTCATTTTTTTTATCAAACAAGATGTTGAAGCTTCAAGCAAGTAGTGTTGATTAAATATGCTAATGAAGCATTCCTACTGTAAAACCGTTTTACAAGAAACCAAAGGATATATTGATAAAATTCAACTGATATAAAAATCTAATCCAGGTTTATAAATTGAAAGCTTGATGAAATTTATGATTTTTAAAATGAAAATGAGAATTTTTACATTGCTAGTTCATGAGCAGTTCATATGTGAATAAAGACTGCAATTTTATCAATTTCTCAAAATTGAATCAATGATAAATAATGAAACTTGGATTGAAGCAAGTCTATACATCCATTAACCCGGGAAAAATACGAATTAATTTTTCTATTGAGTGAAAATTGAGTACGTTATCGAAGTAGGGTTTTACAGGAAGTTTGTTCTTCTCTATAAATCAACCGCGTATCGTACCTACGTGCGATCGAGTGGCTCGAGCTCCTGTGGGATGATGGTTTACCGTGATGACGACGTATAGGCAAATTCTTGGGCGCTGCCGGTGGTTGGAGAGGCTGTGGCAAGGCGATAACCCGAGGCGTTGATTTTGTTTTTTTTTAGCCGAGGCTGTTTTTTTGTATTCGAGCTTGTAAGGTGATTTGAATCTTGATTTCAAGTCTTGTGGCGATTTGTGACTTGTTGAAATTTTTGTTGCTCGCCGGAGAAGGGGGATGCCGCCGTGCATGTGTACGGCGGCGGTGATACGCGTCTCTGGCATAGTTACGTGGGTTGCACTGTATACGAAGTGGGGGATAAATGCTTCGGGTCGTGCTGGAGTGGTTGGGGGCTTTCCCTCGAGTTTGTTTCGTTCGAGTGTGGGTTGTACTGATGTTGATTTAAGTAATTAATTTAAAGCTTACTGAAAAAAATTTAAAGGAGGAAGAAGATTCAGGTAGAAATGAACAAGGGTTGCGTGAGAACAGGGGACAGGCCCGGGCTGTTGCGTAATTAACTCGAAGTCGTTCTCGAGTAAAACAGGGGAGGTCTCGGGTTTACCTGGGAAGCCTCGGGTTGGGTCAAACTGTAGTTTTGCAGTGATGTAAGTTGAGTAAATTTAGAGTTTAGAAATGTTTAAGGGTTAAGCTAAGAGGTTGTTCAAGTTTTAATGACTGTAATCAAAAGCTTTACGATTTTTCTTAAACACTTCAATTATTTTAATTTAGAAATTGTTTAGGTTAAGTATAAAGGTTAAATAACTTTTAAGTTTGTCATTAATAAATAAATGATTTAAATTTAAGGAGAACTTTTAAGGGTTGACTACATTGAGTAAATAAAAATTAAACGAATTGGCTCTAGGAAGCAAGTAAGAATAATTACTTTTCCATAATAATTAGTAATAGATTGTAAGAAATAAATGAGTAATTAACTACTTAAATTAATTTATGAACGAATAATTGGCAATTAATCAAGTAGTTTAATTAAGAAGTAATTAATTAAGGAATTAGCAGATAATAATTTGGTGGTTAAATTTTATTAATAAAAAAAATTGATTAAAGTTGTTAATTTATGATCAAGGAAAAGTTAAATAAGTAATTTGAGTAAGGAAGTAATTAATTAATAATGTGAAATAAAATGTAATTAAGATTTAATAGTTGATTAAGAAATCATTAATTAGATAATTTGAAATGAAATAGGTAAATAAATTGTTAATTAATGATTAATTAAATAGAGTTAAGTGATAACTCTCAGGTAAATTAATTCTAAAATTGAATTAATTATAAATAAGATTTTAGAGTAATTGTTATGGATTGATGTGTAGAATATCTGCTTGTGATATTTATGTAATGACATTCTGTGATGCTCTATGATATGATCTGTTATACATATGCTGCTTGTATATGTTTTATCTGTGATAAATGCTATGTTAATTCAATTGTTTATTTAAATTATTTAAAACTGTTAAGTTAATTAGACAACTTGGCTCTTAAAATGGCGGTTGGATTCGATGAGACCGGGATCGGAAGAATCAATTTTGATTCTTCGAAAAACCACATCGATCCAATTTAAACGTTTGGTCGTGAATCCTGAAATGAAGATCGAGATGGTGTATTAAGAATGCAAGGGTTATTGTTGTTGACTCTGAGGGTGATTCCAAAATGAGTGTGACGAGATAATACCTTCGGTTTCGTTCGAACCCGGAACGAACTTGTATGGATTGAATGCTTTCAACACATCGTCAGGCGGACGGTGAGCATTCTAAGAAAATATGTTCTATAAAGGTAATCATAGCCTCAAGCCTCATCAACCGGGAATGGCTAAAACAAGGGAGATGCACCAAGGTTAGGTGGGTCATGCCCAAGCAGGACAAGATATTTCCCCTGTCTAGATGTCCCTTTTTATTTCGGCTGTGTGGGCGGTTGCTAGTTACAACCGCAGGGTTTATCTTGTTCGGGACTGTTCAGTAAGGAATGGTTTCGGCCTCGTGTTGTAGGGGGTCGGGAGTGATCCTCGGTACGGTGATCTAGGCCCCGTACTATGACGGGCGGTACCCTAGTAGCCCTGCCATTGTTGGAAATCCATTTTCCCTACGAGACCCTACGGTTTTGATTTGTATTACCCACTTTTGTGGCTAGTAGCTGGAATTTAATAGATGTAACAATTTCGGCTATTTTCTATTTACTTGAAAACCCTAGACACTATTATAATATCACATGATTTCCTATGAAATGTTTTGGTTAGCGTAAGGTAAAAACTTACCCGTATTTATTTGTGGGGAGTCTTACGTAATACCTTTATTTTCAAATATTTTTCAAAGTTAAATAACCTTAAACCGTTTACTCATACCAGACCCATGTCTGACCCGGAGTTTATATTTTGTTTTCCATAAACTCTTGGGTACTCAAATTTTTATGAGTAGCCAAGTGATAGGTCTCGGACTTGATTTCTGGAGGAGCTTGGAGCAGGAGATTCCAGACGTATATAACTATTTATGTAGATACGCTGTGTTAGTTGATATGTACTGCATTTCTGATGTATATAATGATAGATGTATGTATGACTGTCATGTGTATTGATATGGTATAACTCTGATTTATGTAAAACTATGAAATATTTATGTGATATATTATATTTTGTTCCGTTCCGCTGTGAGATTCTGATGTTGTTAGTCTTTCTTTCTCTTTCTTTTCTATTCCTATCCCTTTCTTTCTTAATGATGATACGTCTCTCTGGTAGTAGAAGGGCGGGCCGTCACAGTTGGTATCAGAGCATAGGTTGGTGATAACCTTGGCTCTAGTAGGAATTACTCATAGAATAGAGTTTGTAAAACTCTAAAATGAGTTTGAGTGTATTAATAGATATGAGCGCGTATTTGCTAGTGAATATAAAATTGTTTTTATATTGTGTTGATTTATCTGTTGAGTGTTTATGAATTCTGGTCGATGTGTGGGACGCCATTTCATCGATAGGGGTTCCTAAACTCTTAAACAAGATTGACCGACACAGTATTGTTTTTAAGGTGGGGTAAAAGAAATAATTTTACCCAAAAGTATATTTTGATATAAAGAAATATTTTTCTGAAATTATATATATTTGAATGGGTGGTTGTTAATACTACAACCAAATAAAAAAAAATTAAAATTGGAGTAACTTATAACCAAATAAAATTATCTAAATAAAGGAATATAACTAGAACTTAATTAAACTAGAATTTGAGTCCCAGAATTTTGAAGGTATTTAAATGAATTTAAACAAAAGAATTTGGGAATTTAAAGATCTTGGAAATGTTTGAAATGTTTTTCCAAAGGTTTGAAGGCAACAATGGAATATTGTTTTGGAAAAATATGGTTGAATGGAAATTATTTTGGGAAAATTTATGGAAATAAGAAAGCACTGAACCCACTTCAGTCGCTGGAAAATAATCCTGATGATGATGGCCACATCATCAGTATTCATTTTCGAGTTTCTAAAGTGATGGATTGCTATCAGGATATTGTTCGGACTTGTTGGGTATACAAGTTGTTTTTAAAATTTTCAAAAGGAGAAAATTTGTTTTGGTGAAAACAAGTGTTTGGGATTTGGAAATTTGATTTGATATACCAAGTGGGTAAGTGTAGTTATCATTTCAAAATAGTTTTGGAAATGAAAACCGGGCAATTGAATTCTAAGAAATTCTATTTAGATAACGTGAAAAGTTTAAATGAATTAACTGTCGAACTTATAAAGTAAAGTTGATATTAATAAGAAGAAATCGGGAATTTTAATCCCGGAATTAAAATTTAACTTAAGTAAATGAAAATAAGAAAACATATTGGAGCTTAACTTGAGATAAATTAAATGGAATTGAAGTTCAAAATGAACTTAATTGGATATAAAATTGGAAGGTAAAATGATTGTAATTGAAAAATGGAAATGTATACTTTAAGATAGTAAGTGTTATATATAATCTGAAATTGTGGTTATAAGATGAAACAACTCAAATGAGCAATATGAGCTTCTAAGTAAATAAATAAGCTTTGAACTCATATAGTGAGAAATAAATTTTAAAGAATGGTAAGTAGCTAAATTTAACTGAAGTTGAGTGGAAATAAAATTGAATCTAAATGAATTCAATCGAGTTATAAATATATTGAATGGAATAAAATTCTTATGAAAATAAGTAGATGTAAACCAAAGTAAGTATTGAATTGGATTAAAATAGAATTGATGTGAGTTGTAAACAAATCTAATTAAAACATAAATTAAATGACTTTATTATAAACTCAATAATAAATTGTTCATTAAAATTTAAGAATGGATAAAAGAATAAACTAATCAGTAAATAGTTGGGATTTGATTAAAGGAAAATCAAATCAAAGATTTAAATGGAAGTTGGTGAAATAGAATAAACTTAAGTTGTTAGGTGGAATAGTTTGAAGGAAATAATGACATGAGTAAATTGTGGAATGGTTGTTTAAGATATTGGTTGTTGAGTTTGATAAAATGGTTTGGAAATCAAACTTTTGTAATGAAAGAAATGCAATGTAAGGATTGTGAATAAATTAAATGTGATGGACTCAAGTGTAAATTGAGTTGAAATCAATTTAAGATTTGTTATAAAGCTTAAGTAATCATTTATTCACAATGATATTGTTGAATTACATATAAAATGGGTTGTTTGAAGTAAATGAGATTAGATAAAATTTTATGAATTTTTGGGAGCAAAATAAGATGATTTTGAATACGAGTTTGTTTTGCTCAAATGGATTATATATGTAAACAAGTAAGTTATAAATCACTTAAATTGAAGGGAATGATTTGGAAATTGGTTGGAAATACTTGTAATAAGTGTTGAAACCCTTACATATGTGCTTCTGGAAGTATGTAATGCTAGACAAATGGAGACTCTGTCAAAACTTTTCAAAATTTGAAAACTATATAAAAAAAAGGGAAACAAAACAATTTCAAATTAGGAATTGAAATAAACTAGTGGATAAAATCAAATTTAAAAGAATGATAAAAATCAGCTATAAATGAAAGATAGTCAATAAAATTAAATATTCAGAGTTGAAGATAAATTGAATTCACATGGAATTAGGAATTCAAATTGGAAATAAGTAGATAGAAGAGGATATAAAGGCTATAGTGGTAGAGTAATAATATAAGAGTATATATAATGTTTATGTTGAACTTAAGAAATGAGTAGTGAAATTCTTAAGTAAATTGATATTAAGAAACTTATTCCAAGTGGATAGAAATCAAAATAATGTGAATAAAAGAAAATTGATGTGGTTATAATCAATGGATATAAATACGTAGGATGTACGTATATTATTTTATTCGCATAAAAGTTTGATCCAGATTCGAGCACAGAATTTCGAGATAGTTATATATCAATCCGAGTTAGAATTTTTCACTCGATTTTCGACGACGAACCATGGATTTGGATTTTGATTGATTCTGGGAATTCTCTGTCATAGTTGTGACTATGCAAGGAGAATGACAGTTTTTGATCAAGGAACCAGTTCTGAGTCCGTACTAGGAAGTCGGGTGGACGATACTAGTTCGGAAGTGAAATTGTGTGATCGAGCGAGCGATCGAATTTGATATTGCGTACGAATGGTATATATACATCGTACGGACTTGATTGAATAGAAATTGAAATTCTGTAAACATGTCAATACAATTGGAAAGGGTTAATACTGTAGATCTCAGAATTGAATTACCAGAGTAGATATCTGGAATTCATTATGTATTCCATGTAGCCCATCTTAGAAATATGCTCATAATTCATCAATTGTTGTTAACCAGTAATTCAGGAATTTGGAAGTTGAACCAAATTTAACTATGGTCAGGAATCCAGTTTGGATTGTTGATCATTAAGAAACAAACTCTCGATAATTTTAGGGAAGCTTATCCGAACTTATGTTCGGATAACTAGTGTTGTTAGTTAGGGTAGACTGTTTGGTTGTCTGTTAATATATAAACGATATTTATGTTTGAATAGTTGATATAACAGCTTTTTAATTATCTTTGTTTTAAATTTCGGGGACCAAAATCCTTTTAAGGGGGGAGGAATGTAATGACCCTGGATTTTTGACCCGTTTATTTTAATAAATATTTAATCCAAATTAAATGAAATGTAAATTGACCCTATTAAAATGATTATGATTTGGAGATACTGTCAATTTATTTATTTAACTTGCATTTTTTTTAAAGGGGAATTGGACTTTGGAGAGTTCAAAATAAAATCTTTTGATAATATTATAATAAAACTTATTTTTACATCATTGAATTAAAATACTTTCAATATTTTCATATTTGATAATATATGTATGTATATCTAATTGTAGAACTTTAATTAATAATCATATGGGTATTAAATACAGAAATTTAAAACTTAAGTATAAAACAACATAAATGGTTATAAACATATACATACAAGACAAGTATAAATCATAAATATGAACTTAAATATAAAACAATGTAAATGGGTAGAAGCATAAACATCCATAACATAAGTATGGGAATGTAAATATAAACCATAATTATAAAATATAAATGTAACTAAAATATAAATATACAAATATAAGTTATAACTTGAAATATAAAAATACAAACAAAATACTATGAATCAAAGGCTTGTAAAGTCTGACATACAAATAGAATACAAGTAATGTAGTCAGATACACGTATGTGATCTAATAATTGGTAGCTAAAATATGGATATAAATAAATGTATACAAGTATCTTCATGCAAGACCAAGGTCAAACTGAAAAAAAAAATATAAAATAAAATAATAATAAGACAAATATATATGTAAACAAATATGTGTATTACAGTCCAAACTTGAAGTTAATAAAAACAAGTAACTTAATAACAAAACAAAGATCTTTATATAAAGCTTCTCACTCAAGCCATTGACCTGCAATATATGCCTACAAATAAATATCTTTATATATAGTACACTACACTTATAATTGTGTAAACATAATTAGCAACCTAAGCATTTAATTTCCATCTTCTCGGTACATTATCTCGTCAATTCATATGTTTACAAACCTGAACATCTCAGACATAAAACATGATTCAGCTGAAATCTCAGTACCCTGTTCATATTGCAGTAATTTAATGCACAGTCATATTTGGTCAAAAACAAATAAGGCTTGTCCAGATAATACCTTCCATACTACTGTTATCTTATATATATATATATATATATATATATATATATATGCAGTTGCTTGTTAATTTTAGTTCATTCAACAAACACATAACAAAAACGTGAGAAAACTGAGAACAAGGAAAAAGAAGTGATTAATTTAATTCAAACTAGAAATCTGTCAAGAATTCAAACAGGGATTTAAGAGAAGATTCAAGATAGTTCAAGTTTCATTTCAAGAACAGCTAGTATTCTTTGTTTATAAAATCTTTCAGGTGAGTAAACAAAATCTAAAGCTTTGTGTTTAAATTTAAAGGCAGTAAAATGATTTCTTATAGGGTATTTGTCTCTGATTGATCTTGAACATGATTCTGTATATTGTGCTTCACCGTGTATGCATATGGGTTGATTCCATTCAAAAATCAAATTCTTGCTTTCAACTGAATCATGGTAGATTTTCATTTTATCAAACAAGATGTTGAAGCTTCAAGCAAGTAGATGTTGATTGAACATGCTAATGAAGCATTCCTACTGTAAAACTGTTTTATAAAAAACCAAAGGATATATTGATAAAATTCAACTGATATAAAAATCTAATCCAGGTTTATAAATTGAAAGCTTGATGAAATTTATGATTTTTAAAATGAAAATGAGAATTTTTACATTGCTAGTTCATGAGCAGTTCATATGTGAATAAAGACTGCAATTTTATCAATTTCTCAAAATTGAATCAATGATAAATAATGAAACTTGGATTGAAGCAAGTTTATGCATCCATTAACTCGGGAAAAATACGAATTAATTTTTCTATTGAGTGAAAATTGAGTACGTGATCGAAGTAGGGTTTTACAGGAAGTTTGTTCTCTGTAAATCAATCGCGTATCCTACCTACGTGTGATCGAGTGGCTCGAGCTCCTGTGGGATGATGGTTTACCGTGATGACGACGTATAGGCAAATTCTTGGGCGCAGCAGGTGGTTGGAGAGGCTGTGGCAAGGCGATAACCCGAGGCGTTGATTTTGTTTTTTTTGAGCCGAGGCTATTTTTTTTGTATTCGAGCTTGTAAGGTTATTTGAATCTTGATTTCAAGTCTTGTGGCGATTTGTGACTTGTTGAAGTTTTTGTTGCTCGCCGGAGAAGGGGGATGCCGCCGTGCACGTGTACGGCGGCGGCGATACGCGTTTCTGGCACAGTTACGTGGGTCGCACTGTATACGAAGTGGGGGATAAAGGCTTCGGGTCGTGCTCGAGTGGTTGGGGGCTTTCCCTCGAGTTTGTTTCGTTCGAGTGTGGGTTGTACTGATATTGATTTAAGTAATTAATTTAAAGCTTACTGAAAAAAATTTAAAGGAGGAAGAAGATTCGGGTAGAAATGAACAAGGGTTGCGTGAGAACAGGGGAGAGGCCCGGGCTGTTGCGTAATTAACTCGAAGTCGCTCTCGAGTAAAACAGGGGAGGTCTCGGGTTTACCTGGGAAGCCTCGGGTTGGGTAAAACTGTAGTTTTGCAGTGATGTGAGTTGAGTAAATTTTGAGTTTAGAAATGTTTAAGGGTTAAGCTAAGAGGTTGCTCAAGTTTTAATGACTGTAATCAAATGCTTAACGATTTTTCTTAAACACTTCAATTATTTTAATTTAGAAATTGTTTAGGTTAAGTATAAAGGTTAAATAACTTTTAAGTTTGTCGTTAATAAATAAATGATTTAAATTTATGGAGAACTTTTAAGGGTTGACTACATTGAGTAAATAAAAATTAAACGAATTGGCTCTAGGAAGCAAGTAAGAATAATTACTTTTCCATAATAATTAGTAATAGATTGTAAGAAATAAATGAGTAATTAACTACTTAAATTAATTTATGAACGATTAATTGGCAATTAATCAAGTAGTTTAATTAAGAAGTAATTAATTAAGGAATTAGCACATAATAATTTGGTGGTTAAGTTTTATTAATAAAAAAAATAGATTAAAGCTATTAATTTATGATCAAGGAATAGTTAAATAAGTAATTTGAGTAAGGAAGTAATTAATTAATAATGTGAAATAAAATGTAATTAAGATTTAATAGTTGATTAAGAAATCATTAATTAGATAATTTGAAATGAAATAGGTAAATAAATTGTTAATTAATGATTAATTAAATAAGTTAAGTGATAACTCTCAGGTAAATTAATTCTAAAATTGAATTAATTATAAATAAGATTTTAGAGTAATTGTTATGGATTGATGTGTAGAATATCTGCTTGTGATATTTATGTAATGACATTCTGTGATGCTCTGTGATATGATTTGTTATACCTATGCTGCTTGTATATGTTTTATCTGTGATAAATGCTATGTTAATTCAATTGTTGTATTTAAATTATTTAAAACTGTTAAGTTAATTAGACAACTTGGCCCTTAAAATGGCGGTTGGATTCGATGAGACCGGGATCGGAAGAATCAATTTTGATTCTCCGAAAAACCACATCGATCCAATTTCAACGTTAGGTCGTGAATCCTGAAATGAAGATCGAGATGGTGTATTAAGAATGCAAGGGTTATCGTCGTTGACTCTGAGGGTGATTCCAAAATGAGTGTGACGAGATAATACCTTCGG
Source organism: Allium cepa (assembly GCA_030765085.1). NCBI lineage: Eukaryota > Viridiplantae > Streptophyta > Magnoliopsida > Asparagales > Amaryllidaceae > Allium > Allium cepa. The sequence goes on from CM060939.1 coordinate 123,774,737, forward strand.
TTTCGTTCGAACCCGGAACGAACTTGTATGGATTGAATGCTTTCAACACATCGTCAGGCGGACGATGAGCATTCTAAGAAAATATGTTCTATAAAGGTAATCGTAGCCTCAAGCCTCATCAACTGGGAATGGCTAAAACAGTGGAGATGCAGCAAGGTTAGGTGGGTCATGCCCAAGCAGGACAAGATATTTCTCCTGTCTAGATGTCCCTTTTTTTCCGGCTGTGTGGGCGGTTGCTAGCTACAAACGTGGGGTTTATCTTGTTCAGGATTGTTCAGTAAGGAATGGTTCCGGCCTTGTGTTGTAGGGGGTCGGGAGTGATCCTCGGTACAGTGATCTAGGCCCCGTACTGTGACGGGCGTTACCCCAGTAGCCCTGCCATTGTTGGAAATCCATTTTCCCTATGAGACCCTACGGTTTTGATTTGTATTACCCACTTTTGTGGCTAGTTGCTGGAATTTAATAGATGTAACAATTTCGGCTATTTTCTTTTTACTTGAAAACCCTAGACACTATTATAATATCACATGATTTCCTATGAAATGTTTTGGTTAGCGTAAGGTAAAAACTTACCCGTATTTATTTGTGGGGAGTCTTACGTGATACCTTTATTTTCAAATGTTTTTCAAAGTTAAATAACCTTAAACCGTTTACTCATACCAGACCCATGTCTGACCCGGAGTTTATATTTTGTTTTCCATAAACGCTTGGGTACTCAAATTTTTATGAGTAGCCAAGTGATAGGTCTCGGACTTGATTTCTGGAGGAGCTTGGAGCAGGAGATTCCAGACGTATATAGCTATTTATGTAGATACGTTGTGTTAGTTGATATGTACTGTATTTCTGATGTATATAATGATAGATGTATGTATGACTGTCATGTGTATTGATATGGTATAACTCTGATTTATGTAAAACTCTGAAATATTTATGTGATATATTATATTTTGTTCCGTTTCGCTGTGAGATTATGATGTTTTTAGTCTTTCTTTCTCTTTCTTTTCTATTTCTATCCCTTTCTTTCTTAATGATGATACGTCTCTCTGGTAGTAGAAGGGCGGGTCATCACAAAATGAGATTGAAGCCCACCACATAGGTAAATATCTGGGCTCCATACCATGATACCACCCTTTACCAGAAGGGAATGACACACCCTAAAGGACGTGACCCTCATAACCTTGCCGCATCTTTCCTGTTTCGACCATTTCCGGGTTGTGAGGTCCTGATGCAGTCTCGTCCACAAAGCTATGCTTTATACAAAAGCCATGCTTTGAACACAAATGATCAAAAAATGATCATCAACACACAGCAGCACTTAGCATGCCACACTACCAAATTGGGAATATATCGCTGATAACCTTCAACTACATAACCTCTGAGCTCGTACATCTCAGAGAAGGGTGTTAAGCTAAGAGAATAAATTCTCCGCCACCAAAAGATACGATTTGAAAGAAATCTTCTTTATATCTCAAAGTGTGGTGTCAGACATACAACCGTACAAGTCTTTCCTGGGTTCGAACAGAACCGAAGGCACTTCCGAAGAAGCCCTTGCAAATCCGGGTATTCACAATCCCGATCGGACTTCCCATCACTTAGGGAGAACTCTATACCGGAGCAACTCAATGTAGAGTCAATCGATAGGTTATCCTATCGTTCTCACAAATACCCGGTCTTCACCACCGGTCTTCGAATGCTATCCATAACGACGTATCACTATTCGAAATGGGTTATATGACACAAAGGTCCTCTCCCGGCTAAATCGAATAATGAGTGCAATATTAAAAAACATATGGATATGGGATTTCAATTAAGTCACAACTGATAATGTAACGACCCAGGATTTTTAGTAATTAAAATTTGAATATTTAATTAATTTTAAATATTAATAAGTGAAATTATAAGTCGAATAAATTTTATTTTGAATTATTGGATTTAATTGAATAATTAAATCGATAATTTAATATGTTAAATTATGGAAATAATTGAAAATTGAGTTAAATATGATTGAAAATGATTTGTAAAATTTTATTTTATCATATTGAAGTTAGAATGATATTTTAGAACTTTTAAAATCGAATTAAAAGTTAATTTGTGAAAATTGAATATTTTAATATTTAAATCGACTAGTGAAAATAGTCAATTTTTGAACAGTCTCGGAATTGAACGAAACCAGTTTCATTGGATCCGTAATAGTTAGTTATTACCGGGTTTCAAATTTCATGTCAATCGGGGTTATCGTTTGATCGTGGCAGCTCGAAACGCATCGAATTATTTTTAATTTTAATTTGGCGAGTTAAAATAGCCATTTTTCAAAAAGTCTCGGATTTCAACGAAACCAGTTTCATCGGATCCGTAATGTGATATTATTATAAGGTTTCAAATTTCATGTCAATTGGATTTACCGTTTGTCCGGTACAAATTAAAACGCCTAGAAAATCGTTTAAATCGGTTTAATTTAAATTGAACGTTTGTTGCCATAACTTGCACAGATGTCCGAATTAGCTTCCGAAACCTATTCCATTGTGTCCGGAACGCGGGGTAAACCCTAGAAACACTAGTTACGGCGCGTGAATCGGAGTTCGGAATTCCCGGATGAATAGTGTTCGAAAATTCTCTATAAATAGCCTTCACTTTCTTTAGAAAAAAAAAAAAAAAACTAAAACCCTAATTTAGTTGTAGCCGCCAGTTATCAAATGGAAGGCCAGAAATTGTCGATTTTCATTCCATAATCTCTCTAAATCCAAGCAACAATTCGTGATACCTCCAACATGAAAGTTGTAGCACTCGTCGAGATCTTTAAATCCATACGGATATGATGGAGATTAGCGTCGCGTAGTGGGAGAAAAAGGGGGCCGACAGTTGATGGTTGTGCACGCGTTTTCTGGTACTAGGTGGGGCCGAGTGCCACCGTGCTCTGGCCGAACGTGGAGGGAAGCAAGGCGCGCGTGGTGGTGGTGGTTGATCGAGTCGAAGTGGTTCGTATTGGGTGAAAAATTTAACCCTAAATTCTAAAGTGGGTTCGGCCGAGCTTGTTACAACCTGGAGATGATTTGCATGAAGGAAGAAAGGGGGGGTTGCGCACGGCTGAGATGTGAGAATGAAATGGTGGACGGTCCAGATGCTATAGGGTATAAAATTAGAAAAGAGATATGTAAATTTATTTTATTTAAATGTGTGTAAACTTTAAAAATGCATAACTTTTTCATACGAGGTCGAAAACGCGCGAAACCAGTTGCGTTGGAATCGTATGGACGAGCACTACGCGATGGAATTAGATTGGAGTCGTTTGGAGTTAGTGAGAATTTTGGGTAAAATTAAACGTCCGTTTAATTTTATTCGAAATAAATCGCTAAAACGAAATTAAAATCAAGGTGAGAACTTCTCACTCAATCGAATCAGTTTCGATTATTATTTTAAATAGTTAGATTTAAAATATTTGAATGCATGTTTGAATGATGATTGTTATATATTGATTGTTAAAATAGACATTATGCGCCGTTAGTAAGCGGATGTTATTTATTAAAAACATATACCGCGAATATTTCATAAACAGTGAAATTGGTATTATATATAATAGCAATATATATATATATTGGCATATGTATATATTGGAGTTATTGATTTCCCGCATTTGTTTAGCGGATGAGACCCTATTGCGCCGTCTATTAAGCGGATAATATTTTAAATCCCATATACCGCGATAATTTCGTACTGGAGCGGAATTGGTATTGTGCTAATGTTTGTGGATGCAGGAAAACAGGTTGGAGGGATCCAACTGGATTCCTCAACAGTATTTATTTGATTTCAGATATTTTGATATTTGATGGATTATCATATCGATATATGATATCGTTGTTGTCGTGATTGACTATTTGGTGTGTAGCATCACTAGACCAAATTTGGAACTTTAAAATGATTTTTAAAGTGATTTTTGAAAATATACTGTATGTTTGGAAATTGATTCATTTTAAATAAATAAACGTCATAATTTTAATGCAATAAAAATTATGAATTTTTGTGAAATATAGTTAAAAGTTGATTTTTGAAAATATGGGATTAATGACTTTATAAAATAGTTAAATTGGAATTTTCTGAATTTATTATTGAAAGTTAAAAAAATTAGGATTTATAAAATTTGATTATTTTATAAATCAAGAGAATGGTGAAATTATAAAGGAGATTAAAGATGTTTTAAAATAATAGTATAAATTGATTTTATAAAAGATTTATAAAATTGATATTTATAAATTAAAACATTTGAATTATAAAACGAGTTTTTATAAGTGTTTGAATGAAGTGAAAATGGATTGCATATGTGAATGGGATTTATAAAATTATAAATGGTGAAGTTATAAATGAAATTTATAAATAGTAAGATTTATGAATTTTGTGAGGTTATTATAGAATATATTTGGATAAATGAATGAATCTTATAAGTTATAAGATTTTTATATTGGGAAGTTTAAAAAGAATGATTTTTGTAAACAAAGAAATTATAAGCATTTAACTTATAAGATGAACTGTTAGTATATCATTGAGATATGGAATTGAATAGTTTAATAAAGGAATTTATAAACGTTGTTTTATAAATTCACAAACGACTTATTTTGATAAGAAAATTGTTATCACTTATTTATGGAGTTATATTCACGTTTTTGACTGTGAATAATCCTTTAAAATAAAATGAATAGAAAGGATGAAATTTGTTAACAAGTATATTCACGTTTTTGAATAGTGAATAATATGTTAAAGAAATTGTTTTGAATGTGATGTTTCAAATAGAATTAAAACGATCTAACGATGTTTTAAATATGTTGAGATTCGAAACCATAGATTTCAACATTGATTGTTGAAATAGACGTTTTCGAGAAATAAAAGGAAATGGTGGACTATAACACTGTTGTTATAGTAAATGATTTCCGAAAGGAAATGTTTTGTATAGTATTGGGATTTATATATCTATTTTAATTTCGAATCCCTATACTAGTGATTTTGGGTTGTCGTAACGATGTTTTACGTAACATTCGTTTTGGCCCAAATAAATATGTTTAAGAGAATGATTTCCTTAAAGAATGAAATATATACTTAATCTCGATTTAAGTATATTGAATATTTTCCAAGTGTTGAAAATAAATGGATTTGTGAATTACTTATTAAATAAGTATGGAAATGTTTTTCCAATATAAAGTGAATATTAGAGAATTTATCTTTTTGAAGATAAATTGAAATGAATAATCGAAATCGAATATTCATAGATATTTTGGATTATAAATTCACTATGGAATTTATGAATGAAAAGGAGAATTTGTTTAAAAATAAATATTGATTTATTTTTGAAGTGTGAAATTATATATCTAGTAAAGATATTTTGGAAAATAAATAATTTGGAAAATTATTTGGAAACTGGTGATGTGTGCATATCCATTGATAGTTCAATAACCGACTATCAATATTTCCCTTTGAATGGGTATTTGATGTGATTTGTTTGAATTTGAATGCCACACTTATTTTTGAATAAGCGCTCACTATTCGGGTTAACCGGGAAAGGACCATGGGGTCGTATAACCCATTCCGAATATGTGATACGTCGTTATGAATCGCATTTGAAGATCGGTGTTGAAGACCCGGTATTTGCGAGAGCGATAGGATGACCTGTCGATTGACTCTGCACCGAGTAGCTACGGTATTGAGTTCTCCATATGTGATGGGAAATCCGATCAGGATTGTGAATATCCGGATTGCAAGGACTTCTTTGTAAGTGCCTTCGGTTTTGTTCGATCCCGGAACAGACTTGTATGGATTGTATGTCTGACATTACAAATTGAGATATAAAGCAGATTTCATTCAAATATATTTCTGTTGGTGGCGGAGAATTTATTCTTTTAGCTTAACACCCTTCTCTGAGACGTACGAGCTCAGAGGTTATGTAGTTGAATGTTATCAGCGATATATTCCCAATTTGGTAATGTGACATGCTGAGTGTTGCTGTAAATGATCATTGTGTTGATTACTTGTGATAGGATCGTTTATTTGATCGTCTATCTTGGTGATCATTTCTATGATCATTTGTTGACCCAAAGCACGGCTTTTGTATAAAGTGTGTTTTTGTGGATGTGACTTCGTCGAGCCTTACACCCCGTGAATGGTCAAAACAGGAAAGATGCGGCAAGGTTATGAGGGGTAGCGCCCTTTAGGATGTGTGCATTTCCTTCTGGAAAAGGGTGGTATCATGGTATGGAGCCCAGATACTTACTCATGTTGAAAACACTTTATGATTGTGTGAATTGATTACGAGCGCTCGGTTGAAAGGTCCCAAAGGACCGGGGGATGGCATATTCGGTCAGTTGTTACTCAGCTAGGGGTAACCCGGCCTTGTGTTGGTAGAGATCCGGTTTGGTTCTCGGGGATGTCCATCCAGAGGCATTCTCATGTGGCAATGGGAAGTTCCTTGGCCTGATCATTCGTTGGAAATCCAAAGAAACAATACGAGACTTGTACGGTTTTAGTTGTAGAACTTGCCATCTAATATGGTAGCTATTAGTAAGCATAATATAATGGTACCTATGCTGGCTAAGATTTATATTCTACTTTCGAAATGAATTTTTCCTACACTATGCACTAGTAATAATATAAAATGTTCTTTTAAATGCGTATCAAGCATCTTTGACTATCATAAGGAGAAATCTCCTCCGATTCTGCGTTTGCATTGTGTGTGTGTGCGGGAGGCCTTATGGTAGTCTCATTTTTAAAAGCATTGCGAATTGACTTTAAAAAAAAATATTCCTCTATTTTGATTTTAAAGATAAATAAACTGTTTTGAGTTCTCACACCAGTCACATGACTGACTCGGAGTTTATTGTTTTCCTTCCTAAACTCTGGGTGCCCACCAATTTTCACACGGGCAGTCAAGAGTTAAGGTTTATCAGGATATTCTGGAGTTGCAGGAGGCAAGCTGGATGGCATGGCGTATTACTAGTTATATAGTATTTCTTTTTCCGCTGTACTATTTGATGTTGTTGTTGTACACTCTGATGATATGATGTAATGAAATGTGATGTAATGTAATAACTGATATAGTTCTTTGTTTAAAGATTATTCATTTATTATTATATGTTGTTCCGCTGCGAATTGTGAGATTCTGATGTTGTTCTGTTGTTTTCTTTCTGTTCTATTTTCTATTTTCTTTTCTTTATTATCTTCTTTCCTCTCTTCTTCTCTCTCTTTCTTTTTCTTAAACCATAACATTTCGGGTTTCCGGCCTTCGATTTCTCGGCAGTCGATAAAGTGAGTGTCGATGCTGAATTTTCGAAAGTCGAAAATTTCCGGGGCGTTACATTTGGTATCAGAGCTTATGGTTAAGCGACAACCATGGTTCTGTTGGGTATTACTCATTAGAGATAGAGTCAGTAGTACTCTAGAATGAGTTTGGGTGTAATAATAGCTATGAGAGCGTATTTGTTAGTGAATATATAAAATTGTTTTATATTGTGATGGTTGGTTTATTGAGTGGCATATGAACTTTCGTCAGCGTGGTCCGCAAGACTATGCCGAAGGGGTTTCTAAACACTTGAATAGAACAATTCGACATAATATTGTTTTTAAATTGGGTAAATGAAATAATTTTACCTTGATTATATTTTTATATATAAAGGAATAATTTTTCAGAATTATTAAAGTATATATAAGTAGATTGTTTGATTGTTTAGTTGTTTGAATAATCTAAATAAAAGAATAATTGTATAAGCAAAAGAATTATAAGAATTGAATTATAATTAAAGTGATTTACAATTGTGAAATAAACTTATGTATATAAGAAGTGAAACTATACGAATATATTTATGAATATGAGTTGTAAATAAAAAAATGAATTTAAAGTTAAATGGAAATTTACTCTAGAATTGAAATCTGAATTGATTTATAAGTTGGAATTTAAGTTAAGTGATAAATATGAACTTGAGTTATATAAATGAAATTCAACTTTTGTAATTGAATTGAATGAATGGATTGAATGTTAATAAATTAAATGTGAATAATTGACATGGAATAATGAATATAAGTGTTAATTCATTAAAATCTTATGTTATTGGAAGTTGAAAAATTGAATGAAAATCAATTTAATTAAACCAATTGAAAGAAAAGGTGTTAAACCAAATTGAATGAATATAAGTAAAGGAATTTGGTTGCAATTGATATAAATTGGTTGTTATATGGTTGTTAGTTGATTGTATATAATTCATTAAGTATTAATGGAATGGGAAGCTAAAGTAATTAAAATCCAATTGGATGTTAATTGAATCTTAAATGGAATTGAATTTGATTTGGAAGTGAACCAACTTGAATATGAATTAGTGAATATAAACTAATTGAAAATGAATGTTAGTAAAAAAATCCACTATAAAGAATCATATGTGATTAACTTGAAAACCAATTCATTGAATATTAATGAGAATATGAATGAACAATTATTGGGTATGGATGTTAGTTAGATGATAGTTGGTTGATGTTTGCATTTGTTGCTTTTATTTCATTTGCTATGTTGACATATATAGTTATTATGTTGCTATATGTTGTATATCGATGCTATTTTCATATATGCATGTTCTCATGTTGTTTGTTGAGTGTTTAGTAGGTGCGGATCGCGTTTGCTTCGCATTTGGAGCTCGCTTTCGCGCTATATTAGCCGTATATGCTCGCTAATAAAATATAAGGTACATATCTCGGATTAAATATCGTACTTTTACACTTTTTTCCTTCGGGATGCCTCATTACTTGATGAGATGTATATTTGTGATATATATACTGTCATTTTTTTTCGGATCGAGCCGCGCAAAGGAGACTATGGCGAATTTTTCCGAAAATTTAAGGCGTTAGAAATTTTTTTTGAGAAAATTGGAAATTTTTTGAAAACTTTAACTTTGATTTGGAATTGAAAGTCAAACAATAGTAATTGTTTTTGAAAAGATAACTAAGTATGATTTGAAAACTTAGTAAAGTATGGTGAGAAGTTTAAAATTTGTTTTGGGAAAATTAATAGATTCTGTAACTTTTCTTACTTAATAATTTCGAGGACGAAATTCTTTTAAGGGGGGAAGATTGTAACGACCCAGGATTTTTAATAATTAAAATTTGAATATTTAATTAATTTTAAATATTAATAAGTGAAATTATAAGTCGAATAAATTTTATTTTGAATTATTGGATTTAATTGAATAATTAAATCGATAATTTAATATGTTAAATTATGGAAATAATTGAAAATTGAGTTAAATATGATTGAAAATGATTTGTAAAATTTTATTTTATCATATTGAAGTTAGAATGATATTTTAGAACTTTTAAAATCGAATTAAAAGTTAATTTGTGAAGATTGAATATTTTAATATTTAAATCGACTAGTGAAAATAGTCAATTTTTGAACAGTCTCAGAATTGAACGAAACCAGTTTCATTGGATCCGTAATAGTTAGTTATTACCGGGTTTCAAATTTCGTGTCAATCGAGGTTATCGTTTGATCGTGGCAGCTCGAAACGCATCGAATTATTTTTAATTTTAATTTGGCGAGTTAAAATAGCCATTTTTCAAAAAGTCTCGGATTTCGACGAAACTAGTTTCATCGGATCCGTAATGTGATATTATTTTAAGGTTTCAAATTTCATGTCAATTGGATTTACCGTTTGTCCGGTACAAATTAAAACGCCTAGAAAATCGTTTAAATCGGTTTAATTTAAATTGAACGTTTGTTGCCATAACTTGCACAGATGTCGAATTAGCTTCCGAAACCTGTTCCATTGTGTCCGGAACGCGGGGAAAACCCTAGAAACGCTGGTTACGGCGCGTGAATCGGAGTTCGGAATTCCCGGATGAATAGTGTTCGAAAATTCTCTATAAATAGCCTTCACTTTCTTTAGAAAAAAAAAAAAACTAAAACCCTAATTTAGTTGTAGCCGCCAGTTATCAAATGGAAGGCCAGAAATTGTCGATTTTCATTCCTCAATCTCTCTAAATCCAAGCAACAATTCGTGATACCTCCAACATGAAAGTTGTAGCACTCGTCGAGATCTTTAAATCCATACGGATATGATGGAGATTAGCGTCGCGTAGTGGGAGAAAAAGGGGGCCGACAGTTGATGGTTGCGCACGCGTTTTCTGGTACTAGGTGGGGCCGAGTGCCACCGTGCTCTGGCCGAACGTGGAGGGAAGCAAGGCGCGCGTGGTGGTGGTGGTTGATCGAGTCGAAGTGGTTCGTATTGGGTGAAAAATTTAACCCTAAATTCTAAAGTGGGTTCGGCCGAGCTTGTTACAACCTGGAGATGATTTGCATGAAGGAAGAAAGGGGGGGTTGCGCACGGCTGAGATGTGAGAATGAAATGGTGGACGGTCCAGATGCTATAGGGTATAAAATTGGAAAAGAGATATGTAAATTTATTTTATTTAAATGTGTGTAAACTTTAAAAATGCATAACTTTTTCATACGAGGTCGAAAACGCGCGAAACCAGTTGCGTTGGAATCGTATGGACGAGCACTACGCGATGGAATTAGATTGGAGTCGTTTGGAGTTAGTGAGAATTTTGGGTAAAATTAAACGTCCGTTTAATTTTATTCGAAATAAATCGCTAAAACGAAATTAAAATCAAGGTGAGAACTTCTCACTCAATCGAATCAGTTTCGATTATTATTTTAAATAGTTAGATTTAAAATATTTGAATGCATGTTTGAATGATGATTGTTATATATTGATTGTTAAAATAGACATTATGCGCCGTTAGTAAGCGGATGTTATTTATTAAAAACATATACCGCGAATATTTCATAAACAGTGAAATTGGTATTATATATAATAGCAATATATATATATATTGGCATATGTATATATTGGAGTTATTGATTTCCCGCATTTGTTTAGCGGATGAGACCCTATTGCGCCGTCTATTAAGCGGATAATATTTTAAATCCCATATACCGCGATAATTTCGTACTGGAGCGGAATTGGTATTGTGCTAATGTTTGTGGATGCAGGAAAACAGGTTGGAGGGATCCAACTGGATTCCTCAACAGTATTTATTTGATTTCAGATATTTTGATATTTGATGGATTATCATATCGATATATGATATCGTTGTTGTCGTGATTGACTATTTGGTGTGTAGCATCACTAGACCAAATTTGGAACTTTAAAATGATTTTTAAAGTGATTTTTGAAAATATACTGTATGTTTGGAAATTGATTCATTTTAAATAAATAAACGTCATAATTTTAATGCAATAAAAATTATGAATTTTTGAGAAATATAGTTAAAAGTTGATTTTTGAAAATATGGGATTAATGACTTTATAAAATAGTTAAATTGGAATTTTCTGAATTTATTATTGAAAGTTAAAAAAATTAGGATTTATAAAATTTGATTATTTTATAAATCAAGAGAATGGTGAAATTATAAAGGAGATTAAAGATGTTTTAAAATAATAGTATAAATTGATTTTATAAAAGATTTATAAAATTGATATTTATAAATTAAAACATTTGAATTATAAAACGAGTTTTTATAAGTGTTTGAATGAAGTGAAAATGGATTGCATATGTGAATGGGATTTATAAAATTATAAATGGTGAAGTTATAAATAAAATTTATAAATAGTAAGATTTATGAATTTTGTGAGGTTATTAAAGAATATATTTGGATAAATGAATGAATCTTATGAGTTATAAGATTTTTATATTGGGAAGTTTAAAAAGAATGATTTTTGTAAACAAAGAAATTATAAGCATTTAACTTATAAGATGAACTGTTAGTATATCATTGAGATATGGAATTGAATAGTTTAATAAAGGAATTTATAAACGTTGTTTTATAAATTCACAAACGACTTATTTTGATAAGAAAATTGTTATAACTTATTTATGGAGTTATATTCACGTTTTTAACTGTGAATAATCCTTTAAAATAAAATGAATAGAAAGGATGAAATTTGTTAACAAGTATATTCACGTTTTTGAATAGTGAATAATATGTTAAAGAAATTGTTTTGAATGTGATGTTTCAAATAGAATTAAAACGATCTAACGATGTTTTAAATATGTTGAGATTCGAAACCATAGATTTCAACATTGATTGTTGAAATAGACGTTTTTGAGAAATAAAAGGAAATGGTGGACTATAACACTGTTATTATAGTAAATGATTTCCGAAAGGAAATGTTTTGTATGGTATTGGGATTTATATATCTATTTTAATTTCGAATCCATATACTAGTGATTTTGGGTTGTCGTAACGATGTTTTACGTAACATTCGTTTTGGCCCAAATAAATATGTTTAAGAGAATGATTTCCTTAAAGAATGAAATATATACTTAATCTCGATTTAAGTATATTGAATATTTTCCAAGTGTTGAAAATAAATGGATTTGTGAATTACTTATTAAATAAGTATGGAAATGTTTTTCCAATATAAAGTGAATATTAGAGAATTTATCTTTTTGAAGATAAATTGAAATGAATAATCGAAATCGAATATTCATAGATATTTTGGATTATAAATTCACTATGGAATTTATGAATGAAAAGGAGAATTTATTTAAAAATAAATATTGATTTATTTTTGAAGTGTGAAATTATATATCTAGTAAAGATATTTTGGAAAATAAATAATTTGGAAAATTATTTGGAAACTGGTGATGTGTGCATATCCATTGATAGTTCAATAACCGACTATCAATATTTCCCTTTGAATGGGTATTTGATGTGATTTGTTTGAATTTGAATGCCACACTTATTTTTGAATAAGCGCTCACTATTCGGGTTAACCGAGAAAGGACCATGGGGTCGTATAACCCATTCCGAATATGTGATACGTCGTTATGAATCGCATTTGAAGATCGGTGTTGAAGACCCGGTATTTGCGAGAGCGATAGGATGACCTGTCGATTGACTCTGCACCGAGTAGCTACGGTATTGAGTTCTCCATATGTGATGGGAAATCCGATCAGGATTGTGAATATCCGGATTGCAAGGACTTCTTTGTAAGTGCCTTCGGTTTTGTTCGATCCCGGAACAGACTTGCATGGATTGTATGTCTGACATTACAAATTGAGATATAAAGCAGATTTCATTCAAATATATTTCTGTTGGTGGCGGAGAATTTATTCTTTTAGCTTAACACCCTTCTCTGAGACGTACGAGCTCAGAGGTTATGTAGTTGAATGTTATCAGCGATATATTCCCAATTTGGTAATGTGACATGCTGAGTGTTGCTGTAAATGATCATTGTGTTGATTATTTGTGATAGGATCGTTTATTTGATCGTCTATCTTGGTGATCATTTCTATGATCATTTGTTGACCCAAAGCACGGCTTTTGTATAAAGTGTGTTTTTGTGGACGTGACTTCGTCGAGCCTCACACCCCGTGAATGGTCAAAACAGAAAAGATGCGGCAAGGTTATGAGGGGTAGCGCCCTTTAGGATGTGTGCATTTCCTTCTGGAAAAGGGTGGTATCATGGTATGGAGCCCAGATACTTACTCATGTTGAAAACACTTTATGATTGTGTGAATTGATTACGAGCGCTCGGTTGAAAGGTCCCAAAGGACCGGGGGATGGCATATTCGGTCAGTTGTTACTCAGTTAGGGGTAACCCGGCCTTGTGTTGGTAGAGATCCGGTTTGGTTCTCGGGGATGTCCATCCAAAGGCATTCTCATGTGGCAATGGGAAGTTCCTTGGCCTGATCATTCGTTGGAAATCCAAAGAAACAATACGAGACTTGTACGGTTTTAGTTGTAGAACCTGCCATCTAATATGGTAGCTATTAGTAAGCATAATATAATGGTACCTATGCTGGCTAAGATTTATATTCTACTTTCGAAATGAATTTTTCCTACACTATGCACTAGTAATAATATAAAATGTTCTTTTAAATGCGTATCAAGCATCTTTGACTATCATAAGGAGAAATCTCCTCCGATTCTGCGTTTGCATTGTGTGTGTGTGCGGGAGGCCTTATGGTAGTCTCATTTTTAAAAGCATTGCGAATTGACTTTAAAAAAAAAATATTCCTCTATTTTGATTTTAAAGATAAATAAACTGTTTTGAGTTCTCACACCAGTCACGTGACTGACTCGGAGTTTATTGTTTTCCTTCCTAAACTCTGGGTGCCCACCAATTTTCACACGGGCAGTCAAGAGTTAAGGTTTATCAGGATATTCTGGATATTCTGGAGTTGCAGAAGGCAAGCAAAATGGCATAGCGTATTACTAGTTATATAGTATTTCTTTTTCCGCTGTACTATTTGATGTTGTTGTTGTACACTCTAATGATATGATGTAATGAAATGTGATGTAATGTAATAACTGATATAGTTCTTTGTTTAAAGATTATTCATTTATTATTATATTTTGTTCCGCTGCGAATTGTGAGATTCTGATGTTGTTCTGTTGTTTTCTTTCTGTTCTATTTTCTATTTTCTTTTCTCTATTATCTTCTTTCCTCTCTTCTTCTGTAACGTGTCGATTTTTCGTTGCCGAAAAACCGAATAGTTATGGATTTTAAAAAGAATTTAGGAAAAGAAAAAGAGAGAAGAAAAGAGAAGAAGATAGAAAATAGAGAAATAGACAACAGAAAATAGGAAATTTGAAAATAGAACGGGAACAGAAAGGAAACAACAGAACAACAACAGAATCTCTCAATTCGCAGCGGAACAACATATAATAATAAATGAATAATCTTTAAACAAAGAACTATATTAGTTATTACATTTTATACATTACATTACATCATATCATCAGAGTGTACAACATCAACATCAAACAGTGCAGCGGAAAAAGAAATACTATATAAGTAATACGCCATGCCATCCAGCTTGCCTCCAGCAACTCCAGAATATCCAGAATATCCTGATAAGCCTAACTCTTAACTGCCCGTGTAGAAATTGGTGGGCACCCAGAGTTTAGGAAGGAAAACAATAAACTCCAAGTCAGTCATGTGACTGGTGTGAGAACTCAAAACAGTTTATTTATCTTTTAAATCAAAAATAGAGGAATATTTTTAAAGTCAATTCGCAATGCTTTTAAAAATGAGACTACCATAAGGCCTCCCGCACACACACACAATGCAAACGCAGAATCGGAGGAGATTTCTCCTTATGATAGTCAAAGATGCTTGATACGCATTTAAAATAACATTTGATATTATTACTAGTGCATAGTGTAGGGGAAAAATTCATTTCGAAAGTAGAATATAAATCTTAGCCAGCATAGACATTTCGAACTATGCCTACTATAGCTATCATCCAAACAGTGTTGCGACACCATAAGTGAATGATAGGTTCTACAACTAATACCGTACAAGTTTCGTATTGGGAATTGGATTTCCAACAAATGGTCAGGCCAAGGAACTTCCTATTGCCACATGAGAATGCCTCTGGAAAGACATCCCCGAGAACCAAACCGGAACTCTGCCAACACAAGGCCGGGTTACCCCTAACTGGGTAACTACTGACACGAGCACGCCATTCCCCGATCGTAAACGACCTTTCTCACGGGATCCCGATAACCAACAACCATAAAGTAATAAATTCGCAGTAACCACATAGGTTAAATATCTGGGCTCCATACCATGATACAACCTCTATCCAGAAGGAAATGTACATACCCTAAAGGGTGCTACCCCTCATAACCTTGCCGCATCTTTCCTGTTTTGACCATTTCCGGGGTGTGAGGTTCGACGAAGTCACGTCCACAAAAACATACTTTATACAAAAGCCATGCTTTGGGTCAACAGATGATCAACACAATGATCACCAAGATAGACGATCAAATAAACGATCCTATCACAATAATCAACACAATGATCATTTCAGCAACACTTAGCATGTCACATTACCAAATTGGGAATATATCGCTGATAACTTCAACTATATAACCTCTGAGCTCGTACATCTCAGAGAAGGGTGTTAAGCTAAAAGAATAAATTCTCCGCCACCAACAGAAATATATTTGAAAGAAATTGGCTTTATATCTCAACTTGTAATGTCAGACATACAATCCATACAAGTCTGTTCCGGGCTCGAACAAAACCGAAGGCACTTACAAAGAAGTCCTTGCAATCCGGATATTCACAATCCTGATCGGATTCACCATCACATATGGAGAACTCTATACCGGAGCAACTCGGTGCGGAGTAAATCGACAGGTCATCCTATCGCTCTCGCAAATACCGGGTCTTCAACACCGATCTTCAATGCAATTATAACGACGTATCACATATTCGGAATGGGTTATACGACCCCATGGTCCTTTCCCGGTTAACCCGAATAGTGAGCGCTTATTCAAAAATAAGTGTGGCATTTAAATTCAAACAAATCACATAAATTACCCATTCAAAGGGAAATATTGATAGTCGGTTATTGAACTATCAATTGATATGCACACATCACCAGATTCCAAATAATTTTCCAAATTATTTATTTTCCAAAATATCTTCACAAGATATATTATTTTCACACTTTAAAAATAAATCAACATTTATTTTTAAACCCAATTTCCAATTTCATTTATAAATTCCATATTGAATTTATATTTCAAAATATCTATGAATATATGATTTCAATTATTCATTTTCAATTTATCTTCAAAAAGATAAATTCTCAAAATATTCACTTTATATTGGAAAACATTCACATACTTATTAAATAAGTAATTCACGAATTTTATTTATTTTCAACACTTAGAAAATATTCAATATACTCAAATTGAGATTAAGTATATATTTCATTCTTTAAGGAAATCATTCTCTTTAACATATTTATTTGGGCCAAAACGAATGTTGCGTAAAACATCGTTACGACAGCCCAAAATCACTAGTATAGGGATTCGAAATTAAAATAGATATATAAATCCCAATACTATACAAAACACTTCCTTTCGGAAATCATTTACTATAACAACAGTGTTATAGTCCACCATTTCCTTTTATTTCTCGAAACTTCTATTTCAACAATAAATGTTGAAATCTATGGTTTCGAATCTCAACATGTTTAAAACATCGTTAGATCGTTTTAATTCTATTTAAAACATTCACATTCAAAACAATTTCTTTAACATATTATTCACTACTTAAAAACGTGAATATATCTTGTTAACAAATTTCATCAATTCTATGCATTTTATTTCAAAGGATTATTCACTGTCTAAAAACGTGAATATAACTCTATTTCTAGGTTATAACAATTAACTTATCAAAATAAGTTGTTTGCAAATTTATAAAACAACGTTTATAAATTTCCATTTCTATTTATTTATAAAAACTTCCTTTTTATAAATTCTTTTATTAACCTATTCCAGTTTATAACTCAATTATAAACTAAAAGTTCATATTATAAGTTAATTACTTATAAAACGATTATTTTACAAAATCGTTCTTTTTAAGACTTTCCAAATTATAAATCTTATAACTTATAAGATCCATTTATTTAACCAATCTATTCTTCAAATAATCTCACCAAATTTATAAATCTTACTATTTATAAATTTCATTTATAACTTCACAGTTTATAATTCTATAAATTTCATTTATTTATGAAATTCATTTTCACTTCATTCAAACACTTATAAAAACTCGTTTTATAATGCCCATATTTCAATTTATAAATATCCATTTATAAATCTCTTAATATAATTCAATTTATATTATTCTTTTAAAACTTCTTTAATCTCCTTTATTATTTCACCATTTTGATTCATAAAATAATTAAATTTTATAAATCCTATATTTAAACTTTTCACAATAATTCTAATTTCCCAAATTAAACTATTTTATAAAATCATTAGCATCATATTCTCAAAAATCAGTTTTTAACTATATTTCTCAAAAATCATAATTTTTATAACTTTAAAAATTATAACGTTTATTTATTTAAAATAAATAAATTTCCAAAAATAGTTTATAACGTATACTTTTCAAAAATCACTTTTAAAAATCATTTTAAAATCCCAAAATTTGGGTCCAATGATGCTACACACCAAATAGTCAATCACGACTACAACGATCCATCATATATCGTATATGATAATCAATCAAATATCAAAATATCTGAAATCAAATAAAAGCTGTTGAGGAATCCAGTTGGATCCCTCCAACCTGTTTTCCTGCATCCAAAAACATTAGCACAATACCAATTTCGTTCCAGTACGAAATTATCGCGGTATATGTTCTTATTAAATATTATCCGCTTAATAACGGCGCAATAGGGTCTCATCCGCTAAAAAATGCGGGGAATCAACAACTGCAATATATACATAGCCAATATATATATTGATATTATATATAATACCAATTTCACTGTTTATGAAATATTCGCGGTATATGTTTTTAATAAATAACATCCGCTTACTAACGGCGTATAATGTCTATTTTAACAATAAATAGATATCAATCAACATTCAAACACGCATTCAAATATTTTAAATCTAACTATTTAAAATAAAATCGAAACTGATTCGATTGAGTGAGAAGTTCTCACCTTGATTTTAATTTCCGTTTCAGCTTTTATTTCGAATAAAATTAAACGCGCGTTTAATTTTACCCGAAATTCTCACTAACTCCAAACGACTCCAATCCAATTTCATCGCGTAGTGCTCGTCCATACGATTCCAACGCAACTGAGTTTGCATTTTTTCGACCTCGTATGAAAAAGTTATTGATTTTACAAGATTACACGATTTTAATAACTATAATTACAACTAAATTAACAAATTTTAATACCCAAACAAATCTGGGCCGTATGATCTGCATCCAAGGCCTCTCCCCCTTCTTCCCAAATCACGTACGCAAGTATCTACAGCCGAACCCAATACCAAATTTAGGGTTTAATCTTGCACTCTCATCGCTCAACTAGAATTCGATCGGGAAGCTCCAATTCGTAGCTCAAGGCCACGTCTACCCACGCCATGAACAGCTATGTGCTCGGCACCCCCCCTTGCATGGAAAACCGTGCGCAGCTCGAAGCAATCGGCCCCTCTTTACTCCCAAAATACAACTCCATTCGCGATCTCCACCGTTCAGATTGCAGCTCTCGATGTGCTCTTCATTTTGTTAGTTGAAAGATTTTGCAATCGATGCATGGATTTGGAGATAATGGAGGAGAATCAAAACTAATTTCTGGCCATCAGTTATAGATAGTGGCGGCTAGGGTTTTAGTATTAGGGTTTTTTTTTTTTTTTTCTAAATTATGAAGAGGTGGGTGCTATTTATAAAGAAAAATCGAACACTATTCATCCCGGAAATTCCGAACTCCGATTTACGCGCCCTAACCAGCGTTTCTAGGGTTTACCCCACGTTCCGGACACAATGGAACAGGTTTCGGAAGCTAATTCGGACATCTGTGCGAGTTATGGCTACAAACGCTCAATTTAAATTAAACCGATTTAAGCGATTTTCTAGGCGTTTTAATTTGTACCGGACAAACCGTAAATCCAATTGACTTGAAATTTGAAACCTTACAATAATATCACATTACGGATCCGATGAAACTGGTTTCTTCAAAATCCGAGACTCTTTGAAAAATGGCTATTTTAACTCGCCAAATTAAAATTAAAAATAAATCGATGCGTTTCAAGGTGCCACGATCAAACGATAACTCCGATTGACACGAAATTTGAAATCCGGTAATAACTAACTATTACGGATCCAATGGAACTGGTTTCGTTCAATTCTGAGACTGTTCAAAAATTGACTATTTTTACTAGTCGATTTTAAATATTAAAATATTCAATTTTCACAATTTAACTTTTAATTCGATTTTAAAAGTTCTAAAATATCATTATAACTCCAATATGATAAAATAAAATTTTACAAATCATTTTCAATCATATTTAACCTGATTTTCAATTATTTCCATAATTTAACGTATTAATTTATTGATTTAATTATCCAATTAAATTCAATAATTCAAAATAAAATTTATTCGACTTATAAATTCACTTTTTAATATTTAAAATTAATTAAATATTAAAATTTTAATTTCTAAAAATTCTGGGTCGTTACATCTTCTCTCTCTTTCTTTTTCTTAAACCATAACATTTCGGGTTTCCGGCCTTCGATTTCTCGGCAGTCGATAAAGTGAGTGTCGATGCTGAATTTTCGAAAGTCGAAAATTTCCGGGGCGTTACAGATAAAATCCAAACTTTCTTTTGAATGGTTAAACAAATTACCATTTCAAATCTTTTAAACAAAAAGATTTATTTCACAAAGTTCACCCAGTTTCACAAAGACCCATTTATGGATTCCAAAACAATTTTCATTTCAATTGGATTAACTCATTAAATCTTTAAATTAAAGATTTAGCTTATAGCTTTCAACCGTTTCCATAACTTGGAAATCATTACCATTTCAACTAGAAATCCTTTTAACTCAAATTTGAAGTTCATTTCTCATGTGAAAGCTTTTATTGTTTTGAAAACAAACAGTTTTCGTTTTGGAAGAATCCAATTTTATTTGCACGAGTTAAAGCCTTTTAATTTAAATTTAAATTCCCAAATTAATATCTTTAAAATGGTTTGACCCATATAAACTCGTATAACATCTTTAATCCCTCGATTGAAATCATAAGATTCAGTTTCAAATATTGAATTCAAATCAAATTATTTAAATTTCAAAACTTTCAAAACTTTATCAAGTTATTCAAAAATAAATTTTTATCTTTGAGATTCCATTTCCAAAACTATTTGAATTCAAATTGTCTATTTAAAAATCATTTCAAAATCTGTGACTTAATCAATTTTCTCGTGAAATCCATATTCGTGTGTGTATAGTGTGGTCCAGGGGTTTAGCACAGTAGTGCAACATCATCAACATCACATATCAAAACACAGAAATATAATTGATAAGCGGTATAAATTATAACGCTTATCGTTCATTCACAGATTCACAGATAATATACAAATGTATCACAAATAAATGAATAAATTACACACAGCTCAATCCACATAACAAAATATCACAGATCAGATAGGACAATCAATTCAATACAATCATTCATAAGTAAGGTCAACCATTCAATAATCATTGATAAGCAGGATTAATTAATTGTTTAATCCTAATTAATTCAATTTATTTCCAGTTAAATTAATTATTTATGAATTAATTATCCAATCCTAATCAGTTTATTACAAATCATTTGATATAAATTAATTAATCAGTTACCTTAATTAATTAAATTATTCTTAATTAATCATATTAATTAAATTAACCTTTGAACCAATTACATAATTAATTAACCCCTTAATAAATTATTTTAAGACATTAAACCTTTAATTACTTACCATTAAGCAATCATCCCATAACAATTAATCATTAATTACCAATTATCTAATGATTTTCTTAAATTAATTAAACTAAATTAATTAACTTTAATTAATCAAAATATCCAAAATTAATTACAATAAATAATTAATCCTTAATTACTTTCATTAAGTAATTACATTTAAACAATTTACAATTGATTATCTATATTTATTAATCTAATTAATTATCGAAATTAATCACATTATTAATACTTAATAATCCTTAGTTAATTATCTTCATTAACTAATAACATTTCTTAATTACTTTTAATTAATTTATAATTGTAATTTAATCTAAATCATTAATTTATGAATTAAATAAATTATTCCTTAACTATCTTATTAGTTAAATCACTTAATTACCTTAAATATCTCTAAGGTAAAGTGTATTTAAAACATTGCCCTTCTAAATTTAATTTCAAATTCCATTTTGAATATAAGATTCAAAATGATTATTCATTTACACATTAAACAATTTAAATATCAATTTATAAAGCTTAAAATAAATGTAAAGACCATTTATTATTTACATAGGAAACTTATATAATGAAAAGCCTTTAACTCAATTACTTAATTTTTATCTAAAAATTAAGCTTTCAAAATACATTAATATTTTAACTCGAATATTTAAGTTAAAACAAATCATTTAACTTTCTACTCAAAATTAAGAGAATCTTTATAAAAGAATTTTGTCAAAATCAAGTTAAACATTTGTTTGAAAACAAATATACTTTTAAAAAGCTATTTAATTTAAACTTGTTTAAAACACATTCAGATTTAAAACTGATTTAAATTCCCAGATTTGGATTTAAAGAGACTTGAATCCATATTTTAATTTTGATTTAAACTTTGATTTAAAAACCCAAATTTCATTTTAAAACTTTATGATTCAAAGTTTATTCGAATCTAAACCTCGTACTAGTTTTAAACTGGTTTAAATCTATCATCACAATTTAAATTCCATTTTAAATTTTCTTAAATTCAAATTGACCGGTTTTTTTTCAAAGAACTGAAGCAATACAAACTGACCCGAGACAATCCCCATCTGCTTCGAGTTCCAAGTCCCACTTCCTCGAGCCAACCACTCGAACTACTCGAGTAAGTCTCGAGTTCCTCACCCAGCTAACCCAACATCATCAGAAAAGAAAAAGGTGCATGGTGCATGTGCACGTCGCCAGCGATCGACTCCAGTTGCCACCACTTCATCGAGCACGTCGAAGTCCATCCACGATTCAATCTCTGATCGCCAGAACTCCATCACTCACGCGAAATCGAATTCGAGTATAAACTCGAAACCTGGAACACGAACAAGCAACTCCACCCAAACCTGGGAACGCCGCCGTTCTCGAAATCAAGACCACCAGAAAATCCCAGACTCCGGCCAAGCCCTCGCCTACCTCCATGCTTCCTTTCCCTTGAGTTTAGCTGAACTCGATCAACTATCGGTGACGTACGAATCGAAAGCTTTAGCCTTGCCAAAATTAGGTTTAAAAATTTCAAGTGTTCACCGCCGCCGCCACGGCCATCAGACCACCGTCCCACTATTTTTCCTCGACACTGCATCCGTCCCTCCATCACCAGCAAAGACCCCGATCCCCACAAATCAGGGAATCACCAAGATTTCCCAAAAGAGTGAATTTAATCAAACTTGAACTACTCTTTAATTCTAACTCTAAAAATTATGGTTTTTGCTTTAAAAATCATGTTAAAGTATGAGAATTTAGGTTATATACCTGAATCCATGAATTAAGAGATTTCAAATTTTCACTTATTTAAAGCTTTGCCAGTTTTCTTGATTTCCAAGGATGTTAACAAGTCGTTCGAACTTAAATAAATCTTTAATTTGGGTATAGGTTATAACACACAGTTTTGTTTTAAAATTTAAGTCCCATCAGTAAATAGAACAAGTGGAAAAGATTTTTGAAACAAAAGTCTTGTGTTTGGAAGTTTAAACAGAGGACATATATGAATATCATCCTGTACACAAATACTTCCATTATTCAAATTCACTCAGAGAATCCATGTGTATACAAACAGTTATTCACAGATGTAAAAGCAACAAATTGATACCTTAAAAATAAATGAAAATATATGTTACTCACATGTTTTCCAGAAAAAGAACAGAGCTTGTTTGGAACAGGCTTTGAAACTTTCAAGCTGAAAAATTCTTCTTTGATCCTCTGTTTGATTTGGGTTGTTGTTTAAAGTTGAGGTTTTAAGTATGAAATGGTGTTTACTCAGATTCACTCAACTTTGAAGGAAACGAACTGAAATGAGGATTGATATACAAGAAAGCAAGTTACAGGATGATTATTTTACTTGTACAATCATCAGAGATTTTTTTTAATTTTTGGTGGCTATGCAGACTTTTATTTGTACAATTAAGAGCAAAGATTTTTTTCTTTTTATGCTGGCTAATAATCTTGCTTCATTGGCTACATTTATTATGTAAGTCTTGTTTTATAAGCTAATGCATATCTTTCTTTTGTTTTGTTTAAGTGTACATAGATATTTATATATTTTTTTCTTGTTGTTCAAGCCTACTTACTTATCTTATTTGTTCATATTTGAATGTATTATATTTATCGTATGTATTTCTAATTTAATTATATCAAAAATCCAAATCCAAATTTATTTTCTAAGACATTTAAATTCCAATTTCAAGTTCTATTTTAATCTATTTTATATACATATTTATAATCAAATATCCAAATTAACTCTCAATTAATTTAACTAAAATTTTATATTAATTACCAATTATTTCACAATTTTTATTCAAAAATTAAATAAATTATCAAATTAAACTTAGTTAAAATCCGGGATCGTTACACAAGTAAAAATAACATCTAGATGGTTATCTATAACCATAATTCCAATTAGCAATTTCTAGCTCTTAATTCATCTCATTTCATCGGCGAATAAGAAACACATCTTAAAATGGCCCTTCATCGAATATACTCCTAAATTGGAGTTCTTGGACCATATAATCTACCCAAAATTTAATAACATCTTAAATCATCTCAAACAGTTCATCAAAAGGGTTTCAATCGTATAAGTCCGATATTAAGCGATAAAGAAAATCCATATGTCCCGTACCACATGTTTTACTTTACCGTTTTATTATTTTTGTTATACATCCGAAATTCACAAAAATAGGTAATTTTATTTATAAAATAATTTTATTAGAGAAAATAGAAATTTAAAATGAGCTTCCGAAAACGATTATTAAAACCAATATTTGAAATTCCTTTATTATAGGAAATAAATCTGTCTTTATTTAGAAAAATAATTTAAACAAATACTACGTAATATAATTTGAAATGTCCATGTATTTCAAAAATTATTTAGTGAAAACCGTTCCCAAATGCAATGAAAACTAAGAGGGACATCTCAAAACCGATAACTTGAATTCAATACGAATTCAATTCAAATTTAACCCAAAATCAATTCAAATTCCATTTAAATTTGAATTTAAAATTCTTCAAATATGGCTAGCCTAATGATAGGCATCATAGCTCTAAAAAACATCATCAAAACCGAAGAGAATGAGAGAAAAAATGAGCTAATACAATTTTAAGGTCAACAATTGTTGTTGCTGTCATTTTGCTCTCAGGACAGCAACATACAACCATAATTTCAACCAAGCAAACTTTAAAATTCCAAAAAATATAATGAATGAAACATGTAACACATGACCTATTCTTTTCGGGACATCCAAAATTATCAAATTCGGATGAGAAACAAAGAAGTTAAAGCTAATTTCGTTTCAGTTTCAAACATAGAACAAATAATAGTTTTGCTCTCGGGATAGCAGTAAAAAATTCGAATTTGACATAGCTAACCTCAAAATTATAGAAAAATCAATGAATAAAAGTTGTAGCACATGAATTGTGCTTTCCAGAACATTAAAAATTATTAAATTCCGATCAAAAACGAGAAAGTTATAGCTTAAACAATATCAGATTCAAACTCAGGAAATTCTATCAAAGACAGAACTACACTTCTGCTTACAAATCTGTTTTAGGTCAGACAAATAGTAAAATATCTAAATGAAACCTGAAGATAAATTACTCCTTATTGAATTTATTTTCCAGCAAAAAGAAAATTTGACCTAAATTAGATAAGAAACGAAATACTTATGGCTAAAACACTTCTCTGGCCTATGATTGTTGCTGCTGTCAATTTGCTCTCGAGTCAGCAACAAACAAGCACGATTTTGATCAAGGAAACTTCAAAATTTTAGAAAACTCAAAACATGAAACTTGTAGATCTATGTCTATGATTTCTAGAACATCTAAAATTATCAAATTCTGACTTAAAACGAAAGAGATATGCCTAATTACTAATGGAAATTTCACAAATAAACATGCAACAAACAAAATTGAGTTTTCTTACCTTGAAATCTCAATCAAAGCTAGAAAATGTGAGTTTTAAACTCACCTTTGAATTTAGATAGAAAACATCCAAATTTGTGAAGAAAGATTGGCGCTTGAAGGTGAAATCCTTTCTCAATTTTTATTTTGGTGAAGTTCTTCTTGAACTAACAGCGAAATTGAGTGGAATTGAGATTTAATTAGGGAAAGCCATTGTTTTTCTTTCTCTCTATTTACTATGTCTTTTGTTTTGGCGAGGAAGATGAGAAAGAAAAAGGTACGTACACCTATTTCCTCTTTTCTAGATGGTTCTAGAGAGAGTTAATGGATTCAAACCTTACCCAAATAAGCCCAAGACTAATATACTTAGAGAAATACCTATGTTATATACATATTTAACCTATTTAATCAATTTATACACTAGTTTTCTCATTTTTAACCAAATAAAATATGTACAATAAATTGTTTGCAATAAAATTGTTATTATATAAAAAAATAAAATTTATTTTGAAGATAAAAAGTTATTTTTATAAACAAAACCACATCTTTGACAATATTTTACAAATTACACAATTTTAGTGTAAAAACACTATTTTTAATGCAATAACTTAAACAAAACTACTTTCGTGTCAAATAAATTGCAATGAATCATTCTAACACTTTTTAATCATCAAAATATATTTTTTCGAATTAAAAATATTATTTTCCCCATATAACACAATTTTTAACAATATTCCCCTTTCTAGTGAAAAATCACTATTTTCATCCATTTCAACCAAATAAAAATTTATTTTTAAGTCTAATGAAGTGTATTAAAATGTTTTAACATTTTTATAACATTAATACATCATTCCAAGCCTAATTACATTTCTAAGTTTTATTTTCTTCATATTATTGCTTTTATTTCACAAAAGAAGAATAATATTGGAATAAATTTCCAATATTAATAATTAACTAAAATTAAACCATCACAATTATTTATTTTCAATACAAATCCACAAATAAAGTTTTTCAAACTTTATTTCATTCATTTACACTTTTTTTTCAACCATCAAATGTTGAAACAGGCTTCAAATAAAATAATATGATTTATTTAAATTTCAAATCCCAAATATATACATGAAGATATTGTTTATATAAAATAAATAATATAATCCCTCATTTTATTATCCAATTCATTTTTAAACACAATATTAAATTATAATTTGCATTACAATTCAATATTAACAGTAATCTCCAATATCTCGGGTTGTTACACCTCAACTCTCGAAAATCAACACTAATACATCCACGGTATTCATGTGCTGTAAATCCAAGCGCCGGGGAAGCAGATCTCTAGTGGTAAAGTAAAGGGTAGAAACAAAATTTCTCACATTACATTAAATAGGTAAATAGTACATACAATCACCATCATTAGGGTACATCAGAGTTTTGTATGCTAACTCAACCGGAACAGTTATAACTGCCTGCTCCCACTCTTACTGGTATTACTAACTTATATACAGCGAAAAACAAAAGAAGATAGATAGATATCCCCATTGGATGCTCCAGCTCATGCTCCAAAAATCTCTTCCAACATGCTCCTCCCGAAACACTCTAAACAAAATCCTGATTACTTGGCTGCCCGGAAAAATAGGGCCCATAATTTAAAGGGAAAACAAAATAAACTCCGTATCAGTCATGGGACTGATGTGAATTCTTAAAATACGTGTTTTGAAAACAAAAGGGTATTCCATAAGACCACGCCACACATAAACACGAAACAGGTTTTTACCTTGCGATGACCAAAACATTCTACGTCAAAATACTTAATATCATTTTTAATGACATATATTTGAAAACACATGCAATTAAACTTATTAATCTTAATCGAAATTGTTAAATTGATTAAATTCCAGCAATACTAGCCACAAATGCGGGTTATACAAGCAAAGTGGACGGCACTTATTGGAGAATGGATTTCATACAAATAACCAGGTTAATGGACGACCTTCCAGCATTACATCTCCAAAGGAATGTACCGAGGTCAACAGAACATCTATACCTCTACCAATACAAGACCGACCTATCTTTCCTTAGATAGTACCTGTAACTAACCGAAATTTCCGATCCTGAAAACCCCAGATAGTTAGAAGAAGGAGAAAGAGGTAGAAGAAGAAGAAACAGAAACACAACTTAGATTCTCACATTCGCAGCGGATCAAAATATAATATCAAATAATATCAGTTTACAAAAGAATTCTATATCTGTCAATTTCATTTTAATACATCAGAGTTACACACAAACTCAAACACTGGACATATACAAATCAACATGTCTCAGATATACAACAATATAATACAGCAGAAACACTCCGTACGTTCTTGCCATCCAGCTCACTTCCTGAGCTCCAGAACATCCTTAGCTGAAAATCTGTAATACTCGGTCTGATCCGAGCATTACATCAAAGTAACACCAGGGTCAGGCTAAAAACCAGCGTGAGTAAACCCATCTAATATGGAATACAAATGCATACAACTTATATAAACCCGGGGTAACTTATATCAATTTTACAAATTTACAATTTGCTATAGACAACACTTATTTCACACATCAATTTCTAAGTACCAAACTTAGATTAAATGGTCCAATTCACTTAGATCATTCCATCCCAACATTCTTCTTTCACAAATCAATCTATAAAGAATCAAAGTGGTTTCGGATACTTACTAATACCCGACTCCGATCTCGTCGAATCCAATATCCTATCCCAATTATTTAAAATGAAAAACAATTCAACTTTAAATACAGGATGTCACTGTTGATCCCAACATATTTTATCACATAGTATCACACATCACTTACCATAGATATCATCTAATATAAGGCACACAATATCATTCAATCGTTTATAAGCAAGATGAATCAACCATACCATCTCTAATTAATTTAATTAACTACAATTGAATTAACCAATTACTTTAATTACTTTTAACTTCTGCTTATTAATTATTTACAAATCAATTAATTAATCATCCAATAATCATTCATCTTAATTAATCCTCCTTGATTAATTTTAATTACATTAAGTAATTAAACTTTAATTGATCACATAGATCAATTATTCTTAACCATTCACCCAAACCTAATCCTAATTTATAATTAACTGCATCTTGTAATTATCATCACTAATTACTTCACTAATAATTATACATTAAATAATTATACTTAACAATTTCCACAAATGATTATCTTTAATTAATTAATCTAATTAATTATTAAAATTAATCACATTAATTAATTATTTAATAATCCTAAGTTAATGATCTTCCTTAACTATTAACAATTCTTTAATTACTTCTCTTAAGTAATCAAACTTAAACTTTAATTAATTATTGTTAATTACAATTTAATTAATCTTAAATCATTAACTAATAATCTAACCTTATCCAATTAATGATTTCTTAATTACAACTTAATTATTCCTTAATTAACTTAAACCTTAATTACTTAACAAATTAACCCTTAATTTACTAACTAACAGTCCATAATTACTAATTAATTAATACTAAATCATTAATTAATTAATTGACTTAATCAACATTAATCATTAAACCTAAATTATTTTAAGATAAATCCTGACTAAATTTCACTAACATATGCAGTTAAAACATTTCATTTTAAATTCTACTTCCAAACTTCATTTCAAATTTAAGGTTTAATATGATTAACAAATTTAAACTATAACCAAATTTTAATTCAATTTATAAAACATTTAAAATCTAACGTTAAAGAAGCTTTTATAAAGAATTTTATGTAAGTAAAGTTTTAAACATTTCATTGGAAAAATATATCTTAAACATTCAAACTTGCTAAACAATTTAAATTTCCAAAACTTTATTTATTTTTAAAACTAGGATGCAAAAGTTAATTTGAATCCATACTTTAAACTGAGTTTTAAAACTTTATTGAAGAGCTTGCCTTAAATTTCAAATTCATTTCAAAATTTAAAACACTAACAAGCTTAAAACCTGTAATCAACAGTTTGACCCGAGCCATACCTAAAAATCTTCGAGTCACACACCCTACATCTTCGAGCTATCCTTGAATTTTACTCGAGAAAACTCGAGTCCACTTCCCTGCTTCAACCCAAAACTTCATTAGAGGTCAAAATGTGCACCATGCACATGTACCAGCGATGCCGCCGCTTTCGACCATCAGTGATGATCCTCACAAGTCGGCGACCAACCTCACTCAAGATTCTGACCATCACCGCTTCGATTCCCACTCGAAAACAAAATTGAGCAACCCGGCACAAAACTGGAACAACCATCGAATCCTGGAAACCGCTCGTTCTTACTCCTTCGACCACCGGAGTGCCAGCGGCTCCAGCCATGCCTTCAACAACCCCCACGCTTCCACCTCTTTGAGTTCTGGTGAACTCGATGCACCAGAGAAGTCGAACCAAATCCAAAACCCGACTATGCCAAAAACTAGGTTTACAGATTAAAAATCCAACACCGCCGCTTCCACGATCATCTGAACACCCATCCAATATTCTTACTTGATTCTCCAATCACTCTTCCACCTCCAGGAAGAATCACGACACCCCAGATCAACTAGATCGCCAGGAGTTACTCAAACTCAATTTTCTGGTCAAACCAGATTCACACCTAAATCCCTTTACTAAAAATCATGATCTTAGTTTCAAAAATCAAGTTCTTGTTTAAGTATTTGATTTATATCCCTGAATTCATCAATCATGATAATTTAATTTTGACTTATTTTAAGGTTACTCTGTTGTTTTTATTTTCCAGTGAAAATACAAATTTATTTTAACTTAAACAAAATTTTAAACTAAATTTTATGGTATAACAATCATATTTTGATCATGACATAAGTCTTAACAAAGATTGAATCATGAGCAAATGATTTTTGATTTGATCTTGAGCCTGGAACCAAAATCAGAGAAAATTCCAAACACACAGCAATGCACACACCCATATGTTCATACACACACAAAGGGATTTACTTACAAATATACTCACCAAACAAACTTATTTCAGATATTAGCATGCCACAGAATCATATACTTAAACATTTAAATAGTGATGTTATTCATAGGGATTTCAAACATAATCAGAGGAAACCAGGTTGGAATACTCACCTGTAACAAGAGTTTGAACAGAGAACCAATACTGGAAGTTGTTACTTAATTTTCCTTTAAATCTTCTTGTTTATTTAGCTGAGATGTATTTGAGTTTGCAAACTGGTGATGCTTACTTTTCTTTTTCTGGTTTGCTATCTTTTATTTTTGAACGAGCAGGCATAAGAACAGATGTATATATAAAGAGAAGTTTTGTATAGGGTATGTGTTAACTGGTATATTTTTTTTCTCTTCTTTGTTTTTTTTGTATTTGATCAGATTTTTCTTCTTGCCTCCTTCTTTGACCAGACAAAAGTTTTATAGAAAATGAAATGATTTTTATCATTCGAAATGACTTGTTTTTGTGCTGAAACGATAGTATTAAATGCATGTGTTTCCTTTCTTGTTTACAGCTATTGATTCTTGTATGTAGATATTTATTTCTTTTTTTTTTCCTTCTTGCCTTGCATAATTCACATACATACAAAATTGTCTGGTTTTGTTTTATCTTCTTGCATACACATATGAATTTACGTAGGTTATATATTTCTAGAATTATCTTATGTTTCCATATAACCATATAATTTATTACTAACATAAATCCTTAGTTTTTATTTCTATTTAAAGTTTAATTATCAAGCATTTAATTTACATTCATCTATTTTATACTTATATTTAGCATTGACAAGATTGATTTTATTTTAAGTATTATTATCTAGCTTACATTTATATACATATATTGAGATCAAAAGTTAATAAGGTAGAGTTTTACTTTGATTCAATATGAATAAGATCAATTTTACTTAATTATATTAAATACTTATTAAAATAACATTGCCAAAATCCTGGGTTGTCACAGTATCGAATATGTCATCACCCCAGTCGTTACCGACCCATCCTAGATGTCTATACACTCAAATAATTTAAACTCGAACGACATAACGGATAGAAATATATCTAGAAGAGGATGATCATACCCTAATGGTTATGAACCACGTAGCCTTGCTACATTTACCCTGTTTCGGCCATTTTCGGGTGTGAGGCTTGAGGTAACGATTACCTTTCACATTGCACATCATCTTTCTTTGAATGCTACACTGCCATTCCATCGATCTCTATTGACTTCCACAAACATACAACCTCCGAGCTCATACGTCTCAGATAAGGGTGTTAAGATAAGAGAAGTTGCTTTCTCCACCAACCAATAGAGGTTTGTTTATAAAAGTCAACGATGAAATCTCAAGATTGGATTGTCAGAAATCCATCCATACAAGTTCGTTCGACTGAACGAAACCGAAGGCACTCTCCTACGACATCCTGTTGGGAATTTACCCTAGGATTAGTAGCGAGAAATCCTTACATTGAAGATCTTAAATGAAGAATTATTGCTATATAATGTGATATGGGAAATTTCCCTGGAGGATCAGTGACAAGTAGCCCTACATTCCATCTTCCACAGATATCTTCACGTCTTCACTTCGAATACGTAAATTGGTTCGAAGTGCTCATCGGACAGGAATTACCCAAATCCGACCCCGGCTCATTCAAAACAATCATCGATAAAAAGATGTTCTTATGAATAGGTACTTTAATTGATTTAGTTCTTTTATCAAAATCACTCTTGGAGATATACATTTCTTAAAACATTCTTTCTGGTATATACAGAAATATTAAACCTCTTTTACAAAATCTTTTAATAACTGTTAAACTTTTTTGACTAAGAATAAACTCAAAATCTTTTCATTTTTCATTCAGGAAGATATTGATCCGAGTAAAGCAAATTCACCATTCCCTCCGTCGGGCCAGTCCGGATAGCCAGGGAGAGCAGGAAACTGGTTTTTCAAACTCAAGCCTGGACACTATCTCTCTAGCACCTAAAGGCGGTCAAGTTGTTGGTTCGACGCTAAATCTTTAATCATTCCAAAAATTCTTCAAATCATCTTTAGTGCATTTTATAAATTATTTAAAAACGTTTATAAAATAATTGGAAAAGAGTTGTTAAGTTTAATACTATTTTTCAAAAGTTATAAAAAGTGTTGCGAAAAAGTGCTGCGGAAAGTGCGTTTTAAGTTATATTGATCAAAACAACTTTTTATTATTTGAAAATTCACTTTTATTATTCAAATTTTTTTTAAACCATTTAAAAGATCTATAAGATTTATTTCACATTTTAAAACAATTTAAAACATCATTTGTAAAGAAATTCAATTTTGGATTTCGAACCGCAAATTCGGGATTTTTCAAAAACTTGTTTTACTCCTATTTCAAAATCTGCTTATCAGAATCTCAATCTTCTTTCTTAATTGGAAAACTATGAATATAGTAGTTTGGAAACTTCATATCTTGAAGAATTCCAACCTAAATTACATTTTATACATTCGTTTGACTTTTATTACATGAAACCGTGAACTGCCATTACGCGACGCGCTTATTTTTAACTAAATTTTCCATAATTTTTCAGACTTTACCAAAACACTTTCATATGTTTATAAAACATTTATAAAAATTTTTAAAACATTTTAAAGATGTTTAACAATTCCATATACACCATTTCATTAATTCAAGGAAAGTGGTTTCCTTTTGTGTTTATCGACGTGTATATTCATAACTTGCATATAGTTTCAACATTCATATGAAAACAAACGAACTTGATGATCAAAGCATATTAAACATCCATTTAAATCATCATATCATCATCCAAAATATAATATAGTAGTTTAGGAGCTCTTACCTTGGATTTCAAATGATTCACAAAAACAATCATTAATAGCTCCGTTATTCGAGTTCCGAAGCTCACTATTCTTAGGATTTTACTCCTAAATGTCTCGACCGAGTCTTGAGGAGGCTAGAGGGTGCACGGCCTAGGGTGTAGCAAGGGGTGGGCTTGGCCTATTATGAAATAAAGTGGAGTTGGTGAAGAACAAAGATAAATGATGAGTTTTTGGATCGTTTTGAGGTGTTTTATTATATATAACTATATTTCATGATTTTAGTTTATTTTTTAAATAATTTTTGACATTGGTTCTTTTAGATTGGAAGCCAAAAGCTTAAAAATATGAAGAATAAGATGAATGAAAAAGAAGAGAAGAGGGTAGGGTATTTATAGGAAAAAAGAAGTATGCAAAGGAAGACATGTATACATCTCTTGTTCCAAGCTTCTCCAACACACCATCCTCCCTCCAAGGCATGGCTAGAAGCCTCGCCCATGTGGACATCACTTACATCTTCTCATGTGTACTTATGTTGACCTATAAGGCTTAAGGAGTAAGTTTGTTTTAAAATATCTTATATATTTTATATTATATCTTTTAACTTGATTATTTATGTATATGTGAGTTATTATGCATGTTCTTATGTATGTACATGTACATGTATGTGTATATAACATATACTTACAACATTGCACCACTTCTACACGTTGCATCGTTACAAACCCCGATTCCGTTCTTCGGTCATAATTTCTCTTTTAAATTTCTATGCATATTTTTGCAAACAATTTTCGAAAATAAAATTTTCTACCGTTGTTAACTAATAAAATGATTTTATTTATAAAACCATATAAATTAGTAATAATAATAATTGTTTACAAAATTATTGTTATGTCGATAGAGCTAAACGATCATTTATTTAAAGAGATATATTTATGGGTCTTTACACATCTTAAATATAATGATGAATTAAAACATTTACTTTTAACATTATAAACTAAAGTTGATTTGAATCTAAAGCTTTTTGAGTTTTAAAAGTAGGCTTAGCAACCACTATGCTACTCAAATAAGCTACCATTTCAAATTTAATTAACTACCTCGTTTAATTACTATTATCAACATCTATCATGGTTTAGCTCAGCACCTAACAAACATTGTTAATGATTCTCTATCGCTATAGGGTTTAATTTGAACATATGAAATGCCATAGTCAACAACATGGCATCCAACACATCATATGATACGGTATATGGAAAGTAAAATCAACAATGTGACGAACCCTATTAGATCCGTCCAACCTATCCCCCTACATCACATAGAGTGTATAATCATATAATATGGGTCATCCGTAACTATACATAAAAAACATCCTCTCCAAGGGCGGGAATAAATCCAAACAAACTGATAAAATAATAAACATCCAAACAAGCAACAATCAATTTTTTGTAACTATTATACAACATTATAGTAGCATTCGAAGGGGAGTTTACTCACCAAAATTCCAGTTATCGCCGAACCTTTCTGGTTTTTCTCATAAATCGAACGACGTTCAATTTAGCATGAAATTTAACTAGCTCCAATCGCCATCAAACTAATCCCATTTTGCAGTTTACGTCAATATGATCATGCGACTGACCACGTCAGATTATGACTTAGAATGAATTAATTATCATAATTATAAGTTTTTGAATTAAATAATTACCTTAATTACATAATTACATCATAATAATACTAATTACCCAGATAATTCAATCATGCTCTCTCTTTCTTCATTCACGAACAACACAGATGCCGCTACCATTCTCATGCTCATCGTCGCTTCCTCGTCGAGTCGCCCTCCATCCTGTAGCCACCAACGATAGTCTCGGCACCCTACCATCCAATGTTGCCGATCCCATCGTCTCTAACGCTGTAAATTAAGAGAAAACCATTCTAACAATCCAATGTTTTAGTCATTTGAATTCAAAATATTTAATTGATTTTAAATATTGAAAAGTTAATTTTATATGTTAAATAACTTGAATTTCAAATATAGCGATTCCTTTGATAATTAAATTATTGAGTTTAATAGTTGAAATTATTTAAATAATTAAATCTTTGATTTTAATTTGGATAAAAATGTGTAACAACCCGATTCTTCGACGCCCGAAAATCGACATCAATACGCCCACTATATCGAATGCCTAGCAATCGGATGCCAGAAAACCGAACTATGAGGGTTAAAGAAGAAAGAGGTAGAAGAAGAAAATAGAAACAATAACAGAATTTTACCATCGCAGCGGAATAAGATATAATAGATAATAACAGATCTTTACACAAAAGAAAACTATATCTATTTTATACATACATCATCAGAATACATCATCAGAGTTTAACAACATCAATAACATACAATTGGACAGTCATATAAACTTGTCCTCAAAACTGAATACACAACGGAGTAATAATCAAGTACGGAAGTACGTATCGCCATCTAGCTTGTCTCCTGAGCTCCACAGCATCATATCTTGTATTCTATAATACTCGGTCTGACCCAAGCAATATAGTTAAATAACACCAGAGTAAGTCTGGAAAACCAGCTTAAGAAAACGACACTCAAATTGATTATTAAAGCTTCAAAATTCTTTTGAAAACAAAATCATCTCGTAAGACCATGACACAAATAAACATGTTGAGTTTTTACCTTACGATAGCTAAAACATTTCTTATTAAAATCATCTGATATTATAATAGCGTATATATACAAATACTTATTCAAATTGCCGAAATTGTTACATTAATTAAATTCCAGCTACTAGCCACAGTCGTGGGTAATACAAACAAAACCGTAAAATGCACGTAGGAAGAATGGATTTCCAACTAATGACTAGGCACTGGGGTATCACCTGTCACAGTACGTGGCCTAGATCACCGTACCGAGGATTACTCCCAATCCCCTACAACACAAGACTAGGACTACCCCTTACTGGATAATCCCGAGTAAGATCACCCCGCGATTGGGATCAGCAACCGCACCACTAAGCCGAATAAAAGGGACATCTAGACAGGGATGACCTCACCCTAATGGGCGCTACCCACTTAGCCTTGCTGCATAACCCCTGATTTTCAGTCATTCCCGGTTGATGAGGCTCGAGGCTAAGCGTTACCTTTTAGATCACATCTCTTAGAATGCTCGTCGTCCTCCTGACAATGTTCTGAAAGCATTCATCCATAGAAGTCCGTCCCGGGTTCGAATGGAACCGAAGGCACTACTCCTACTACATCCATTTTGGAATAATCCTCGGGATTAGTAGCGACTAGCCCTTGCACTTCACTGCTCCATATTCGCCTCCGAACTCGTTTTTCCACGAAAACGTACAGACTGGATCAAAGTGGTTTTCGAGAATTGAATCCCGATCCCGGTCTGTTCGAAACGATCAGCGCATTGGCCAATATTGATAGCCGGTTATTTAATTATCAATTAACATTCACAAATAACTATCAAGCCATAATAATTTCTCCTAAATTATTATAATTCTCCAAACATCTTTGCAAGATATTTTTCCACTTTTCAACCCTTTGAAAATAGTTTCAAACCACACTCTTCTCATGGAGTGAATTCCCAAATATTTATTTCCACTGAAAGCACCAAGTACAAATACTTTAGATTTTTAAAATAATTTTAAACACTTTATTATAAAATAAACTTTAAACCATTTAAATTAAAAACTACTTTAATACTTTATTCAAAAATATATACTTTAAGAATATTTAAAATGAAGCTACTTAATAAAATATAAACTAAAATTTTCTCTTTTTAAAACATAATACCAAGTCACCTTTAAATAATTACTACTATAATAAATTTGAAAAAGACTTACTTTAAAATTTAACATTTAAAGATAATAAATTTTCTAAAACATACTTTTTAAAACAACTTTAAACTTTAAACTTGTATTTATTAATTTGTTTTGAAAACGTACTTGGCTATCCGAGGAAATACTCTTCTCTTTCACATCCTTTAAAAATAAATTACTATTTATTTTTAAACAAATTTACCCATTTCTTTAATAAATTCCCACCGTGAATTTATACTTTCAAATATCCACTGATATCCGGTTCACTTTATAAACCTAGTTTACAAATTTCATAGTCACATCCTCCCTTAAATTTCCAATTTCAAATACTTAAATCAATTTCCAAATTGATTTCCAATTTACTCCATTTGGAAATAAATCCCTTTCTTACTCATTTACTTCAAAACCCATTAACTTCAGATTTTTAATCTTACTTATGATTTAAAATCTTTTATCTGAAAATACTAATTTCATATTTCCCAAATTCCTTATTTATCCTTTCAAATAAATTTAAATCTTGAATTTCAAAGAAAATTCTTTATTCCTTTAAATAATATCACTTAAGTTCTAAAATTCATTATTTTCCCTTTTTATTCAAAATCTCCTTTCCCATACTTGGAATTTATTTTTAGAATTTAAAAATTCAACTTTCATCCTTTCTAATTCACTTTTTAATTTGTCCAACTTTCAAAAATTATTTTTACTTAAGAATTCTCTCTTTTTATTTTCTCATCAAAAATCCAATCTATATTTTTTTTAATAACTCAGTATACCAAATATAATCAATCAAGCATAGCATCCAACATTTTTTTGTTACCAATATAATTTATCTCAGATTAGCAATGACAAATCATAGAATATTAAAATATTCTAAATAAATTTGAGGAATCCCGTTGGATCCCTCCAACCTGTTTCCCTGCATCCACAGACGTTAGCACAATATAAAATACCAATTCCACTTCGAGGTGGAATATCGCGGTATATGGGTTTATATAATATCATCCGCTATTATGCGGCGCATAGGGTCTCATCCGCTATATAATGCGGGAAATCAATCACTCCAATATATATTATATGTATATTGCTATATATAATATAGCACATCAAATCAAATCAATCATTCAACCAATTATTTAAATTTAACCATTTAAACTTAAATTAAAATCCAGATGGGTGAGATTAACTCACCTTTGTCCTTAAATTTTGCAGACCATTTCCATCTCGCATTGTTCCACGGTTTTTGACCTTGTACAGACATTATATGGTTTATATATTTTTGAAATAAACTAGACAATTAGTTACCATTTAATAATTTAATTTAACTAATTTTCCTTAGAAAATCTTCTTTAATATATATATCTTTGTACAATAAAATCTGATCTTAAATTTTCTTCCTCTGTATATACATTTTAAAAATCTAATCTTTATAATTCTACAACATTTTAAAATTCCCTTTTTCCCAAACTCTAACTTGTTTTCTGAAAATAACAACAGAAATTTATTTTACTGTATATATACATATACAAATATAAATCTATAAATTTGAAGAAAATAAATTGATCTTTGATAAACTTACTATTATTATATCTCTTTTCTGTGTGTATATATTTATACATATATTAACATTAAATTAATATACCTTACTGTAATAAATTTTTTTTGTACGAACACACACACATATATTTATTTAAATTGGGAAAAGAGAATTATACCTTAATTCGACTGGAAACAAAGTCGACAGCTCCGCCCACTACTCCATACGAGATCGCCACCACGACCCCTCACCCACCACGTTCCCCCTTCTTTGCCACGACGTCGCGGCACACAAATCCCCACGCACACACAAGACTGGCCCCACGGCCGCTGAGCCACTACCCCATCGAGATGCCTCACAGCTTCAATTCCCCTGCAGCTCAAGCTTCACCTTGAGCCGTCGCTTGCTCAAGTCGAAGTCACGACTTCCAAACCAGATGCCCACCCAGTATTGAATGCCGCCGTAATCCTGCCGTCGAGTCATGCTCCATCCCTTCGCGGCTACAGATCGCCAACGTTTCATTTTTATTTTATTTTTATACGAACAATTTTTTTTCTTTTGAGAATTTCAAATTGGAAAGGAAGAGGGGGTTTATCCTCTTTGTTTTAACAGGTGATTGGCAGAAGGGCTAGCTCGAGGTATTAAATGTATGAAGAATGGCGTGTATTACAATTTTCGCAATTTTTTTAGAAGAAGGAACAGAGGGGAACAAGAAGAGACATTAACGTGCTGAAGCCCACTTGCTACAGTGATTTGAATAGAAAACAAAAGGTTTTGATAGGAAAGAATTTCGGCTGAAAGAGGTTAGTGTGTGTGTGTTTATATATATATTAATTCGAATTTCAATTGTCTCGATAAATGCAACTCAAAATCTCGAACTCCTATCGAGACGTGCCGCTAGGCGTTTACAATGTTATACCCCTATTTCAAACGCAATGGAAAAGGTTTTGAGCCCTAATTCGATCGTATGGAGAATATAGCTTTTGGACTCTGTTATTATATTAAATTTCCGATATGAACTTCAGCGTGTTTACTTACCGTGTGCTCACACAACAACTCTAGTCACCACTAAAATTGAAATCCGGTAATAATACAATATTACGAATCCAACCGAACTGGTCTCGTCGAAATCCGAGACTATACCTCAGAAGGCTATTTTTAAATATCGATTTAAACGATAAAATTTCAAAACTTAACAAAGCACTTCCAAATTCAGTTTTAAAAGCTTTTATTATCTTTAGAATTATCAATATAAATTTCATAAACCTTCAAATTATTTTTAACAGACTTAAAACTCCGGATTCAACATTTTATCCAACTTCAAATTATTTAATTCAATAATTTAGTTATCAAATAAATAGTGATATTTGAATTCAAGTTAAAAATTAACTTTTAAATATTTAAAATCAATTAAATATTCCGATTTCAAA
This sequence comes from Allium cepa, assembly GCA_030765085.1. NCBI lineage: Eukaryota > Viridiplantae > Streptophyta > Magnoliopsida > Asparagales > Amaryllidaceae > Allium > Allium cepa. Next base: position 123,815,076 of record CM060939.1, read on the forward strand.
CATCCAAAAATTCCAGGTCGTCACATTCCTCCCCCCTTAAAAGAATTTCGTCCTCGAAATTACTAGTTAAGAAGAAAGGTCCACAACCTGTTAACTATTTCCCAAAAACCATTCAGTTTCAAACACTTTCCAAAACGATCTTTTTATTAAAGAAACATTATTAGTCTTACTAACTTCCCAAACTCTCCCATATTTTTCAAACAATGCTATTTTCTTAATCATTAAAATTTCAATTTAAACCAAATTTTGAATTATCAAAATTTTCTCAAAAATTTTCTAACTCCCTAAATTTTCGAAAAATTTCGCCAGCTCTCCTTTGCGCGGCTAGCTCGGTACAACTACAAAATGCCTCTACGGGCACCCAAATTCCAAAGAAAACAAAAGGCCAAGTGGCTAGATCTAAAACCCAATCAAATTTCATACAGAATTTTAAACACATAGCTTTTTCCCGAGCAATTCAAATTTATCTTCTGAAATCTAAAACACCAATTTTCCTCTTTCTTTATAATACCTGTATATCCTACTTAGTAATAATATCCAATCACAACATTCAAAAACACTTTATTAACTTCCTTATAAAATTTCAATATCTATTCATTCAAGCCCATACGATGTACATATATCATCCGTACGTAATATCAAATTCGATCACTTGCTCGATCATTCAATTTCATTTCCGAACTAGTATTGTCCACCCGACTTCCTAGTGCGGACTCAGATCTCGTTTTTTGATCATAAACCGTCACTCTCCTTGCATAGTCAAACTATGATAGAGAATTTCCAGAATCAATCAAAATCCATATCCAGGGTTCGCGTCGAAAATCGAGTGAAAAATCCTAACTCGGATTGATATAACTATCTCGAAATTTTGTGCTCGAATCTAGATCAAATTACTATGCGAATAAAAATAATATACGTACATCTTACGTATTTATATCCATTCTCTTTTTTTCACATTCATTTTGATTTCTATTCACTTATCAGCGCTTAACATTTCACATATTTTTATTAAATCTTCACTCAAATGCTTATTCAATATATTTTTTCGACACCCATATTACTTAAGAATTCTACCATTTCTTCTTAAGTTCAATATAAGTATTTTATCTGCTTCTTATATTTATTTTCACTTCACCACTTTAGTTAATATCTACTTCTATTCAAATTGGTTCTCCCATTTCCACGTGAATTCAATTTATCTTAACTCCGAATATTGAATTTTATCTTCCATTTATAACTAATTCATATCATTATTTTAAATTAGTCTCATCTACTAATTTATTTCAATTTCCAATTTGAAATCGTTTTGTCGCTAACCAAAAATTTCCTAACTGCCAAAAATTTTCGAAAATTTTGGCAGAGTCTCCTTTGTACGGAGGAGCTTTTGCAATTCGACTTACTCTTCTAACTCATTAACTTTTTACAAGTTAATTCCATTCCAAGAAATTTTCAAACTTTATAAATTTCCATATCTTTTTATAATCCATAAACATTTTTAAAATAAATTCCGGAGTCTCTTTTAATTGATTACTCAATATTTCAAAATTATTTTTTTGAAATCAATTATATCCAAACCAAATATTCCTTTGCATTACAAATCAAAACGGTTTTACCAAAACAAAACTTCAACATTTCAAAAACCCTTTTTTTGGAATCCATAATTCAATTGCATATCCAATTATTCCTTGAAATTTTAAAACCAACCCGAATTTGCAAATAATTCCAATTTAAAACAATTTGGTAGCAATTTCTCTCTTGGAAACTCGAAAATGAACATCGATGATGCTGCAGTCATCACCGAAGTTACTTTCAAGTGACCGAAAGGAGTTTAGTGCTTTTATCCTTCCAAATCATTTCAAATATCTTTAAATTCCAAATCTCACTAGATTTCATATCCAGTTCAAAAATACTTCCCAAATAGTATTACTATTATTTCACCAAAACCCTTGAAAACCATTTTCAAATTCAAAGGAATATAAATTTTCTAAATTTTCAAATTCCACCATTTCGATTCATATTTAAACATTACCCTTGAATTTTCATCACAAATTATTTTCAAATATTTCTCTGGAATTCTATTTCCAATTATAAATCACATTTACAAATCCCATTTGTATATGAATTTATTTCTTAGCTTTTGGTTATGATTTCAATATCTTATTCAATTTTACACAATAATGATAATAATTTAATGTTATCATTCCTAACAACCAAGCATCCATATATAACTACAATAATTTACGAAAAATTGTTTCCTTTATATACAAAAATAATTTGGGTAAAATTATTTCATTTACCCTATTTAAAATAATACTGTGTCGGTTTATCTTGTTTAAGAGTTTAGAAACCCCTATCGATGACATGGTGTCCCACACATCGACCAGAATATATAAACACCCAACCGATAAATCAACACAATATAAAAACAATTTTATATTCACTAACAAATACGCGGTCATATTTATTAATACACTCAAACTTATTTTAGAGTACTACGAACTCTATTTCAATGAGTAATCCCCACCAGATCCAAGGTTATCACCAACCTATGCTCTGATACCACTGTAACAACCAAGATTCTTCGACGCTCGAAAATCGACATCAATACGCCCACTATATCGAATGCCGAGCAATCAGATGCCGGAAAACCGAACTATCAGGGCTAAAGAAGAAAGAGGTAGAAGAAGAAAATAGAAATAACAACCGAATCTTACCATCGCAGCGGAATAAAATATAATAGATAATAACAGATCTTTACACAAAAGAAAACTATATATGTTTTATACATACATCATCAGAATACATCATCAAAGTTTAACAACATCAATAACATACAACTGGACAGTCATATAAACTTGTTCTTAAAACTAAATACACAGCGGAGTAATAATCAAGTACGGAAGTACGTATCGCCATCCAGCTCGTCTCCTGAGCTCCACAGCATCATATCCTGTATTCTATAATACTCGGGGTGACCCGAGCATTATAGTTAAATAACACCCAAGTCAGTCTGGAAAACCAGCGTAAGAAAACCATACTCAAATTGATTATTAAAGTTTCAAAATTCTTTTGAAAACAAAAGCATCTTGCAAGACCACGCCGTAAATAAACATGTCTAGTTTTTACCTTACGTTAGCTAATACATTTCTTATCAAAATCCTCTGATATTATAATAGTGTCCATATACAAATACTTATTCAAATAGCCGAAATTGTTACATTAATTAAATTCCAGCTACTAGCCACAGTCGTGGGAAATACAAACAAAACCGTAAAAGGCACGTAGGGAGAATGGATTTCCAACTAATGACTAGGCACTGGGGTACCACCTGTCACAGTACGTGGCCTAGATCACCGTACCGAGGATTACTCCCAATCCCCTGCAACAAAACACCGGGACTACCCCTTACTGGATAATCCCGAGTAAGATCACCCCATGGTTGGGATCAACAACCGCACCCCTAAGCCGAATAAAAGGGACATCTAGACAGGGATGACCTCAACCTAATGGGCGCTACCCACTTAGCCTTGCTGCATAACCCTTGATTTTCAGTCATTCCTGGTTGATGAGGCTCAAGCCTAAGCGTTACCTTTTTAGAACACATCTCTTAGAATGCTCATCGTCCTCCTAACGATGTTCTGAAAGCGTCATCTATACAAGTCCGTCCCGGGTTCGAACAGAACCGAAGGCACTGCTCCTACTACATCCATTTTGGAATCATCCTCAGGATTAGTAGCGACTAGCCCTTGTACTTCACTGCTCCATCTTCGACTCCGAACTCGTTTTTCCATGAAAACGTACAAACTGGATCAGAGTGGTTTTCAAAAATTTAATCCCGATCCCGGTCTCTTCGAAACGATCAGCGCATTGGACAATATTGATAGTCTGCTATTTAACTATCAATTAACATTCACAAATAACTATCAAGCCATAATAATTTCTCCTAAATTATTATAATTCTCCAAACATCTTTACAAGATATTTTTCCACTTTTCAACCCTTTGAAAACAGTTTCAAACCACACTCTTCTCATGGAGTGAATTCCCAAATATTTATTTCCACTGAAAACACCAAGTACAAATGCTTCATATTTTCAAAATAATTTTAAACACTTTATTATAAAATACACTTTAAACCATTTAAATTAAAAACTACTCTAATACTTTATTCAAAAATATATACTTTAAGAATATTTAAAATAAAGCTACTCATTTCCAATTTCAAATACTTAAATAAATTTCCAAATTGATTTCCAATTTACTCCATTTTGAAATAAATCCCTTTACTTACTCATTTATTTCAAAACCCATTAACTTCAGATTTTTAATTCTTACTTATGATTTAAAATCTTTTATCTGAAAATACCAATTTCATATTTCCTAAATTCCTTCTTTATCCTTTAAATAAATCTTGAATTTTAAAGTAAATTCTTTATTCCTTTAAATAATATCACTTAAGTTCTAAAATTCATTATTTTCCTTTTTTATTCAAAATCTCCTTTCCCATACTTGGAATTTATTTTTAGAATTTAAAAATTCAACTTTCATCCTTTCTAATTCACTTTTTAATTTATCCAACTTTCAAAAATTATTTTTACTTAAGAATTCTCTCTTTTTATTTTCTCATCAAAAATCCAATCTATATTTTTTTTTGATAACTCAGTATACCAAATATAATCAATCAAGCATAGCATCCAACATTTTTGTTACCAATATAATTTATCACAGATTAGCAATGACAAATCATAGAATATTAAAACATTCTAAATAAATTTGAGGAATCCCGTTGTATCCCTCCAACCTGTTTCCCTACATCCACAGACCTTACCACAATATAAAATACTAATTCCACTTCGAGGTGGAATATCGCGATATATGGGTTTATATATTATTATCCGCTATTATGCGGCACATAAGGTCTCATCTGCTATATAATGCGGGAAATCAATCACTCCAATATATACTATATATATTACTATATATAATATAGAACATCAAATCAAATCAATCATTCAACCAATTATTTAAAATTAACCATTTAAATTTAAAATAAAACCCAGATGAGTGAGATTAACTCACCTTTATCCTTAAATTTTGCAGACCATTTCCATCTCGCCTTGTTCAAGGTTTTTGACCCTGTATAGACATTATATGGTTTATATATTTTTGAAATAAACCGGACAATTAGTTACCATTTAATAATTTAATTTAACTAATTTTCCTTAGAAAATCTTCTTTATCATATATATCTTTGTACAATAAAATCCAATTTTAAATTTTCTTCCTCTGTATATACATTTTAAAAATCTAATCTTTATAACTCTAAAATATTTTAAAATTCCCTTTTTCCCAAACTCTAAAAATTTCTTGTTTTCTAAAAGTAACAACAGCAATTTATTTTACTGTATATATACTTATACAAATATAAATCTATAAATTTGAAGAAAATAAATTGATCTTTGATAAACTTACTGTTATTATATCTCTTTTCTGTATATACACACACACATATATTAACATTAAATTAAAAATGTAAACTGTAAATATACCTTACTGTAATAAAAAAAATTTGTACGAACACACACATATATTTATTTAAATTGGGAAAAGAATTATACCTTAATTCGACTGGAAACAAAGTCGATAGCTCTACCTACTACTCCAAACGAGATCGCCACCATGACCCATCACCGTTCCTCCTTCTCTTCCACGACGTCGCGACACATAATCCCCGCGCACACACCAGACTGACCTCACAGCTACTAAGCCACTACCCCATCGAGATGCCCTCACGGATTCAATTCCCCTACGGCTCGAGCTTCACCTCGAGCCGTCGCTTGCTCAAGTTGAAGTCATGACTTCCAAACTAGATGCCCACCCAGTATTGAATGCCGCCGCAATCCTACCGCCGAGTCGCGCTCCATCTCTTCGCGACTACCAGATCGCCAACATTTCATTTTTATTTTATTTTTATATGAATTTTTTTTTTGAGAATTTCAAATTGTAAACGAAGAGGGGTTTTATCCTCTTTGTTTTAACAGGTGATTGACAGAAGGGTTAGCTCGAGGTATTAAATGTATGAAGAATGGCATGTATTACAATTTTCGCATTTTTTTTAAAGAAGGAACGGAGGGGAACAGAAAGAGACATTAACATGCTGAAGCCCACTTGCTACAGTGATTTGAATAGAAAGAAAAAAGTTTTGATAGGAAAGAATTTCGGCTAAAAGAGGTTAGTGTGTATAAATGTATAAATATATATATTAATTCGAATTCCAATTGTCTCGATAAATGCAACTCAAAATCTCGACCTCCTATCGAGACGTTCCGCTAGGCGTTTATAATGTTATACCCCTATTTCGAACGTAATGGAAAATGTTTCGAGCCCTAATTCGATCGTATGAAGAAGATAGCTTTTGGACTAAGTTATTATGTTAAATTTCCAATATGAACTTTAGCGCGTTTACTTATCGTGTGCTCACACAACAACTCCAATCACTACGTAAACTGAAATCCGATAATAATGCAATATTACGGATCCAACGGAACTGGTTTCGTCGAAATCCTAGACTATGCCTCGGAAGGCTATTTTTAAATATCGATTTAAATGATGAAATTTCAAAACTTAACAAAACGCTTCCAAATTCAATTTTAAAAGCTTTTATTATCTTCAGAACTATCAATATAAATTTCACAAGCCTTCAAATTATTTTTAACAGGCTTAAAACTCCAGATTCAACATTTTATCAAACCTCAAATTATTTAATTCAATAATTTAATTACCAAATAAATAGTGATATTTGAATTCAAGTTAAAAATTAAATTTTAAATATTTAAAATCAATTAAATATTCCGATTTCAAACATCCAAAAATTCCGGGTCATCACAAAATGATTTCAAATCTTATTTAAATTTTGTTGGATAAGAATGGTAGTAAGAATTTTTTATTTTAGATTTAAAGGTGATTAATTCCTTTTTCAATAATTATTCATTTAATTAACGTGTGAAAATAGCCTTCTAGGGCACTGTCTTGGATTTCGAAGAAACCAGTGTCATTCGATCCGTAATGGTGAGTTATTATATACCGATGATTTTCATGGCAATCATACATATTGTTTGAATGTGCGAGGTTGAAAAGCATAGAAACTAATATAAATAACCGGGTTTGAAAAGCTATCTTTTGCATATGATCGAATTAGACCTCGAGATAAGTTCCATTGCATACAAAATAGGGTATAACATATAGAACGCCAGGTGGCACGCCCCGTTTGGAATTTGAGATTTTCGGACGTTATAGCTTGATAATTTGAATATAATAATATATATATAGTATGCTTTCTCCATAACTCTCCCATACCTATCCATTCCTTAGCTGTGCCTTCTCCATGATCGGCCATACCTTTCCCTTTATATAAGTCAAGTTCTAAATTAGAAAATTGTGGTTTCCTTTTTTAATTTTTCAAATTCAAACTTGGCCTTATCGAACGATCCACGGTGATCGGGACCAATCCGTGCATTTTTAAGGAAAGTCATCAACTACAAAATTATTGGAGACATCACGATTGACTTGTTCAATGGTTGGATTAGGTTGGATCGAGCCGAGATAGCCACAGTTTGATGATGAACCACGATCGTGATTTCATCAATTACGGCAGTTTTGATGATTGTTTAGTGGCGGGGTCTGAAGAAAACTTATAGAGGGAAGCATGGGCGACATTTTGGCGAAGTCTGGCGATCAACGGTGAGGCATTGTGACAATTGAAGTTTGAAGCGATCGTGGTTTGGGTTGTTTTCTCGTCGACGGTGGAGTTTACGGGATCAGGGTCTGAGGCGTCGGGCCATGGTGGTCGGGGCTCCTTGCAGCTGTGGCGTAGAAAGGTGTGAGGTTTCGGCGTCCAGCAGAAGAAGGGCGACATTGAAAAAAAGTGAACGAGCAGACTGGGAAATGTAATCGAGAGGAGGGAGAAGAAGATAAGGTGGGAGGGTTGTATTAGTTTAAATTTGTAATTAGTTTATTAATTTTAAGTTTAATCATCGATAACTTAAAATTTGCATAACTCCTTCATATGAGGTCCAATTGAGGCGTGGATTTTTGCGTCGCACTCGTGATAGCGAAAACTTCACAATGGAACATTTATTTTCAAATTTGGAGACTATTGAAATTTAGGCTAAAATTGGATGTGGCTAGGTTTTAGTTCCAAAACAGAATGCCTCGGCGACAATAGAAAATTTCGGTGAGTTAATCTCAGCTTTTTGGTTAATTAGTATGATACATAGTTAATAAAAATTATTGAATGATTGTTTGGATGAATTACTGTATTTATATTGTTGGTTTAGATATATTTCCACCTATGGAGTGGATGAGACCATATTGTGTACCTGCGTAAGAGCGGATGACCCTTTGTATACAAATTTAGCTTCGAAGCGGTTGATTTTTATTTTACGATTATATAAAGTTGATGATGCAGGGGAAACATGTTGAAGGAATCCAATAGAATTCCTCATAAATGTTGATTTTATTTACATATATATATTTGTGTGTGTGTGTGTGTGTGAGCTGTGATGCAGGGGGATTGGTTGGCGGGATTCAACGAGATTACTCACTTTTGTCGAATTACTTCAATAATATTTCTTGTATATAGATCATTGAAAAATGAACCTAATTGTGAACACTACGGTTATAACATTGTTATATTTTTGAAAAACTAAAACCCAGTAGTGATAGAAAATCAATATCGATCTTAGTTAAGCGTTAGGTGGCTATTGGCCTTAAATTTGTATCTTAAAATACTATAATTACCATTAAGTTGAAATTAGTTTTAAGATAAGAAATTAGTTTTCATCCAGAATTGGGTATTAGAAATAATCTGTTTTAGAGAGTATTATTCATATTAATATTGTTTTAAGTTATTTAATTATATCAATACTGTTTAAGTTATTTAGTTATATCAATACTATTTAATTATATTAATATTGTTTTAAGTTATTCAATTATATTAATATTGTTTTAAAGTTATTTAATTATATTAATACCGTTTTAAGTTATTTAATATTGTTTTAAATTTATTTAATCATATTGATATTGCTTTAAGATTATTTAATTATATCAGTATTGTTTTAAAGTTATTTGTTTATAGTTAATATTATTTTAAAGAATTTATCAAAATGATAATATTTTGAAAGTTTAATTATTTCAAAAATAATTATGGTTTGAAATTAATAATAAGGATTATTAATAAGGTTCTGAAAATAAATTATTATTATTAAAATTGTAAAATTCAATTATTATTGTTTATTTAACAACATTTTGAAATTATTAACTATTATTTTTAAGATGCTTTAAAGTTAATATTTTCATTTATTTATAATTTTTTGGAGACTCATGAATAGATTTGAAAGATGTAACGACCCACCTTTTTGGAAAGTTTAAATCGACAATAAGCCACACATATCAACTCAAACTGTTCAAAATGGAGGATTTTAATGGGGTAAATAAGAAAATAAGATGAAAGAAGAAGAAATCAAATATAGAATCTCACAACGGAACGATAGAATATAATAATCAAGTAAACAGTTCATGAAGCTGTTTCTATAAAACATTTGATTATATTCAATATAACATTCATCAAAGTTATTTATATATAAACATCAGAGATACATAAATAATGCAGAAAAAAATATGATGCGAGAATAATAGTAGTAATATACCAAATCTTCGTCTTCATCCTCCAGAGAATAATCTTAGATAAGCTGAAAAACTCAGGACTGGCCCGAGCGTAATGAAAAGACAAAACACTTGAGTCAGGACTAAAATATTCTTATGTGAGTCAAATCGATGTTGCATATAACACGAGTGTCACGGCGTCAGAGATGCTTATGGGTTTTCACACCTTTATCCAGTGTATAATGTGCGTGCAATAACTCAAGAGATGTTACGGGATTTTCCATCCCTTAAGAATCTGTCAAAATATTTATATGTTGTAGAATACGATATATATATATATATATATAATGTCTAGTCAGTAAAATAAATATTTTTCTTAGCGTTAAGGCTTTACATTGATCCCCTTTAACACATTTTTAAGTAATGCCGTACAGGTTGCATAAAGACACCAGTTAAATGGTCCGTGGATAGTGATGCGCCGTGATACGACAACACTAAACCAAAATCGTATAGGTCTCGTTTAAAGATAAAAGTATGACAATGCACATGATGCAATGCCCAAGGTAGGATACTACTAGTTTGCCCTTCTCGGCTTGTGGTAATGCATCATCGCCATGATCACTCACTGCGTACAACACTCCTATAATCTGAAGGATGCGCACCAATCAATCATAATGTAAATGATGATAATAAGAAGACGTGCATCCGCTCGGGGTAGGTAACACACTTGACTAGTACGACTCATGTTTTAGTCATTTCAAATTGGCATAAGTGCCAGGCTAATCCATCATTCTCCTCTTTCTTCAAATCCAACAAAAGATGCCAAATCCAACCACTTCGTTCTGGATCATCACCTCACGCACATTGTTGTTGAAGTGGTTTCGGTATCAACAGAGAGTATGCCCATATCCGGCCCCGGTCCTTTAACGACCAAATGACGTTTTATGCACCGGTTGGTTCTTTTATGTTTCAAAAACAATTCGTACTCGATATCAAAATATCTTCTTTGCTTCAAAATCAAATCCATTTCGAAATCATCATATTTACACAAAATATACTATTTCAATTCAAGACCGTATTCTTCTTAATATCTCGATTTCAGTTCCAAAATTGTTTCGAATTCCAATTTGGGTTATAACTTCATTTAACCCAATTCGTATTTAAATCCATGATTTAAAAATAAACATTCCATCTTATTAACTAGCTTGAATTTTTTAAAAATAGTTTGAGTAATTTTAAAATAGTTTTAATAATTAAAATAGTAAAAATAGTGTGAGTGGTTAAAATAATTTAAATAGTTTAAATGGTTAAAATATGGAATTAAGTTTTGAAGTGATAGTAAACATAAGAAGTGTTGTATAATGTTTATAATAAACCTAAGAGGATTTGATGGAATGGTTCTTGAGTGGCATTAGTATTAAAAGAAATATACTAAATAACAAATGGATGTGGATAAAGCAATGTGAATAGTGAATGTGAATAAAAAGAAATTGAGATAGCTAAGAAATCAATTTAAATAAATACGTAAGTTGTACGTATATTATTTTATTTGCATAACGGTTTGATCAAGATTCGAGTATATAGTTTCGGGATGATTCACATCGATCCAGTTAGGATTTTTCACTCGATTCTCGAAGGCGAACACTGGATATGGATTTTTTGGTTGATTCTGATATTCTCTATCATAGTATATAGCAATGCAAGAAGGATGATAGTTTCTAATCAAGGAACCAGATCTTAGTCCAAACTAAAGTGGTCGTGTGAATGATACTAGTTCGGAAGTGAAATTGTATGGTCGAGCGAGCGAGCAGATTTGAGATTTGCGTATGGATGATATATGTACATCGTACGGGCCTTAGTAAAGAAAATGTTGACAATTAAAAACGAAAAGTAATATGATCATGAATTATATGATTGGATATAATTGGAAAATAAGATGCATTAAAAGCAAGAGCGAATTTGATGCCTTTGATTTCGTAATTAAAATTTGGTTGCCCGACTAAAAGATACATATTTAAATCATTCTTTGGTTTGATGGTTTTATGACTGAGCCACTTAGCTGTTGTTTTCGTTTGCTGGTTTGGGGCCGTAGTGGCGATTTTAGGATCTAGCCATGCAAAGGAGATGCTGGCAAAATTTCCTGAGAATTTAAGGCGTTAGAAAATATTTGAGAAGTTTGGAAGCAACTTTAATATCTAAAATTTGATTTTGAGTTATAACTTGGAATGGTTGAATTGGATGATATTAGTTGGAATCTATGAATGAATTTGGAAACTTTGTAAAAGTAATAATAAAGTTTCAAAAAGTTGATTTTTGGGAAAAGGTAAAGGTTTAATAGGATTTGGTTATCTATTTCAACTAATCTGTTTTAAAAATTAATGGGTTTGGGCATTTTTCTTACCATTGGCAATTTCGAGGACGAAATTCTTTTTAAGGGGGGAGGAATGTGACAACATAATTTTTTTTCATTTGAATTTGAAATATTTAATTGATTTTAAATATTGAAAAATTAATTTTATAATTTAATAACTTGAATTTCAAATATAGCGATTTATTTGGTAATTAAATTGTTAAGTTTAATAGTTGAAATTGTTTAAATAATCCAATCTTGGATTTAATTTGGATAAAAATGATTTTAAATCTTATTTAAATTCTATTGGATAAGAATCGTAATAAGAAAATTTTAATTTAGATTTACAGGTGATTAATTGGGTTTTCAATAATTATTCGTTTAATTAGAGTGTAAAAATAGCCTACTATAGCACTGTCTCTGATTTCGACGAAACCGGTGTCATTGGAACTATAACAGTGATTTATTATATGTTGACGATTTTCATGGCAATTGGACTTATCGTTTGGATGTGTGTGGTCGAAATGCGTAGAAATTAATTTTAGAAATTAATATAAGTGTAACGATCTGGATCTTTGACCTTTGGAAAATGACACTAATACGTCCACTTTATTACCTGCCGAGAAATCGAATGTCGAAAAATTCAGTTGTTAGGGGAAAGAAGAAGAAAGTAAATAAGAAGAAACTAAACAATAACATGGAGTCTCACAATTCGCAGCGGAACAATTTATGATAGATAATAACATATCTTTATACTAAAAGAACTATAACTATAATACATATCATCATCAGAGTACAACAATCAACAAATCAATTTGGATAGTTATAATAACTAATCCTCACAAGTGCTGAATATCCATCCTACACCCACAGTGGAATATAATCAAGTACGTGGAATATGCCTAAGAATCCTTCAGCACACCTCTTGTGCTTCGTAGTATCCTAACTTGAATCTATAGTGCGCTGTCTGACCTGAGCACTATAATAAAATACACCCGAGTCGGCCTGAAAAACCGACGTGAGAAAACACACCCAAATGGATTTGAAGTTATAAGAAAATCTTTGAAAATCAAAGGTATCTCGTAAGACCACACCATACATAAACACGACGGGTTTTTACCTTACGATAAACAAAACTCGGTTACATAAAAATCATGTGATATTATAATAATGTCTAGGTACAAATACTTATTAAAATAGCTGAAATGCTTGCATATCACATTTCAACATAGTTGGGCACAATCAAAACCATACGGTGCTTATTGGAGAATGGATTGCATTTAATGACTAGGCACTGGGGTACCACCTATCACGATACACGTCTAGAAAACGTACTGAGATCGAACCTATCGATCCCTGTCAACACAAGACTGGCCTACCCCTTATTGGATAGCACCAAATATGTCATCACCCCGGTTGCTTTGCAACTCTTTTGAGATCTCATGCACAACCAATCCATAAATATGTAGATGTGGGGTAATCTAGAAAGGTGACAACATACCCTAATGGGTGCGATCCACTTAGCCTTGCTGCATCTCCTTTGATTTTTAGTCATTCTCGGTTGATGAGGCTTAAGGCTACGATTATCTTTCAAGAAATTTACACTTAGAATGCTCATTGCCCTCCAATGATAATGTGCTGATAGGATTTATCCATACAAGTTATTCTGGGTATGAATAAATCGAATCTCCAAAATCACCATCTTCATTATCTTTATGTTATCACAATTTGCGATGCTCAAATCGGATCGAAGTGGTTTTCGGATAATTAAATCCGATCTCTGTCTCTTCGAAACGATTAACAAAATGGGCCAGATTTCGAAAGTCAGTTATTTTACTATCAAATTACACACATAAGCAGTCACTAGGCCCATTTATAAATCTTTCACACTTTTATTTCGAAATATCTTACAAAGATATATATTCAAATCCCTTTAAGCATTTCAATATTTGAAAATGATTTCAAACACTTAAATCCATAACAGGATATTCTAATCCATATCAACACTTAGAAATATTTCCCAATCCAACTTATAATTCATTGCTTAGAAAAATATTTCCATAAAAGTCATTTCGTCGCTAAAATATCTTCAAACCTTTAATTCTAATACTTAGGAAAATATTATAAGTCTGTTTCCCAAAAATAATTTCTAATATCCATACTTAGGTACATAACTCATAAATTTCCAATTTTTTTTATTAATTCCCTTTATAATTTCCAAAAATTATCGATTATACTTATTTATAATCCAACTAACAATTTATAACTCCTTTAATGAATTCAGAATCATTTTCGAAGTTCCCGTACCTAAACAATTTGGAAATTTTCTTTTCTCAAATTTCCTTAAATTCCCTAATTCCATTATAAGATTTCATTTATAAAACCACATCCATTAAATAAAACCTAGTTCATAAATCTTAATAGCAATCACTTACTTTTAAACTATATCTTATATATAAAGCAAATACTTGGTCAACCAAGTCAAAGCGAAGCCTTTTTCAGATTCTCTAAAGTAACCCTATACTGCATTCTAACAATTGGTTAAGTTAGGTTATTCAAGTAAATCCCAAAATCTTAGTGGACAAAATCCACTTTCAGTTCTCTGTAATGTGTTTCTCTCCCTCAATTGACAATAACTAAGCGACAACGAATCAATGGAGGAAAATACTGGAAAAATTGCATCCCTAAATATTTCTCAACTATACGGTCTCCAACTTTCTTTAATAATTTGTTTACTAGGGTTTTGTTTTCATTCTCAAAGGATCAACATCCATTGTTTATTTTCTATTTGGAGATATATGTTCAACCGCCTCAGAAAAAGGAAAGCAAACTCTAATGGTAATTGATCACCTTCATCAATTATTCACCTTTCTTCCATCTCTAATGGTAATTATGTCATCTTAATTTATCAAGTTAATTTAGTTTGAATCCTAATTTGTTTTATCTGAAAATCATAATTTTTTTCATCTACTGTTTTCATGTAAAATTGTGGATGAAGAAGAAGCCTCGACTAACAAAGTTGAGTTAGAAGACAGAGGGCTTTGTTCAGATAAGTGAAGAATTAAAAGATAAAAGTAGGTACTATTCTTTATGTTTTTTTGACTAAGGTTTCATTATTTTCTACGTTGTACTAGAGTTTTGTTTCAAAATTTAGGAAATTCATTTTGGTTGAGTAGAATCATGGTTTAACTACTTGCTGGATTTGCCTGAACATTAAAGTGATGCCGACTGAAATTATTTGTCCTGCCGAGTGATATTTTCCTTCCCGTTGTCCAAGGTGTGCTATTACTATATGTTTCCTATCTAAATATTAACATATGAAAAGTAAAATGTGAAAACTAATTGCTTAGTTTCTTTGATGTTTCTAATATATTTTAATTTTTGCAGTTGGTAGATTTGGTACTCTCCCAAACTACCACAAGATTACCTATTTCGTTTTCAAATTTTCTCCACCAATGGATATAAATTAGAATAATGTTTTAGTTAGTTATGCACTTACTACATTTTAGGAACATTTAACGTCCCAGATTGATCATTTTCCCCAATGATTTTTTTTTTCAAGAATCATTAATTTTCCTAACGAGGGAGTAAAATATTGCAACATGATTCATTGTGTAATAGTCTTCTCAGAGTAAATACAATAAATGAGTTATAGACTATGTGTACTATATAAGTTAATAAAATAATCATTTAACAAATTAAAGAAACTAAAATACCTACATATTATACTAGAGAAAGATACCAGTTAGTAATTTTTCATTATAAAGGTAAATTTAAAGGTTGTACAAATATTCGAGATAGATTGTATACTCCAGACATAAATAATTTTTTTTCCTATCTTCCTGTAAATAAAATTTACTTAAATGATGAATGAGAAAGAAGTTGAATTCCTTATATCAGAGCTTTTCATAGATAATATAACTAACTTTAAAATAAATATTTTTTTTGTAATGTCAAACTGTTACATGGATGAAGTTTTTATAAAGGGAGAGAACAATCAATCATCTACGATAAATGCGTACATTCATTATCAATGAATATGGAATCTAATTTCACAATTTTACATTATATTCTTTTGGATAACAATTTTCTTTTATTTTGTTTTCTACGTTATGTTTATGTCTATGTTGTAAACATGGAACCCTTATTCAAATCTTTATGAATTTAGTTTTTGGAAATAGATACCAATTACATGTTTATTAACTTTTTAACTTAATTTAACATGTTAGTTAACTTTGTTTTAACAAGTTAGTCTGAATGCTAAACTCTTTTTCCTTTTACTTTTATTATTATGATTATTAAATTTCGAGTGATAGGTAATTCTGTGGTACGTAACAAAATTGAAATGTCTGAACATATGTATTCTAAAACTGCAAGATGTGGAAAGAGTTGTCGGTTGAGATGGATAAATTACTTAAGAATAAATATTAGAAGAAGGAGCTTCAAACTTGAGGAGGAAAAGATCATCATTAGCTTACATTACATGGTTGGCAACATGTCATTATGTTTATTTACTTTGATTTGATTATTCCCATTTCGATATTATTGTTTCATAAAAGTTTCTCAGTACACATATCTTTATACATTGATTTTCACATGGTGATTTTATTATATGTTTGTTAGTAATATAATAATAACCTTTTGCTTTAGTTTTTTAAGTAAACTTAAATAGAAAATGTTTGTTATGAAAGTTTATTTTTGTAATCAATTTGACCAATTTTCATACATCAAAATTGACCTTCACTCTAATGGATTTCTTTTAAATATAAATTTTGATTTTCCTTTATTTAGATTACTACTTATAATTTTCATGTCATTTCTAACAAGTTTTTTTTAATCATTGGAACGACCATATATTCTATAAAAGAGTAATATAATTTAAAAAAAAATTCAAAGTTTTCCACAAATGGGTAAGTGATGAATGCTACATTGTGATCATACTATAAAATGATTAACTAAAATGACATGCACTTTGGTAACTATTTTATCAAATGATCTATCATAGCTATCTTTTGACAATAAAAATAGAACCCAAGAAATAGTATTTTCTATTTAGTTCTTTTAGACAACTATGATATAAGCTTCTTTTATTCTATGCATGTCATTAATTCATTCATTTTGTTTGGTTCTCATTTTTGTACGGTTAAGTTAGTATATTTTATTGCAGGTAAATAGGCACAAGGAAGAAGTTGCAAAAAAATTAGTCTAAGGGACAACAAGTTTGTTTTTTAGCCTGAAGGACACTTTTTAGTGTAAACTGAAAATGATAGTTACAACTATCATTCTGTGATTTACACTAAAAAGTGTCCTTCAGCCTAAAAAACAAACTTCTTGTCCCTAAAACTAAAAAAAATTCTAAGTTTTTCCTTTAGCCTAAAAACCCCATTTTATTGTCATGCAAACTAAATTTTGCAGTTATTTAATCAACTTTTGGTATTTGAGAATCTACATTGAAATTTTGCTGTCAACGCAAAAGATTGTGTTTGGAAATTTCTACTACAAACAGGTGTATTTAATAAGCAACGAAAATTTGACTAAACTGGATTGATACATGACAATCATTGAAAGTTAGGACAACAACAGTTGCAAATGTAATAAAATTTGATTTGTTTGTCTATTGATTGTTTTTAAAAATTAAATGGCGAGAAAAATGCAAAATAGCAAAGGTAATTTTAAATGTACCATCAAAACTATGTATGAATGTAAATTGAATTTGTTTTATTAATAGAAAATATGTCAAAAACACAATTTATAGTTAGACATAGTTTATGAACCGTTCCCTTTAGTTTTGGTATGCCAGCAATACCTCAGAATCCTAATGTTAGGATTGTAGTAGGCGAGCCTCGGCAACCATTACAAAATAATATTCAATGAGAGGACTATCTTTATCACATTCTCTAAGGGTTATCCTTTGACCAAGCAGGAACTACTGAGCTTTTGCATGAGGTATTATGGAGGTATAGAATCTGTAAATACTCAAGCATCGAATGGAAGCCAGCCCCTTCACTATGCTCTCATTTCATGTTACAAATTTGCTACACTTTTTCAAGTTCTCAATGGTGCTCCAAAGGTTAAGTTCTTATTTAATGGGAAGCTCTCTGGGCAAGGCGTTATATCTCTAAAAGGAATTATCACACAGCTGAAATGATGCAACGAGTAGATGGAGTGGCAGCACACGAAGTTGATTTATGTGAACAAAATGCCATATTTTTAATATTGTATACAAGTAACTTTTGTAAAATAATTTGTGTATATCTAATAAAGTTATTCACGTATGAAATAATATGCCAAAAGTAAGAATGGTCAATAATAGGAAATTTATTTGTACAGTAAGAATCTTTCTAAGACACTGAAGATATATACAATTTTTTTTGCATAGGTCCTCAAACTAAGGGATTTCACTATTTGGATGATCAAAACTAATTTTTTTAATTTTTTACTATATTTACTTCTATGTCAGTCATATATTATAAACTAAGGTTCCACCTGTGCTACATCTAAACCAAACCATTAATTTTGTCATAATCTAGAAATACTTATGATTTTCTTGGCATTCGTGAAACTCACATGCCAGTGGACTAGAACCTAATTGATGTGATCAATTTATTTTCTTTACTCGATAAATCAGCATTAAAGTTTTGATGACATTAGTTCAAGCTAGGATTGCATAAAGATAGACCGGGTTTAACAACTTGAATTTTTCATGCAAAAGTAAAAAATTAAAAATTAATTATTTGACATGTGTGCTTTAGGTAAAGTCATTGCAAATGTCCATGTTATTGGATTCCACAAGTTGATTATCACATTCTCATATTTTAATTATACTAAATGAAAATGTAACATTGCTTACACGCCAACGTCATTTTGTAAGATTAAAAAGAATCTTACAACTGCTATTTTTTAATAGTAATTCCTACTACGCACGTGCATAGCATGTGCCAAAGTACATGTATATATAATTATAAATTCCAAAAACATGGTTAAAAAATTATTTAAATATCAAAGCATTTTAAAACTAAACGTCGATAGCAAATTCCAATTCATTTATAAAATTGCTAATCGATTTTCAAAACTTGTTTATAAAACTTAGACTTCATTTCAATAAATTTAAGTATTTAAATAACTAACTTTCTGTAATATTTCAATCCAATTAATAGTTTTTAAAATTACATAGTTTAATAAATAAATATCCTTTTTCTAAAAACAAACCTTAACTTCTTGTTAAACCATTTTTAAAATTCAACATACCCATTTTTATACTTATAAATCTCTCTCTATTTATCAATAATCGATTTACATTTCGAATTTCATAACTATTCCCAAATCCAAAATAGAATTTACTATTTCTTTCTAAACCAATTTTCATATCACATTTTGAATTCCTATTTTGAATTTATATTTTCAATTTATTAAATGATAATCATTCCATATATTTATAAACATCGTTTATAAGTTTATAAGCTCAACTCTCATTTCTCTGTTAATAACAGATTCATATTATTCATTTTAATTTATAATTTGGTTACTATTTAAAATCTCATTTAATAATCTATTTCTTAAATAATCCAAACTATATTCCAAAACCATTCAAATCTTGATTTCGACTACCATTTTGTATTCCCACAAATCCTAATTAAAAATTCACTATTTAAAAATACTCAAATTGAATTCTCTATTTGAAACCATTTTACAAAATATCTAAATAAATATCTAAAATCAAATTTATTTATTTTATCCAAATCAATTCCCTTTTAAATAATTCCAACTTTCAATATAAATATTTTCATTTCCAAAATCGCATTTGACTTCCCTTTTTAAATTCAAAATATTATTTATGGTATTTATAATACCAAAATTAAGGCCAGTACTACTATAACATCCAATAAATTAATTTATATCATAATATATCACAGATTGTGCAAACATATCATATATCACTATATATGAAAAACAATCAATATATTTGAGGAATCCAATTGGATCCCTCCAACCTGTTTCCCTACAACCACAGAAGTTATGTAACATAAAATAATAATCCCGCTTCGAGGTGGATATCGCAATAAAAAGGGGCATCCACTATTATGCGCGGGGCATAGTGTCTCATCCATTCAAATCGGCAGGAAATAATTAATCCAACTACTGATATATATATATATATAATAATAATATATAATAACAATATAACATCCAACTGTTAACAATTTATCAATCCATCCAAATAATCATTCAGCAATTGTTATCAACTATAAATCAAACTAGTTATCCAAAAAGGCGAGATTAAGTCACATTTATCCTTTGCCGTCGTCGAAGCGTTTCGGTTTGAAACTAAAGCCACACGATGTCCGATTTTAGCCTAAATTTAAATAGTGTCCAAATCCATCCAAACAGATTAATTGCGAAGCACTAATCATCGTGATCGCAACTTAAAAAGTTTCATTCCAATCAGACCTCGTATGCGGAGTTATGAATTTTATAAATTATTGATATTTTTAAACTAAAAAATATAAATTAGTCCCAACATCATCATATTTACCAATGTGCCATCTTCCCTTTTTCAAACAACTCCCTGTACACGCACAGCAAACCATCGTGCACGCACTCTACTGACACATGATTCCACTCAATGAAATCGTAAAATAAGATCGCTAACCAACTTCCCTTATCGAACTCCACTCGACCATCACCAAAACCCCTCCTCTGAGACCTCCAATCGAAACGCGTTCTCATCCCTCCTCCATGCTACAATGCGAAGTTGCACTCCACCCCCATGGATCGCACCAGCTAAAATTCCACCAGTGAATGCTATTTTCCCTCACGATGATGAATACGATGCCCAATTCGACGATCGAAGCTTCAATTTCAACCTATAGCTAACCCTAGCTCATTAAACCACTAAACTATCTACCGTCGCATTCAAGAACAAGCACTGCACCTCTCAAACAGCATACCGGTGGAAAGATCTCGACAAAAGAAGATTTTTAAATTTGGTTTTAGATTTTTTCCTTTGATTAGATTTTGAGAAATTGATTTTTGAATTTTCCTTTTCTCTTTTTATTTTATTTTACAGCCTACGTTTATATTACCGGAATGATGGAAGAAAATCTCGTAAAGGATATGTGACTTGTACAGGTGGGTAAGGTGGTTGATAGGGGATAGGGTGGCCGATATGAAGGGTTGATTTTAAAATTTATAATATTATTTAATTCTAAAATATCGTTTAAAGTAGTTTATTATCTCGAACTCCTATCGAGCGTGCCGTCTAGTGTTCCTGATGTTATACCCTGTTCTGAACGCAATGGAGCAAGTGTCGAGACCTAATTCGATCGTACGCAGAAGATAGCTTTTTGAACCCAATTATAATATTAAATTTCCGATATTAATTTCAACGTGTTTCTATCCCACACGACCAAATGATATGTCTGATTGGTCCAAAATTTGATGGCTAAAACGATTCATTATTATGGACCAGTGACACTAGTTTCATCGAAATCCAAGACTGTGCCTCAGAAGGCTATTTTTATATGTTAATTAAAACGAGTTATTTTTAAAAATCAGTTAAATCACTTTTAAATAAAATTTAAAAGTTTTTATTATCTTCATTCTTATTAAATAAATTTTTTAAAAGGCTATGAAATTATTTTTATCAAGCTTAAAACTCAAGATTCAATTATTTAAGCAATTTCAATCACTTAATTTAACAATTATATTATCCAATAAATCACTATATTGAAATTCAATTTATTAATTCTATAAAATTAACCTTTAAATATTTAAAATCAATTAAATATTATAATTTCAAATAACCTACATTCTGGATCGTTACATTCCTCCCCCCTTAAATGAATTTCGTCCTCGAAATTGCCAAGATAGGAAAAATGCCCAAACCTATTTCTTTTCTAAAACAAATTAGCTGAAGTAACTTCCCAAATCCATTTAAGCCTTTAACTTCCTAAAATCAATTTGTTGAAATCTTGTTATAACTTTACCAAGTTCCCAAATTCATCCAAAGGTTTCAACTAATAATAAGCATTCGATAATTCCAAGTTATAATTCAAAAATCAACTTTTATCTAAAATTTTCTTCAAAATTCTAACTCTTTAAATTTTGAAAAGTTCCGCCAGCATCTTCTTTGCGTGGCTAGATCAGAACAACTACAAATCGCCACTACTTGTTCGAACCATCAAAAGAAAATAAAATCCAAGTGGCTCAAACATTAAACCATCAATCAATTAACCATATAAACATGTACCTTTTTGTTAGGCAGCCAAATTTCTTATGATATCAAAGACATCAGTTTAGCTGTTTCTTTCAAGTACCTGCATCTTACACACCAGTGATATCCAATCATATAATTTCAAAATTATTTTATAATATATCTTTCCAACTCTCAATATTTGTTTTACTTAAGTTTGTATGATGTACATATATAATCCGTACGCAATATCAAATCTGATTGGTTGTTCGATCACACAATTTCACTTTCGAACTAATATCGTTCACACGACCACTCTAGTGCTGACTTAGATCCAGTTCTTTGATTAGAAACCGTCATTCTCTTTGCATAGCTATATACTATGATAGATAATCCTAAAATTAATCAAAAATCCATATCAAGTGTTCGTCGTCGAGAATCGAATGAAAAATCCTAACTCGGATCGATATAAATTACCTTGAAATTCTATGCTCGAATCAGGATCATAACGTACAACTTACGTATTTATTTAAATTGATTCTTAGCTACACCAAATTCCTTTTATTTACATTAATTTAATATACATTCACTTATTTAAAATCACTATTCAAATAGCTTAATTCACATTCATTGTTTACTTAGTATATTCCTTTCAATAGTAATCACCTCTTAAGAATTATCCCTTCCAATTTTCTTAAGTATATTATAAACACTTTATACAACTCTCATCGTGTTTATTACCACTTCACTTCTTAAGTCCTTATCAATTTTTAACCAAGCTCAATTTCATTCTCCAATTTCAACATTTTACTTTATCAATCAAACATTCCAAACCATATACAGTTAACCAATTAATTTATTCAAATCTCAATCAATTCCATTTCCAAACATTATTTCATTTAGCCTATCTTGGGAAAAATTTTCAAAATTTACTTTATTTAACGTAATTTAAGTTAAATTTCATTCTATAATTAAATTTCAAATCTTCCTTTCTTGCGTTCACGTTCCATATTTTTTAAACATTACTTTAACTTGCTAATTTCCAAATTTTATAAGTTATCAACCTATTTTCTCATATTTCCAATAAACATGAAAATTCCAGAGTTTAAACACCTTGTTCTATAGTATTCAAACTATTTTTGAAATCATCTATATATACTCACAATCCCTTGGTATATCATATCGTTATTTAGAACTTAAAAAAAATCAAAAATAGTTTTTTCCAAAACAAAACTCCAATGATAGCTATTCCTCTCTTGAAAATTCGAAAATGAATGTCGATGATGGTGCAGTCATCACCGAAATTATTTTCCAACGACTGAAGTGAGGTTACTGCTTTCTATTCCTTTTAAACCCTTTCAAATATTTCTATTCAAAAATATTCTTCAAATAATACTACTATTATTTTCCAAAACTTCGAAAAAATCATTTTCAAAACCAATGGGATTTTAAATTCCAAGTTCCTGGCCTTTAAAGACTGTTTACTCATAAAACCATATTTATAATATACTCCTGAAATCTCATTTCCTTTCAATTTATAAATCACATTTACAAATCATATAGTTATATAATCCTATTTTGGTTATATAAAATCATTTCTTTGTTGCTTACCTTGTTTACCATATAGTATTATCCTTCATTCGATCACAAATAATAATCAACAAATGACAATAATCAAATATTATCACTCTCTAACAACCAAGCACACCATATATACCATAATAATTTCTGAAAAATTATTCCTTTATATATAAAATATAATCTGAGTAAAATTATTTCATTTACCCAATTTCAAAACCATGCCATATCGAACTGCTCTGTTCAAGTGTTTAGAAATCCCTATCAATAACGTTAATTATTTGTATTGATCAGAATCCATAAGCCACTCAATAGACCAATCAACACAATAATTTTTATATCATTAACAAATACGCACTCGTATATATATATATATATATATATATATATATATATATATATATATTACACACACACACTCTCAAACTCATTCTAGGGTGCTACTGACCCTATCTCTAATGAGTTACCCCATCAAAGCCAAGGTTCTCACTTAACTTTCAGCTTTGATACAAACTATAATGACCGAGATTTTCGACTCTCAAAAATCGACACTAATACGTCCATCGTATTACATGTTGAGAAATCGAATGCTGAAAAACCCGACTGTTAGTTGAAAGAAGAAGAAAGAAGATAAGAAGAAACTAAATAATAACATAGAATCTCACAATCGCAGCGGAACGATATATGATAGTTAATAGGATATCTTTATACAAAAAGAACTAAAATTGTTATTATACATACCATCATCATAGTACAACAATCAACAAATCAATCTGTATAGTTATAATAACTAGTCCTTACAAGTGTTGAATATCCAGCCAACACCCATAGTGGAATATAATCAAGTAAGTGGAATACGCCTGAGAATCCTCCAGAACGTCTCCTGTGCTCCATAGGATCCTAACCAGAACCTATAATACTCGGCCTGACTCGAGCATTATAATAAAATAACACCCAAGTCAGTTTGGAAAACCAGTGTGAGAAAACACACCCATTTGGATTTAAAGTTATAAGAAAATCTTTGAAAATCAAAGGTGTCTCTAAGACCACGCCATACATAAACACGACGGGTTTTTACCTTACGATAACCAAAACTCTTTTATATAAAAATCTTGTGATATTATAATAGTGTCCAAGTACAAATACTTATTAAAATAGCTAAAATGCTTGCATCTCATATTTCAATATAGTTAGGCATAATCAAAACAATACGGTGCTTATTGGAGAATGGATTCCATACAAAGACTAGGCATTGGGGTACCACCTGTCATGGTACACGTCTAGAAAATGTATCGAGACTGAACCTATCAATCCCTGCCAACACAAGACCGGCCTACCCCTTACTGGATAGTACCGTGCCATCACCCCGGTTGCTTTGCAACCCTTTTTGAGATCTCATGCACAACCAATCCATAAATATGTAGATGTGCGGTAATCTAGAAAGGTGACAACATACCTAATGAATGCGACCCACTTAGCCTTACAGCATCTCCCTTGATTTCCAGTCATTCTCGGTTGATGAGGCTTGAGGCTACGATTACCTTTCAAGAAATTTACACGTAGAATGCTCATTGCACTCCAACGACAATGTGCTGATAGCATTCATTCATACAAGTTCTTCTAGGTCTGAACAAACAGAATCTTCAAAATCACCATCTTCATTATCTTTACAATATCACAATTCACAACGCTCAAATCAGATCGAAGTGGTTTTCGAATAATTATATCCGACCTCGGTCTCTTCGAAATGATTAACGAAATTGGCCAAAATTTGATAGTCGGTTATTTAACTATCAAATTACACACATAAGCAGTCATTAGGCCCATATGATAAATATTTCACACATTTATTTCAAAATATCTTACAAAGATATATATTCAAATCCCTTCAAGTATTTCAATATTTGAAAACAATTTCAAATATTTAAATCCACAATGGGATATTCCAACACATATCAACACTTAGAAATATTTTCCAATCCAACTTATAATTCATTACTTGGAAAAATATTTTTACAATAATCATTTCATCGCTAAAAAAATCTACAAACCTTTAACTCCAATACTTAGGAAAATATTATAAGTCTTTTTTCCCAAAAATCATTTCTAATATCCATACCGGGAAATATTCCGTACATAACTCAAAAATCTCTGAAATTTTTATTAATTCCCTTTACAATTTCCAAAAATTATCTATTATACTTATTTATAATCCAACTAACAATTTATAACTCCTTTAAGAATTTAGAATTATTTTCGAAGTTCCTGTATCTAAACAATTTGGAAATTTTATTTTCTCAAATTTTCTTAAATTCTTGAATTCTATTATAAGATTTCACTTAGAAAATCACATCCATTAAATAAAACTCGGTTCACAAATCTTGAGAGCATTGATAAATAAATTACAATCACTTATTTTTAAACTATATATATCTCTACTACTAATAATGAAAATTCGTTAAACTAATTTACTCGGCGTCTTTTTGAAATTCCAAAAATGCCCTTTCTTTCCGTTTACATATTTACGCTCAAACAAAATAAATGTATATGATAACACAAACAGTCCCTACACAAACAGCCCGTGTGCGAAGCACGGGCCCATACTAGTATATATAATAATAATAAATTCCAAAAACATGGTTAAATAATTATTTAAATATCAAAGCACTATTAAACTAAATGTCAATAACTAAGTCCGGTTCATTTATGAAATTGCTAAACGATTTACAAAACATGTTTATAAAATTTAGACTTCATTTCAACAAATTAAGTATTTAAATAACTAACTTTCTGAAATATTTCAATCCAATTAATAGTTTTTAAAATTACATAGTTTAATAAATAAAAATCCCTTTTCTAAAAACAAACCTTAACTTCTTGTGAAACAATTTTAAAATTCAACATACCCATTTTTATACTTATAAATCTCTCTCGATTTATCACTAGTCGATTTATATTTCCAATTACATAACTATTCCCAAATCCAAAATAGAATTTACTATTTCTTTCTAAGCCGATTTCCATATCTCATTATATATTCCTACTGTGAATTTTCCAGTTTATCAAATGATAATCATTTCACTTATTTATAAACATCGTTTATAAGTTTATAAACTCAACTCTCATTTCTCTATTAATAACATATTCATAATAATCAATTCCATTTATAAATCGATTCCTTTTTAAAATCACATTTAATAATCTATTTTTCAAATAACATAAACTATTTTCCAAAACCATTCAAATCTTAATTTCAACTTCTATTTCGTAATCCCAGAAATCCCAATTAAAAATTCACTATTTAAAAATAATCAAATTAAATTCTCTATTTGAAACCATTTTATGAAATAACTAAATAAATATCTAAAATTAAATTTATTTATTTTGTCTAAATCAATTCTTTTTTAAATAATTCCAACCTTCAATATAAATATATTCATTTCCAAAATTGCCTTTGATTTCCCTTTTTAAATTCAAAATATTATTTGTGGTATTTATAATACCAAAATTAAGGCCAGTGCTACTATAGCATCCAATCAATTAATTCGTATCATAATCTGTCACAGATTATTCAAACACTTCATATATCACTGTATATGAAAAGCAATCAATATATTTGAGGAATCCAGTTGGATCCCTCCAACCTGTTTCCCTGCAACCGCATATGTTATGTAACATAAATAATGATACCGCTTCGAGGTTGGAAATCGCAATAAAAAGGGCATCCGCTATTATGCGGGGCACATATTATCTCATTTACTCAAATAGGTGGGAAATATACAATCCAAGTACTAATATATAACTAATATATATAATAATAATAATAATATAACATCCAACTGTTAATAATATATCAATCCATCCAAATAATCATTCAATAATTGTTATCAACTATAAATCGAACTAGTTATCCAAAAAGGTGAGATTAACTCACATTTATCCTTTGCTATCGTCCAAGCGTTTCGGTTTGGAACTAAAACCAAACGACGTCCAATTTTAGCCTAAATTTCATCCGTCTCCAAATCCATTAAAACTAGATTCATTGAAAAGCCCTTGTCATCTTGATCGCAATGCAAAGTGTTTCATTCCAATCGGACCTCGTACGCAAGAGTTATGGATTTTATAAGTTACTGATATTTTTAAATTAAAATATATAAATTAATCCCAACATCATCATATTTACCAATATGCCATCTTCCCTCTTTCAAACAACTCCCCATACGCGCACAGTAAACCATCATGCATGCACTCCACTGACACATGATTCCAATAGACGAAATCACAAAATAAGATCGCCAACCAAGTTCCCTTATCGAACTCCACTCGACCATCACCAAAACTCCACCTCCGAGACCTCCGATCGAAACACGTCCTCATCCCTCCTCCACACTACAATGCAAAGTTGCACTCCACCCACATGGATTGCACTAGCTAAAATTGCACCAGTAGATTCTATTTTCCCTCACGTTGATGAATATGATGCCCAATTCGACGATCGAAGCTTCAACAACCTATAGCTAACCCTAGCTCATCAAACCACTTAATTATCTACTGTTGAATTCAAGAGCAAGCGCCGCACCTCTTAATCAACATACCAGTGGAAAGATCTCGACAAAAGAAGATTTTGAAAACTAGTTTTAGATTTTTTTGTTGGATAGATTTTGATAAATTGGTTTTTGAATTTTCCTTTTCTTTTTTATTTATTTACAGCCTGCGTTTTTATAACTGGAATAATGGAAGAAAATCTCCTGAAGGATATGCGGCTTGTACAGGTGGTTAGGTGGCTGATAAGGGATAGGGTCGGCTGATATGAAGGGTTGACCTTAAAATTTATAATATTATTTAATTCCAAAATATCTCATTTAAAGCAGCTTCAAAATCTCAAACTCCTATCGAGGCGTGCCGCTTGGCATTCCTAATGTTATACCCCTATTCCGAATGCAATGTAATAAGTTGCGAGACCTAATTCGATCGTATGCAGAAGATAACTTTTTTAACCCAATTATAATTTTAAATTTCCGATATTAATCTCACGCACGACCAAACGATATGTCTGATCGCTATGAAATTTGACGACGTAATATAATTCATTATTACTGACCCAATAACACTAGTTTCGTCAAAATATGAGAATGTGCTCCAGAAGGCTATTTTTATATGTTAATTAAAACGAGTTATTTTTAAAAATCAGTTAAATCACTATTAAATCAAATTTAAAGGTTTTTATTATCTTCATTCTTATTAAATAATTTTTTAGTAAGCTTTGAAATTATTTTTATCAAGTTTAAAACTCAAGATTCAATTATTTAAGAAATTTCAATCATTTAATTTAATAATTATATTGTCCAATAAACCATCATATTGAAATTCAAGTTATTATATATATAAAATTAACCTTTAAATATTTAAAATAAATTAAATTTTCCAATTTCAAATAACCAAAATTATGGGTCGTTACACTAAGTAACTGGGTTTGGAAAGCTATCTTCTGCAGATGGTTGAATTAGACCTCGAGACAAGTTCCGTTGTATTCGAAATAGGGGTATAACATATAGAACTTCAGATGGCACGCCTCGTTTGGAGTTTGAGATTTTTGAATGTTCTAGCTTGATAATTCAAATTCAAATAATATACATATAATATGCTTTCACGATTACTCTCCCATTCATATCCATTCCTAAGCCATGCCTTCTCCATGATTGGCCATACCTTTCTCGTTATATAAGTCACGTTCCACATCAGAAAATGGTGGTTTTATTTTTTAAAATTTTCAAATTCAAACTTGGCCTTAACTAATGATCCATGACGATCAGGACCAATACATGCCTTTCAGGGAAAGTCATCAACTACAAAGTTGTTCGCGGCATCAAGCTCGACTTGTTCAATGGTTGGATTGGGTTAGATCGAGCCAAGGTGGCTGTAGTTCGTTGATGAACCACAGTCGTGATTTCATCAATTTTGGCAGTTTCAATGATTGTTTGGTGGTGGGGTCTAAAGGAAACTTGTCGAGGGAAGCATGGGCAACGTTCTGGCAAAGTTTGGCGATCGACGGCAAGCATGGCGGTGACAATTGGAGTTTGAAGCAGACGTGGTTTGGGTTGGTTTCTCATCGACAGTGGAGTTTATGGCATCAGGGTCTGAGGCGTGGAGCCATGGTGGTCGAGGCTCCCTAAAGCGGCGTCGCGGTGCTATAGGAAGGTGCGAGGTGGCGACATCGGGTAGAAGAAGGGCGACGTTGGAAAAAAAGCAAACAAGCTGAAAAATGTAATCGTGATGAGGGAGAAGAAGATAAGGTGGGAGGGTTGGATTAGTTTATAATTTGTAATTAGTTTGTTAATTTTAAATTTAACTATTTGTAAATTAAAATTTTCATACCTCCTTCAAACAAGGTCCAATTGAGGCATGGATACTTGCGTCACGCTCGTGATAGCGAAAGGTTCGCGATGGAACATGTTTAGTCGAATTTGGAGATTACTTCAATTTAGGCTAAAATTGGACGTGGTATAGTTTTAGTTCTAAAATGGAATGCCTTGGCGACAACAAAAAATTTCGGTGATTTATTCTCACGTTTTTGGTTAAAGATTATGATATATAGTTAATAAAAATTATTGAATGATTGTTTGGATATATTTCCACCCTTGGAGCGGATGAGACCCTGTTGCGTACCCGTGTAGGAGCGAATGACGCTTTGTATACAAATTCATCTTTGAAGCAGTTGATTTATATTTTATGATTATACAATGTTTGTGATGTAGAGGAAACAGGTCGGAGGGATTCAATAGGGTTCCTCACAAACGTTGATTTTATATATATGTGTGTGTGTGCGCGCGCGCGCGCGTGCGTGCATGTGTGTCGATATATATATATATATATATATATATATATATGAACTATGATGCTAGGGGACAGGTTGGAGAGATCCAACGGGATTCCTCGCTATTGTTGAATTGTTTCAATAATATTTCTTTTATTCGGATTATTGAAAAGTGAACCTGATTGTAAAGACTGCTGTTATAACATTGTTATATGTTTGAAAAAATAAAACCTAGTAGTGATAGGAAATCAATATCAATATTGGTTAAGCGTTGGGTGGCTATTGGCCTCTAATTTTTTATCTTAAAATACTATAATTACCATTGAGTAGGAATTGGTTTTGAGATAAGAAATGATTTTTAATCCAGAATAAGGTTTTGGAAATATTCTTTCTAAAGAGTATCTATTTATATTAATATTATTTTAAGTTATTTAATTATATTAATATTGTTTTAAATTATTTAATTATATTAATATTGTTTTAAAGCTATTTAATTATATTAATATTATTTTAAATTAGTTAAATATATTAATATTATTTTAAAGTTATTTAATTATATTAATATTGTTTTATATTATTTAATTGTATTAATACCGTTTTAAAGCTATTTAAAGATATTTATACCATGTAAGGTAATTTAATTATATTAGTATTGTTTTAAAGTTACTTGTTTATAGTTAATATTGTTTTAAAGAATATATCAAAATGTTGATATTTTTAAAGTTTAATTATTTCAAGAATAATTATGGTTTGTAATTAAAAATAAGTACTGTTAATAAGGTTTTGAAAATAAATTATTATTATTATTTATAAAAGTGGTAAAGATTAATTATTATTGTTTATTTAAAATTATTTTGAAATTATTAATTATTATTTTTAAGATTTCTAAAAAATGATTTTCATTTATTTATAATGTTTTCGTGACTCATGAATAGAGTTGAAAAACTTGAATTTTACAATGGAGTGCATAAAATGGTTTGCAGACTTAAGGAAAGATTATTTACAAGGCAAAAGAGTTTATAAATGGTTTTATATTTATTAATGAATTTTAGAAATGGGATTATAGATTTATAAAAGGAGTTTTATATTGGTTTTTTGGATTTATAAAGGGTTTATAAATGATTTTTGAAATATAAAAAGAGTTTATAAATGATTGAATTTTTATAAAGGGATTATAAATGGTCTTTCGGAGGTTTATAGAATGGTTTATAAATGGTTTTGGAGAATTATAAGGAATTTATAAATGATTTAAGTTCGAATAAAAAGAAAATCATTCTCAGTTTTGGAAATATACTTATATCAGAGATATTAGTATATGAATGCATTTGCTAAGAATGCGAGGTGTAATGTATGTGAATATACTTATACCATTGAGATAAGTATATGAAAATTTTCTAAGTATTGAAAAATATAAGGTTTTGTGGATATACCTTTATAAAGGTATTTTTATACAAGTAATTTACAAAGTGATTTTAATGAATGAAAGATTTATTAAAGGAGGCTAGTGGTTGCTTGTCTAATTAACTAATGTTGTTCTTCCCTATGAAATAAATCTTTGTTCGAATGTGTGTTTTATTGATAGTGACTATCAAATTTTGGCCTGAATATGTAATCCTTCTTAATTTTGGTGGTATGGAAAATATTCCCTACTTAACACCGAAGGATTTCAACTCGATAAATATCTAAGAGAAACATGGGAATTATATGATACAGTTAACATCGGTGGCATTATATTGTACATATAAACTCATTTCATTCTTCTACGATAAATGATGAGTAGATCCGTCCACTTAAACGGTTATGGGGTAATCCCCGCTCTTGCGTATTGTCTGATTATTTCCTAAAGAACCAGAATTGAGCATTTTGAAAAATTGATGATTGGTTTTTGGAGCGCCAGGATAGCGGAAAAGTGTACTCGCAAGAGAAGACTCAAAAACCATGACCACTTCGAACCCATATATAGTTCTATGGAGGAGTTTCATGACATATATTGAAATGTTGGAATCCATGTGTGGTTCCAAGACCTGTTGGGGTATGGGAATCTAGGTGGGATTCTGTAATCAATTTGGTGGCAGTGAGTAAGCCAAAATGCTGGGCCTCATCTGCAGTAATGGCTAAAACCAAAGATAGGGGCCTTGGCTAGTAGGGTTGGCAAACCCATAGGATGCAATTTGCTCCACCTAGGTATTATTCACAATTGTTATGCATGCATTAGTCGATGCATTCGGTCTTAGCGAGACCAGCTATGTTTTTCCTATGGTACATCACTAGAGATGTTTTCTGCTTGTGATGGATACCTCAGATCCTTATGAAGGAGGACCATTCTCATAGTACCGAGGGCACCTCCATCGAATCCTAACAATTAGCAAACGAGCCTTATCGATTTTTGATTCTATACCTAGTATTGTTGTGATGTACACTCACGAGCATCACAACTACTTGATTATTATTATTTTCACCCTTAGAAATTATTATAATATCAATTGATTTCTATAGAAAATGGTTTGGTTATTGTAAGGTAAAACCCGTCCTTGTTTATGTGCGGTATGGTCTTACGAGATACTTTTGATTTCAAAGTTCTTTTTTATAACTTTAAAATCCAATTGGGTGTGTTTTCTCATGCTGGTTTTGCAAACTGACTCAGGTGTTATTTTATCATAGTGCTTGGGTCAGACCGAGCATATTACATAATTAGGTTGGATTTTTGGAGCTTCAGGAGACGAGTTGGAGGCATATTCACATATATGATTACTTTTCACTGTATTCATTGTTGTGTCTACCAGCAATTGTTAGGATAGGTAGTGATAACGGTCCAAGTTGAAATAGATTAGTATACTATGATTAATGCCTATATATATGTATATATTACAGTTTTTCTTTTGTGTAAAGATTTATTGCATATTATAGATTATTCGTTCCGCTGTGAGATTCTTTACTGTTTGTTTTCTTTCTTCCTTCCTTCCTTTTTTGCCCCCTAACTTTCAGGTTTTGCAGCATTCGATTGCTCAGCACGCCATACAATGGGCATATTAGTGTTTATTTTCGAGGGTCAAAAATACCGGCTGTTACAATTGGTTTTAGGGCCGAAGGTTAAGCGAGAACCTTGGCTTTTGTAGGGTAACTCATTAAAGATGGGGTTAATGGCACTCTAGAATGCATTTGAGTGTGTGTGTCAATATATAAATGTATATATCACTACAACGTATTGACAGTTTTGCAACACCCCCATGCGGAAGAATCGCAACGGTTTTGAGCCATTGCTAAATAGCAACGGTTTGAAGCCGTTGTAAATTATTTAAGAACGGTTATGGGCCGTTTTAATTTTACAACGGCTCAAAGCCATTGTATAGTTGTCCTATTTTTTTTCATTTTGTTGACCACACTTACGTACACATAACCACCCTGTTCCTAAAACTAAACGACCTTTAATTTGATTTCTCTCTCCTCCGCATATTTGGCCTAGTTAATCGCCCCCATTTCCAACTGTTCAACTGAGCGACTGCAAATCATCATCGAGTGCAAATCATCATCGAGATCAAGCGTTGGAACCCTCGGCTATTCGAAATTGAGCAATAAGGTTCGTTCTCTTTTGATTTTTGTCATTAGAAGTACAATAATCGTGTAAGACAGTAAGAGTAAATTTTCGTTTTGTTTTTTTGGTATTTTCATTGTTATCGCAATTTTTTTAGTCTATTTTAAAGCATTTGATGTATTCGAGGCGTTTTAGAGTTTACATATGATATTTAGGAATTTTTTGCTTATTGAATGATTCGATTTGCTTTTTTTATTGAATCATCATTTATTAGGAATGATTAGATGTTGTTATTTCTTTGATTACTTATGAATAGTCTGATATTTTGCACAATTTTCTAGCCTTATAATATTTTTGATTCATGCTCAGAGGTAATTGGTTTAAGGGTTGGATGTAAATATCTTAACTTTTCATACTTATTAACCTAGATAACCCTTATGATCAAGGTTGGATCGGTTGTTTTTTGACTAGTTCGTTTTTATTAATTCAATATCATTGTAATATTTAGCTAGTTGTTTTTTGTATTAACATTTATTTATATATAAACTTCTTCAAAGCTTGGTACTCTTAAACCAAGAATGGATTCACTCTGAAACATTAATGCTTGTACATAGGATTAATGCTTGTACATAGGATTCTTGGCTTTCTAGTAAAGTAAGAAAATAATCTGTAACATTGGATGCTTTGTTATATTTTTCCTTGTTTATTTTTCATTTATCAAAATCTAGAGCATGCGTGCGCGCTCCTTGTGTGTATTTTAGAATCAAATTCCATGTGAACTTTTCCAAGCAAGCAATTTATATTTAGTGACGAAAATGTTAGTAAATATTTTGTTTGTGCTTTTATCACCGTAATTTTTGTTGAAAGATGATTGTCTAAGGTATTGTGATATGTCACGGTTGAATGGTGCAGATGGATTCTAGTACCAAATTCTAGGATTAAAATTTTGCTTCCAAGTTATAATGTAACTTATGTATATTATGACTGCCACTTAAACACCGAAAGTATTTTCATCCTTCATATGAAAAGTAGAATTATGTATTTGTTTTTATGTCCACTTGATTGGTTATTTTTTATTTGACATGAATTTAAATTTTCGTTTTATTTTTTGGTATTTTCTTCTTCTTGTTATCATTAAACTTTTATACTTGTTTGGGTGGTTGTCATCGCTTTTCTTACTGATGATCTATTGTGCATTTAAAGTCAAGAAGTTCTGAGTCGTGACCTCATTTTGCATGCGTAAAGGGAATTTGGTTTCATGTAGATAATTTCATAAGACTTTAGTGGCAATCGACAAATTTGTTAGTGTTGCCTTAGCTAGTTGTTTCATGCAGATTTCAATTTATTAGCGATGCCTTAGATGTTTACTATTTATTCATTTAACCAACTAGTTGTTCCAGTTCTAGTTCCCAATTTGTTAGCGTTACCTCAGAATTAGGCTGTTTGGTTGAGTGTTTTTGCTTATACTATGGTTGAATGCAATGTAGTTTCATGTAGATTTTAGTTTTATATAAAATTTACTTGCCTATACAGGTTTTATGAATTAGCTTACAATGCCCATAATTTCATCTTCTTGGAGTTGATAAGTCGGAACAATTTTCTAGGCTCTATTTATTTGAACACTTTGTTTGGTTTTGGTTTATCATTTAGAGAGTATTTTAATTTTGAACTGTATGAATACTAGTAAGTTGTACACTGTAAAATATGTAGGTTTTGACAAGCACCATTGTCCAAGTGGTTAATTGATTCGACTTTGGTGCAAGAGGTCACAAGTTCGAAACTTGCTTTTGAATGTTTACTGACATGGGATATGTTGTCCCAATGATTTGTTGCATATAAAGTACCATTTCAAAAAAAAATATGTAGGTTTCATACCATCATGTCAGTTATCCCGCTTTTTGGCAAAGCCGTGATACTAAAAGGTCGGTCTAAAACAAAAGAAAGTTCGTCTCAAAGATCGGTTATACATTGCTTCACCACGGACATCGATGAATTTTGTCTGAGCCCGGATCAGGCTACACCTGATAGGACATGACAACCAAAGCCATAAAAGCCAGTGATTCAAATTTCAGGTTAATCGGAGTCCGTATGAACGAGATATGATCGATGCAAGTTAGCCAAAGTATGCTGTTCGTATCCATCAAAAAGTTGATGAGATGCCCATTTCGAATCTATCGGATTCGTATCCATCGATGTTTGTCTTGTTCGAATCCATTAGTTTACACATGCTTCGAATCGATCGAGTTCGAATCGATCAGTAACGTGATATCGGCCAGTTCGAATCGATCGGTTTCGAATCGATAAAATAGGCATCGCCTCAGCATGTTCGTATCCATCAGGTTGGTGCGTTTCGTATCCATCAACCATCCACAGTTCGTATCCATCAGTTTGGTGCGTTTCGTATCCATTAACGATACATAGTTCGTATCCATCGAGCTCGCTTACTTCGTATCGATCGTTGCCCATCTTACTTCGCATCCATCTGAAATGCCATTTCGTACCGATCTTGCTTCGTATCGATCCACCTGACACTGTCCTGTTCGAGTCCACCCTGAAAACAAGCCCTAATCGTAGCCATCGAATATGTTGATTCGTATCCATGGAATGCCCTGCTTCGTATCCATGAACACGCTTGTGTTTCGTATCGATCCTCATTAAAATAATCGATACGAAACGTGCCTCAATTATTGATGCGAGCAGAGCCATATGTATGGATGCAAGTCAACACTGATACAAATTGGCAACGGTTATCAACTCGAATGAGGCAACGACTTTGGATACGAACAAGGCAAAATTCGAGGAGTGGCTCGGTCAACTCGGCATAAGAAATGGATCGATCCGAAGGAAGCGTGCATCGTCATCTCATGATCACGTGCGACGATCGATACGAACAGATCGTTTCGAATCAATGGATATGAAGGCAACAATACTCACGAAAATGCAATTCATGTCGATCATATCTCCCAAACCGCTGATCCAAATGCAACAAAATTTTCACCGAAGCTTCCATAAAAGGTTATGATTTCTCTTGCCAAGTTTCAGCTCGATTGGATCATATTTTGATGGATACGAAATCATGTCGTATCGATCTCAGATTGAGTCGAAACTTGCTGGGGTCGGTCGCGTGGGCCCACTCACATGCCAGGAAAAGTCTTCCAACGTTTGAGCGAGATCTGAGCCTCCTACGCCTATAAATAGCACCCTGAAGCCTACAGAAAGGGGATCTTTTGGCCATTCGACGTTCAGACTCTGCCGGATTCAATTCTACTCTTCGTTTCCACTGTTGTAATCAGATTTCAGAGCTATTATCAACTATAATCCACTGTAATCGATTGAAATCATCATGTGAATCAATAAAGACATAAACTTCAGAGTGGACGTAGGCAAGATCGCCGAACCACTATAAACCCTATGTTTGTGACTATTATTTCTGAATTGCTGTGTTTAGTATTGCTTAGATCTGAGATTTGTGTTGAATATTGCTGATTTGTGTTCATAAATGGGTGCTTTCACGATATTGGGGTTTGGACCATTTTTGGTGCAAACACTTTGGTGCTTTCACTGTGAAAAGCTGATTCAGGAGAAGTTGAATTTGAAGACTTAAGAATTCAGATCTAAAATCTATGACAAGACAAACAAGTAAAAGACAAAGGCCAGAGAGAAGCCAACATGAGGGAAGTCAAGAGGCTTCTTCAGGAGCGAATCAAGCATCGATCTTCATCACTAGGGACGAGATGGAGACAATGATGAAGAAATAGGAGGAGTTGATCCAGAGTTTATTTCAACAGATAGGGCAACTTGGAGCACAGAACAGAGGAGCTGATGGAGTTCAGAACGGAGTAGGACCATCCGGCGTGGCTCCTGGATTAGGAGGCACACACTTGGAGAATATTGATCCAATACCGAAGAGAGAGAGAGGAACATCTGCGCAACCTGGAGGTAGCAGAGGAATGAACGCTCAATCAAGGGGGCAGATTCCAGAATTCCCTCATGAACTCGGAGGGCAGGTCGAAAGCGACGAGCGAGGATTGTATCTTGGAGACAATGATAGATTGGCGCAAATGGTCAGGCGAGCCATGAGAGGCGGATTAATAAACAGAGATCTAGAAGACGTGAACATGAGTCCCTTCTCTTCTGCAATCAGGATGGCTAGAAACTCGCCTGAGTTCAAGTTACCATCAATAGAGATGTACGATGGGAGAACGGACCCCGTGGTCCACCTGACAAAGTATATGAGACACATGGAAGTGCTGGGGGCATCGCAAGAAGTTATGGCCCGGTGCTTTCCGTTATATCTGACGGAAATCGTAGCATTATGGTTTAGGCAACTGGAGAGCGGCTCTATAGGAACATGGGCAGATTTAACTGAGAGATTCATGAGACAATTTAGGGTTCACATTGCAAGACCCAAGAACGTAATGAGTTTGGCAATTTTGAAGTAGAAAGCTGGAGAGACTTTGAGGAGTTTCCTGACGCGATTCAATGCAATAGCAGCATCGGTGGATCGGCCAGATCCATCCATGGTTATGATGGCAGCTATGTCCGGAATAGCTGATGGCACGGATTTCAAAAATTCATTGACTAGAGATCCACCCATGGATCTAGGAGAGTTCTATCACAAAGCAGAAAAGTTCTTGCGATTGGAAGATGTGAGTGTAGAAAGAGAAGAAATTGATGAATACAACGTTTAAACGGTCAAAGATGGAAATCCCCCTGAGAAAGGTACAGAAACTAGCAAGGGGAAACGAAAGGCTGAGAGTAGCTATAACAGATCAATGCGACCATGAAAGGAACCAAGGTTCACCATATACTCAGAGCTGAATGATAGTTTGGAACGAATCTATCAGGATACCAAAGAGCAGGTTCCATATCGTAGACCAATGCGAAGGGATCCAACTTCTGACGAAAGGAAATCGGATAAGTATTGCATATTCCATGAACTGAACGGTCATAAAACTAATGATTGTAGACATCTGAAGGATGAGGTGGAAGGGCATGTCAGGAACGGTGTGCCACTTCAGTATGTGAGGAGGCGAACTCCAGCGGTGGAGCCAGAGCGACCACCGTCTACATCAGCTAGAGGTGACCCTGAGCCGGGGCAACGTTTGATCATCAATTGATTAATTGACTGAAATAATGATGAATAAGTCGTAAACCTCTCACTAACACGGTTAAATCATTTACACATGTAAGCGATCGCGCACGATCCATAGGCATGCTCTGATTGACTACTAACCACCCCGTAGAGAGTTTTTACACTTTGACATCCTTGCTTTGCTTTTGTTTCGTTTTGATTTGGACATTTAGACTTTGTTTGTTTGGACATTTCTGTTATGAGATTCGTATGATCATTACTTTGATATTTACAATTCTGTGAAAGAATTTACTTGTATGCCCGTTGGATCGCGAACGGTCCACTAGCACCTCCTGCATGGCAATGAACTGCCAAAATCTTTGATTTGGAAACTCCCCCGAACATGAACGCCGTCATCGATAATACTAAGTCCTCCCCGGGCATACATAATTCGCCTCGAACGGCATATGATCGCGAACGATCACAATTCGGCTGGAACGGCATACGATCGCGAACGATCACAACTCGCTTCGAACGGCATACGATCACGAACGATCACAATCCGCCTCGAACGGCACACGATCGCGAACGATCAACATATGCCGCGAAGGGCATCGACCGCGAACGGTCCCATTCCATCCTTTTCCGCGAACGGCATCGACCGCGAACGGTCCCGATTCACCTCAAATGGCACACGATCTCGAACGATCGTCATTTGGGGTCATATGAAACTATCAAGTTCTTTACAGGTTGTTGACAGGATATGAACATCCAACTCAAGGCATTACAAAACACACCTTCCTACCGCAAGACATGTTTTGGGGGGCAACTGTTATCCCGCTTTTTGGCAAAGCCGTGATACCAAAAGATCGGTCTAAAACAAAAGATAGTTCGTCTCAAAGATCGGTTATACATTGCTTCACCATGGATATCGATGAACCTTGTCCGAGCCCGGATCAGGCTACAACTGATAGGACATGACAAGCAAAGCCATAAAAGCCAGTGTTTCAAATTTCAGGTTAATCGAAGTTTGTATGAACGAGATATGATCGATGCAAGTTAGCCAAAGTACGCTATTTGTATCCATCAAAAAGTTGAGGAGATGCCCATTTCGAAACCATCGGATTCATATCCATCGATGTTTGTCTTGTTCGAATCCATCAGTTTACACATGCTTCGAATCGATCGAGTTCGAATCGATCAGTAACGTGATATCGGTCAGTTCGAATCGACAAAATAGGCATCGCCTCAGCATGCTCGTATCCATCAGGTTGGTGCGTTTCGTATCCATCAACCATCCACAGTTCGTATCCATCAGATTGGTGCATTTCGTATCCATCAACGATACATAGTTCGTATCCATCGAGCTCGCTTACTTCGTATCGATCGTTGCCCATCTTACTTCGCATCTATCTGAAATGCCATTTCGTATCGGTCTTCCTTCGTATCGATCCACCTGACACCGTCCTATTCGAGTCCACCCTAAAAACAAGCCCTAATCGTAGCCATCGAATATGTTGATTCGTATCCATGGAATGCCCTGCTTCGTATCCATGAACATGCTCGTGTTTCGTATCGATCCTCGTTAAAATAATCGATACGAAATGCGCCTCAATTATTGATGCGAGCAGAGCCGTATGTATGGATGCAAGTCAACACTGATACAAATTGGCAACGGTTATCAACTCGAATGAGGCGACGGCTTTGGATACGAACAAGGCGAAATTCGAGGAGTGGCTCGGTCAACTCGACATAAGTAATGGATCGATCTGAAGGAAGCACGCATCGTCATCTCATGAGCACGTGCGACGATCGATATTAACAGATCGTTTCGAATCAATGGATACGAAGGCAATAGCAGTCACGAAAATGCAATTCGTGTCGATCATATCTCCCAAACCGCTGATCCAAATGCAACGAAATTTTCACCGAAGCTTCCATACAAGGTAATGATTGCTCCTGCCAAGTTTCAGCTCGATTGGATCATTTTTTGATGGATACGAAATCATTTCATATCGATCTCAGATCGAGTCGAAACTTGGTGGGGTCAGTCGCGTGGGCCCACTCACGCGCCAGAAAAGTCTCCCGAAGTTTGAGCGAGATCTGAGCCTCCTACGCCTATAAATAGCACCCTGAAGCGTACAGAAAGGGGATCTTTTGGCCATTCGATGTCCAGACTCTGCCGGATTCAATTCTACTCTTCATTACCGCTGTTGTAATCAGATTTCAGAGCTATTATCAACTGTAATCCGCTGTAATCGATTGAAATCATCAAGTGAATCAATAAAGACATAAACTTCAGAGTGGACGTAGGCAAGATCGCCGAACCACTATAAACCGTGTGTTTATGACTATTATTTCGGATTGCTGTGTTTAGTATTGCTTAGATCTGAAATTTGTGTTGAATATTGCTGATTTGTGTTCATAAATGGGTGCTTTCACGATATTGGGGTTTGTACCATTTTTGGTGCAAATAATGTCTAGAAGACTAAGCAAGAAGCAGAAGTGGTTACATATTTACTAGTGGTTTAGTAAGGGACGGAGCCAATGCAACTTGGGCTACAGCCCGGATGAAGCCTATTAGGCTTCGTTTCTAATATTGTATATTGCCTGTGTCTTTGTTTTGTGCTTGATTTGGTAATTGTTTCCCCACTTTTGTGATAGTAGTAATATCATGTACATTTATTGGAATTGAAACTATGTTAGTTTTGAGATTTCAAGAACATTTAATGGTAAGAAGGAAGTGGAGTAGTAGCATTCTGACATACAATTATTTTTTAACAAATAAATAAACTGATAAAGCTTGTACATACTTTTCTACATATACTAATGGTATTTCAATGTTGCAGTACCAAATATAAATTGTTGATAGATATTATCTGTTTACCACTCCCTTGTGGCTAGCCCAAATGGACAGATTGTCCACCTGTTTATCATGTAGATATAGTAAAGATATTTGTTTCCTTT
Organism: Allium cepa; assembly: GCA_030765085.1. Lineage (NCBI taxonomy): Eukaryota > Viridiplantae > Streptophyta > Magnoliopsida > Asparagales > Amaryllidaceae > Allium > Allium cepa. The sequence goes on from CM060939.1 coordinate 123,857,245, forward strand.
CTCAGTACATTTACAAGTTTTGTGACATTTTGGCGATTTCAATGCATTTTATTGCGTTTCAAGTTATTTTTCAATAATAGTATGTCTCCATAACCAATGTAATGATTCTTTTCTGTATCTGTATGCGTTCATAATATGTATGCTAAGAAGGCTGGTAGCATACCATGATATAGCCTAATTTCTCGGTAAATTATTGGTGTTTCTTGTTAATGTTTTAAAGCTTATCTTCCATTTGTTTAGGCTCTTATTCTCAGCAGTTTCAATTTATTTATATTGCTAATGCAAGTTTTTATTGTAAATGCTTCATAACAGAGAGAATCAATCTTGGCATGTTTTAGATTCTAACATAGTACATAAATAATATAAACAGTTGTTAAAAAATACTATAGATGGCTTTGGAAAACATAATTTATTATAAGTTGCAGGGACAAAAATGTAAAATTCTTATTTTTATTTTCTTCACACGTTCTTTTCTTCACATTTATTATGTATATATAGAGGAGGAATTTATAATTTGTGCAAGTGCAGCCCATAATTTAACTTTTGTTCTATTGCATTCAGTAGCTCCATATATACGTAATTAGACAGGAATTAACCGCCACTGTTTCAAAGTACTAAGAAAAAGGACTTCTACCATCCAAGCAGATCCTTTTGACAATCTAAAATAACATAACTGGTATATAAATCTTTCATCTAACAGTTGTGTACACAAAAATCCCTATGTATATACAATAGAGAAAGGCTAAGAATTTAAGCTTTTATGACTTATCGTTCAAGGGAAATTTTGGTAACAGTAGGGGAAATATTGCATTAATCGGCAAGTAATAAAATTTTAAGTTATGTTTTTATTGTATATGATTTAAGCGTTGATTGTCCTTTGTTTGATTTTTACTCATTAGGTAAGTAGTCTTTATTAGGATTTTGATAATTTGAATTTTTTTATGCTCTTTATTATTCTCTGCTTGGTATATATTCTTTTAATCGTTGCTTGTCCTCTGACTTTAATTTTTAGATTAGAATATAATACGCACAACCCAAGTTAATGGCTATTGCTGCTATGTTTTCATGCGTACGTGCCTTTTTCCCTATGATTGTATGCATATCAGTGTGTGCGTGATTCGGTTATTATTTATTTTCAGTTGAGATGTTTAGTGCACTGCTAGTTTCTCCAATGACTAGCAACTTGTCTTTCCTGGGCGTGTGTAGCTTTCATCCCAAGGCGATTGCAGAACTGGAAACCTGATCTTCTACCAAATCTCAAATCAGGTAACACAAACTATTTTCTCCTAACAAGATATACTTTTGGTTTTCTGATTTATTTATCCACTGCTGAAATTATATTAGTTTGGTGTTAATATTTCAATTAATATTCTTGACTGTCATTTATGTAATCTTTAACACGGAATATATTTTGTGAATGATTGGGTACATGTACCTCTCCCATACTTCTTTTGAAACCAAAATGAATGAAATAAATTATATAGTAATTTAAGGTAGAAAAATAAGTTGTACACTAATTCTATATAATCTTCGGACATAAACAACATGTGGATTATTTATATATTACAGAGAAAATAAACAAGTTCGTCCTAAAAGTTACAATCATAATCTCCATGGATGATAACGTTGCAGTTGATGGTATATGTATAAGAATTTTCAAATATAATAATGTTACAGTTACCCACTTAGTTCAATTATTTGATCTTCAATTTGATCATCTGCTGGAGCAGGATACCTGAAAAAAATTAATGAACTATCAAGCATTATATCAGTCAATTCTTGGGCTAGCTACGTACTGTAACTGTGTGTAATTTGGGGGCAGTGGGGTGGGTGGGTTTGTGGGCTTTATTTATATGTGAATTTGGGGGCAGTGGGGTGGGTGGGGTTGGCTGAAAGTTATAAGCACAGTATTCTTTGTTTGTTATATTTCTCTTTTTTTTGTCAAGTGCCTAGTGCATTTTAAAATCATAGGTACTATGTGTAATTGAATAGCATACGATGTTCTAATGTGGTCAAATAACTATATTGATCAGAACTCATGCACTATATTTATGCTAGAGTAAAGTTAGTAAATTTCTGTTAATAGAGACCACTGAAAGCAAGTAATTACCGACAATAGAAATGAAAATGATCATATGCTTTTTGGTCATCTTTTTGTAATATATGTCAGCAGTTCTAAGCTCAATTTTTCATTTTATGCAAGAACTAACTATTGACATGTTATTTTTTCTTGAATGTTAGTAGTTTTCATGTGAACATGCTCATGTAACTTGGCAGACCTACTGGATATTGGACCATTGAAGAGGATGAGCTGCGACTCTACACGGTTCGTACTTTGCATTTTTTTCCACTGCTCTTTTTGTAAAACCGCATTAATAAATTTATTTTGTATTCATTGGAAGAAACCTAGATGAAACTGCTTTGAGAAAAGCTTTCAAAGGATGCTTAGTTTGATTTTGCTAGGCATGCGACTTTGGTTCAACATATTTTATTTTGTATGTGATTATGATTTCAACAATTGGGTTTATCTAGAAACTTTTAATTTTTTTTTAGAAAAATAATTAATTTTTAATATTGAATTTTGCTGGAAAAATATCAATTTTTTTTGCAAATTTTCTTTTTTGTGAAATAAATGAGTTTATTCGAAAGTTAATGTTCTTTCAATCTAATCACTAAAAATAATCAAAAACCAAAAAAATAATGATTTAATTCCTATAAGCTTATGTAGATGAGAAAACGTCTCATTTTTTTGCAAAGTGGTTTACGTGGAAGGTTGCAATTGGTTACTAAAATTTTGTTCGATGGCTTCATCCTCAAATTCATTTTCCTCCTACAAGTATGAAGTTTGGACAAGCACCATTGTCCTAATGGTTAAGTGATTCGGCTTTGGTGCGATAGGTTCGAAGTTCGAAACTTGCTTCGAACGTTTATTGTCATGTGATATATTGCCCCAGTGACATGTTGTATATAAAGTACCAATTCAAAAAAAAAGTATGAACTTTGATAACTTTGAGTATTTGATTTAACTGAATATATGGTTTTTTTAACCTTTTTGCAATGCATAAACCTTCTCTAGTTTTTACTTCCACTTTTTGTTACATGTTGTATTTTTTTAATTATGGCTTAGAACAAAAAGGTGCAAAATATATAATAGTGATACATATTTAGTGGGAAAGAGAAAAGAAAACCGCAAAGGAAAGAAAACTATAAGTCTAAAACTTATACACGGGAATTACTCCATATGCAAATTTATACACAGGCATCACTCTAGTTTTGTAGGAAAGGATTTCTTTTTCCATCCTATTTATTGCAAAGAACTATATAACATACTATTCATTTGTAATTGGTGCATAACTCGACCGTATCTATTGTAGGTTGTAAAGGGGATTCAGAGCTTCCTTAACACAACTGACCTTGCAACTTTTATTCAGGTTAACTAAGTTAAATTTCGGTGTATCATGTTATCATTATTTCTACATGCTCTATATATGTATTATGTTATTTGCTGTACTGTGGTAATCATCGTAGGTTAACCTATAGATAGACTATATGTCAACACAACTCTTTATCATCTAGTTGTCTAAGACCCTAACATATTGGAAAAATGGGATAGTGAAACGACCCGTAGTTTCATACCCCTTGAGTCGACACTATTCTCCATCACTTAACTCAAGATGAACGGAAATACGAACCATTTTAGTTAAAGAAGAAGAGGTAGAAGAAGAAAATAGGAAACAACACCAGAATCTAACAATCGCAGCGGAATAAAATATATAGATAATAAAGGATCTTTACACAAAAACAAATCTGTTTATACATTACATCATCAGAGTATACATAACACACAACTGGATAGTAATCATAACCTGTCCTCACAATATGAATACACAGTAGAATATTTAACACAAATACGGAAGTACGTATTGCCATCCAGCTCGTCTCCTGAGCTCCACAACATCCTTTCCTGTATCCTACAATACTCGGTTTGACCCGAGCATTATAGTTAAATAACACCCGAGTCAGTCTGAAGTACCAGCGTGAGAAACCACACTCAAATTGATTATTAAAGTTTCAAAATTCTTTTGAAAACAAAAGCATCTCATAAGACCACGCCACAAATAAACATGTCGGCTTTTTACATTACGATAGCCAAAACACTTTTTATTAAATTCCTCTGATATTATAATAGTGTCTATAGAAAGTAAAATAGAATCTAGCTGAAATGCTTGCATCTCATTTCAGCAATAGTTGGGCACAATCAAAACCGTACAGGCGCGTATGGAGAATGGATTTCCAACTAATGACTAGGCATTGGGGTACCACCTGTCACAGTATGTGGCCTAGATCACCGTACCGAGGATTACTCCCAATCTCCTGCAACACAAGACCGGGACTAACCCTTACTGGATAATCTCGAGTAAGATCACCCCACGGTTGGGATCAGCAACCGCACCACTAAGCCGAATAAAAAGGGACATCTAGACAGGGACGACCTCACCCTAATGGGTGCTACCCACTTAGCCTTGCTGCATAACCCCTGATTTTCAGTCATTCCCGGTTGATGAGGCTTGAGGCTAAGTGTTACCTTTTTAGAACACATCTCTTAGAATGCTCATCGCCCACCTGACGATGTTCTGAAAGCATTCATCCATACAAGTCCGTCCCAGGTTCGAACGGAACCGAAGGCACTACTCTTACTACATCCATTTTGGAATCACCTCAGGATTAGTAGGGACTAGCCCTTGCACTTCACTGCTCCATCCTCGAATCCAAACTCTTGTTTTCCACACGAAAACGTACAAACCGGATCGAAGTGGTTTTCAGGAAAATAAATCCAGATCCCGGTCTCTTCGAAACGATCAGCGCATTGGCCAATATTGATAGTCGGTTATTTAACTATCAAATAATATTCACAAACAATCATCAATCATAAATAATTTCTCCAAATTACTTATTAACCTCAAAATATCTTCGCAAGATATATTCCCATTTTCAACCCTTTTGAAAACAGTTTTCAAACCATACTCTTCTCATGGGATAAATTCCCAACTATTTATTTCCACTGAAAACACCAAGTACAAGGCTTTGGATTTTTAAAATAATTTAAAAACACTTTATTTTAAATATACTTTAACATTTAAATTGAAAACTACTTCAATACTTTATTAAAAATATATACTTTCGAAATATTTAAAATGGGGTGACTTTACAAAATATAAACTAGATTTTCTCTTTTAAAACAAAATACCAAGTCACCTTTAAATAATTACTACGATAATAGATTTGAAAAATACTTACTTTAGAATTTTAAACATTTAGAAATAATAAATTTTCTAAAACAAGCTTTTTAAAACAACTTTAACTTTTAACTTATACTTATAAATTTTTTTTGAAAACGTAATTGGCTATCCAGGGAAATATGCTTCTCTTTCACATCTTTTAAAAATAAATCACCATTTCCTTTTAAAAAAATTACCCATTATTTTAATAAATTCCCACCGTGAATTTATTCTTCCAAATATCCACTGATATATTACTTCACTTTTATAAATCCAGTTTATAAATTCTTATTTCCCAAATTCCTTCTTTATCCTTTTAAATAAATTCAAACCTTGAATTTTAAAATAAATTTTTTATTCCTTTAAATAATATCACTTAAGTTTTTTTTAAAAAATTCATTATTACTCTGTTTACTAAAAATCCCCTTTTTCATACTCGGAACTTATTTATTAGAATTTTAAAATCACTTTTATTCTTTTCCAAACCATTCTTAAATTTATTCAAATTCTCTATAATTATTTACTTAAAATTTCGCTCTTTTATTTTCTTTTCAAAAATCCAATTCTATATATTTTGATAACTCAGTGTACCGAAATATATTCAAGTAAACCACAACATTCAATATTCCAATTATCAATATAATACATCACAAAATATCAAATATTCATAACACAAAATATTAAACTATCTGAATATTTTTGAGGAATCCAGTTGGATCCCTCCAACCTGTTTTCCTGCATCCACAGATGTTAGCAGCATATAAAATACCAATTCCACTTCGAGGTGGAATATCACGATATATGGGATTTGTATAATATCATCCGCTATTATGCGGCGCATAGGGTCTCATCCGCTATATAATGCGGGAAATTAATCACTCCAATATATACTATATACTATAATATAGCACATCAAATCAATTCAATCATTCAACCAATTATTTAAGTTTAACCATTTAAATTTAAATAGAAATCCAGAAGAGTGAGATTAACTCACCTTTGATTATGTATGCAATCTATTTCAATCCAGCTTGATTTCTTCACGATTTTAGACCTTGTATAAACATTGTATGGTTCATTAACATTTGAACTAAATCGAATAATCAGTTACCATTTAATAATTTAATTAACTTGTGATTTATTTAAACTATTTTTTCCCTTTAAACACATTTGTATCTTTAATTTCTTTTTGAACTACATATATATTTATAAAAATCTAATTTTTATGTAAAGTTTCAACATTTGAAATTCCTATATATATTTTTCTGTCTACCTACAAGTAAAATAGGCATGTGTATATATATCTACGTTTATATTATACCTTACAGTTTTATACATACATACCTGATTATATTTTAAATAAAACTTTTTTTTGTACCTTGCTATTAATTTCTGACAAGTGAAATAATAATCCTTACTGTAAGTATTTTCTAAACTATACATACATATCGAATTAAAATCAAAATGGGTTATACCTTAATGGACCAGAATCACTCCCCTGGTCGACATTGATTGCAACCCAACTGTTCTGCCGACTCAACTTGCTGCCCTTCACCGATTGATAGCTCAGACCTCGAAAACCCCTCTACTCCTCGCGAAGAGGCGCCTGCTGCTCGTTGTCTACCCTCAATTGCTTCGAAAGATAACCGTGACTCCCAACCTTACTCGAACACCAGAAACGTCATCAAAGAAGAACTTCAACCGCGAAATCAAAGGCAACCATTAACAAACCATTTCGATCTCGCGACTCCAATCCGCAACCGACTTCACCAGCCTCGACTTTGATGCTCCAGTTAGCATCACTCCATTTCACTTACTTCACCTCAAAATCAATTCCGCCTGTCATCGATTTGCCAAATCAAAACAGCAACGGAAACGAAACCATTGCAACCAAATCTCAACCCAATTCGAATCACTCGTTCACCCTTTCCTTTTTGATTTTTGGATAAGAGAATTTTGATGATGATCGCGTGCGAATTGAATTTCTCTGGAACCATTAACCGTGAATTGATTTTCATTTTAAAGGTCGGGCTTTGATTTCGATATGAAGACTAGAGAGGGATACGAAGATGTAATATAAATTGGGGATGGCTTCTTGAGTACGAATGTCCATTTATAAAAAAAATATTTGACTAGTTGACTTCCAATTTTTGTTATATTATAAAACTTCCAAAATGTCTTGTTATACATATCTTGAAATTTTGAACCCCAATGGAGGCATGCCGCTAGGCATTTATAATGTTATATCCCTATTCCGAACATAATGAAAAAGGTTTCGAGTCCTAATTCGATCGTATGGAGAAGATAACTTTCTGGATCAGTTATTATATTGAATTTTTGATATAAAATTTCAACATGTTTATATATCATATGCTCACATAACTACACCAATCACTACAAAATTTGAAATCTAATAATAATACAATATTACGGATCCAATGAAACTGGTTTCGTCGAAATCCAAGACTATGCCTCGGAAGGCTATTTTTAAATTCAATTTAAACGATAAAATTTCAAAACTTAACAAAGCACCTCCAAATTCAATTTTAAAAGCTTTTATTATCTTCAAAACTATAATATAAATTTCATAAGCCTTCAAATTATTTTTAACAGGCTTAAAACACCAGATTCAACATTTTATCCAACTTCAAATTATTAAATCCAATAAATTCAATCGCCAAATTCAAACTGATATTTGAAATCCAAGTTAAACTAACTTGCAAATATTTAAAATTAATTAAATATTCCGATTTCAAATGCCTAAAAATTCCGGGTCGTCACAGATAGGCTTCTGTATCGTATTTTACATTGACGGGTTATTATATAAATTTCTTTTATCTATATCAACATGATGTACATATCTATATGGTATTTATCCTAAAACGCAATTTACGTGTTTATATGTTCAAGTATTTTTGTTAATACTCTTATATAAATTTTAGTTTGGTATACTATATATAATTCCAAAATACAAAATAAACGCTATATCCAATTTAATTTGGAAACTAACTAACATGAAGTGAATGCATATTAGAACTTTGAGCATATTGATTCTAACTATTATGGGCGGAATTACAAATTTTAGCTTTTAACATATTCCTCTTCCTTAATGTTTGTAATTATAACTTTTTATGTTCAACATATAAATTTTGATATTTAGTACACATGTACTTACAAAAACATGATATTATATGATACATGCATGTACATATATGGATAACTGCGTTCTCCATGTTATGCGTTCTATTTGTTATTGCAAAATCAATCAATTGTTTATTTTTGTACAATTTGAAGATAAGAATGTCAAATTTTTGTTACTGAGTTTTACTTCTTAATCATCATTTACCTGTTAACATTATTTTCTTTGTGATAATTTGAATTTCATATTTCTTTCAGATTGGATTTCAGTAGGTTGCTGTTTGAAGTGCATCTTTGCCCTTATAATCATTTGTATTTGTAATTCTGTGAAGCAGCATTTCAGTACACAACTTTGGTGATTGATTCTAAATATAAGCTGATGATGCAACCCTGTTATTGCAGGTGCTATTTATGGAACTTATGAAGCTATTAGATACAAGGTTAGTCCTTGATGTCTTTGTTGAACTTCGTATCATCGGAATATTCTTTATGCAGTTGTTTATCATTTTTGTTTAACAGACTACAAACACGCATGATTTATATGATTTATGTGATATTCTGTTATGTATACAGTTTTATCCTAGCACACTTATCTATACCTGAAAAAGCATGTACTTTCTGAACATATAGAAAATAAGCTTTGGGAAAACGAAACTATCTAACTAGATCTGCAACTTTTATAACCTATCAAACCTATATTTTATTAGGCAACTCATGCACTGGCAACTTTATTCTGAATTTGTCGACAGACCTATAATTATAATGCTCTTTGTTGAGTTTGGTAACTTTAGTTCTTATTCATAGACATCAATTCTAATGCTTTTAAACAAAAAGGTTTTAAATATTGTTGGTAACCTTATCATATCAATTTGAGAGGTAAGGTAAAGGGCATGATCGAGTCTGCAATATTAACACGTAGGTAACATATCAATTGGAGAAAATGTTTTTTTACCCACAGAGGGAGAAAATGTTATTTTAGTTTTGAGCCGGCATATGGAGTTGCATCTCTAGAAATTTGCAGTTTGCAATATAGAGAATTGTTTTTCTCCTTGGATTTGTAATGATATGTGACATTTGTAAACTAGATGTTACCAAATCCTTTTTTTTCTAAAATTATTTACTTACCGACCTTATAAAGTGTAACGTTTCGGATTTTGCCCGCTCGAAAATCGACATCCATACTTCATATCGTATTCGAATGTCATAGATTCGACCGTTCAAATCCGATTCGCCGGAGCTTATAACAATCATTAAGTAAACAACACAGCGGAATAAAAGAATAATACATTGATATACAGCTTTGATACAATATCTGATACAACAGATGATCCAATAGATATCAATATACATCAGAGATATGATACAATAAAACAGCAGCGGAAAGGAAAATAGATAACATCTAGCAGCGGAACAAATAACTCTAAAATAGTCTTCAAGGAAGAACTCCAAAAATAACTGCAACTCCATTTCCAAGAACCAATCCAGCAATAGCTCGAACTCCCAATAACGATGCACCAAGATAAGCAAGACTGGTGTGATCCAAAGACTGAACTAACTCCAGATAATCTACTGAACCTAGCTATCTGAAAAACCCAACTCTAGACTGCTCGTGTAGAAAATAATGAGCACCCAGAGTTTAGGAAAGAAACAATAAACTCCGGATCAGTCGTGGGACTGGTGTGAGCAACAAAAATAGTTTATCTTTTAAAACATTCAACAAAAGATTTTCAAAGTCAATTCGCAATGCTTTTTAAAAATGAGACTACCATAAGGCCTCCCGCACACACACACAATGCAAGCGCAGAATCGGAGGAGATTTCTCCTTATGATAGTCAAAGATGCTTGATACGCATTAAAAAGAAACATTTGATATTATTACTAGTGCAGAGTGTAGGAAAAATTTATTTCGAAAATAAAGATATAAATCTTAGCCAATATACGACCATTATCGTATGCCTACTATAGCTAACCATGTTCAATAGCAGGTTACCGCCACATTCCATGGCAGGTTATACAACTAATACTGTACAAGGTTCGTATTGTTTCTTTGGATTTCCAACAAATGGTCAGGCCAAGGAACTTCCCATTGCCACATGAGAACGCCTCTGGAAGGACGTCCCCGAGAACCAAACCGGATCTCTGCCAACACAAGGCCGGGTTACCCCTAACTGAGTAACAACTGACCGAATATGCCATCCCCCGGTCCTTTGGGACCTTTCACCGAGCGCTCGTAATCAATTCACACAATCATAAAGTGTTTTCAACATGAGTAAGTATCTGGGCTCCATACCATGATACCACCCTTTTCCAGAAGGAAATGCACATACCCTAAAGGGCGCTACCCCTCATAACCTTGCCGCATCTTTCCTGTTTTGACCATTTCCGGGGTGTGAGGCTCGACGAAATCACGTCCACAAAAACATACTTTATACAAAAGCCATGCTTTGGGTCAACAAATGATCATAGAAATGATCACCAAGATAGACGATCAAACAAATGATCCTATCACAAATAATCAACACAATGATCATTTCACAGCAACACTCAGTATGTCACATTACCAAATTGGGAGTATATTGCTGATAACCTTCAACTACATAACCTCTGAGCTCGTACGTCTCAGAGAAGGGTGTTAAGCTAAGAGAATAAATTCTCCGCCACCAACAGAAATATATTTGAAAAGAATCAGCTTTATATCTCAACTTGTAATGTCAGACATACTATCCATACAAGTCTGTTCTGGGTTCGAACAGAACCGAAGGCACTTACAAAGAAGTCCTTGCAATCCGGGTACTCACAATCCCGATCGGATTTCCCATCACTTAGGGAGTTTCTATACCGGCGCGACTCGGTGCAGAAACAATCGATAGGTCATCCTATCGCTTTCGCAAATACCCGGTCTTCACCACTGGTCTTCAAATGCTATCCATAACGTCGAATCACATATTCGGAATGGGTTATATGACCCAAAGGTCCTTTCCCGGCTAACCCGAATAGTGAGTGAAAACATTTAAAACATATGGATATGGGATTTCAATTAAGTCACAACTTAATAATTCAAAACTTTCTTTCAAATGGTTTAAATAAATTACCATTTTCAATCTTTAAACAAAAAGATTCATTTTCACAACCTTTAACGGTTTAAACAATTTTCACATTTTAATCTTTTAAACAAAAGATTCATTCACAGATTTTCCAAATCAATTTTCATTTCAATTTGATTAACTCGTTAAATCTTTAAATCAAAGATTTAACTTATAGCCTTCAAAACAATTTCATTTCAATTTGATTAACTCGTTAAATCTTTAAATCAAAGATTTAACTTATAGCCTTCAAAACAATTTCATTTCAATTTGATTTTAAACAAATCATCAATTTAAATCTGTTAAAAATAAACAGATTTAATTCATAGCTTTCAAAAAGAATTCATTCATAACTTAGGAAAATCATTTCTCTATTCAATCTTCAAATTCCCCTAATTAACTGGAATCTCAGTTCTTATCTAAAAGTGTTTATCATTTGAAAACAACATTTTTCATTTTGGAAATTTGATTCATTTATACGAGTTGAAATCCTTGGGTTAAATTCAAATTCCCAAAACCATACCTTTAAAATGGTTTAAATTCATACAACATGTTTATAATATCTTTAACCAAAATTTCCAATCATCGAATTCAATTCCAAATATCGAATTCAAATTCAAATTGAATTATTTAAATTGGAGATTTTACCGAGTTATTCAAAATAGCTTTTATCTGTGAAAACCTTTTTCAAAAGCTTTACCGTTTAACCCAAATCCATTTTCAATCTTAATTTGAAATTAAAACTTTAATTTCAAAAAAACATTACATTTAAATTATCTGTGACTTAACCGATTTCCTCGTGAAATCCATATTTGTGTGTGTATGGTGTAGTCCAGGGGTTATACACAATAGTGCAACATCAATCAATCATCACAGATCAAAATACAGAAATATAGTTGATAAGCGATATAAACTATAACGCTTATCGGTTATATACAGATCACAGATATATATGTCACAGATAGTAAATTTCAGATCACCACATAAATCAGGATGTATCACAAAGCATCATATATTAGGGATATCAAACAATCAAGTCATCCAATAGAATCCAAATATTCGTAAGTAAAATCAGTTAATTATCTGATTAATTTAAATCAAATTAATTTCTTATGAATTATAAGTCCTGGTTAATTAACATTGATAATTTACAAATCATTTTGATTAATTATTCTTTAATCTTTAATCTTTTACTGATTATCCATTAATAATAAATTAATTAACCTTTTATTATCAATCTTTAATTATTAAACAATTAATCTTTAATTATCTAATTCACCATTTAATTAATTATCTTTAATTAATTACTCTAATTAATTTTTCCTTGATTAATTATCATTCCTTAATCAACTTCATTAAATTAAATTTAACCTTTAGTTAATTAAACAATTAATCTTTAATTATTTACATTTATAAACCATAATTACTTAAGATCCTTAAAAGATAAAACATTATTTTAGTAATGATTTAATTATCATACTCAAACACATTTGAAAACATTTTGTTTCAAATTCACTTTTAAATTCCATTTCAAATAAAAAAAAGAATTTACAATAGCTACAAATTTAACTTTACCATTTTTTTCTAAATTCAAAATTTTCTGATACATTCAATTGCTTTTAAATTATTAAAACAAATTGAATTTAAAGCTTTATTCATGTCCAAACTAAATTCTAATTCAACTTGGATTTACATTTTCATTTGAACACAGTTTCTTTAACTTTGGTTTAATACTCAAATTTGGTTTTTAAAATTTTCAAAACAGAAAAAAAAACAAGGTTTCAGTTTAAAACTGAAACAGGAATTTGACCCGAGAACCATTAAAAGCTGCTTCGAGACCAACACTTCAATGCCCTGAGTAACACTTCGAGTTAACAAAAAAAAAATGCAAGCCTGGAAATGCTTCAGGCCACAACATCCCAGACCATCAAATATAGTGCACGGTGTACGTGCACATCGCCTCTGGCGATCTTCCAGCATCGCAGCATGGTTGAACACGTCGACCATTCTCCTCAGACCCAACTCCGATCGTTCGAACCATCACCATCAGCCTCGAATGCGAATCAAGGGAAAACTCAAAACCTGGAAACGTTCAGGTTTCTCTCTCTCGAAACCTGTCAACATCGCCTCGTGTCCCCTACTCCGACCATCGTCACATGTGAAACTCCGGCGTCGCCTTCCTCTTCACGTCAACTTCCACCTCCCTGAAGCTGGCTGCACTCGATTCATTGGAGCACGCGTGCTTGATCGGAAATCATGGCCTCTTTAAACTAGGGTTCTGAACAAAAACCCTCTACAGCAACCACCTCGATCACTTCCATCGCCATCGGCCATTTTTCCTCGCCTCTCTGATCACTCACCTACCTCCCGATCGAAACTCAACCTCTCCGGTCAAGTGTGTTGCCCGAGGCAACCCAAACTTCCCAATATGATCAACCTAGAAATGCAAATTCAACTCATTACTAAAAATTGTGATTTGAGTTTTAAAAATCCTATTTTTGTTTAAGAGTTCAAGTTATAAACCCGAATTTGTAAATTTAGAAATTTGTAATTTGACACATTTAAAGTTTTACTCAGTATCTTGGTTTCCAGAAATATTTACAAGTTATTTTGGCTGGAATACATTTCTAATCTTGAGTATTTGCTATAACAAACTATTTTGGTTTTAACATTAAACTCAAAAAGAAAGTAGATTTAAAAAGAAATGATTTTAAACAGAAACATACATAGCACTAACCTGTACACAATACTTCCAGTTCCTATTATATTCAAAAGAATCATATACATGTAGGAACATACTTATTCACAGACATATCTATGCAATAGATTCAAGTCTTAAAAAAAAATATGTTACTCAACTTGTCATGAGAAGAAGAACAGAGGTCTTCTACTTGAAACAGGCTTTGAATACAAGCTGGAATCCCACTTATTTACTTGCTTAATTCCCAGATTTTCCAGTTTGTAATTTGTATTTGTTTTTTTTGTCTCAGGTTGAAATGGAGAAGCCGAGGTGATATATATAAAGAAGAGAAGTTTTACAGGGGATCATATCTTATGTTTTGTACAGGGATTTCATATTGTACAGGCTGGTGATATTATACTGTTTTGTACAGCAGGGTATGCTTGTTTGTACAATAACATGGGTGAAGTTGCTTGCATTATGGAGAAGTTACAATTTGCTTGTACCTAATGTCTACAACCTTACCTTATTTATTTTATTTTATGTTTATTTACTTACTCTTTTATTGCCTGCACATTTGAATGCATTTAACTATCTACTTTAGTTCTATTGCCTTGTCTTGTTATTTTACTTTGTTTTTTATAAGCTTATGCCTTAATTCTTTTATTTATACTTTTGTTTTTGTATTTGTTTTAAGTGTACATATTTATGTTATTCTATTATGTATGTACAGTTTATATATTTGTTTGTTTGAGTTGAGATGAAAGCTTTAATTATTTATGTACTTTATGTTTTATTCTTATCTCTTTTACTTTATGTACATATTTTAAAAGTTGTTATATTTATTTTTTATTCTTACATGACTACTTATTTTTTTATTTCTATTTATTTTAAAACCATTTATTTGAGATTTTATTTCAAATCCAATATATTCACATATATACAAATTTTCAAATTCATATGACTTAATATATATTTTCTATTTGAATCGGGGAAACTCGCTGCCATTTATAATCAATTTTACAAATTTAATTCAAAAATTCATTTAAATTATAAATTTAAATTCATAAAAATTCGGGGTCGTTACATAAAGTCAAAGTGCACGACCTTGTTTTGTTCTAAAATTTATGGTCTAAAAATTACAAAGTTAGTTATGTTTCTTGTGCTTGTTCGTAAACTTTTTATCCAACTCACGTCATCTTATTTTGTTTGTGCTTTCTACTTTTTATAGGTAACAAGTCGCTTCTTTATATGTATCATAGTTGAAGAGTCTCGGTTCCTAATTTTCAAAGATATATGTGGAAGGTTTTTCAGGTTCGATTACTGCAGTAAGCTTTCCGTCCTAAAAGATACCTCTGTTTGCATTGAGTATTGTATACTGTAATATTGAGTATGATAAAGTAGTATTGTTGGCAATGATGTAGTATTATTGTTCTAATCATTTTGTTGTTGTTGCCAAACTATGTACTGTATACTGTAATATTGCTGTTGTTGCCGCTTAACTATGTAGTGTAATGTATTGTTGTTGAACATTGTAATTAAAAGATTTGTTATTTTTGGTCTTTGTGCTGAATCTACGAAAAACATTGGTTTAATGATCTTTCTTTTGTGATATTATGTTAAATTTTCAAATGTTTGTATTGAGTATGATAACGAACAGACTCCTACTGTAAGAGGGTAGAAAAAAGCAATGTATATTTGTAAAAAATATATTAAAATTAGCAACGGTTTTGAGCCGTTGCAAAACCAAATTAACAAACCATGTACAACAAGTTTTTGCAACGACTTTTAGCCATTGCGAAATTAAATTTAGCAACGGCTCTTAGCCATTGTAAAATTTAGTTTGCAACGGCTTTGAGCCATTGCTAAATTTAATTTTGCAACGGCTAAGGGCCATTGCTAAATTTTTACCACTGCCAATTTTGCAATGGCTATAAGCCGTTGCGAAACACGTTCGCCACGGCTCTAAGCCGTTTGCGAAATGGCATTTCTGGTGTAATGTGCGTATATATATATATATATATATATATACATATATATATATATATATATATATATATACATATATATATATATATATATATATTGAGCGCATATTTGTTAGTGGTATAAAAATGTTTTATATTGTGTTGGTTGACTTGTTCAGCGTCTTATGGATTCTAGTCAATACGATAGAGTAATTCGAGACGGTATTGTCTTGACATTAGGTAAATTAAATAATTTTACCTTGTTATATTTTATATATAAAGGAATAATTTTTAGAAGATTATTATGGTATATATAGTGTGCTTGGTTGTTAGGAAATGATAATGTTATTATCACTTGATGTTTATTTTTGAATAAAAGTCGTTGTTATTATAATGAAAACAAAGATTAACAATTAAGAAATGATTTTATATAACCAAAGTTAAATTATATAAATATATATATGCATTTATAAATCGAAATGAAATTTCAAAAGTATATTATATATATGATTTGTAAGTAAAGAGGATTTAAAAGCTGGGAATTTGAGAATTTAAATCCAATTAGTTTTGGAAATGGTTTTCAATGTTTTGGAAAATAATAGTAATTTTATTTGGAAAATGTTTTGAATAGAAATATTTAAAAATGATTTTAAAGAAATAAAAGCACTGAGCTCACTTCGGTCGTTGGAAAATAATTTCGATAATGAAAGCAACATCATCGACATTTATTTTCGGGTTTCCATCGTTGTAAATAGTTTTGATTTTAATTCAAAATTATGATTGGAATTATAAAGAAATCAATTATAATATTTCAAAATTATTTGAAATAAATAAGAACAAAGTGTTTAAACGCGAAATTTTCATTCAGGTGTTTTATGAAAATATGAGAAAATAAGTTTTATAACATTTAAATTTTACGGATTAGTAAGTTAAAAACATTGTTTAAACTTATCGAATATGAATGTTGAGAAAAGAAAATTTGAAATGAAATTTAACTTAAGTTAAATAAAATGAATTAATGAGAGGAATTTTGAAAAGAAATTAGCCCGAGTTAGGCTAAATGAAATAATTTTTGGCAATGGAATTGGTGATGATTAAAATAAATCAATGAAATGAGTTAATTAAATAAATTAGTGAACTGAATACGATCTTGGAATGTTGGTCGATAGAATCGAACATTGAAATTGAACAATGGTGTGAGTTAATGAAATAAGTTGAATGGAATTGAATTTGATTTGTAATGAATTAGTGAAATGGATATGGACTTAAATTTTGAAGTGATAGTAAACATAAGAAGTGTTGTATAAACTGTTTATAATAAACCTAAGAAGACTTGATGGAATGGTTCTTAAGTGACATTAGTATTAAAAGAAATATAGCAAGTAATAAATAGATGTGGATAAAGCAATGTGAATAGTGAATGTAAATAAAAAGAAATTGAGATAGCTAAGAAATCAATTTAAACTATACGTAAGTTATACGTATGTTATTTTATTCACATAATGGTTTGATCCAGATTCGAGTACATAGTTTTGAGATGATTCACATCGATCCAAGTTAGGATTTTTCACTCGATTCTCGGCGGCGAACACTGATTATGGATTTTTGGTTGATTCTGATATTCTCTATCATAGATATAGCTATGCAAGGAGGATGACGGTTTCTAACCAAGGAACCATATCTGAGTCCACAATAAAGTGGTCATGTGAATGATGCTAGTTCGAAAGTGAAATTGTGTGGTCGAGTGAGCGATCGGATTTGAGATTTGCGTATGGATGATATATGTACATCGTATGGGCTTTAGTAAAGAAAATGTTGATAATTGAAAATGCAAAGTAATATGATTATGAATTATATGATTGGTTATCATTCTTAAATAAGATGCAGATATATATAAAAGCAAAAGCTAATTTGATGCCTTTGATTTCATAAGTAAAATTTGGTTGCTCGACTTAAATGTACATGTTTAAATCATTGCTTGGCTTGATGGTTTTATGATTGAGCCACTTGGATTTTGTTTTCTCTTTGTTGGTTTGGGGCCGTAGTGGCAATTGTAAGATCTAGCCACGTAAAAGAGACGTTGGTGAAATTTTCCGAGAATTTAAGGCGTTAGAAATTGTTTGAAATTTTTTGAAGAAACTTTTATATCTTAAATTTGATTTTGAGTTATAACCTAATACGATCGAATGGGATGATATTAGTTGGAATCTATGAATGAATCTGGAAATTTAGTAAAAGTAATAACAAAGTTTCAACAAGTTGATTTTTGGGAAAAGGTAAAGGCTTAAAAGGATTTGGTAATCTATTTCAACTAATTTATTCTAAAAAGAAATAGGTTTGGGAATTTTTCTTACCATTGGCAATTTCGGGGGAGAAATTCTTCTTAAGAGGGAAAGAATGTAACAACCCAGGATTTTAATCATTTGAATTTGAAATATTTAATTGATTTTTAATATTGAAAATTTAGATTTATAATTTAAATAATTTGAATTTCAAATATAGCGATTTATTTGATAATTAAATTATTGAGTTTAATAGTTGAAATTTCCTAAATAATTGAACCTTGGATTTTAATTTGGGTAAAAATGGTTTCAAAGCTTATTTAAATTCTATTGGATAAGAATAGCAATAAGAAATTTTTAATTTAGATTTAAAGGTGATTAATTGGGTTTTCAATAATTGTTCATTTAATTAATGTATGAAAATAGCCTTCTGGAGCATTGTTTCGGATTTTGACGAAACCAGTGTCATTGAATTCGTAATAGTGAGTTATTATACGCCGATGATTTTCGTGGCAATCGGACGTATCGTTTGAACATGCGAGGTCGAAACGTGTAGAAACTAATTTTAGAAATTGATATAAATAACCAGGTTTGAAAAGCTATCTTCTGCATATGATCGAATTAGACCTCGAGACAAGTTCCATTGTATTCAAAATAGGAGTATAACATATAAAACGCCATATGGCATGCTTTGTTTGAAGTTCGAGATTTTTGGACGTTATGGTTTGATAATTTAAATTTAATATATATATATATATATATATATATATATATATAATATGCTTTCACCATAACTCTCCCATACCTATCCATTCCTCAGCCATGCTTTCTCCATGATCAGCCAAATCTATCTCCTTATATAAATTACGTTCCAAAATTAGAAAATGGTGGTTTTCTTTCTTAAAATTTCAAATTCAAACTTGGGCTCATCGAACGATCCACAACGATTGGGACCAATCCATGCAGTTTTAGGAAAAGTCATCTACTACAAAGTTGTTTGCAACATTGAGCTCGACTTGTTCAACGGTTGGACTAGGTTGGATCGAGCCGAGATGGCCTTAGTTCGTCGATGATCCATGGTCGTGATTTCATCAATGCCGGCAGTGTCGATGATTGTTTGGTGGTGGGGTCTGAAGGAAACTTATAGAGAGAAGCGTGGGAGACGTTCAGGCGATGTTTGGCGATCAACAGTGAGGCATAGCGACAATTGGAGTTTGAAGTGGTCGATGTTTAGGTTGGTTTCTCTTCGCCAGTGTAGTTTATGGGATCAGGGTCTGAGGTGTGGGGCCATGGTGGTCGGGATTCCTTGCAGCCGCGACACGGTGGCGTAGGAAGTTGCGAGGCTGCAGCGTCCGATAGAAGAAGGGCGACGTTGAAAAAAAATGAAAGAGCGGACTGGGAAATGTAATCATGAAGAGGGAGAAGAAAATAAGATGAGAGGGTTGGATTAGTTTAAATTTTCAATTAGTTCGTTAATTTTAAATTTAATCATCGATAACTTAAAATTTTCATAATTCTTTCATACAAGGTCCAATTAAGGCGTGGATTTTTGCATCGCGCTTGTGATAGCAAAAGCTTTGCTATGAACTAGTTTGGTTGAATTTGGAGACTGCTGAAATTTAGGCTAAAATCGGATGTCGTTCGATTTTAGTTCTAAATGAAACACCTCAGCGACAATAGAAAATTTTGGTTAACTATATGATATATGGTTAATAAAAATTGTCGAATGATTATTTGGATGAATTACTATATTTAAATTATTGGCTTGGATATATTTTTGCCCTTAGAGCGGATGAGACCCTATTGCGTTCCTGTGTAAGAGGATGACCTTTGTATACGAATCCCACCTCGAGCGGTTGATTTATATTTTATGATTATATAACATTCGTGACGTAGAGGAGATAAGTCAGAGGGATCCAACATCATTCCTCACAAATGTTAATTTTATTTGCATATATATATATATATATATGTGTTGAAAAATATATATGAGCTATGATGCTGGGATAGGTTGGAGGGGTCCAACGGGATTCCTAATTATTGTTGAATTGTTTCAATAATATTTCTGTTATATAGATTATTGAAAGATGAACCTGATTGTGAATGCTACAGTTGGAACATTGCTATATGTTGAAAAACTAAAACCAGTAGTGATAAAAATCAATATCGATATTTGTTAAGCGTTAGGTGGCTTTTGGCCTCAAATTTGTATCTTAAATATTGTAATTACCATTAAGTTGGAATTAGTTTTGAGATAAGAAATGATTTTTAATCCAAAATTGGGTTTTTAAAGGGAATCTATTTATATTTATATTATTTTAAGTTATTTAATTAGATTAATATTTTTTTATTAATTATATTAGTATTGTTTTTAAGTTATTTAATTATATTAACATTGTTTTAAGTAATTTAGTTATATTAATATTGTTTTAAAGTTGTTTAATTATATTAAAATTGTTTTAAGGTTATTTAATTTATTAGTATTGTTATAAAGAATTTATCAAAATGTTAATATTTTGAAAGTTTAATTATTTCAAGAATAATTATGGTTTGAAATTAATAATAAGGATTATTAATAAGGTTTTGAAAATAAATGTTATTATTCATAAAAATGGTAAAGATTAATTATTATTATTTATTTAACAATATTTTAAAATTATTAATTATTATTTTTAAGATGTTTTAAAGTTAATAGTATTCATTTATTTATAATGTTTTCGAGACCCATGAATATAGTGGAAAGACTTGGATTTTACAAAGGAGTTTATAAAATGGTTTGAAGACTTAAGGAAAGATTATTTACAAGGCAAAAGAGTTCATAAATGGTTATAAATTTATAAATGAATTTTAGAAATGGGTTTATAGGTTTATAAATAGAGTTCTATAATTTGGTTTATGGAATCATAAAGGGTTTATAAATGATTTTTGAAATCGAAAAAGAGTTAATAAGTGATTGAAATTTTATAAGGGGGTTATAAATGATTTTTCGGAGATTTATAAAATAGTTCTATAAATGATTTTGGAGAATTGTAAGGAATTTATAAATGTTTTGAGAATCGAATAAAAAGAAAATCATTCTCAACTTTGTAAATATAATTATATCTTAGAGGAAAGTATATGAGTGCATTTTCTAAGATGCGAGGTGTAATGTGTGTGAATATATTTATACCATTGAGACAAGTATATGAATATCTCATATACTTTCTAAGTATTGAAAATATTGGGATTTGCGGATATACCTTTGTAAAAGTATTTTATACAAGTAATTTGCAAAGTGATTTTAATGAGTGAAAGATTTATAAAAAAGGCTAATGGTTGCTTGTATGCTTAACCATGTTGTTCTTCCCTATGGAATAAATCACTGTTTGAATGTGTGTTTAGTTGATAGTCAAATAACCGACTATCAAATCTTGGCTTGAATATGTAATCTTTCTTAATTTTGATGGTGTGGAAAATATTCCCTACTTTACACTTAAGGATTTTAACTCAGGAAATATCTAGGAGAAACACGGGAATTATATGGTACAGTTATCGTCGGTGGTGCTATACTGTATGTATAAACTCGTTTCGTTCTTCTAGGACAAATGATGAGGAGATCCGTCCACTTAAACGGTTAAGGGGTGATCTTCGCTCTTGTGTATTGCCTGATTATTTCCTAAAGAACCAGTATTGAGCATTCCGAAAAATCGATGATTAGTTTTTGGAGCGCCAGGAAAGCGAAAGTGTTTACTCATAAGAGATGACGCTAGAACCATGACCACTCTGAAACCATATACGATTATATGGAGGAGTTTCGTGACATATATTGAAATGTTGAAATCCATGCGTGGTTCCGAGACCCGTTGGGGAATGAGAATCCAAGTGGGATTCTGTAATCTATTTAGTGGTGGTGCGTAAGCTGGAACACCGTATGTAGCCTCATCGACAGTAATGATTAAAACTAGAGATATGGGGCATGACCAGTAGGGTTGGCAAACCCATAGGGTGCAGTCGCCTCGATCTAGATATTACTTATAGTTGTTATGCATGCATGGGGTAATGCATTCAATCTTAGCGAGACCAGCTATGTTTTTTCTATAGTACTTCACTAGGGATGTATGCTGCTTCGGGAGGATATCTCTGATCCTTGTGTAGGAGGACCATTCTCGAAGTACTGAGGGCACCTCCACGGAATCCTACACAGTTAATGAATGAGACTTATCGGTTTTTGATATTATACCTATTATTGTTGTGATGTACACTTACGAGCATCACAACTACTTGATTATTATTATTTTCACCCTCAAGACATTATTATAATATCAATGGATTTCTATAGAAAATGGTTTCGTTATCGTATGGTAAAACCCTGTCCGTGTTTATGTGTAGTATGTTCTTACGAGATACTTTTGATTTCAAAGGTTTTTTTTATAACTTTAGAATCCATTTGGTTGTGTTTTCTCACGCTGGTTTTCTAGATTGACTTGGGTGTTAGTTTATTATAATGCTCGGGTCAGACCGAGCATATTACAGATTAGGTTGGATGCTTTGGAGCTTCAGGAGAAGAGTTAGAGGCCCGGAGACATATTCACGTAGATGGTTATTTTTCTGCTGTATTCATTATTATGTGTAACAGGAATTGTAAAAATAGGTTGTTATATGTGTCTAGGCTGAAGTAGGTTAGTATACTCTGATGATGTTTATATATATATACATATTACAGTTTTTCTTTTGTGTAAAGATTTGTTGTATATTATAGATTATTCATTGTGCTGTGAGATTCTTTATTGTTTGTTTTTCTTTCTGTTTTCCATCCTTTTTCTTTTTCCCCTAACTTTTGGTTTTTCCAACGTTCAATTGGTTGGCACGCAATATAGTGGGCATATTAGAGTCGATTTTCGAGGGTCGGAAATCCCGGCTTTTACAAACATAATTAATAGTCGACGTTCATCTCCATTTTCCCACCACCATTGGCCATGCCGCACCACCAAACTCTGGCCAAGCCAGCCCTATTTGTCGTCTACATTTCTCCTTATGTCCCCTTGCCTGAAAGTCGACGAAATCGCCATAGTCCCTTACTCAAGCAGCCACCGTTCAACTGATAACTACTGACACCTCGGGCGACCGCGCCTCTTCTCCACCATCCATCGCCTATGTGTTGACGTTGCCGACATATTCCCCTTTGAGGCCATCGTCTAGAAACCCCTCATGTGGTCCTAGATGATCTGAGCTATTGGATTTGATTTCGGGTTTGGTTCGTGTTTCAGGTGAGAAGATTTGAAGACGCGGGTGTATAAATATAAGAATGGGGCATAATTCCAATCTGGGGAAGTATGGGCTTGGTACTGTGCCAGTATGAGGTAGGGATGTAGAGTATGGTGGGGGTATGATCCTGGTATGTGTACCTATTATAATATATTATAGTACTATGTACTGAACACTCAAAAATCTCAAACTCCAATCGAGGCATGCTGATTGGTGTTCTATACCAAATACCCCTATTCCAAACTCGATGTAACCATTATTGGGATTTAATTCGATCAAATGTAGAAGTTAGCTTTTAAAATCCAATTATATTATTAATTTCCTGTAATTAATTTATATGCATTACAAGCCCAAGCGATCACACCGTATGTTTGATCGTCACGAAACTCGACGACATACACCAACTTATTATTACGGATCCAATGACACATGTTTCATTAAAATCCAAGACAGTGTCCCGAAACGATAATTCCACAAGTTATTATGAAAACCATTTTAATCACTTTTAGTTCCAATTTAAATGTTTATTATTATCATTCTTATTTTAATAGAATAAAAATAAGCTTCGAAATCATTTTTATTCACATTAAATTCACAATTAACATCTTCAAATAATCCGTGTATTTGAAATTTAAACCATTTGACTTATAAAATTAACATTTCAATATTTAAAATAAATTAAATATTTCAAAATCAGTTGACTAAAATTTTGGATCGTTACATACTCCCCCTTAACAGAATTTCGTCCCCAAAATTTCCAAGGTAAGAAAAATGCTTCTAACCCTTAAAATTTTCAAATTCAATGATTTGATACTAGTTATCAAAATTTCTAACTCTTAAATTTTCGAAAATTTCGACAATGCCTTCTTTGCACCGCTAGATCAAAAAACCTACAAATCGTCACTACGGGTCAAATACCAACAAAAAGAAAACAAAAACCAAGTGGCTAGTCATAGAATCATCAATCAATCAAAATAAAAACATGTACCTATTTGTTGAGCAACCAAACTCTACTTATGCAATCAAAGGCATCAAACTAGTTGTTGCTTCTATATATCTACATATTATTTATACATAATATCCAACCATATAATTTCTAGTCATGTCATTTTGCATTTTTCAATGTCAATATTTAATTATGATAATGCCCGTAAGTTGTACATATGCCATCCATACACAATATCAATATTCGATCGCTCGCTTGATCACACAAATTTCACTTTCGAACTAGTATCGTCCAACCGAGTTCTTTGGTGTGGATTCTGATCCGGTTCCTTGATCAAAAACCTCCATTCTCCTTGCATAGCTAAATACTATGATGCAGAACTTCAAATTCAATCAAAAATCTCTATCAAGTGTTCACCGTTGAGAATCAAATGAAAAATCCTAACTTGGATTGGTATAAATCACCTCGAAATCATGCACTCGAATCTGGATTAAATAGTCATGTGAATAAAATGATCTACGTAGAACTTACATATTTATTCTAATTGATTTATTTACAAAACCAAATTCTTTTTATTCAAATTTAATTTTAAACCAAAATTAATTCGTGCATCTAGTATTTAATTTAAAACCCATATCATTTATGAATCATTTCATAAGCTATTACTTAATTTATAAACATCCATAAATCACACTTAGGTTTAGTTGACCTTTAAAAAATTTAGTTTTAAAACCATTCAATCCATGCTAAATTTATTCTGAACTATCAGACACAACATTAAGTGTATAAATATTTCATGACTTAAGTCTATATTGTATAACCCTCTTCTATATCCTAAGAGTATATATACAAATTCTAAAACTTGTTTAGCTTACTTTCTTGTTAAATTTAAAAGTTACAATAATTATTTTCCTTTAATTTCACCAAACACCTAGTTACTTATTCAAAACCAAATTTGAAAGTCCCGACTATCCAAAATTGTCATAAATTCCCTATTTCATTTCAATAGGTGAGAGATTTCCAAAAATAATATCAAAATGAGATACAAAACAAATCTACTCTAATGCATAGGCTATATGCATCCATATAATACTTAGATTAAAATTTCAAAATTAAACACGTTTTATTTCAACTCTATTTTGAAATAATATATAATATATCTCTTAATCATGTTCTGAGATTTAAATCAAACTTGTTTCACCAAAACAACTCTAAAACAGATTTCCATAGTAGCAATCTCCCACTTAGAAACCCAAAAATGAACATCGATGATGTCGCAATCATCATCAAAATTATTTTCTAGCAACCGAAGTGAGTTTAGTGCCTTCTACCCTCTTTTAAACACTTATTTGAAATATTCCTATTTAAAAATAATTCAAAATCATACTATTATTATTTTCCCAAAACCTTTGAAAAATAATTTTCAAAACTTCGAAAATCCATTTCCACAAACACCGGGGGTTTTATTTCTCGAATTCTCAGCTTAAATCTTTTTAATTTATAAACCCTATGTGAAATCATATTCATAAAATTAACATTTCTTTAATAAAGACATTTCTTTGTTAAGTTATAACAACTTTATTTAAAATCAAATTATAACCCAACATTATCTTCAAACGCCTTATAGTCAAATTGTAAAACTGAATTCACAAGATGTTCGTTTTTAATGTTCCCACAATCACTAATCTACCCAACCCATGCAGTGAAAGGATAAAACTGCTCTTAACCTAGCACGATAGTCAGTGCCTGTAAACTAGTCATGCATGACTACCCAAGTAACGAACAATAGTAAATGCTCCTAACTGGGTAAGCATGACTAATCAAGCAATAAATGATAGTAACTGAACATTATCATTTTCCTATAAAAGCATACAATATATATAACTATAATAATTTCTGAAAAATTATCCCTTTATATATAAAATATAATCTAGGTAAAATTATTTCATTTACCCAATTATAAAACAATACTATATCAAATTGCCTTATTCATGTGTTTAGAGATTCCTATCAACAACGCTTATTACTCGTATTGAACAAAATCCATAAGCCACTCAACAGATCAATAACATAATATAAACCATTTTATATCACTAAAAAAAATGCTCATATCTATAATACACTTGAACTCGCTCTATGGTGCTACTGACCCTATCTCTAATGAGTAATCCCCATAAAAGCCTAGGTTTTCGCTCAACCTATGCTCTGGTACCAAGTATAATGACCCTCCCTTTCGATTCTTAGAAGTTCGACGCAAATATTCTCAGTTCCACGTGCCCAACAACCAAGTGCTGGAACAGATTGTTAGGGGGTGAAGAAAGAACAAAATAAGAAACTAAACAACATAGAATCTCACAACGCAACGAAGCTATATATACTAATCAACATAAATCATTTACAAAGTCATTTAAAATGATACACCAAAGTCATGTGAACGCAATTTTAGCAGGGACGGTTATAATAGCCTGTCCCTTCATACAGATATAACATACATATAACAAAGCGAAAAACATATAAGTAACTAGCTAACGACCAAGCCTCATGCTCCCAGCTCCTTAGAAATGCATCCACGGGAAATTTGAACTACTTGGCTGCCCATATAAATTTGAGCACCTAAGAGTTTTAGGGGAAATAAAACAAACTCTAGGTTAAACATGGGTCTTGTGAGTAAAATCCAAACAAATTAATTATTGTTTTGAAAACTCCTTTGAAATCTAAGGTATCTCATAAGACCACGCCCCACATAAATACCGACACGTCTTAAATATAGAAATCTAGTGATATTATAATAGTGTCTAGAGTTTAAATTAAATATTGAATGTAGCTGAAATGCTTGCATCTGACGTTCCAGCATAGTAGGTGTAAAATCAAGTCAGAAAGCTCGTATTGGAGAATGGATTCCAACTATGAAAGGGAAAGGGTCTACCCACCGAATCCATACACCTCTAGGTAAAATGTATAGGAGCTACAACACGTTGCACCTTTGCTACTCAGAACCAGCACTGCCCCCTTCTCAAGTAGCACCAAAATGTGATCACTCCTTTGATGCGATAAAATAACCATAATGCGTCCCGATGCATACATGAATATCGACACTGGATCAGAAATGATCATACCCTTATGGGAGCGACCCACATAGCCCTGCGACACGTCCCTGCTTTATTCATTTCCCAGGTGTGAGGCTTGAAGAGGCTACGCTCTCACCATTTCCTCGTAGCACTTCCCTCTATGAATGCTAACATTGCCCTGCAAGCAGAAATACAATGCCAACACTCTTCCATACAAGTTCATACCGGGACTAATGAAACCGAAGGCAATACCTCTACTACATCCATTTTGGAATAACCCTCAGGATTAGTAGCAAGTAGCCTTTGCACTTCAAAGAACTCCGTCTTTAATACATCATTAATATGCCTTCCATGCAAATGCATATGTTGGTTCGAAGTGGTTTTCGGGTAATATATCCGATCTCGGTCTCTCTGAACCATAACTGGTAAATTTCGGTTGATTCAATCCCGATTCTCTTGGAAGTAAGTATTCGAGTCCTCATCGAGGAACTCGAACTTACCATCATATTTCCTAAGTCAAATTGGCCAGATTTGGTAGTTGGTTCTTTAACTATCATATAAACAAACACAGTCCAGAGATTTAATTTTCCAAAGCAATCACTAAGCCCCAAAACCCTTTTTATTTATTAAATCTCTTTCCAAAACGTTTATCAAGACATTCATATACCTATCTTATTGACATAAATATATTCACAAAACATTTATGAAGAATTTTATTTCAAATCACTTTAAAAGGATTTTTAAAACAAACATTGCTTAAATTAGGGATAAGGATAACTCTAAACGCTATTCCTTCGGTGTTAATTGTGGAATGGGTGTTCCATACCACTACTTTAAACGGTTGGTTTAGAGAAATCCGAACCTCAAATTCTTTTTATAATTAACTTCAACAAATCCTTTTATACATCTCCTTTCATTTTGAAATCTTCTTTGCTTAAACTGAAATCCGTTAGCAAACACTTTATAAACCTCCGTGTTTATTTATAGAAAGCCCTTTTATATATATTCAAAATCGTTTCTAAAAACACTTTCAAAAATATTGAAAATCTTTTGTAAACACCTTCCATAAACGCCCAATGATTATTTATAAAACTTCTTTATAAAAATACCAAAACCTTTTATAAAGCTCCTTTGTAAACTTTTCTTATTTTAAAACAAAACTTCTTTAATCACTTAAATTAATAATGTTTACTTTGATATCAAGTCAATTATCAAAACACCTTTATAAATAAGTAGGTTATTATTTTAAAACATTCTCTATTTATATTCTATCTTCAAATCTATTTAATAAAGTAATGGTTTCATACAATTATTTAAATGTATTCGATTAACTTCAAACTCTTTAAATAAGATGATTAACTTGAAATACTATTTATAAAAGAATAACTTAAAACAAGTTATATTATTATAATAATATATTTCTTGATCAAATTTTAAAATAACATAAATTATTTTTAGAATAATATTGATATATTATTAGCTTTAAACAAATCATTATCATAAACATAATTTAACTTCAAAACAATATTATTAAAATAATAAATAACTTCGAGACAATATTATTACAATAATAGATTTACATTTAGAATGATAATTAACTTTAAAATAATTAATTAAATTTAAAACAAAGTATTAGTCTTCAAATAAAGTAATTATAACTTAAATAAAATATTTGTCTTTAATTAGAACAATTATCTGAATTAAAAGTAATTTACTTGAAACAACATTCACATACTTTTAAAACATCTCAAATATAATGATAGATTAAAACATTTACTTTTAAACCATTATAAACTAAAGTTTATTTGAATATAAAAAATTTCGGGTTTTAAAAGAAGGCTTAGCAACCACTATGGTACTTAAATAAGCTACCATTTCAATTCAGTTAATTACTGTTATCAACATCTATCATCCCCTAACAAACATTGTTAATGATTCTCTATCACTACAGGGTTTGAGTTGAATATATAAAAATGTCATAATCAACAATATGGAACACATCATATCGCACAGTATATGAAAAGTAAAACCAACAATGTGAGGAACCTTGTTGGATCCCTCCAACCTATCTCCATGCATCACATAAAGTGTATAATCATATAATATAGGTCATTCATAACTAAGTGGGTAAACTGGTAAAATAGTAAATTATCCAAATAAGCAACAGCCAACTTATATTAACTACTATACAATATTATAGTAGCATTCGAAAGGGAGTTTACTCACTTAAATTCCAGTTATCGTCGAAGCGTTTTGATTTTCATTTTAGATCGAACGACGTACGATTTATCATGAAATTCAACTAGCTCCAATCGTCACCAAACCAATCCCATTTCACAGCTTACATCAATACGATCCTAACGCGACTGACCATGCTAAATTCAGACCTAAAATGAATTAGTTATCACAATTATAAGTTTTCGAATTAAATAATTGTCTTAATCACATGATTATACCATTATAATACACTAATTATTGAGATAATTCAATCCCGCACTCTCTCTTTCTTCGTTCACGAACAATGCAGCAACCGTCACCCCTTCTCACGCTCACTGTTACTTCCACGACATGTCGCCTGCCATCCCATGGCCACCAATGATAGCCTCGACAACCCTCCGTCCAATGCCACCGATCCCATCGTCTCTAATGCCGTAAATCAAGAGAAAAACATAATTAACTGGTCGACGTTCATCTCCATTTTCCCATCGGCACTGGCCGTGCCGTGCCACCAAACTCTGACTAAGTCTAGCCCTAGTCATCCCCTACATTTCTCCTTCACGACCCCTGGCCTAAAAGTCGGCAAAATCACCGCAATCCCTTACCCAAGCTGTTGCCGTTCAACTAAGAACTGCGGCCACCTCGGGCCTCCATGCCTCATCTCCACCGTCCATCAGTTATGTCTCGACGTCGTAGATATATTCCTAGTTGAGGCCATCACTAAAAATGCCTCCAGTGGTCGTAGATGATCTGAGATGTTGGATTCGATATCAGGTTTGGTTTGTTTTTCAGGCGAGAAGATTTGAAGATGCGGGGCTATAACTGTAAGAACATGGCATGGCTCTAACGCTAGGAAGTGTGGGCTTAGTACTGTGCCAGTATGAGGTAGGGATGTAGACTATGGTGGGGTATGGGCCTAGTATGGATACCTATTATAATATATTATAACACTCTGCACTGAACACACCTAAAAAACATCGAACTCCAATATAGGCGTGCAAACTGGCATTCTATATCAAATACTCATATTCCAAACTCAATAGAACCATTACCGGTTGCTAATTCGATCATAGGCAGAAGTTAGCTTTTTCAAATCAAATTATATTATTAATTTCCTTTAAACAATCTCTATGCATTTCGAGCCCGCACGATCACACAGTACGTTCGATCGTCATGAAACTCGACGGCATAGAACATATTATTATTATAGATCCAATAATATTGGTTTCGTCAAAATCCAAAACAATGTTCCAAAATGATAATTCCACATATTAACTAAAACGATTATTATAAAAACTATCTTAATCCCTTTTAATTCCAATTTAAAATTTCACTATTATCATTCTTATTTAAACAAAATTTAAATAAGCTTCGTAATCATTTTTATTCACATTAAATTCACAATTTACATATTCAAATAGTCCTTTTATTTGAAATTTAAACCATTTGACTTATAAAGTTAGCATTTCAATATTTAAAATGAATTAAATATTTCAAAATCAGATGACTAAAATTCAAGGTCGCTACATAGGGTGTGGGCAAACCTAGTTTCGCATAGAATGCACATTCCCAAATTAACAATATGCTTGTATAAGGCGGTAAATAACTTTCTGCCTATAATGGTAATGTTTATTCGAAGATGTTTGTTTGTTGATCCTAAATGTATTCTTTGTAACAAGACAGAAGAAGATATGATGCATATATCTTTTAATGTAAGTTTTTATCTCATATATGGTGATGGTGTAGAAGTAAATTGGGATGGCCAGTATCAAACACATAAAATTTTAACTTGGATGCAAAGGTCCAAAGCATTATGTAAAAATTCATGAAAGAGAACATGGTTAGTGATATTGCTAAAATCACATTTTCATCATTAGTGTGGCTAATTTCGTTTTAATGAAACAACAGGGCATTTAATTATACCATTAACTCAAAACAAACAATTTGCAAGCACATCATGGACACTGTTCACATCTGATCCATCAAATCCAACACAAGCATGGCATGAACAACATAGATGAAATATGCAAAGAGCGAGCAGTGTAAAGATAACACCCGAGCCACTATAAGAGCAGGCATTGATCATATGACCTAGCTTCATCACTTTCCAACGGTAGCGGGAATAGCACCATACCTTTTTTATTTTACACTTATTTTCATATCAGTATAATTAACTTACAGGCGATTGAACTGCATGGTGATTAGTTAAATCGAAAGAAGTAGTCTTCTGGTTCCTTCAAGTGAAGTAGTAGACCGCTACAATAAAACAAGTGAAATCAAATCAGGTATCGATTTTCAATATGGAGTTGAATGAAGTAAAGTAAGGCAACTTATCTGTAAAAGGTCAGATGTAGTGCTGCAAGTAGTTCTCTATATTAAATCTGGTAAGAACATGATAAAGAACCATAGGTAGGGTGGTTAAACTCAATCAAGGGCGTTACTGCATGAAGATACTTCATCTACATGCATTAACAATAGTGAGAAAGGCTATAGAGTGGAGAGGGTAGATTGACAATAAGAAATTCAAAAGAAGCCGAGATAAAAAAAAATTTGAAGTGGTAGCTATCACCACTATTAAGGCAAGTGGAGTTGTAGAATGAACGTTCGAGAGACATTGTAACCCGCACCTTAATAGACCCGACTTTCGACTAAATTAAAATCCAAATCCTTTAGGGTACGAATTATTGGTTTTGGTAACCTTTAATAAAAAAAAGTATATTAGAGTGCTATCATCATAAGCTCACAGTGGAATAGAAAAATATAATAGAACATATATGCCGACCTTGGCTACTACATTGGAACAAATATTATTCCTTTAGTATATAATTGCCTTGTCAGCAGCGAGCATGAATAAGAAGATTTCACCATCTACAGTTCCTATCTTACACCAATAGCCTATCCCTTTAATTCTATCCTATGGCTTGTAATGAAGAGGGAGTGAGAACAATGTTTCGGTGACTGGAAAACTACAAACTTTATCCATAACAATAATTTATGCCGATTGATTCCTATGTAAGTGTTATATCTATTATTTATGGCTAATACGTTCAATCCTATGTATGCGTATGAAATGCCTACCTCCTTCGAGGTATAACTTTATATATTCCTATATACTTATATATATATAAATGTTGTACTACCCAAAATCTCAACCACTTAATAATTTTTAATTAGGAAGGAGGCATACCTAACCGCCGTTTAATAAACCAACTTCGAAGCAAGCCCTCCGTAATATAGCCGCCAATGAATCAGTTCTAGCTATAGAGATTGGTTACCCTTAAATATGACTTAATAACTTACTTATCATATTACTAATGCATCTCAAAGACTCGTCTAACGGTTAACTAGACTACCTCTGACTAACAAACAACTAACTAATTAAACATTGAGACTATTGCATATCTTTTATGGATTCTACACTAGTAGAAAGCAAAATCTGTCAGGGCATAACGCAAGTCATTGCTATTGACCGCTCAGGATCACCAGTGGTGATAGCCTATATGCCAGCCCTACTACTAAATACCGGTTCAAAACAATACTGACATAGCCCGCAGACCTCTCATAGCCGAAATCCCATTTAGACTAACCTAATGCAAGTCATGGAAAATGCCCATTCAGGTTATTTAATACCTCTTATCAGAAATGAAGTTGACACCATTTCCCTAAAAAGTACTGGACCATTTAATACTTCAAATCCAAGACGAACCCTTGGTATATTTTCCCTATGTATATGCAACCACATACCCCTTTCCCACCGGTCCTCCGGTTGGGGATGTCCCACATCAGTAGGAAATAGACACAACTGCTAGTAGCGTCTAGGTCAAGGGCAAACTTTTATTGTGTAACTGTGTCGCAGCTTGCATCCTAATTCATTAACCCAAACCGACCATCATAAGCATAAATGTTGGGCTATGCCCACTAATTCACACTCATTCTAAAATGTATAATTAAGGTTGTATAATTTCTCCTTATGAAAATTATACCGCCTTCAAATATTTAATTCCTATGTTATACGCTTATTTACTATATTCCATAAATGTTAATTTTCCATAATAATTGTTATTATTATTCTAACTGGGCAGTCTCTAATAGCATTTATTTATTCAAGTTAACATTTTTTTCGTTTTCAGCTTTTAATTTTTCAAAAATGGGGACCCTCCCTTTTCCTTCCCCCTTTCCCGCTAACCCTATCAGTCAACCATCCCCACTGCCGCAATGTCCTTCTTCACCCATACTTGTACCACCTTCAGCCATTGTCCCTATCCTGTCACCTCCCGTTCCTTCAACCATCCCTCTTGTCAGTACCCAAGCACATTCTCTTCCTACCACCAACCCTTCTTCCTCCCTTTCTCATAATCTTCCTTCCTCGCCGCTGCTTCCTCTTCCTCTTCCTCTTCCACAACTTGCCTGGAATTCTCTGTTCAAGGCCAAACCTATCAATGCTGGGAAATACGAACCTCGTGATTTTCAATTGAACTTTCATGGTGATGCTTTAGTCCCACCTGATGAAGTTGTTAATGCAGGTAACACGATGTGGAAGGAATACTTGGTGGGGTTTTTTCTTGATACCCCTCTGCCGTATTCGACTGTGTTGTATTACCTCAAGAGAGCTTGGAAACTTCGTGGTTCCATATCAGTAAAGTCAGATGGGTTCCTGTTCCTCTTTAAATTCTCTAATGCAGATGATAGAAATAGAATTTCTGAGGCAGATCCAGTTGTTATGAGGAATAAACTTTTTATTGTTAAACCATGGGACGAGAATGTTGGCAATAGTTGTAGCAGTATTAAATCAGTTCCAGTTTGGATAAAGTTATCTAACATCCCCTTGTTCGCGTGGTCATCATTGGGTATTAATTGGTTGGCTGCTAGAATTGGTAAACTTCTATGCATGGATGCCTCGACTGAAAAATTTGAAAGAATCACTTTTGCCAAATGCTTAGTTGAAGTTACTCCTTTTCATGTTCTGCCTGAAAGTTTTACTGTTCAATTGCTAGATGGGTCTGAACAGGAAGTATTAGTTGAGTATTTGTGGAAGCCAGAAATATGTACCTTTTGTAAAGAGTTTGGGCATTTGGATAGAACCTGCAAGAAGTCAGTTGTTGATGAGAACGTTAAGAAATGTGAAGAAAATGAACAATACAAGAGCGGAGAAGTGAAGCAATACAATGATAATAAAGGAAAAAACACAGGCAAGCAAGTTACAGTGAAGCAAGTGTGGCAAAAGATTAATAGGAACAAAGGAAAAAAATTATATGTAAGTAAGGAGATGGAAAATAAAACTTTCACAAGTTTAGTGGCAGAGGAAATAAATGAAGTTGATGGAGGTGAAGGAAACAATTCTAAATTGAAAGATATTAATGAATCAGGGGATGTGGACCAAGTATGTAATATTCAAACCCAAAACAAATTTAATGTGCTACAGGATGAAGAGACTGAGCAAAATATAAGTGATATTAATGAGGTTGAGGATGGTGATATCAACCCAGTTAACTTTTGTGCTGAAGTTAATGGAGAAAACTGCCAGTCCAAAGTTTTTTTGAATGACAGTACTGTTACTAGCAACACAACCCCTGATTTAGGTTCTGATATGCAACATACACAAGTTGAAGAAACTGATACCAGAAGCAATAACAGTGAGAAAGATAACTTTGTATCTGGCATGCATGCACAAGCAGATACTTATGCTGAACAAGATGTTGCTTGGTGCACTGCTATTGAAGCAAACATAAAACAACTAATTCTCACAAGGCATAAGCATGACTCAGTTGCTCATCCATCTGAACATTCACCATACAATTTCACAATTGACCTGCCTGGTTGGCCTTCAAACCAAACCCTTCTGCAACCAAATCCAAATCCAACCATTGTCCCTATCTCCAAACATCATCCCTCTCCTCTCAGGCAAATGGAAACAAGATCTCTGTCTGCACAGAGAAGAAACAAATCCACCCCCCAACTTTAATTTTTTATGTTTAAAAAAATAGCAGCTTGGAATCTCAGAGGAGCGCATAGCAACATTAAACTTGATCAAGTAAAGAATTACATTGCTGCTCACAATATTTGTCTTTTTGGTTTGCTTGAAACAAAACTAAACCTCATGTTAACATCCATAGCAGCTGCTTACATTGACCCTTCTTGGGAATTCCACCACAACCTTGATGCTGCTACATATGGTCGTATCCTTATCTTGTATGATCCAAAAGTGATTACTCTATCCCCAATTCTTTCAACTAGGCAGTTCATCCATTTTCATGTTTTTGAAACTCCTTCACAAACTTCCTTTTATGTCACCTTCGTCTATGCTGATAACTCTGTACTTTCACGTAACAAATTCTTTAACACCTTGCCACCATTACGTCAGTCATCACACCCTTGGTTAGTGCTTGGTGATTTCAACTCATGTTTTAACTTCTCTGACAAATGTGGTGGTAACCCTCTAACCCCAGCTGATATAGCTCATTTCAACTTATCAATTGAACATTCTGAGTTAGTCTTGGTCAATAAGTCTGGAGCTAAATACTCATGGAACAATAGAAGTCGTAGTGGTGTACGTACGTTCACGACAATTGATCATGTTTTCTGCAACATCCAAGCTCTCCACCTCTGGCCCACCTTAACTGTCTACCTCCCTCATCCCTTATTATCTGACCACTCTCCTCTAATACTTACCCTGGGTCCCCATTTGAGAAAAGAAAAAAGAAGTTTCAAATTTTTTGATGCTTGGCTCAAGCATGACCACTTTTCTGAATTAGTTTCACAAGTTAGCAATGATTTTACTTGCTACGGTAACCCCATGTATAAGTTTTGCAGGAAGTTGAGAAGAATGAAGCAGGAAATCAGAAAGTGGGCCTTTGCAACCTTTGGAGCTGGCAGCCTACTTTCCACAACTTTAAAGGAACAACTGAAGAAGCAACAAGATTACATGATGGAGCATCCCCTTGATGAGCAAGCGGCAGCTGATGAAAGCAAACTATTTTCTGATGTGAACAATGCCTTAAGCTTGGAAGCTAGCATGAAGAAGCAGCAATTGCATGCTAAGTGGATAGTTGATGGTGACAAGAACACCAAGTTCTTCCATGATTCTATTAAGGTCAAACACACAACTGAGAACATTTTTAATATCATTGATGAGCAGGGTATCTTTTGTGACACTGTTGAAACTGTTGACCATGCTTTTATTGTCTACTTCACCACCTTGCTTGGTAATGAAACTGGTTTCTCCCCTGACCTTGAACGAATCTCTTCACTTGCCTTGCCTAGAATTTCTTCTACAGCAGCTCTTGAATTAATTAAGCCTATAACCAATGAGGAAATAAAAAATACATTATTTTCAATGAACAAGCAATCTGCAGGAGGGCCTGATGGTTTTAATGTGTCATTCTTCATTGCTACTTGGGGTGTTCTTGGTCATGAATTTTGTCTAGCCATCCACAACTTCTTTTCAAAATGCAAACTGCTTGGAGAAGTTAATAGCACTAACATAGCCCTGATCCCTAAAGTTTACCCTCCAACTTGTGTGACATCATTCAGACCAATATCATGTTGTAATGTCTTATACAAGTGTATCACGAAAATACTTGCCACTCGTATGCTTAGTGTTTTGCCAACTGTTGTCTCTTTGAACCAGGCAGCCTTCATTCCTTCTAGAAATATACTTGACAATGTTCTGCTGACACAAGAATTGCTTAATGGTTATTCTAGAGGTAATGTGTCACCTGCTGCTACACTTAAAATTGACATAACTAAAGCCTATGATTCTATACATTGGTCTTCAATTGTGAGGATCATGGCTGTCATGGGTTTTCCCAAAATTTTTGTGTCATGGATATATGTGTGCATCTCCACCCCTAGTTTCTCTATTGTATTGAATGGTAGACCAGTTGGGTATTTCAAGAGTAGTAAAGGAATTCGCCAGGGAGATCCCATTTCTTCCTACTTGTTCTTGTTAGTCATGGAAGTATTCACTGTAGTGCTTAAAGAGAAATACTCTCAGAAACTAATCAGGTATCACCCCAAGTGCTCTGCTCTCCAAATCCAATCTTTGATGTTTGCTGATGATGTCTTAATTTTTTCAAAACCTGATTTTCCCTCTATGACTGAAATTGTTGATGCACTTCACACTTTTTACTGCATGACTGGTCTCACAATAAACAAAGCTAAATCTTCACTGTTACTTGCTGGTGTCAGTGATATCCAAGCTGATGCCCTTCATCTTCACACTGGGTTCACCAGAATGGACAATGACATGAGGTATCTTGGGCTACCCTTGCTTACCAAAAGAATTACTAATGCTGACTGCGTGCCTTTATATAACAAGATCACTTCTGCTATGGGTGCTTGGACCAATAGGCAACTGTCTCAAAGTGGTAGGCTAGTTCTTATTACGTCAGTGGTTTTTGCATCTTTAGTCTATTGGGCTAGATGCATATTTCTTCCTTCCAACCTGCTGCACATGGTTCGATCTGCTTTGCTCAGATACTTCTGGACCGGTAGCATTCATAACCGGAAGTTGATACCATGCTCTTTCACTAAATTTGAAACTCCAATCAAACAGGGTGGGCTGGGAGTTATTAATG
This sequence comes from Allium cepa, assembly GCA_030765085.1. Classification (NCBI taxonomy): domain Eukaryota; kingdom Viridiplantae; phylum Streptophyta; class Magnoliopsida; order Asparagales; family Amaryllidaceae; genus Allium; species Allium cepa. The sequence goes on from CM060939.1 coordinate 123,895,725, forward strand.
TTAGAAAGTGGAATAGTGCAGCCATTAGTTACCTTTTTGAGGACCTCATAAATAAAAGAAACACTGTTTGGGCTAAATGGGTGTGGCAATTTTACATTAAGTCTAAGTACTTTTGGTGCATGGAGATCCCACAATGCTGCAGTTGGATTTTCAGGAGCATTCTGAAACTTAGAAATGTCTACCTGCCTTTGATTCAATATCATGTCAATGTTAAATCTGATGTTAGTTTCTGGCATGATCCCTGGCCAGGCAGTGGTATTATCCTTTCCAAAGTTACTGCTTTCTTACATGTTCAACAGTCTGGAATACAAATTGATGCTAAAGTTAACAGTTATGTACACGATGGGTTGTTGCAATTGCCTAACAATAGTAACCAAACAATCAGGCAGTTATGGGATGAGGTTCAAAACAACTACAGAAACAATAATCAAATGCAAACTGTGACTTGGGACATGAGGCCACATACCATTAGAGATGTATATAAAATGATATCTGTGCATGACACTCTGCCTTCGTCAAAATGGTGCTCTGTGATATGGTCTGATGATTCTCCTCCTACAGATAACTTGATGCTGTGGAAGGTTTTAAATCATGCTCTTCTGACTAGAAGTAAGTTAAAGAATTTTGGAATGGCATGCACATCTTTATGTCTTTTCTGTGATATGCATGAAGAAACAACTGATCATATTTTTTTTGAATGCCCTGCGCTTCAATCTGTGTTGGTTAGTCTCAGTTCCTCAACTGGTTGTCTTTTAAATGCTGGGGGATCTGCTGTAATATGGAATATCATATACAAAGCAACAAGGTGGAGAAAGCTTGAGACTAGAATTATGGTTGTGTGTTTGAAAAAATATCTCACTGCGGTTTGGAAGGAAAGGAACTCAGCTGTGTTTGATAATATCAGAAGGAGGAATGAAGTTATATGGCAAGAAGTTAGGAGAAACACTCACTGCCAATTGAAGAATTGCAACACTAAATTTCCTGACTCGTTGATCCATGTTTGGGGTTGAAGTTTGTTGTTGTTTCTTCAATTGTTTTCTTTTCCTTTTTTTATTTTTTCCTTTTCTGCTCTCTTGTAGTTTCGCTTTTATTGTGTTTCAATAAAACTGGTAGGGGTCCAGTCAACCCCGCTGGCTATGCCAAAAAAAAAAAAAAAAAAAAAAAAAAAAAAATATTATGCCTATTTCATTTTTCTATAAATGCCATATTAAATCCCTTAACCGGTCCATTAAAAACATTTATCATCCTATTTAATTTCTATAACTCACTATTGACTGTACATTTATTGCCTTATTGATTTTGGAGTTACTTCTTTTCCATCGACACCTCCTAATTATATAATTTGCTATGCTATTTATAACTAGATGTCCTAATTATAACTAATGCGAATATCGACGTATATTATGTTATATAAATATATTCTAAATCGGTGCCTCCTACATGACTACATTCTTTTAAAAGCATTTTGAAAATATAATGCAAACAATATATATACGTTGGTAGTTCTATATGTATGCAACTTTTCAAAAATCAAAAATATTTTTTTTCATATAATAATTTACACACTCCTATGAGCTCAACCAGTTTTGCATCCAATCTCTACCATTCAACAACCAACATACAATTTCTTACATCCAAAATTTTGAAAATCTAATTTTCCTAAATCTACAATCCTATACTAGAAATGGAATTTAGAAGGAAAGTTTCACGTTTCCACCCTTTTTTTGGATACCTATCCCGTTGTACTTTGAAACCTTCTCTTTTGCCCCTAAATCTCTTTCAACTTTTCCAAGTACAATTTGTATAAGGAGGTTATTTTTGGCTGTTAAAACATAATTATTCTAAAAACAAGTTTTGTTCACTATCAATAAGGTATGGAAATTAAAATATCATGGATAAAACAACATTTTCCTTTATTATTCCCTATGTTTAGTATACTATCTCCCTTGTCGGGCAGTAATATTCATATTCACTAACACGTCAACCCTCCATATACTAAGCATGCGACATTAGAAAATTGGAAATATTCGTTTTCCATCAAAAAAATTTACCCCTTCCAATCAAACTTGCAAAATAGTTTGAAAAATCAAGTTCCCCAAAAGCATTTAAATACCATTTTTTTCAAAACCATTCACAATTTTTTTAAAGCATTTGAACCAAATTTCTTAAAAGCATTTAATTTTTTTCTCAAAAGCATTAAACATAATTTTTTCAAAATATTTGTTGCTCATCCTTGAAAATAAATCAAGCCCAATCTTGACGTATTCGGGACTTGGTCAATGAGTTAATGCATATAATTGACCCTGGCATTGTGTAGTTAATCCTTGATTTGGAGAACCTTTCCTCTTTACTTGAAACAACGACACACAAGCTTATTTATAACTTTTAGCTTTTAAGGCATAAGGGTAGTGACCCATGATTTCGCAACAACCTTTCCCTGTCCTTCGCTTGATAAAATTTATTTTTTCCAAAATTCTAAAATATTTTGGAACAAAGCATTCTGGTCGCTAATTTTATTTCCTAATCTATTTCATAAACTTCGAGATTTAAGTATATTTTATTACTAGTTAAGTGTCCTTATAAGACCTCATTATTTACACTATTTTCCCATATATATATATTATGGTTAGAGCCCATCCAGAAAATCAATGTAGTGATAAAAAAAGACCATAACCTATATTATATCATATGCTTTTCCAATCTGAAGGGAAATAACTAGCAGTTACAACCCAAAAAAAGCTAAAAGAAACAATTGCTGGAAGGTGCCCTTCATCATCAACTGTTGTTAATGATGTCGTGACCCTATCATTCTTTACTTGATTAAGATAGACATTTCTAGCATGTCATTTGTTTGAATTGTTGAACCAAAAATTGTACAAACACCTAGAAGTTTATGTAGTAGAGATTAAATGAAGAAAAGTAAATGGAAAATGAGGAAACAAACAAGACACAATCGTTTTAGTGGTTTGGCAAAGCAAGACGTACATCCACTTTGAATTTTTATTGCTTATTTTGGATTTCGAGGCAGAAGTTCTTAGGGCTGGTACATCTCTCACACTTACAATTCCAAAGTCACAAGAATATAAGAAATAATGGAACTAGAGCCAGAAAGTCCTGAGAAATGAGCCCTACGTCCATATTTATAGAGGCAGGGATCCTAAAATCTTATCTAAAATATCTCTAAACCGTTGTTCACGAATTTAACCAATTCTCCCAAAATAATAGGTGCCACCTCAGCAAAAATTAGGAGTCAGTACCGATCCCCAAGTGGGAATCGATAACAATCCTCATGATTTCTTTAATTTACGTCTCCAATCCCTTACCTAAATCATCATGTAGTTAAGCTTTTTTAGACCACAGTTGTTTGTACTTATTTTAGCTTATTTCCGAGCCCAAATGATGACGTTAAAGGAGAACAAAATTGCATTTCTCCATGTTCATTTAGATCAATGGAAATTTGTACCGAATAAGGAATCCAACTTCAAAGATGGACTATTATCACCAAGATATATGTAGCCAAAAAATGGGATCCACCAAAGTTGTGTTTGGGAGTCGATTCAATTCCCAATGGGCGTGGATACTTAACCCCAAGTTGGGGAATCCTACTATCTTGTTGTCTTTTATGGTCTTGGCTTTGACTCCATTGCTTTGTCTATGCTTGGTTTTTGGACTCTTGGTCTATCTCTCTAGGCTATTCGCCTTAATGACTCCAAGTTTTATCTATCTAGTTTGTCCGAATTCTGCCTAGTCAAACGGTAGGATAACACTTGCACCAAAAGTACATCTCATTTCCAACATGATGTGCTTTGAATCGAGACAAGTTCGGATTCCTTTAAAGGACTCCACTCTATGCTTTGAATGGTCGATATCCTTTCACGAATCGATTCCGTGAATATTTGTGTCTATAATGATCCGTTGTGATGTTCTACTAACATCTGGGACTATAAATCTGGAATGTGATCCCGCAATCCCGTGATCTTCTATTCTAAGTCTGATGATTTTAGATTAACTCCATCTATGGGTTGCTCAGGTATGAATCTGATTTTCTTCAACTTTAGTCATCAAATATTAGGTATATATGCATGGCTCATCACATGTGCATAGAAATTCACACACATACACATATACTATCCATATGCTTGTACATGCATTTTTTTAAACATTTGGGACTCGATATCAACCCCTGATTTGGGAGTCGGTACCAACTACTTACTTTGAATGTTTTCCAAGATTTTGGCATTGAGAATTCAGGCTTGCAACATTATAAAGCCCATCTCTTCCATTCTTCATCTTCTCATTGTACTCCTATAAATTCGTAACTATGAGCACCTTATTAGAAAAAGCTCAAACGCGAACCATACTTTTCCTCTTCTTAGCCACTAGCGACCACCACCTCTATATCTTGGATCTATGCCGATGCCGCCTGAACCTTGCCGAACCACCAATTTGAAGACCACGGACCCCAAGCCATCACTATGATACAAAGTAAATCAGACAATAGCGATCACATAACATAAGGTAGATTTCTTTCATCCTGCTATTTACCACTATTTCACACAATATATGGATAAAATGATATATTGTTTGAATAGCCCTTGAAATCTCTATGTTCATGCTTGTCCTTTAGACAACATTTTTTCTATTGTCTGATTGAAGTTATCAAAATTTTTAGTTTTGGCTCCATTTTTCCCTCTCAATATTTTTGTGGCTGCATTCCTTAATTATTCCCTCTTCACTTTCTTTCCATTCCATCTTCTCAAAATATATTTCCCTGTTCTCAAAATTTTCCCCTTCTCAAAATTTTCCCCTTCTCGTAATTTATTTCCCTCTTTCAAAAATCAAATCGACAGTACCCTAAAATTAAACATGTCTTCGACCTATCTTCGACCTGACTTCTCGAATTAGAGTTTCAAATCGGCTTGATAATGAAATAACTCTGCCGATACTCTTCACTCTCAAACAACGATTGATAAAGAAATTGGTTTCAATTTTATGGCAGCGTTCTTTCAAGCTTGCTTCAATTTGTCAGGTATTCTTCGATTGGTATATGGTATGATTTCTGCCCCTTTCGATTTTGTATTGATCTAGACTTCGATTTTAAGAGCCAATGATGAGATGGGTATATATAGGAATTTATTTCCTGTATTTTGGATTTAGACTTGACTTTGGATTTTAAACATTGGATGTTGATTTTGTATTGCTTCATATTTTTTTGACCGCTTTGTACTTTGGTTTTCTGCTTTATGGCCTTGACTTATTCAATTATTGATTTCTCCGATATACTCGAATATATCGAGCTTTCTACCTTGTTTGCCTGAATTTGTATATGTGATTTGAATTTGTTGAATTGGCTGGTGATATGAGAGTTGTGCAAGGCACTGGCACTTATTTGGTTGTTGAATTTGTTGTTCAAAGCAGTGCACCCTGGACTTATTTATGGCTTGTGAAGTTGAACTTGAACCATTATTCACTTCACTGTTCACTTCACTGTTCGATTTTGATTCGCTTTTCTAGTTTACTTTATTGTTTGACTTTGTTAATTCATCGTTCCATTGGTTGCCCCTTGCTTATTTTTTTGCCCCTTGCACTTGTGATTTTTTCCACTTCGTTGTTCGATTTTGGAAACTTCCATATATATATACATATATATGTATGTATACACGTGTGAATGTCGGTGGCACTACCTTGTTTTAATTCGTGGCACTGCCATGTTTTAATTTATGACACTTGTTGTTTGTAGCACTGCCTTGTTTTAATTTGTGGCACTACCTTATTGCATTGTTGGCCTTTTCTATGTACTTGCACACATATGTATATACATATCTACATTTATATGCATATATGTATATATGTGTGTTAGTGTGCTTGAACTCTGAATGGGTTTAATTTTCTTATGGACTTGTGAGTGTGCCTTGCCTTGCCTTAACCTTGAATGGCATGAACTCTACCATGTTCTATTCAATAGCCTTTTGAATTTGCTTGTCTTCATTTACTGTGTGCACATGTTGTACCATGTCATGAACTTGTTGAATCATAAGTTTTGATTCAGGAAAAGCTTCAACGATCAACGATGAGATTAGATGATCAAAGCGACAAAAAGAGAAAGTTATACACACATGGTGAACAGCAAAGGAAACTAGACTTGAAACCCGAGTATGCTATAAAAATCTTCATTGTTTGAGTCATAGTTATATTTATAATTGTTAAAATCACTCGTCAAGTATTTTACACACACTATACAAAAGTTTTAATATATATATATGTGTGTGTGTGTGTGTGTGTGCAAAATGGTGTGCACAAGTGCTCACTGTGCAAAAAAGCATAGTTTAGTCGACTGGACCGAATCAACCAGTCAAATAAATCTGTGTTCTTTGCATAGACATGCACACGTACACACCATTCAAATATTTAGTCAACTAGATATTTTTTACCAGTCGACTGGCCGTACGCAACTGCCATATTTCCTAAAGGGTTGCTTCCCTTTGCGAAGAGTAACGATCCAATTTGAAGAGTTACAGATGCAACTCTTGATTGAAACTCTTCGTGAACAGTAGAACCTTATATACTATATATATAGTTCTATTTAATCATCCAATTTACTCCAATCTATTCTATTTTTTGATCTATATTTCTTGACTATATTTCTGCATCCTAAAAGCTTTCTAATCAAACATATATTACTTGAATCTCAGAGTTAATTATTATATACTTCGATTCAAAGCAATATCTTCCTTTCTAATCTTCACACATAATATATATTTGAGGATCTAATTATAGGAAGGGTGTTGTGACGATCCGAAAATTTTTAACATTTGAAATGAAATATCTAATCGATTTTAAATATTTGGAAGTTATTTTAACTTGAATTTCAATTATAACTATGAATTTGGCAATTAAATTATTTAACTTAATTATTAAAGCTTGGGTAAAAATTTGAATCTGAAATTTTAAGCTGATTAAAAACATTTCCAAGGCTTAGAAAATTTATATTGATAATACTGGAGGTACTAAAACTTTTAAAAGTGAATTTAAAAGAAGTTTGTTCAATTTTAAATTTTATCGTTTAAATCGATATTTAAAAATAGCCTTCCGAGGCACGGTCTCGGCTTTTGACAAAACCAGTCCCATTGGATCCGTAATATTATTTTATTATCGGATTTTAATTTTTGTAATGTTTGGAGTTATCGTTTGGCCGTACGATAAGCAAACGCGTTGAAAATTAAATCGAAATTTAATTTAATAACTGAGTCCAAAAAGCTATCTTCTCCATACGATCAAATTAGGACTCGAAATCTTTTCCAATGCGTTTGGAATGGGGGTATAACATTATGAACCCTAGCGGGACGTCACGATAGGAGACCAAAATTCTAAGTTGCTAGAACGAGATATTTTGAAAATTAAATAAAACTTTATTAAATCAAATCAAAGTCAAACTAAAATCAGGTCAATCCGTAATATGTCTCGTTCCCTTCTCAAACACGCATTCCTTCTCTTCAAATTTCAAATATGTCAATCACGAGATAAAGTATCGTATACCCTCCCCTTGTTTTTAAAATCGCCCGTTCTATCCTTATCGGATTAAGGAAAAAAATAGCGAAAGCAAAAGGGTGCCGCTTCCTTCTTTTCGAGTTCGAAGCTTCCCTCCAGTTCAAGTTCGTGGCAAAACAAGTCGTCCTAATTTATATATAAAAAGAAAATAAAGGGAAATCGTGCGTTCCTCTTTAGATCGAGGTCGATTTCGACATCGATAGGAGGGAACACGAGCTCGACGAAGATTTGGGTTCTGGAAGCTCGAGGTATCGCACGTTTCGAGGCACCTACCTAGCGGCGAAATCAAGGGAAGGGCCGATGTCGAGTCGCGCAACTTTGTTCTGGAAATCAAATTGTTGTTGAATTCGCGTGCAGTTAGGGTTTCGAGAAATTGGGCACTGCGATGCTGCCGAATAGTTGAAGCAGTTGAGAACAAGTATCGACGCGAGGTTGTTAGCTTGGATGGCCAAGCACGGCGGCGATGTCGTCTACAGGGGGTGTGTCGTTCGAATCCGTGGGCTTGGATATCTCGATCGATCGTCTCCGTGAGGTATTGATTTATTTGCTTCGATTTAAAGCTTGGCTTAATATATAAAATAAACACATGAAGTCAAGCAGAAGCTTTGTCTGGTTTGCAAAAATATACTTACAGAAATATATATTGACATCAATTTTTAATTGGCATTTTTGAAAACAGTAGGTTTTAAATTTGTTGATTTCAAAATAGTTTTGTTCTAAATAAATAATAATAACAATAACTATCTACATTTTAAATATTACTAGTTTATTTTAACAAAATAATGGATCTAGTGATTAATTTGTTTTATTAATGTATTTAATTTATTTTAATTACTAAAGGATTTAGTTTTAGAAAAAGGAAAAATTTGTTTAAAATTAAAAGTATTAGTTTAAAATCAAAATTGTTAGTTACTTAAATTTATAAAAGAAAAATGGGTTTAAGAAATTTGATTTTTTTGTTTAAATTAAATAAATCTATTAAATGGAAATTTATTATTCGATTTGTTCGAATATTAAATAAATCATATAATTGTTTGTTTCAAGGTTTAAAAAAAATCGTGAAATTGAGCTGGAATGGAAATGGACTGCAAATTAAAATCTAAGGTGAGATCTTCTCACTCAATCAAATATTGTTCTGATTTAAATTTTGAATAGTTAGATTTAAAATTGATTGACTGTGTGCTTGGATGATTGATTTATAATAATTTATTCACTAGATGATATAATATATATAGTGTATGTATATATTGGAGTGATTGATTTCCCGCATAATATAGCGGATGAGACCATATGCGCCGCATAATAGCGGATGATATTTTATAAATCCCATATACCGCGATATTCCACCTTGAAATGGAATGGGTATTTAATTGTTGTGCTAACATCTGTGGATGCAGGGAAACAGGTTGGAGGGATCCAATTGGATTCCTCAAATAATTGAATTTATTTCAATGTTGTGCGTTGATCATTTATAATCTGTGTGTGATTATTTGTGATTGAAATCGTTGAAGGCTATAATTTAGCCAAATATATTTTTGGTATCGTAGGATACCAGAAATAAATAAAATTTGATTTTTGAAATTCAGTAGAAAATTTATAGTAAATTAATTTTAGAAAAATGAATAAATATAAAAGAAGGAATTTGTTTCAAAGGATAATAAATTTGGTTTTTTAAATAAATTTGAGAGTCAATTTGAAATTTGATTTGGTGTCTTGAAAATAAATTAGAAAATAAATTTGATATTGATTGGGTAAAAATAATAAATATTTGGGAAATCAATCTAAAATTGACTTGATGTTTAAAAATTAAATTTTGGGAAACCAATTCTGAAAATGGATTTGGTGTTGAAAGTAAATATTTGGGAATTGATTTGAAAATCGTATATCTGTGGATATTCCTCTCATGTCTTCTCCCGTAGTACCGCCCCTTACCCTCAACATCAGCTCTGTCGTACCTCCCCTCTTCCCTAACGTCAACTCTCACGTACCTCCCCTCTCCCACAACGTTAACCCTGTCGTACATCCCCTCTCACACAACGACTCTGACCTATCACCATCATCATCTAACCCATTGCCACCTCCACACATCAATCTTGTACCAACCACCTCCTCCACATTACCCATTCCACCATGTCTCTCAGCTTCAGTTCCTTTGTCCTCTTTTGTCCTTACGTATATTCGTCCAGTCATCCCCTCTCTTGTCCCCCCCGACCCTTTCCCTATTCGTCCTCCTGTCTGTTCTTCTCCATCATCTCAGCCAGTAGTACCTCCAGCCCTTCTCAGGTTGAACGGAAATGGACTTCTCTTTTCAAGCGTAAACCCAAGAATGCTGGGAAGTACGTCCCCGTTGACATGTCTCCTGTGTATGAAGATAATGTTTTAGTGCCTCCGCCTGATGTTCTTGTAGCAGGTGATGTAATCTGGAAAGATACGATAGTTGGTTTTTTTTTAGATAAGCCATTATCGTACACAGCTGTAGTTCAGAAACTGAAGAATATTTGGAGATTAAAAGGCTCAGTTACTGTTAAATCGGATGGTATCATTTTTTTATTCAACTTCACTTGTTCTGAGGATAGGGTTTTAATTCTCCAAAGTGATCCTATTATTATTTATAATAAGTTGTTTATGATTAAACAATACGATGCGGCAGTTAGTAATGTTACTGGCTCTATCACCGCGGTTCCAGTTTGGGTTCACTTGTATAATTTTCCTATTTATGCCTGGTCCCAACTAGGTATAAACTGGCTTAGTAGTCATTTGGAAAAAATGTTGTGTATGGACGAAATGACGGATAAACAAGAAAGGTTGAGCTATGCGAAATGCTTGATTGAGGTTAGACCGAATAAGGAGCTAGTTGATGAATTTATGGTTAAGCTAGTGGAAGGAGGTTATCAGAAAATCTATGTCCAGTACCTTTGGAGGCCGCATGTATGTGTTAAGTGCAAGAAATTTGGTCGTACAACTGAAAGTTGTGATAATAAGGAGAAAAGTAACACCAAAAGAAATAAAGACATAAGAAAAAATGAAAGCAAGGAAGACAATGAAGAAACCACAGAGATTATCCAAGTACGTAAAAAAGATGGAGCTTTTTAGAAACAGAATATCAGAAAATGGCAACGAATGAAAAGAAAGACATTAGACACTTCTGAAAGGAACGACGTTAAGGTGAATGATTCGGTAAGTGATAATATTAATGATGAAAATAAGGTTGAGGAGGGGGAGATAGACGAGCTGGAAAATGAAAAATGCAGTTTGGAAAAAATGAGAAAAGTGGTAGGAAATGAAAGAAATTCAGTTGACACTCAAGCATTTAATGTAAATGTAGTTAAGGACAAAAGAAACGTTCAAAAAGCAGCATGTGTAAATGAGGATATAGAAGATAATCTCTTAGTATATAACAAATTTGATGTACTCCTACAACTGGACGAGGAACATAATTTTAGTAAGATGCATGATGAAAGTTTGAAACAGGTAGAAAAAGGTGATGTAGCTCTTAGTAAAACAGAAGTGGAAATAAATAATGATGCAGAGGAACAATTAATGCAAAGCAACACAACTTGCAAAGATGCGAAATATGTGAAAACTATTCATTCATTACTAATGCAGGAGAAGTAGATAATCTTGAAGGACAAATAGCAAACAATGCTGGAAGTAATGACAGTGGCAAAAACAATAAGAGTAAAAATGTTGAGGGACCAAACTCAGGTGTTAAGAAAGATAAAAAGAATAAAAAAAGAATATGCATCTCAAAATTGCTGATGTTATGTAAGATGACACAGACATGCATGAGGATTCATGCACAACTGAAATGACCAAGAACACTCTACAAATATTACCCTCCCAAATACTGTCAAATTTCCCAACCCGTCACCTAAACATGTGTACTCCAACATCAAGCCACCATCTGCCTACAAACCGCCTCCTCTAACATCTGCTCTCGCTACATCAACCTCCCCTCATTCCTCACCTCCGCTTTCTTCTGTCATTCAACTTGCCTCCTCCCCAAGCAAAGATGGAAAAACTAACAGTTTAGTTAAGCCAGTTTCAGATACAATTCCTAGCTACTTTTCCTCATCTCAGGCAGTAACTAGGAAAATGAAAATAGAAATGCTTAATGCTCATGCTCTCCAATGATGTCACAAATTGGAGCATGGAATATACGAGGAGGTCACCATGTTATCAAACTTGACTAGTGTAAAAAACTTATCAGTACTCACCAGTTATCGATTCTAACGATACTTGAAACTAAGTTAAATCTAGCATTGACTATCAAGGCAGCCGAATATATAAAACCAGATTGAAACTATATCCACAATCTAAACGAAGCACCTTATGGAAGGATTTTGATTCTCTTCAATCCCCTTCAAGTTCAATTAACTACTATCCTCTCCACTTCTCAACTGATTCATTGCCACGCTCATAATTCCTCTGATAATTCTAACTTCTATGTCTCCTTTGTCTATGCATTCAACACTGTAGCAGCTAGAGCCTCATTATTTACAGATATCCCTGCGCTGAGGCAGAACTCCCATCCGTGGATAATACTCGGTGACTTCAACTATTGTTATTCCATCTCTAACAGAGTAGGAGGAAACCCCCTATCCCTTAATGAAATTCAACCTCTTGCTGATACCCTAATCCAAGCTGATCTTGTTCCGGTTAAATCAGTTGGAATGCAATATTCATGGAATAATAAAAGACGGCAAGGCAATAGGACCTTTTCTAGGATCGACCACTCCTTCTTCAATCAAACTTCTCTAAATAAATGGCCACTTCTCTACAGTAATCTCCCTCCTCCTCTCCTATCAGACCATTCTCCTCAAATTATTCACCTACGTGGAGCAGACAAGAGAGGAAAAACAAAATTTTTAATTTTTAATTCTTGGGTTCTAGAGCCTGACTTTAAAACTATTGCACTATCCACTTGGAGTAAAACTAAGAAAGGTAACCATTTATTTATTTTGCAGGAAAAAATTAAAGAAATGAAAGAAGTCTTGAAAGTGTGGTCGTTTAAAAGATTTGGTAAAGAAGCCAAAATGAGCACTATGATTGAAGCAGATCTGGTTAAGGTTCAAACTGCTATGATGTCTAATATAAGTGATGCAAACCTTGCTACAACTGAAAGTGCTCTATCCCAGAAATACTACGAAGCGTTAGCTAAAGAAAGTGATATGATAAGGCAAAAGTCTAGGATAAAATGGAGAGAGAAAGGAGATAGGAACAGTGCCTACTTCCATGCAAGTCTCATGAATATGCAACGAAGAGAGAATATAGCATCTATTACGATATGAATGGTGTTCTTCAAACATCTGCTGATGAAGTGCAAGCTGCCTTTGTTCAACATTTCTCTTCCCTGTACGGCAACACAAACAACTTCATTCCTAGTATTGATGATATCCCTACTGATATCTTGCCTAAATTAGCGGCAGACGACTATGCCACACTATGCAAAGAAGTTACCCCTGAAGAAATAGAAAAAGCAACGTTCTCACTTAATACTAACTCGTGCGGTGGCCCAGATGGGTTGAATGCAAAATTCTATACTTCTTGTTGGTCATTTGTATCAACTGATGTGTGGAATGCCATACTTCTTTTCTTCAAAAAAGGCCAGAATCTTCAGATCGTTTAACTACACCAATATAGCACTAATCCCTAAACTCAAAATTGCTCACCATATTAATGACTTTCGACCTATTTCTTGCTGCAATACCATATATAAATGCATCTCGAAGGTTATTGCTTCAAGACTTAAGTATGTGCTTCCTTCCATTGTTTCCAGGAATCAAGCTGCTTTCTTGCCAGGAAGGAATATACACTAGACCATATCCTTCTCTCTCACGAGCTACTTAAAGGGTATAATCGAAAGAATGCTTTCCCGAAAGCTACGATGAAGCTTGATATCATGAAATCTTTCGACATGTTACAATGGGATGGCATAGTACGAATCATGGGATACATGAATTTCCCGCCACATTTTATTTCTTGGATCTATGAATGTATCTTTACTCCGAACTACTCGGTCATTGTCAACGGAAAGACAGCTAGTTTTTTGGTAGTCGGCAAGGTATAAGGCAGGGAGATCTGCTATGTGCATACGTCTTTATTCTGGTGATGGAACTTCTGACAAGGCTGATAAACAAGCTAATAAACAATCGTAGCTTTAAACTTCATCAAGCTTGCAATGATCCTCGAATCTCAGCTTTGATGTTTGCTGATGATTTAGTGGTATTTTGTTCTCCTGACATCAATACTATCAAGAATTTAATGTTAACTCTTGAACAGTTTTACGCTATGACGACATTAAAGGTTAACATTCAAAAATCTGATATAATATTGCTGGTGTTAGTATGGAACAGGTTGCTAAGATTTCTCTTGCTTCTGGTCTGACGCTTAACCCTAATACTGTTTCCTACTTTGGGCTACCCCTCTCAACATCTAAGATTAAAACTACCCAATGTCTTCCCCTATATGAAAAGATTACAGCAAGATTATATTGTTGGACTACTACAAAGCTCATTCAAGCAGGGAGATTAAGTTTAATTAAGTCGGTGCTCTTTGCTATGCAAGTGTACTGGGCTAGGACTTTCATTCTACCATTTAAGCTTGTTAAGATGATTAGAAGTGCATTTATGAAATTTCTTTGGACGGGAAAAACAACTGGAAGATACATTGCACCGATAAAATTCGGCAGGGTGGAGCGACCTATGAACAAGGGCGGGATTGGTATATTTAACTTAACACAATGGAATAAGGCGGCCTTTGCGAAACATGTTGATACCTACTTTAACTGTTCTGACAGCCTTTGGGATGAATGGTCTAAAAGAAATGTGATCAGAGGAAGAAGTATATGGAACATGCAGAAGCCTCAAAACTTAAGCTGGACATGGCAAAGTATTTTCAAGCTGAAAGAAACTTTTCTCCCGATCATTCAAATGAACACTGACCCAATTTACAATATGAGGTTGTGGAATGATCCGTGGCTCGATAAGGGTATGATACTTAGAAGACAACTTACACACAGTGAAATGCAGCAATCTGGTATTCACTCTATGGCTAAGGTTAAGGATGTTGTTTATACTAATCATAGTTTTAGGTACTTTTCATCTAACTGGAGGATTCAGCAAATATGGAATATGATAAGAAAGTTTACACCACTGTCTTCAACACCTGAAGAGCTTGTTTGGGGGGGGGGGCACAAAAGACTAAGTTTAAAATTGGAGAAGCTTATGAATTCTTGATGAAGAACAGACCTCGGCCAATGTGGAAATGGTGGAAGCGAACATGGAATATGGATAGTAGCCTGCGTGAAAACTTCATGATGTGGAAGGTCCTAAATCGTGTTGTCCTAACGAAAGATAAACTCGCAAGCATAGGAATGAGTGTTAACATATATTGTACATTCTGTAGTGATCAACCAGAGACAGTTGAGCATTTGTTCTTTGAATGCCCAGTAATTAAGAATGTGTGGATAGCTGTGATGACTAAGCTACATAGAAATGATGCTTCGCATGATAATCTGGTTGAGTAGAATCATATTCATGCGATAACAGGGTACAAGCAGGAAGGTAAAAGACTCTTTAGTGCAGTGTTGAAGAGTTTTATCACAGCTACATGGAGAGAACGAAATGCAAGAGTGTTTGATGCTGTCAATGCAAAAAATGCTGCTCTGTTCAAGCTGTGGGTAATGCATGAAATTAAACAAACTCTGGGAATGCTTAATTTCTCCTTTGACCCAGGGATAAATCTGTCCTTTCATATGTGCTAAGTTATTTGTTTTTTGTTTTATGTTCTATTTTTCTCAATCAGTGCTTGTGGCACCATGTATTCCTCTGTTTTCTTGAGCTTTTGCTCTCTGTCGTGTTTAGTTTTTATTGGTGTTGCAATAAAATGGTCGGGGACCATCCAACCCCGTTGGCCTTGCTAAAAAAATTTAAGATTCACAATGGGAATTTTATAAAAGAAAGGGAAATTTGTTTTTAAAAATAAATATTGTTTTAGTTTTAAAAGTGTGGAAAGGAATTTACGGATTTGGGACGTAAATTTAAAGTAAATCCAGAAGGATTTATAAATTGATTTGAATGAACCATTTTAGAATGGAAGGTGTACTTTCCCTGGAAAGCCGAGTATGTTTTCAATATAGTCTATAAATATGAAATTGAAGTTGTGAAGATGGTTTTAAGGAAAGATTATTTTGGAGAAATTATTTACTTGGGTTATTTTGAAAATCTTTAAAGTAAAGATATATTTTAATTTATTATGGAAGCGATTATTTAAAGTTTTAATTGATATTTGTTTTAGAAAATGGATATTTAAATAGTTATATCCTATCTATTAATTTATTTTAAAATTAGTTTGGACTTGAATTTTATACGAGATTTTAATATAATATTTTCACAACTAATGTTTTAGATAAAGTGTTTTAAAATAGTTTTTTCATTCTGAATGTTCCAAGTATATAAGTTTGGATAAGTAATTTAAATTATTTTAAACCATTAGAATTCGGCAGATTTTCAGTGGAAATAAATAAATATTTGGAAATGTATTCCGTGTAAGGAAAAGTAATTTGAAATTGTTTTCAGTGGTTGAAGTATGAAATATATCTTGCGGAGATATTTTGAAAATAAATAATTGGGGAAAATTATTTAAATCTGGTAATTATTGTGAATGTTGATTGATAGTTAAATAACCGATTATCAATATTTGCCTTTAAATGACATTTGTATTTCGATGCGATCGGTGGTCGGATTTCAAATGGATATTCGAAAACCACATCGAACCTTTGTGTTTGTAATGGATCTTTTATTTAAAAAGATCAAAGTGGAAATTTGTTGTGATTTGTTTGAAATTTGAATGAACACTTATTTTTAGAAGTAAGCGCTCATTATTCGGATTAGCCGAGAGAGGTCCTTGTGTCATAAAACTCATTCTGAATAACGTTACGACGAAATGAGATTGCATTTGAAGACGGTGTTGAAGACCAGGTACTTTCGAAAACGAAAGGATTACCTGTCAAATGTCTCTACACCGGGTTGCTCCGGTATAGAGATTTTATCACCCTTTGTGATGGGAATTCCGGACGTGATCAGTGAATATCCGGATTTTGCAAGGGCTTCTTTGAAGTGCCTTCGGTTCCGTTCGATCCCGGAACAGACTTGTATGGATGTGTGTCTGACATTACACCTTGAGATATAAAGCTGATTTCTATCAAATACATTTCTGTTGGTGGCAGAGAATTTATTCTCTTAGCTTAACACCCTTCTCTGAGACGTACGTGCTCAGAGGTTATGTAGTTGATGGTTATTAGTGATATATTCCCAATTTGGTAATGTGACACACGAAGGGCTACTGATCATTTGTTGATCAAAGCATGACTTTGTGAAAAGTGTAGCTTTGTGGACGAGACCTCATCAGACCTCACACCCCGAAAATGGTCGAAACAGAAATGATGCGGCAAGGTTATTTGAGGGTAGCTCCCCCTGAGGGTATGTCATTTCCTTCTGGAAAAGGGTAGTATCATGGTATGGAGCCCAGATATTTTACCTATGTTGATGATGCAAATTTATTTTACTTTGTCGTTGTTTCTTTGTGGTTGAGGATCCTCGGATAAAGGTCGCAAACGACCGGGGGATGGATACTCGAGTAGTAGTTACCTAGTTACAGAGGTAACCCGGCCTTGTGTTGGCAGAGATCTGGTTAGGTTCTCGAGGCGTCCCTTCAGACGCGTACCCATGTGGCAATAGGAAGTTCCTTAGCCTGACCATTTGTTAGAAATCCAAAGAAACAATACGAGCCCTTTACGATTGCAATTGTATAACCTGCCTCCTCAGGAGGTAGCTATAGCAGGCATAATATAATGGTACCTATGTTGGCTAAGATTAATATTATACTTTCGAAATGTTTTCTACACTATGCACTAATAATAATATTAAAAAGGATTTTTGCGTATCAAGCATGTTTGACTATCATAAGGAGAAATCTCCACTAAGTTTCCGATTGCATTGTGTGTGTGGCAGAAGGCCTTATGGCAGTTTCATTTTCCAAAAAGCATTGCGAATTTCTTTTATTCCCCTTTTGTTTTCTTTTGTTAAAGAATAACTGTTTTTAAGATCTCACACCAGTCCCACGACTGACCTGCAGTTTATTGTTCCCTTTCTAAATTCTGCGTGCCCACAATTCTCGACACGGGCAGACTAGAGTCAGGTTGTCAATTATTCTGAAGAGAATTCAAGAAGTTGCTGCGGAGATCAGGAGTTGAAGCTGGATGTCGAGGCGTATCACTTATATATGTAATATTTCTTTTCCGCTGTTTGTTGTGGTAACACTCTGATAATGTAATGTGATGTAATGTAATCATTGATATAGTTCTTTGTTTTGTTTTAAAGATATCCGTTTATCTATTATATTTGTTCCTCTATGATATATGGGATTCTATTATTGTTTCTGTTCTTCTTCTATCTTCTACTTCTTTAAACCTAACGGTTCAGTTCTTCGGCATTCGGCTGTGCGACATTTGATACAGTGGACATATCGATGTCGACTTTCGAAAGTCGAAAAATCAAGACTGTTACATGTGGTATCAGAGCATTTGATTAAGCGATAACCTTGGCTCTGGTGGGTGTTGCTCATTAGAGATAGAGTCAGCAGTACTCTAGAATGAGTTTGAGAGTATCAATAGATATGAGCGCATATTTGTTAGTGAATATAAAATTGTTTTATATTGTGATGATTGGTTTGTTGAGTGGTATATGGATTCTGATCGGTGTAGTCTGTACAACCCTATCGATAGGAATCTCTAAACACTCGTATAGAACAAATCGACACGATATTGTTTTAAAATTAGGGTAAATGAAATAATTTTACCCAAAACTATTTTCATAGATAAAGGAAATAGTCTTAGTAAATTATTATAGTATATGGTTGCTTGATTGTTAGGAAGTGATAATATTATTATCATTTGAATAGGAAATTGAAATCGTAACTCTAAAATTAAGAAATAAATTCACATACAAATGGAATTCGAGAATGTAAATTGTAAAGGTGATTTATAATTTGAAATGGAATTCCAGAGAAATGTTTTGAACAAATTTTTTTTAAAGGGTTTGAAATTTTTTGGAGATTTGGAAAGTTTAAATCCCTTTTGATTTTGAAAATAATTCTCAAAGGTTTTAGAGAAATGTTTTTGGAGGGACGGAAACTCTAAACTCTTTACGGTCGCTGGAAAATTACTTCGGTGATGACTGCAGCATCATCGATGTTCATTTTCAGTTTTCCAGGAGAGGAATTGTTGTCGAATTATTTTAAATGGAAGTTGTTTGCAAAAATGGGTTTGGGTTTTGGAAATTCAGAAGAAAATTTGAATTGATTTCTAAAATGATTTTGAATTGTTGAAAAGACTCCGGAATCTTATAAAAAATAGTTATGGAATAAAATTTTATAAGGTGGAAAATAAAGTTATGAATGAATGAATAAATTTGCAATTGCAAGTAAATGAAAGTGAAATTGAATGTTGAAATTCACTTCGAATTTGTAAGCAAATAGAATTGAATTGGAATTGAATTTGATTTGTGATAAACAAAGCGAAGTATTGAAATGAAATTAGTAAGTGAAATTAATTAAAGGAATGACGAAATTGAATATGATTTGAAATGAATCGAATTCAATAATAATAAACGAAAGGTAAATTAAATTCATATGGAATTTGAAATCCAGTTTAAATATAAGTGGTTATAGGCCAAATTAGTGAATTGAAAATAATTTTTGAATGAATAAAAGAATAAAACTGGAATTAAAACTGAATATTGAAAGCCAATTTGAATTGTGTGAAATAAAATGAAGTTGTAAAATTAGTTCGAAGTGAACTAAAGATAATAAAGGTGGAAATATAAAAAATGGTTTGAGATAAAATGAATTGGAATTCGTAATGAATTAGTAAATGAAACTAATTTAAAATAGTGATATGAATTAGTTGTGAATGAAAGATAATTGATAAAATTCAATATTCAGAAGATAAATTGAATCCAAATAGAATGAAATTGTGAATTGAATTCAAAGGAAATTGAAAATGCAAGATTGAATGATAATGGATATATGATATAAGAGGTAAGTATTCAAAATTTTGTAATGAGATATACAAAATGATATATGAATGTTTTAATTGAATATTATGGCTAGCATGATATACAAGTGTATTAAAGGAAATGGAATTGGGATTTTGATTTCGAAGATAAAAATTGAATTGCTCGACAAAGAGTATGTATTTAAATTTCAGTATGAAATTTGATGATTTTCTTGTCTAGACACTTGGCCTTTTGTTTTCTTTTGAAATCTGGGGGCATGTGGTGCCATTTTGTAGTCGAACCGAGTTAGCCACGCAAAGGAGACGCTGGCGATTTTTTTTGAAAATTTAGGGAGTTAGAAAAATTTTGAGAATTTTTTTGATAATTTAAAACTTGAATTTAAATTTAAATTTGAACTGTGAAGTAAATGAAGTTGTTTGGAAACTGTGAAGATTTGCAAAGCTAGTTGAAACGATAATGGATCTCTAATAGAAAGATTTGTTTTGGAAATTTGAAACTGTTTGGTTTTGGAAAAATGATAAATGGGTTAAGGATCATTCTTCTTAACTAGTAATTTCAGGATGAAATTCTTTTAAGGGGGAAGGATGTGACGACTGGAAATTTTTAACATTTGAAATGAAATATTTAATCAATTTTAAATGTTTGGAAGTTATTTTAACTTGAATTTCAATTATAACTATGAATTTGGCAATTAAATTATTTAACTTAATAATTAAAGCTTGGTTAAAAATTTGAATCTGAAATTTTAAGCCGATTAAAAATATTTTCAAGGCTTTGAAAATTTATATTGATAATACTGGAGGTAATAAAACTTTTAAGAGTGAATTTAAAAGCAGTTTGTTCAATTTTAAATTTATATCGTTTAAATCGATATTTAAAAATAGCATTCCGAGGCATGGTCTCGGATTTCGACAAAACCAGTCCCATTCGATCCGTAATATTATTTTATTATCGGATTTTAATTTTTGTAATGTTTGGAGTTATCGTTTGGCCGTACGATAAGCAAACGCGTTGAAAATTAAATCGAAATTTAATGTAGTAACTGAGTCCAAAAAGCTATCTTCTCCATACGATTGAATTTGGACTCGAAACCTTTTCCAATACGTTTGGAATGGGGGTATAACATTATAAATGCCGAGCGGCACATGACGATAGGAGACCAAAATTCTAAGTTGCTAGAACGAGATATTTTGAAAATTAAATAAAACTTTATTAAATCAAATCAAAGTCAAATTAAAATCAGGTCAAGCCGTAATATGTCTCGTTCCCTTCTCAAACACGCATTCCTTCTCTTCAAATTTCAAATCTGTCAATCATGAGATAAAGTATTGTATACCCTCCCCTTGTTTTTAAAACCGCTCGTTCTATCCTTATCGGCTTAAGGAAAATAATGGCGAAAGCAAAAGGGTGCCGCTTCCTTCTTCTCGAGTTCGAAGCTGCCCTCCAGTTCAAGTTCGTGGCAAAACAAGTCGTCCTAATTTATATAAAAAAAGAAAAAAAAAGGGAAATCATGCGTTCCTCTTCAGATCGAGGTCGATTTCGACATCGATAGGAGGCAACACGAGCTCGACGAAGATTTGGGTTCTGAAAGCTCGATGCGTCGCACGTTTTGAGACACCTACCAGGCGGCGAAATCGAGGGAAGGGCCGATGTCGAGTCGCGCGACTTTGTTCTGGAAATCAAGTTGTCGTTGAATTCACGTGCAGCTAGGGTTTCGAGAAATTGGGCATTGCGATGCCGCGGAATGGTTGAAGCAGTTGAGAACGAGTATCGGCGCGAGGTTGTTAGCTTGGATGGCAAAGCACGGCAGCGATGTCGTCTGTCGGGGGGTGTGTGGTTCGAATCCGTGGGCTTGGATATCTCGATCGATCGTCTCCATGAGGTATTGATTTATTTGCTTCGATTTAAAGCTTGGCTTAATATATAAAATATACACATGAAGTCAAGCAGAAGCTTTGTCTGGTTTGCAAAAATATAACTGCAAAAATATATATTAACATTAATTTTTAATTGGCATTTTTGAAAACAGTAAGTTTTAAATTTGTTGATTTCAAAACAGTTTTGTTTTAAATAAAAAATAATGATAATAATAATAACTATCTACATTTTAAATATTACTAGTTTATTTTAACAAAATAATGGATTTAGTGATTAATTTGTTTTATTAATGTATTTAATTAATTTTAATTACTAAAGTATTTTTTTAGAAAAAGGAAAATTTTGTTTAAAATTAAAAGTATTAGTTTAAAATCAAAATTGTTAGTTACTTAAATTTATAAAAGAAAAACGGGTTTAAGAAATTTAATTTTTTGTTTAAATTAAATAAATATATTAAATGGAAATTTATTATTCGATTTGTTCGAATATTAATTAAATCATATAATTGTTTGTCACAAGGTTTAAAAAAAATCGTGAAATCGAGCTGGAATGGAAATGGACTGCAAATTAAAATCTAAGGTGAGATCCTCTCACTCAATCAAATATTGTTCTGATTTAAATTTTGAATAGTTAGATTTAAAATTGATTGACCGTATGCTTGGATGATTGATTTATAATAATTTTTTATCTGGATGATATAATATATATTGTAGTATATATATATTGGAGTGATTGATTTCCCGCATTATGTAGCGGATGAGACCCTATGCGCCGCATAATAGCAGATGATATTTTATAAATCCCATATACCGTGATATTCCACCTTGAAGTGGAATGAGTATTTAATTGTTGTGCTAACATCTGTTGATGCAGGGAAACATGTTGGAGGGATCCAACTGGATTCCTCAAATAATTGAATTTATTTCAATATTGTGCGTTGATCATTTATAATCTGTGTGTGACTATTTGTGATTGAAACCATTGAAGGCTATAATTTAGCCAAATATATTTTTGGTATCGTAGGATACCAGAAATAAATAAAATTTGATTTTTGAAATTTAGTATAAAATTTATAGTAAATTAATTTTAGAAAATTGAATAAATTTAAAAGAAGGAATTTGTTTCAAAGGATAATAAATTTGGTGTTTGAAATAAATTTGAGAACAAATTTGAAATTTGATATGGTGTCTTGAAAATAAATTAGAAAATCAGTTTGATATTGATTTGGTAAAAATAATAAATATTTGGGAAATCGATCTAAAATTGACTTGATGTTTAAAAAATAAATTTTGGGAAACCAATTCTGATAATGTATTTGGTGTTGAAAGTGAATATTTGGGAATTGATTTGAAAATCGTATATCTGTAGATATTTGAAAATTTAAGATTCACAATGGAAATTTTATAAAAGAAAGGGAAATTTGTTTTAAAAATAAACATTGTTTTAGTTTTAAAAGTGTGGAAAGGAATTTACGGATTTAGGACGTAAATTTAAAGTAAATCAAGAAGAATTTATAAATTTATTTGAATGAAGCATTTTAGAATGGAAGGTGAACTTTCCTTGGAAAGCCGAGTATGTTTTCAATATAGTCTATAAATGTGAAATTGAAGTTGTGAAGATGGTTTTAAGGAAAGATTATTTTGGAGAAATTATTTACTTGGGTTATTTTGAAAATCTTTAAAGTAAAGATATATTTTAATTTATTATAGAAGCGATTATTTGAAGTTTTAATTGATATTTGTTTTAGAAAATGGATATTTAAATAGTTATATCCTATCTATTAATTTATTTTAAAATAAGTTCGGACATGAATTTCATATGAGATTTTAATATAATATCTTCACAACTAATGTTTTAGATAAAGTGTTTTAAAATAGTTTTTTCATTCTGCATGTTCCAAGTATATAAGTTTGGACAACTAATTTAAATTATTTTAAAGCATTTGAATTCGGCAGATTTTCAGTGGAAATAAATAAATATTTGGAAATGTATTCCACATAAGGAAAAGTAATTTGAAATTGTTTTCAATGGTTGAAGTGTGAAATATATCTTGCGGAGATATTTTGAAAATAAATAATTAGAGAAAATTATTTAAATCTGGTAATTGTTGTGAATGTTGATTGATAGTTAAATAACCGACTATCAATATTTCCCTTTAAATGACATTTGAATTTCGATGCGACCGGGGGTCGGATTCCAAATGGATATTCGAAAGCCACATCGAACCTTTGTGATTGTGATGGATATTTTATTTAAAAAGATCAAAGTGGAAATTTGTTGTGATTTGTTTGAAATTTGAATGAACACTTATTTTTAAAAGTAAGCGCTCATTATTCGAATTAGCCGGGAGAGGACCTTGTGTCATAAAACCAATTCTGAATAATGATACGATGAAATGGGATTGCATTTGAAGATGGTGTTGAAGACCGGGCATTTTCGAAAACGAAAGGATTACCTGTCGAATGTCTCTACACAGGGTTGCTCCGGTATAGAGATTTTATCACCCTTTGTGATGGGAATTCCGGACGTGATTGGTGAATATCCGGATTTTGCAAGGGCTTCTTTGAAGTGCCTTCCGTTCTGTTCGATCCCGGAACGGACTTGTATGGATGTGTGTCTGACATTAAACTTTGAGATATAAAGCTGATTTCTATCAAATACATTTCTGTTGGTGGCGGAGAATTTATTCTCTTAGCTTAACACCCTTCTCTGAGACGTACGAGCTTAGAGGTTATGTAGTTGATGGTTATTAGTGATATATTCCCAATTTGGTAATGTGACATACGAAGTGCTGCTGATCATTTGTTGATCAAAGCATGACTTCGTGAAAAGTGTAGCTTTGTGGAGGAGACCTCGTCGGACCTCACACCTCGGAAATGGTCGAAACAGGAAGGATGCGGCAAGGTTATTTGGGGGTAGCTCCCCTTGAGGGTATGTCATTTCCTTCTGGAAAAGGGTAGTATCATGGTATGAAGCCCAGATATTTTACCTATGTTGATGATGCAAATCTATTTTACTTTATGGTTGTTGCTTTGTGGTTGAGGATCCTCGGTAAAGGTCGCAAACGACCGGGGGATGACATACTCGAGTAGTAGTTACCTTGTTACAGAGGTAACCCGGTCTTGTGTTGGCAAAGATCCGGTTAGGTTCTCATTGCGTCCCTCCAGAGGCGTACCCATGTGGCAATAGGAAGTTCCTTAGCCTGACCATTTGTTGGAAATCCAAAGAAATAATACGAGCCCTTTACGATTGCAATTGTATAACATGCCTCCTCAAGAGGTAGCTATAGCAGGCATAATATAACGGTACCCATGCTGGCTAAGATTAATATTATACTTTCGAAATGTTTTCTACACTATGCACTAATAATAATACTAAAAAGGATTTTTGCGTATTAAGCATATTTGACTATCATAAGGAGAAATCTCCACCAAGTTTGCGATTGCATTGTGTGTGTGGCGGGAGGCCTAATGGTAGTTTCATTTTCCAAAAAACATTGCGAATTTCTTTTATTCCCCTTTTGTTTTCTTTTGTTAAAGAATAACTATTTTTAAGATCTCACACCAGTCCCACGACTGACCTGGAGTTTATTGTTCCCTTTCTAAACTCTGGGTGCCCACAATTCTCGACACGGGCAGCCTAGAGTCAGGTTGTCAATTATTCTATAGCGAAGTTAAGAAGTTGCTATGGAGATCAGGAGTTGAAGCTGGAGGGTGAGGCGTATCACTTATATATGTAATATTTCTTTTCCGCTGTTTGTTGTGGTAACACTCTGATAATGTAATGTGATGTAATGTAATAACTGATATTGTTCTTTGTTTTAAAGATATTCATTTACCTATTATATTTTTTCCGCTGCGATATGTGAGATTCTGTTATTGTTTCTATTCCTCTTCTATCTTCTTCTTTAAACCTAACGGTTCAGTTTTTCGGTATTCGGCTGTGCGGCATTTGATATAGTGGACGTATCGATGTCGACTTTCGGAATTCGAAAAATCGGGACTGTTACAGATGTAATATCAAAGACAAATTAGTGCTATCGAGAACACAAAGCATCAACAACTTTATCGAAATTGTAGAAGTCCTGTTAGTTTGTATTAGGCTGAAATGTCCTCTTTGGCTTCTAAGGCGGAAAAATCCTGTTAGGCTACTCGGGTGTTGTATACCTATTCCTCAGGGTTAAGTGAGGGGTTATTGAGTCAAATTCCAAAGGGAAGTCTGAGACTGGACGTAGAACGGGAAGTTCAAACCAGTATAAAGACTCCTGGTGTGCTTATTCTTATTTACTTTACTATTATTATCTGTTTCCGCATTTAGATTATGATACATTCCATTTTACACGATTCGAAGTGTTAGCTGTACAGCATACACACTTTCAATTGGTATCAGAGCACAGTCATCTAATAACCGTTACACAGTTTTTTGATAAATTCTAGTAATATGGAAAATAACACTAACAACAGTTTTATAGAAGGCCAATCCACTACACCATCACTATTCAATGGCATGAATTACACTTATTGGTCTACACATGTAAGAATTTATATGCAAGCAAATGATTTTGGTTCATGGAATATCACACAATCTGAATATCGTGTACCCACAACTGAATTTTCTTCATGGTCAAGCACACTGAAATTATATGCTACTGTAAATGCTAAAGCTTTGACTATGTTGTTTTGCTCCTTGGACAAGAATGAGTTTAATCGTGTTAGCGTATGCAATACTGCATATGAAATATGGCGAACTCTGAAAATAACTCATGAAGGTACTAACAAGGTTAAAAATAGCAGGATATCTATGCTTAAGAATTAATTTCAAAATTTTAGAATGAAAAACAATGAGTCCATTAATGATATGTATTACAGATTCCAAGATATTTATCACTCATTATTAGGACTAGGAGAAATTTTTTCTGATTATGATATAGTATCAAAAATCCTAAACTCTTTATCGGATGAATGGGAAAGAAAGGTCTTAGCTATTGAAGAAGCAAATGATCTTTCCACTATGAAACCAGAAGAGTTAATAGGAAATCTAATGTCATATGAAGTGAATTTGCATGCAAAGAAAGTTCAATCATAGGATAAAAAGAATCTAGCATTTCAAGCAGAAAAAGACGATTCAGATGAAAAGGATATGGCACTTATTGCGAAAAAATTCAAAAAGTTTTGGAAATTCAAAAAGAATAACAAGTTCAGGAGTAACAAAAGTAACTCCAACAACAATGCTGATAGCAATAGACCATCATCTACTATCATGGAATGCTATGATTGTCATAAGAAGGGACATATGAAGAGAGATTGTCCAGAACGTAAAAAGAACAAATTCAAGAAGGACAAATTCAGTAAGAAAGCCTTTTCAGTCGCGTGGGATGAATTAGACTCATCAGATAGTGTAGTGACAGCGACAGCGACAATGAACAAGCTAATGTATGCTTCATGGCCACAAAAGATGATGTACGTGATTTAAGTTTTGATGATTTAGCAGAAACTAATTCAGAATTAATAGATTTAGTAAAATAGAATAAAAAGAAGAAAATGTAATTAATAGAAATATTAAATAGATCAGAACTGGAAGTGAGTATGCTAAAAGATGAGAAGAAAATTCCAGAAGAGGAACTTGAGAATACTCAAGAATCTAATTCTAATTTAACTTCCCAAATATCTATGATTACTCAAGAATTAGAAATTCAGAAAAATAAGAATGATGATCTATCAATAGATATTAAAGATTTAAAATCTGGCTATAAAATTTAGAACTAGAAAATTCTAGTCTCAAAACAAAATTAGAAAATATTTTTAAAAATATTTCTAATTTTAATAAAGAAAGAGAGAATCTTTCTAAAATTATAGAAAATTCTCAATCTACCACAAATAAATCAGGACTAGGATATAAAAAATTATTTAAACTAGAATTTGGAAAAGGTTTGAATAACATTAAAAATAGGTTTAAAAAGGATATAAAATCAATAGTTTCTAATGAAATTAAAACCATAAAAATATGGATTCCTAAAACAAATAATAATTTGAGTAGGAATAAATATATTAAATCATTCATGGAAACTGTACAATATAATGATAATTATATTTTTAAAGGGAACTCTGAACCCTATTGGGTTTGGCTTCGTAAGATTTAACCCTTAGAACCCTAACGGAGGAAGTAGGTACCAATATTATTCTTTATTTTTTGTAGATACCACTTAAAAAGAGAGGAGAATGGATATTGGACAGCAGCTACTCTAAACACATGACTGGCAACAAAGATATGCTAACCAAAATATCTACTCGAATGGAGGATCAGTCACGTTTGGAGATAACTTCAAAGGCTATATCATCGGCAAAGGTGATGTCAGCAGTAATGATAACTCACATCTCTCCTGCGCAACACCTTCCTTGGATAGTTCCGAACATCTATCGCCTACTCCAACATCAGAATATAAACCGGTACGTAAGTGGAAAAGCTATCACATTGGTTATACACTGGATAATAAGAAGGGAAAACAAGTTACGTTCATCTCGCCATCGACTAAAGAGAAGATCGACAATATTCATCACTACCAACAACAACAAATGGACCTACAACATGAACTATATTTCGAAAAAAAAGTGACAGCAAGAGTTTTAATTTTTTGGAACAAATTGCAGTCAAATTTCGCAACTTTAAACTAACAGACACATTTGAACCTTTACCATAGCGGTGTTCATCGCTCGACCCATCAGCTGGATATCGAAATCCGTGGGACCCTTCTCCATGATACTCCCCTCAAGATCCAAACTCATGGGATCACAAACTATGACCAGCGATCACGTCATCAAAGAAGGATGATAAGAAGAAATCTAAGACTCTAAAGAAATCACCTTCAAAATAAATCATATTTGTTGATCAATTTGTGTTTCAAATTTTGTTATTAATGCATATCTTCGTGAAATCATCAATAAATATATAAATAAATTTTTAATTGGTATTATATTGTGTAAAATTATTGTTATATTATATGAAATAGTCGTATAAAATTAGTTGCATTAGAAAGAAAGCATAAGTCACTGATAGAAGTCAATTGACTGGACCAAAATGTCCAGTCGACTGAATTCATTTCCAGGGCACAAAAGTCACTGACAGAAGTCAGTCGACAGGACCAAAATGTCCATTTGATTGAACTCATTTCCAAAAACACAAAGGCCACTGAATGAATTCAGTCGACTAGACCAAAATGTCCAGTCGACTGAACTCATTTCCAGAGCAAATAGCTTTAGGAAAAGGGTTCAGTCAACTGAACTTTTTGACTCAGTTGACTGAACGACTTAACAGAGACGAAAGAAAACACTTTTTTATAAACCATTCACGATCATTTTCCCTTACAAACTCTTCCAAACTCAAAATTTTGAAAACCTTAAAAATTCCAAAACATTTCTAAATCAAAAATTATCCAAATCATTCAACACCATACCTCCTAGACCTCAGAAAAGACAACGAAGAACAACCTCAACCTCAACCTCTCTAGAACCAACTGATACTCAAATTGGTCAATGGCTTTACAATCATGTAGGATTGAAAAATTGAACAAAATGAAGGAATCAAGATTTCTAGAAGGATCGTTCGTGGTTTACCCTGACTTCAACACATATGGAATTAAAGATTTGGCAAGAAGAAGTCATTTGGAATTGCTGTTAGACTACAATCGGAAAAAGGTAAAAATTAGTCACACTATGGTGAAATTATTTCTTTCTAATCTCAATCCAGATCACCAAACTCCACGGAATAGAGATAATTGTGTTTGGAGTCTGGACAACAAGAATATGACACATACTTCACACTCCGGTAGATTGAATACCATTGGAAGACTTGAATTGCGATATCAATATTCGAGACGATGTAAGCCATCGTTTCCTTGAAGATAATACGAAAGAAGTGAAATCTATTTCCTTATGACCGACGACAAGAATTTTGCATCGTGCCTTAATGAAAATAATACTTCCAAGAAACGGATCATATGAATTGGTATGCCCGGAAAACTATAGAGCATTGTACGCTACATATGGAAATGTTCTAATAAATTGGCCAAAACTTTTTCTTGATGTACTTCTAGTCTTTAATCAAGGAAAACAAAATATAATCTTAATAGTTGGATGATAAGCCTCATGAAATTACCCCCAAGACCCTTCTGTATCATGACTTTCCAAGAATGGAAAAACCGTCCCCAAGAACATCAAGAAGAAGCACCACGGCAAAGATAAAGCGATGAAATTCGAACAACTACACCTTCCCAAGGAACTTGTGAAGCGATCGATCTTATAGCTCGCGATCAAGTGACATTGGATTCACATGTCAAACTCCTCGACAAGAAAATTGATAAGAAGTTCAACAAGATAAAGAGCTTCTTCCGCATATTATAGGAAGCTATCTCTTGCACCACTAGTTCATCTACCTCATCCAAAAAATAACAAGCATTGAAATTTACATGGACAACATCGGATGAGGAAACAGAAAGTGATATGGACAAAGATAAGGGAAAGAGGCCAATGAATCCCGGAGATGACGAAGAAGAAGAATCCGAAAAATGATAGGGAAAATGGAAGTAAAAATTTGATTTTTTGGTAAGTTTTCTTTTGTGAAAAACTATGATATGCTTTATGATGTTATGTCTGTGACGTTGTGACCAAACGTTTGTGCTTTCATGATGTTTATATTCATTAAACAATGTCTTTGATGTGATATGTTAGTGAATGTTTGTATGATAATGTATATGTTCATTTTTGTAATGATTCGTAATGTCTCATTCTACAAATTTTCATTAGTACACTGTGATTGTTGAATTAAGTATTCCTTTTTGTCGATGACAAGGGGGGAGAAATTTTTGTGCTAACTTTTTATGCAGGAATAGAAAAGTCGCCACACATTCGGGGGGAGGAATATATAATCTAAGTTATATATTTCCAAATGTAAAGAATCGTCAAAATTATTTGTCATCAATCAAAAAGGGGGGAATGTAGAATCATAAGTTTTGATTCATGACAAGCTTCAACGATGAGATTAGACGATCAAAGCGACAAAAGGAGAAAGCTATACACATGTGGTGAACTACAAAGGAAACTAGACTTCAAACCCGAGTACGCTATAAAAATATCTATTATTTGAGTCGTAGTTATCGTTTATAATTGTTAAAATAACTCTTCTAGTGGTTTACACACACTATACAAAATAGTGTCCACAAGTGCTCACTGTGCAAAAAACCACAGTTTAGTTGACTGGACTGAATCCACCAGTCGACTGAATTTGTGTTCTTTGCACAGACATGCACACGTACACACCACTTTGAATATTCAGTCAACTAGATATTTCTTACCAGTCGAATGACCATACGCAACTGCCATATTTCCTGAAGGGTTGCTTCTCTTTGTGAAGAGTAACGATCCAATTCGAAGCGTTACGGATGTAACTCTTGAATGAAACTCTTCATGAACAGTAGCAACGTTATATACTATATATATAGATCTAAATCCATGATTTTAATCATCCAATTTACTCCAATCTATTCTATTTTTGATCTATATTTCTTGACTATATTTCTGCATTCTAAAAGCTTTCTAGTCAAAGATATATTGCTTGAATCTAGGGTTAATTATTGTATACTTCAATTCAAAGCAATATTTTTCTTTGTAATCTTTACACACACAATATATACTTGAGGATCTGATTATAGGAAGGGTGTACTATCAAAGACAAATCAGTGTTATCAAGAACACAACATCAACAAAATTATCAAAATTGTAGAAGGCCTGTTAGTTTGTATCAGGCGGAAACGTCCTCTTCGGCTGCTGAGGCGAAAAAATCCTGTTCGGTTGCTCGGGTGTTTTATACCTATTCCTTCGGGTTAAGTGAGGGGTTATTGAGTGAAATTCCAGAGGGAAGTCTGGACTGGACATAGAACGGGAAGTTCGAACCAGTATAAAAACTCCTGGTGTGCTTATTCTTATTTACTTTACTATTATTATCTGTTTGCGCATTTAGATTATAATACATTCCATAGTACATGATCCTAAGTGTTAGCTATATAGCAAATGCACTTTCAGAACGGGTTTTTGAAATTCCTGCACTGATTTCACTTGCATCATGCATGTGTACCATTACTGACATGTTTTTGGACTTTGAGTCTGGTCTGTGAAATATCTTTGATGTATATACATACATACATATGTATGTATATATGTGTGAAATATTACCATGTTTTTGCTTGGAACTTCCATATGTATGTCTCCTATGTGTTGCAATCTTTTTTTCGCTTTGCCTTGGTTTATGTTGTTGGCCCTGTTCACATGTTGCAATGTTGCATTATGGCCTTGTCCATGTACTTGCACACTGCCTTATTCAAGGCAATGCACTACCTTGACATTGGTTGAATCCCTTTCATGTGTTTTAGTTTCTTTTCCATAGCTTGATTACCTTTCAGATTCTTAAATTTCTTATTTTCAACAAGGCAGCATGCACTGCCTTGAACTTCATGTACTCCCTGGCTCATTTGATTACCGTGTGAATGTTCTTTTGATTCTTATTAATTTGTCTGTACTTCCTGTCTTGAACTCATGTACTTCCTGGCTGCACTAGTTTTTGGAACTATCTGTTGTTCATTTGTTTGTAGCACTACCTGGCTGCATTTGACATGTTTTGCATATATACATGTATACATGTATATACATGTGTATATGTGTGTTGCTCACTATAGGAGATGCAGTTGGCAGTATTTTTTAAATTCGTGCCTACTGTTCTTTGTTTTGCTATTTGTGCATTTAATTCTATATCATTATGTACCATACTTGATATTGCCATGAATCTGGCTTGCTGGTGCTCGACTTTATGCATGTCCATGTGTACTGAACTTGCACTTTGGCTTTGCTGAGTTGCCTAATCTATTTTGAGATGAATTGAACTACTTGTGTTGAGCTCGATCTTTCTTGGGCTTGAACTTGTGTGTTTGCACTAAGTTGAGCTTCGGGCTTGACCTTTGCAATAGTCCATGTGATTGAATCAAGGATAGGCCTTGTGATTCACAATGATACACTATGCATATCATAAGTAGTCCATGCACAATATATATTTATCCCCGTCTAAAAATGAAAAGAAACCCACTAAGTCAATATGTAATATTAAAATTTAGTTTTATTTTTGCGACTTAAGTTTGTTTATTTTTCAAGTTTATTGCGTTGTTGTTTATTTAACATGTAAAGGAGATGGCTGGACACAAGCTGGAGCAAGCAAATTGAGATCAACATTAAAAATAGACTCGAGCGAGTGTGAGTGAATTTAAGTTGTATTGTATTTGAAAATGTAAGTAGAGTGACAGTGAAAGTCGTATTGTATATGAATTTGATTTAAAATACAATATTGGTTTAAATAAAATTATGATTCGTTTATTTCTGTAAACACTTATTATACCAGTTAATATTTATATGTTGTATAATATGAAATTCTAGAACTGATACTATAACATCAGATAACATACAGTTTTTTTGTTGTGTTAGTGCATATCAAACAACGAGGCATATCTATGGTCTGATGTGCAATGAGATGACATGGGATTGACGACAGATAGGTACGCAATCAGACAAAGCAACATGTCCGCGTCTGATGCGTTTTCTCCCAAAGTGCCCGTTTCCTTTGAATTCTATTTCGCCATTCCAAAAATCCTAATTTGCATAACTAGCTAGGTGTTTGGGTAAGAATTTAACGATGGAGGCGGACATGGTTGAATAGAAGTGGGTGAATGAGGGTGTTGACGGCCATGGTTTTGGAGTCGGTGGAGATGGAGGAGGAAGGTGAAAGTTCCCTTGGTTGTGGAGGCAGCTAGACTCCAATACTTAGGTGAATTTTCACCTATTCCAAGTTTTACAACTAAAATTTTCCTTGGAGTTTCATGCTGAATTCCTCTTTCATCTCAAACATTTACAAAGCACGACTAATAACACTAAGCTAGTCGTGGCGGTCGGCGATGACGGTCATGTCAAGAAACATCCAGACTTCAAAATGAATTGCTAAGATTAACAATTAAATAATAATTGAAATCAAGACTGCACCACACCGCACTAGAATTTGCTTTAGCACGGGGAGTGTAACGACCCTAGATTTTAATTTAATTTAAATTAATAATTTATCGAATTTTTGAATTAAAATTTGTAAAATTAATTATAAAGGGCAGCGAGTTTCCCCGATTCAAATAGAAATTATATTAAGTCGTATGAATTTGAAAATTTGTATATATGTGAATATATATGTATATATTGGATTTTAAATAAATTCTTAAATAAATGACTTTGAAAAATAAATAATATACTTTAGACACAAGTATAGAAATAAATAAATAATTTGATTTAAATTTTTTTATAAATGATGATAATTTGAGTTATATAAAATATATGTGTATATATAGAGAAATATAAAACCATAATTTTTAAAGTAAAATTTATGATAATTATTTAAACTAAAAATAGAAGTAAATTTAAAATGCAAGAATAAAGCAAATACATGTAACTAAGGCAATGCAAATAAAAGTGTATATTTTTACATAAATAAACAAATGCATAAATAAGAAACAAAACAAAGTAAGATATATAAACAAAGTAAAATAAGTGTGAGCAAAGTTAACCATTTGAGCTAGAATTTGTAAATTGTTTTGATGTAATTGCTTGCTGCACATTGAGGTGAATGCTTGCATGTTAAAAATGCTGGTGCATGTCTGGATACATGGATACAAATCCTGTTTCCAGTTACAGGTCCTATGAACCTGTTTCAAAAATAAAATAAAATCAAAACATTGTCTCAAATCATATTTAATCTTCAAGCTTTAAATTCAATCATGTTCTTGTTTTTGATCTCTGCTTCCAAATATCAATGTGAGCAAACTTCCATCTTTAAACTTAATCTGTTTATATATAGGTTTGCATGTTATATTGGTTATATAGGGATTAAACCACTTTTAAGTATTGTTTTTGGGAATTTGAATTTAACCCAAGGATTTCAACTCGTATAGATGAATCAGATTTCCAAAATGAAAACTGTTGTTTTCAAATGATAAACACTTTTAGATAAGAACTGAGATTCCAGTTAATTAGGGGAATTTCAAGATTGAATAGAGAGATGATTTTCCAAGTTATGAATGAATTCTTTTTGAAAGCTATGAATTAAATTTGTTTATTTTTAACAGATTTAAATTGATGATTTGTTTAAATCAAATAGAAATGAAATTGTTTTGAAAGCTATAAGTTAAATCTTTGATTTAAAGATTTAACGAGTTAATCAAATTGAAATGAAAATTGATTTGGAAAATCTGTGAATGAATCTTTTGTTTAAAAGATTAAAATGTGAAAATTGTTTAAAACCGTTAAAGGTTGTGAAAAATGAATCTTTTTGTTTAAAGATTAAAAATGGTAATTTGTTAAGCCATTTGAAGAAAGTTTTGAATTATTAAGTTGTGACTTAATTGGAATCCCATTATCCATTTGTTTTTGAAATATTGTGCTCACTATTCGGTTTAGCCGGGAAAGGACCTTTGTGTCGTATAACCCATTCCGAATATGTGATACGTCGTTATGGATAGCATTTGAAGACCGGTGATGAAGACCGGGTATTTGCGAAAGCGATAGGATGACCTATCGATTGTTTCTGCACCGAGTCGCGCCGGTATAGAAACTCCCTAAGTGATGGGAAATCCGATCGGGATTGTGAATATCCGGATTGCAAGGACTTCTTTGTAAGTGCCTTCGGTTCTGTTCGATCCCGGAACAGACTTGTATGGATTGTATGTCTGACATTACAAATTGAGATATAAAGCTGATTTCTTTCAAATATATTCCTGTTGGTGGCGGAGAATTTATTCTTTTAGCTTAACACCCTTCTCTGAGACGTACGAGCTCAGAGGTTATGTAGTTGAAGGTTATCAGCAATATATTCCCAATTTGGTAATGTGACATACTGAATGTTGTTGTGAAATGATCATTGTGTTGATTATTTGTGATAGGATCATTTATTTGATCGTCTATCTTTGTGATCATTTCTATGATCATTTGTTGACCCAAAGCATGACTTTTGTATAAAGTATGTTTTTGTGGACGTGACTTCGTCGAGCCTCACACCCCGTGAATGGTCAAAACAGGAAAGAAGCAGCAAGGTTATGAGGGGTAGCGCCCTTTAGGATATGTGCATTTCCTTCTGGAAAAGGGTGGTATCATGGTATGGAGCCCAGATGCTTACTCATGTTGAAAACACTTTATGATTGTGTGAATTGATTACGAGCGCTCGGTGAAAGGTCCCAAAGGACCGGGGGATGGCATATTCGGTCAGTTGTTACTCAGTTAGGGGTAACCCGGCCTTGTGTTGGTAGAGATCCGGTTTGGTTCTCGGGGATGTCCATCCAGAGGCATTCTCATATGGCAATGGGAAGTTCCTTGGCCTGATCATTCGTTGGAAATCCAAAGAAACAATACGATCTTGTACGGTATTAGTTGTAGAACCTATCATTCACTTATGGTGGCGCCCTACTGTTTGGATGGTAGCTATAGTAGGCATAGTTCGGAATGTCTATGCTGGCTAAGATTTATATTCTACTTTCGAAATGAATTTTTCCTACACTATGCACTAGTAATAATATCAAATGTTTCTTTTAATGCGTATCAAGCATCTTTGACTATCATAAGGAGAAATCTCCTCCGATTCTGCGTTTGCATTGTGTGTGTGTGCGGGAGGCCTTATGGTAGTCTCATTTTTAAAAAGCATTGCGAATTGACTTTGAAAATCTTTGTTGAATGTTTTAAAAGACAACTGTTTTCTTTTTGTTGCTCACACCAGTCCCACGACTGATCCGGAGTTTATTGTTTCTTTCCTAAACTCTGGGTGCTCATTATTTTCTACACGAGCAGTCTAGAGTTGGGTTTTTCAGATAGTCAGGTTTAGTAGATTATCTGGAGTTAGTTCAGTCTTTGGATCGCACCAGTCTTGCTTATCTTTGTGCATCGTTATTGGGAGTTCGAGCTATTGCTGGATTGATTCTTGGAAATGGAGTTGCAGTTCTCGGAGTTCTCTTTTGAAGACTATCTTAGAGTTATGTTGTTCAGTTGCTAGATGTTATCATCTATTTTCTTTTCCGCTGCTATTTATTGTATCATATCTCTGATGTATATTGATATCTATTGGATCATCTGTTGTATCAGATATTGTATCAAAGCTGTATATCAATGTATTATTCTTTTATTCTGCTGTGTTGTTTACTTAATGATTGTTATAAGCT
Organism: Allium cepa; assembly: GCA_030765085.1. Taxonomy (NCBI): domain Eukaryota; kingdom Viridiplantae; phylum Streptophyta; class Magnoliopsida; order Asparagales; family Amaryllidaceae; genus Allium; species Allium cepa. The sequence goes on from CM060939.1 coordinate 123,932,505, forward strand.
CCGGCGAATCAGATTTGAACGGTCGAATCTATGACATTCGAATACGATTTGAAGTATGGATGTCGATTTTCGAGCGAGCAAAATCCGAAGTCGTTACAGGGAGTACGGTTTTTAACAACCCTTCTACTATTGATTATTTATCGAGTTTTTTTATAGAAATGGACCAAAAACGTTTTGAACATTTAGCTTCTCAAACTATAGGCACTTCACCTTTAAAATATATTAAGTCTGACACAGAGTCTAGCTTGGTCATAACTTCACAGATGCAGCAAACTCCTATCCAACATGAGAAGCAACCAGAAATTCCACATATTGATCAACAAAATCTAGAGAATCCCGGAGTAGATCAATTGATTCTTAAAAATCTAGTTGAGCCAGTTGATATAACTCAAATAGATCCAGCACCCGATACTCATGAGGATGTTGGAATACTGAATAACCCAATCGATTCTGTTCCCTCCAAAATCGATGAAGTTTCTCTTTAATGGATTTGCAATATGCATAGAATTCCATTTGAAGATGTTCTGGCACCGTCTCACGACCAGAGAGCTCACGATCCTCCAGAATGATATATAGCTTGCAATAGATATATGTGCCTAGTAGCTTGGATCTCGCCATTTAACCATTTCGTTCATTTAATCCAGAACTTTATGAGACTGGCTCCCACATAGCCGCATCCAAACCGCTACGTTTTCTTCTTAGCACTTATCTAGTTTTCTCTGAGCATTTGAACTTAGTGCTTAGTGATGATTCATTGCATCTATTGCTTTAAGAGCAGCAAAGAAAAACCATCTCTTATTTACTTGGAGCCGATGTGGGGTTGCACAATGGTTACCGGGGAAAGCTGATTTATTTTAAGATTTAATGGTTCTATGTAGGCTGTCCACCCGAGTTCACTCTTAGATGGGTATCCGGACGTAAAGTTTATTTCAAATACCGTTAATAATCTTATGATAGTCCCAACTAAGGATATGGATATAAGAACCATATTGACAGATGAGAATCTTCTCGTCCATGTTTTAGTAGAGGAAGGCAATAGCACAAGCATAGTTCTAGTTGTCAACATTGAGGATGATGATAACAATGATAACACTCCGCCCACAGGAGGCGAAGTCGATCCTGAGTTGACCTTAGCCCCAAGTCCTTGGGTGAAGCCGTATAAAACATAGAACTAGAACACGAAAGCATTGAGGAAACCAAAATTATTAGAGAGGATGGTGAGGCCGGCCATAGTAACATTGAAGTGCCACAGGTCTTAGATCGAACCTAGGGACGACCTACCACCCGCACCTAAAAAGCGATTGAGTGTGAGAATTTCAAAGACATAGACTTCCACTTGGTCTCTACCAGTCAAACGTGAAGAGAAGACTCCATTTATTCCTTTAAAGGGCACGTTTGCTGGTTTAGGGTCTATCCCTATAAAGTTCAACTCTTTTAACATTGGTGGGATCAGCATCGGTGACATCGACTCTTCGATCCACATTGAGAAGGACACCATTCCAATTGGTGTAGGAGAGGTTACATTATGAGTAAAGCTTCAGTACATGGTCCGTCGGGAGGACACTAGGACATACACATACTTGCACTATACGACACTTACACTTGACCCATGTCCTTGCATGTTTGCTCTAAATCGTTCTTATTTTCTTTATAGGTTCAATGAATAAGAGAAAGCATTCAGTTTGATCCCTAGAAGAGAAGGCATATCATGTCCAACGCCCTCTGTCGAGCTCGTACCATCGCGGGAGGTGTCGAGACTATGATTCAAGTTATTGCTCTAGTTGTGACAGAGACGATCGGGAGAGGGGTAGTTAGAATAGGGACCGTTCTTCTCATGATTCCACTTTTAAGCACCGACCTGGATCCAAATAACCTCCTTATAGAGGCCTAAATAGCCAACCTAACCTCCATGATGACATTCCACTGGCAAACTCTTCTCAAGCTCCACCACCTACCTCTGTCCCTTTACAGTATGTGGCACTATCCCACTCCAGCCGGTCTACTAAGTGCAAACATCGTAAGAGTGGTTCTGATACTTTTCATTAAAGGTCAGGCAAAGGAAGTGCTACTGCTTCGACTATTACAGGGGAGCCGCATGTAGATACATCAGGGCGGATGGCGATCTTAAGAATGATGTCCACAATAGCATGGCGAACTTAAAAAGAATTCCTAGTGAAGTCCACCATAGGACCATCAACTAACGACCGATGTCCACAATAAGTACAATGAATGGGCTATAAGAGATAGCCGAATAGATTTCAAAAGTATTAAGGGATAGGCTATAAGGGATAGAGAACTAGAAATTCATTAAGGCCAAGAATGGCAAGATCATAGCAACCCTCGATAACGAGCTCGAGAATTCAAGAAAATCCCAAGCCGAAGTGGAGAAGAAGGCTGAGGAGGCCATTAAAGCACTCAAAGTCGAGAGATCCAAGAATTTGAATAAAATCAAGCAAGCACATCACCGGAACCATGAGTATGTCATGAAAAGGGATGTTGCCAAGAGGAATGGTGCTAAATTGAAAACCAAGCTCGAGCATGAGACTAAGGATAAAGACAAAGCATGGAAAATCGCTTCGGATGCATGCGATGAGCTGGTCACCATCAGGATAAAGAGGGATAACGCACTAGAAAAGGCTAGGGACATTGATGCTCTCATCAAGAGAGAAGTTGAAGCTGTAGTAAAATAGGCTGAGGAGTGGGTAGAAGAGCAGATGATGAGGAAGTTTAAGCCACTAATCACTCGGTACAATTCCAATGTGCTCAAATTTCAAAATCTATAGTGGTTTAGGGAGGATTACACTTTGATGCTTGTCTGTGCCTAGGAACGGGTTATCGAGAAAGAGAAAGAATTTCTTAATGGTGATAATATCAATGTGAAGTAGTTGGATATAGAGATTATGAAGGGAGATGAGCCTACAATCCTTTACGATAAACTTGATGCAACCATGTAAAAAGAATTAGGCGAAGGTTCCGACTATGCGCATCATGATGCCACAGCTGGTTAAACTCCTAGGACTCAAGATGCTCCTAGTTCCCCTATTACTTCCTTTATCGATGCTGGTTATGATCCAGATAAGCCATAGCTCTAGAAATATAATGTTCTCTCCCTATTCCCAAGGAAATTCCCAACAGCATTCAAGCTCAGGTGGAAGTTTAATCCAAAGAATGTATCTTTGTTGACTTCTCCTATTTTCCAAAGAGTTGATGTGTCACCGATCAACGTCACTAACCTCCCTCTTTTTATTTTTTAAAGCTACAGGTTAGCCTGCAATTGCTTCGCTTCCATCCAAGCACTCTCAACCAAGGCAACATATATCGATGATGGAGTCTATAACATTCACGACTTTAACAACAATTCCCAGCATCTCAGTTGAAGAGATCCCAAGCCTTGATAAGCGTATGATAAATGCTTTGTTGGAAAAAGGAAATGATGAGAATTAGGGAACTCAAGTTGGTAAGGATGTTATTATTAGTGGGGTCTCCCAGTCCCTGTCGGGTCCCTCCATGCATGAGCTTGAGCAAAAACTTAAGACAGATATCCTCCTTGCCAGTCAAATCAAGGAGGAGCAAATAGAAAGTTTTCTTTTCCTCCATTGTGGATCGCTTTGGCCAGGAAAACCATTTTCACTCCAGTTTACATTTCTCTATCCGGGGGTGCTCGAATTACGTCAATAATATTCTCATATAGCATTCCAACCTCCATTTCTCCGCCCGAAAGCCGCCAAAGTGCGCTTACCGGTTCTTTGCAAAGCACTCCCTTCAAATGATAAGCAGGTAGAGGAAGAGGTCGGAAGATGTAAGGAGAAAGCTTGAGGGAAGTCTTCCCCATTTCTAAGAAGAAAAAGAAGTCAAAAAAGAAATAGTTACTAGTTTGTTTTTCCATATATAGACTCCTTTTATATGTTGGCCGATCTTGTATGGTTTTGCGCCCCCTACTATTTTTTTTTTTGCTTTTGGTGTGAACCACTTGTATTTAGCTTTCCTGGTTTGATGTTAATAACAAAGACTGTTTGTTTTATAAAATCTTTGTTCAAATTTGTCTAAGTACTTAAGAATTACGCTTTCCATTCGATGTACACTCGATTCATTTCTTTTAGCGAACATTTTTTAGATCAAGCCATCAATCCATCTTGTGATTTTCCAACTCACATCGTTCTAATAAAAGCATAGCAATATTTAGGGTAAAACACTTAATATAATAGCTTGAGTATCCTTTTCTAGGATAATATGTCCCAACCACATCAAACTTTGGGCATGAATTTAAGTTAACTTCTTAGAATCGTAGTCAGTACATCCTCATCCAGGATGTTAGCATTCGATCATGCCTAACTCCAGGAATTAATCGATGGCTTAAAAATTGGATCTCGCTTTGATTTGAGCATGGACCTTCTGTTCTTCCTATTTTGAGCAAGATGTTAAGGATCAAATGGACTTGTCAAGCCTTTTTCTGTTTATGCTCTTGCCCCTAGTTCGGGGATGAGATTCGAGTGAGCCATTGGTCGTATCATGCTCTTTTTGATTTATACTCCAACACTCCCTTCGAGGTAAGAGTTAGTGTACATATGGTTTGTCACGTCTGATTTTAAATTAGTGCTCTTACCCTATATTCGAAGGCAAGAGCCAGTATGTGAATGATCGTGTTTCATTCGGCATAGGTTTATACTCCTACTCCAACTCCGAGAATAAGAGTTAGGGTATGGATGCACCTATTGCATCTGGTTACTTTTATAATCCAATCATCAATCCAAAGGCAAGAGTTGGGATGCACACGTTCATATCATGTCCTGCTTATGTTTATACTCTTGCTCTTATTTCGGGAGCGAGAGTTAGAGTACATTTGCTCGTATCGCATTTGGTTTGCATTTATACTCCTACCCTTAATCTGAAGGCAAGAGTTAGCTGATGTCAATTTCCGGACATCAAGAGGGACTTCATAGGCTCGATCATGTACCGTAGAAATTTGATTGGCACCTATCTCCGAATACTTGTGCACCTGCATTAATCATATGTAGATTCATTCGAGTTGATTAAATCGCAACTCTTAAGAAATGGAAAAATAGAAATTGGGGTTGAAAAGGCCGTTTATTTCATAAAAGATGAAAATTGACACAATCCGTTTTATTGCACAGCTCTAGCCCATTATTTGCAAATTTACTTGAAGTGAAATAGCATTGTAGGTGCTCGCTATTCCACACCCTTGGGAGCGAAAAATCCCATCAACAGGTGCTAGCTTGAAAGTGCCACCTCCAAGCTTTTCCTTCATTGCATATGGGCTTTCCCATCTTGGTCCCAAGTTCTTAGGACCGAGGAAGGTTCGCTTGAGGACCAAATCATTGATTCCATAGGTTCGACTCCTGACTTTGGTGTTGAATTATCGTCTGACTCGGTGTCTGTGCATAGCTGCTCTTAACTTAGCGTCTGTCCGCTTCTCATCAATCATATCAAGAGACTCCAGAAAGAGTTCATCGTTTGTCTATTGATCATTATAGGAAACTCAATGAAAAGGTATTTCCAGTTCGAATGGAATCATAACCTCCAATCTGTATGCCAAGGTGAATGGAGAATAGCTGGTCGCAGACTTATGGGTGGTTCGATAACCCCAAAGTGCTAACGGAAGTTCGTCGACCCACTTGCCTTTGGCCTTCTCTAATTACTTCTTGAGAATGAACTCGATAATTTTGTTTACAACTTCGACCTATCCATTCGCTTGAGGGTGTGCTACCATTGCGAATCTCTTCTCTATGCGATGCCAATGACATAAATCTTTATACTCCATACTATCGAGTTGGGTTCCATTATCCATAACGTTCGCTTATGGAACTCCAAAATGACAGATGATATTTCGAAGAACAAAGTTGATTGCTTTCTTCGTAGTAATCATGACCAAAGGCCCCGCCTCAGATTATTTAGTAATGTAACCAACCACCACGATGGCATACTTTACACCACCTTTAGATATCGACAATACTGATAATACCAATGCTCTAAACTGCAAAAGGTCAAGGACTGACCATTTGAGTAATTTCCATCGGCAGGGCCCTTGGTATTTTAGCAAATCTCCGGCACTTGTCACATCTTCGGGTATAGTTAGCCGTATCTTGATTAACAGTTGGCCAGAAGTATCCATATCGAAGAATCTTGTTTGCTAAATTTTAACCCCAAATGTGGTTTCCATAATCCCCTTCGTGGACTTTTCTTAAGGCTTGTTTGGCCTCGTCGTGAGTGACACAGCGAAGCATGGGGACAAAGAAACCCTTCATGTATAGTAATCCTTCTTGCATGATATACCTCAAAGCTTGGCGAAGGATTTTTTATCGTTCATTCCTTCTCTCCGGAAGAATCCTTCTTTGCAAAAAATCCCTAATCGGAGTCATCAATGATTCCTTTTCAGTCTCAGTCTCTAAGATCCAATTGACATCCATCTGGTCGATGCTCGGAGCTGAAAGTACTTCCATTGGAGCCAGGCTCATGAGCCGTGCATCTCCAAAACTAGCCAACCTAGCAATCGATTCGACTTTCTCATTTTTCTTTTTTGAAATATGAGTGATCTTGTAATACTTAAAGTCATCAAGCAACTCAAGAACTCGATTTAGATAGGGAGCTAGCCTGCACCTTTCGCCTGATACTTTTTCCAAACTTGGCATATCACTAGCTGGGAGTCACGGTAAATGTGTAAAGTCTTTATTCCCAGTTCCTTGGCGATCTTGAGTCCTATAATCAAGGCCTCTTATCCAGTTTCATTGTTTGTTGATGGAAAATCGAGTTTCAAGGTGTAGCAGATCGGGTGTTCTTTGGGAATGACTAGCATGACTTTAACACCAAAACACCAATCATTGGATGCACCGTCCATATAGATCTTGCATCCAACTTTCTTTCCTCCACTGATCTTTAGAGAATCCTCTCATGTAGTGAATTCAGCTATGAAATCTGCCAAATCTTGATCCTGAATTACACTTCGAGGGCGATAAGTGATGTCCTATTAACTAAATTGGATGTTCCATTTTAGCAGCCTTTTTCCAACGGTAAATTTTCTATCAAATTAGAGAACTACCAATAAATTTCAAATTAAATTTTACCGCAAGTGCACAGCGTACATTTGTAATACGTGGCAAATACGGGTCGATTCGTAGAGAGTTATTAGAGTTTTAAAAATCTTCAATCAAATTAGACCAAATGGAGGAGAAATTGTTGACTAGAACTAAAATGAAGCTAAAACTAGAATTAAATTTTGATTTAAAAACTATTGAATTAGAGAACAATTTAGAGGCAAATCTGCTCTCATATTTTTGTAAATAAAAAACAAACAATTTATGATCTCTAGCTTTGATTTAAGTGAAATATTATTGTATTTATCATAAGTATGGTTTGTTTATGTTATTAATTAACATAACTCAAACCATCAAACTATAACACAACAAATAACCCACTTATAATTCTCATGAAAATGAAGCCAAAGCAAAAGCTATTTTAAGTATGATCTATTTACTATTGTAACTAGTAATATAGATCATCAAATTTCATTTTTACTTTAATTTCACAATCAAAAATGGATTGGCATATGATGATGCAACTTGTGTTTATATTGAATAAGAATAGCTCATTTGCGTAAGCAATATAAGCTATCAAACCCACTTGTATAAACTTGCATCAAAATCCACTTCATGAAGTATTGAGATCATAAATCATAAAATGTTGAAATTACATAATATTTGAGAGCTTCATTACCCCTAAATTGAAGGGGTTTAGCTACTCATTTGTGGCATTGAAGCAACACAAGTAAATTTCAACATTAAAAAGGTACAGAAATGAAACAAAGCAAAGGTAGAGAGAGAGAGATTAACTACTAATTACTTGCATATAAACAAAGCTACACTACTTGCATGAATTTAAATCCAAGCTATAAACAAAGAAAAGGAAAGAGCATAAAAGCATGAGAAGTATGTAAAATCATGTAAATAAGAGAGGAGAAAGAGGCAAAGAAGCCATTTTTATTTCATTGAACATTGAGTTTACACTTTGATCTCTTAATTTCCTAAGTAAAATGAAAAAGTAGAAGATATGTTCATGTACATAAGAGGTTTACTTATACATGCATAAAATCCTAATTCCATTTTTAGGGAGCTTCCCAAATTTCCCTTGAGGTAGTGTGGCCACCAAGTAATCACTAGCATAAGTTAACTCTCCACTTAAATGTACATGAAGCTTTTAGCATTTGCTTAGCTCCTAATTGGAAATCAAGGTAAGTGGGTGGAGTCCTCCATGATCTTGAACTTGAATTATTTCCTCTTCATTCCTTTGTAGTTCCTTGTGCATGCATATATCATCATGAATCCCTCTTCTATATGCATCAAAATATCCTATAAAAATCATAAAAATTGTCCAAGTAAAAATTCTTACATTGACACATGCACAAAATGACCGTTTTACCTCTGAATGAAGATGAAAATATGATGGTTTGAAAAAATTGAATTTTGGTTTTAAACATGTTAAATGCTCAAATGTGATGTTTATTTAAATAAAAAGAGATAAAATATGGATGTAAATATATGCACATTTACATGCACATTATATACTCCTACACTTATCTTTTTATTCATCCTCGAATAAAGAAAACTAAGATAAATCCATTTTCGTAGGGTGCATGATTGCATTGAGCGTATGCAATAAGCCATTAAACCTCTCGATGGCCCCAGTAAGACGAGTGTTGTCTCGTGAGGGTTTTAAGCGGATACTATCCACAAAATCCAATGCAAAGTGAAGATATTTACAAAATGCAAGATTTTTTTACAAAGATATGAATGCGAGTTTTTGGAAATATTTACATATGAAAGGTTTACTTATAAATATACACAAATAAGTTAAATACAAGTTTTGGTTATTGTCTTGAAAATTTAAGTCATTTACTCGTCAAAATTTCCAATAAAAATCAGGTTGTCATAACAGATAGACCATAGTTTGGTTAGTTATTTCAGTTGATAACACAATGTAATTATGAAATGGATCCTTCGTTGATTATCAAAGTTTATTAAAGTAGTATTTTCATTTCTTTTTAATAACAAATTAAATCAAACAAGTTAAAATAATGCTAGGATTTCAATTCCTTGCTCTCTCATTATTTGCAAGAAAAATTACACATCTACTCAGATAAATTGAGGCCAGATATACCACTCATGCCCTGCCTTTCGGCTTATGTGAGGGGAGTATATAGCATGGCGAGTGCACACACTTTCGTGCATGCACCTATCGACCGTAGGTGGTTTTCATTAAGTGTGTTGTTTTACATGTGTTGCATACATGCATAACCGTGAGGACTTTTAAATGAGTATGAAAGCACACAATCAAAGATTTCAAGTAATTCACCCTTACATAACCGTGAGGACTTTTAAATGAGAGTGAATACGTTGGATGTTATTATATATATATATATATATATATATATATATTAAAAGGGAGAGGGTTTTACAAAATCATCTTAGCACCATTTAACCTAGAAGACAAAAATGTTATATCCCTTACTTTAAATTTACCACTTTTTAAACAAAGATTTTCAATTAGACCATACTTCATAATTGACATAGATGAACCTTCCTATATACTAGTTAAACCATTGTTATTTGTAATCAAACTTCATTTTTTTTAAGGCAAATAAATTTTCAAAAATTTCAATTTATTAACCAAAACTTATACTTATCCCATAGTGTTTCTTCAAAAATAAATATAAATGGTAAAAACAAAATATTTTTGAGATTTAGGAGTTTTGAGAATTTTTTTGAAGAAAATGAAAATTCAAAAATGTCATGAAAAACTAAAAAAAATGAAAATTGTGACTCCCCTACACTTAATTTTGACTGTGTCCCCACAGTCGATGCATGATATAATGAGTGTAACGTGAAAAAATATGTACATATTTACAAAAGAGGACATTCTTACTAGACGTAACTTGGCTCATGAAGAATCATGAGCTCCTCCTCTTGGTTGTTTGGCAATTCTAAGAAAAGTTTCAAACGATGACCGTTGACTTTGAAAATTGATCTATCCCTGGGGTTTTCTATTTCTACGACACCACGTGGAAAAACAGTTCGTACCATAAATGGTTCGGTCCATCTTGATTTAAGTTTCCCCAAAAATAAATGAAGTCTCGAGTCATATAAAAGAATTTTTTGGTTAGGCGAAAACGTTTTCCTTAGGGTTGACTTATCATGAAAAAATTTGGTTCTTTCTTTGTAAATTTTCTCATTTTCATATGCATCGTTCCTAAGTTCTTCTAGTTCGTTGAGTTGTAGTTTTAGGGATGGATGTGGATTGGTAGTTCTACTTAAAAAAATACACAAATTAAAAAAAACCACTTTAATTTTCATTCTGTTTTGAGTTTACAGTTGCTATTTGATTTACATTATAATGTCCACTGCTCACATTACTCTCTGTTCAATTTCACTTCAACATTACATTTTGTCTGTTGTCATCTAACACAAAGACTTCACTGTTACATTACATCTACCATTCCCCTTCATCCCAACAGCTTCCAATTCCATCTATGCACCACCCTATGCACACATCCTCCATAAAATATCCCTGCCTGTACAGTGATACATTCACATCACCACCATTAACCACATCTTCTTTTCATACAAACCACCTGAACATTCACCGACTTACCATCAAACAACCTTCCCTAATCCCCAAACTAATTCATACAGCATCAAAACATATACGGCTACCCAGACTACTTCACAAACATCAAATACCCATGCATCCTTGCCTCTGCACCATCAACATACAACTTTAGTTCACAAACCCATCCTCTACCACTGGCCATAATCCACTGTAGTTGCGCATCACCAAAGAGCATCAGCCTCTTCAGCAACCATCTTCCCAAAACTACTAGCACATTTCTGCCGTCAGGACCACCCACCACTTCAACTCCATTGACCACTACTGTTAACTGGCATGTCAACTACCTGCACACCCCATACAACTTCAGAAGCAACAACATACAAAACTGACATTCATATTCACTGTTACATCAACCAGCATATCCCATAATTCATCATCTGGCAACAACCATCCCACAACTCCTTACTGATTAGCCTCCTTCCGCAACCACTAACTAGCCTCCATTGTACTACTCATACAACATCAAATCACCACTGCATCGCAGTGTGTCACCAACCACTACTTCGACTTCCTCCTCCGCTTGCGTAATGCCCTCTGCAAACTACCTCGCTTAATCCCTTCTACTTGCCTTCAACCTAACATAACCACCACTATCTACTACCATATCCAGTGACCACCCATTGACAAGCCACCCTGCCATCACCCCTGTTTCAACCCAACTGCCTCAGAAAAAAGAAAAAAATATATTTCAAATCTCTGTTACCCAAAATCGCGACCTTCACTGCAGTCAACACCTCCACTCCTACTGTTCTGCCACGAATCGATAATCCACACCGACACTGCTAATTGCCTACACTTCAATTTCAACTTCAAGAATTGCATTTGCAAACCAACATTGCAAGCCACACGACACTCAAAATTGTCCATTGCCGCAACCTTAATACTGACAACCCACACCAGAGCACTACAATAGAGCAGCCACCAATCCACATCCATCACCGGCAACGGCCAAAAACTTGTTCAACGGTAAATTTTCTATCAAATTAGAAAACTACCAATAAATTTTAAATTAAATTTTACCGCAAGCGCACGACGTACACTTGTAGTACGTGGCGAATACGGGTCGATCCGTAGGGAGTTGTTAGAGTTTTAAAAATCTATTCAATCAAATTAGACCAAATGGAGGAGAAATTTTTGACTAGAACTAAAATGAAGCTATAACTAGAATTAAAATTTGATTTAAAAACTATTGAACTGGAGAACAATTTAGAGGCAAATCTGCTCTCATATTTTTGTAAATCAACAAAAAAACAATTTATGATCTCTAGCTTTGATTTAAGTGAAATATTATTGTATTTATCATAAGTATGGTTTATTTATGTTATTAATTAACATAACTCAAACCATCAAACTATAATACAACAAATAACCACTTATAATTCTCATGAAAATGAAGCCAAAGCAAAAGCTATTTTATGATCTATTTACTATTGTAACTAGTAATATAAATAGTCAAATTTCATTTTTACTTTAATTTCACGATCAAAAATGGATTAGCAAATGATGAAGCAACTTGTGTTTATGTTGAATAAGAATAGCTCATTTGCATTAGCAATATAAGCTTTCAAACCCACTTGTATAAATTTGCATCAAAATCCACTTCATGAAGCATAAACCAAATGAGATCATAAATCATAAAATGTTGAAATTACATAATATTTGAGAGCTTCATTGCCCCTAAATTGAAGCGGTTTAGCTACTCATTTGTGACATTGAAGCAACAAAAGTAAATTTTAACATTAAAAGGGCAAAGAAATGAAACAAAGCAAAGGTAGAGAGAGATTAACTACTAATTACTTGCATGAAAACAAAGCTACACTACTTGCATGAATGTAAATCTAAGCTATAAACAAAGAAAAGAAAAGAGAAAGCATGAGAAGTAAGTAAAAGCATGTAAATAAGAAAAGAGAAAGAGGCTAAGAAGCCATTTTTATTTCATTGAACATTGAGCTTACTCTTTGATCTCTTGATTTCCTAAGTAAAATGAAAGAGTAGAAGATATGTTCATGTACATAAGAGGGTTATTTATACATGCATAAAACCCTAATTTCATTTTTAGGGAGCTTCCCAAATTGCCCTTGAGATAGTGTGGCCACTAAGTAATCATTAGCATAAGTTAACTCTCCACTTAAATGTACATGAAGCTTTACTGACCTTTTAGCATGTGCTTAGTGTTGAAACCTTCGTGGTATTTTGACTATGACAACTATATAATTATTCATATACTAACTTGTTCATTTTGCAGGAGTTGATCTATGACAACTATATGTAATTTTATATCCTTATCTAGAAGATAAAATATGTTAAAATCTCTCCTGTATGATATATACTACATTATCATTTCATATATATGGTTTAAAAGAAAAATCTCATTTTTATGTTACATTCAGACGTCTGAATGCTTCAATCCAGACGTCTGATTTTGGAAATTTGAATGTTGTAAATATAATATTCAGACGTCTGAAGGGTATAAGTCAGACATCTGAATATGACAACTTTTTAACTATTTTCTTTCTGATTTGATTTCTTTGCATTTTAGAAGTCTGAATTTTTAATTTCAGAAGTCTGAATATTTACAACGGCTATTTTTTGAAAAGGCATTTCCATTCATGAAGACTTGCAATCTTTAATCCAACAGATAATCATAACTCTTGATGATAACTCTTCATGAACAATTGCAACTATTTATTATCTATATAAACACATTAGAATCAAGTTTTAAAACACCAATTCTATTGATTATTATTCTATTCTTGAAATTCTTGATTCTAATATATTTGTGCTTTCAACATCATTCAAATTCAGTTTCCTACTTTCTTAATCTTCATGCATTCACACATATATCATAAAGGAGAAAGATTATAGGAAGTTTGTATTATCAAGAGATAAATTCGTGTTATTAAGAACACATTGTGTCACGTACATTATGTATAAGTTGAAGTCCTCTTCGGATGTTGAGGCGAAATCCTGTTCTGCTGCTCAGGTCCCTTGTTCGGCTGTTCAAGGGTTGTATAAACCTATTCCTCTGGGTTAAGTGAGGATTGTTGTTAGTAAAATTCCTGAAAGGAGTCTGGGACTGGACGTAGAACGGGAAGTTCAAACCAGTATAAACATTTCTGGTGTACTTGTTTTATTTTTACTTATTTTACAATGCTATAGTTTATTTCTGCACTAGTTTAATATTATTCCATATAGCACGATCTGCACAGTCTTTTCATTTGGTATCAGAGCCTGGTATTCTGGAGATCGTAAAAACATTCTAGAATAAATGGCTACAAAGAGATCTAGTCAAGGCAATAAGAAGAGGAAGAGCAATAAAGAAGAATCAAAGGAGCAAACAAACAAATGCTTCATGGCAAAAGATAATGAGATTAGTGATCTAATTTTTGATGATATGATAGAAATAAATTCAGAACATCTAGACACTTTTAAAAAAATCAATAGAAAATATAAGGAAGCTCTAGAAAATCAGAAGAAAGTAGAATTCGAAAGAGATATGCTTAAAGATGAAGAAAATATTAGAAGACGAACTTGAGAAAATTCAAGACTCACTCTTTGGCAATTCGCAACTCGCTCTACTAAGTCAAGAAATAGAAGCTCAAAAAGAAAAGAATAATGCTCTAGCTTATGAGGATTATGAGTTAAAAAAATTAAAATTGTTGAGTTAGAAAACACTAGTCTCGAAACTAAACTTGATGACTTTACTAAAAATATTTCCAATTTTAATAAAGGGTGAAAATTTATCCAGGATTATTGAAAATTATCAACCTGCTTCAAATAAGAAGGGATTAGGTTATGTTAAGAATCCAAAAGCTCACATTGACAAAAGCGGTTCAGGCTATAAACAAGCTAAAAGCGAAAATAGTACTAGATATGCATTCTTGTATACTAATTTTAGTGCTAGTACTAGTAACCAAGATAGTTTTAAAACCAGTTATAGTCATAATAGTACTTTGTTTAGAAATGATAGAAATTATTCTTCAAGTACTAAGCTAATGACTAATAGTATTAAGATATGGATTCCAGCTAATATGATTGATCATGATAAACAACTTTATATTAGCAACTATTGTAAGAATGTGATTTGTAATGAAAATTATATTTATAAAGGTTCAACCACACCCAAATGCGTATGGTTTCCTAAGACCTAACCCCCCGGCCCCTAATATAGTAAGTGGGTACCAAAAATAATAATTATTTATTGTAGGTACTCGGAGAAACAAAAGAAAAAGACAGATTTTGGAATTTTAAAGAATGTTCCATACGTTTAATAGAATTACATGCTTACAATGAAATATGGACTTCAACAAATATGGGAAAATATATTTTATTTTTCCTTCATAATCAATAATGAGTTTATCACGTTATTTATAAGATATTTTATTTAATTTATTATATTCCCTCATTCTTTTTTATAATGACAAAGGGAGAGAAATTCATTTGCATATTAATTGAGGGAGATATTATACTTATGGGGAGATGTTATACTTAGGGGGAGCTTTAAACATATTGATATATTTTTTTATGAATATTTTTTAATATTGTATAGTTGTCATCATCAAAATGAGGGAGAATATTAGAACCTCAATTGTTGGATTTTAATGACAACAACTATACAATTATGCCAAAGAATCTCTAAGCTAATTTGCAGGTACATGAGCATCAAAAAGAGATAAAAATATACATTCAAAATGAAGATTCACAGTACAAAACGGATGAAAGAATGTATATGGAGATACAAGAAGAGATACACACGATAGAGACAAGACGAAGGTGACAAACAAAGTATTATTAGTCATATAGTGTCATGTCTAGAGTTTACAAATGTTAAAATCTTCTCCAAATGGTATACACACATACATTCATATTTCAAATGAAAAATGAAGTTTTCAAAAAATTGCATGGAGCCGGGTCACTAGCTTAGAAGGCAAGTACTCTAACCATTTGAGCTATGGTATTTTTTAGTTACATTCAAACATCTGAGTGTACCAAATCAGACGTCTGAATCTGGAAAAATGAATATTGTTTTTAAAATATTCAGACGTCTGAACTGTTCATTTCAGACGTTTGAAAATGGTCATTTTTAGCCTATTTCCTTTCTGGTTTGAGCTCGTGCAATTTCAGAAGTCTGAATTATTAAATTCAGAAGTCTGAATTATTCAATTCAGAAGTTTGAATATTGTTTAGTGCAATTTCAGAAGTCTGAATTATTTAATTCAAAAGTCTGAAAATAGTTATTTTTAGCCTATTTCCTTTCTGGTTTGAGCTCGTGCAAATTCAGAAGTCTGAATTATTCAATTTAGAAGTCTTAATATCTACAAAGGCTATATTTTCAAACAGCCATTCGTGAAGAGATGCGTCCTTCATTTCAATAGATATGACCGTATCTCTTCATGATAACTCTTCACAAAAAATGCACCTATTTTAATCTATATAAACACATTAGAATCATGTTTCCAAAAATATCAATTCAATCTATTCTTACTCTACTCTCATATTCTTGATTCTAACACTAGTGCATTAAAGTTCATACAAAATCATTCATTTACTTCCATATTCTTCACACACACACACACACACATATATGTATATATCAAAAGGAGAAGATTATAGGAAGGTTGTACTATCAAGAGACAAATCCGTGTTATCAAGAACACATTGTGTCAAATAATCTCTGTATAAGTTAAAGTCTTGTTCTGTTGTCCAGGCGAGTGAAGTCCTCTTCGGCTGTTGAGGCATCGAAATCCTGTTCTGTTGTTCAGGTGTTGTAAACCTATTCCTTCAGGTTAAGTGAGGGTTGTTGTAGTTGAAATTCCAGAAGGAGTCTGGGATTGGACGTAGAACGGGAAGTTCGAACCAGTATAAAAATTCCTGTTGTGCTTGTTTTATTTTTTTACTTATTTACATTGCTATAGTATTTTGGTTTATTTCCGCACTAGTAAAGTATGATTCCATATAGCATGATCCGCATTGTCTTTTCATTTGGTATCAGAGCACAGTCATTTACAATTATTATCAGAGCATAGCGCTTCTCCAAATGTTAAAATCTCGACGGTTTCTTTTCTTCGGTTCACCATCAACCAAAGAAAAAATATCCGAGATTCACCATTACGAGAAAGAACAGATGGATTTGCAACAAGAGATGTATTATGAACAGAAAGTTAACGCCAAATGACTTAGTTGTATTGAACAAGTGGCATTAAAATTCTGCGATTCATCTCCAAAGAAAGATGTAGTTCAAACCTCAACTTCAAATCCATGGGAGCCGAGTCCACAGCGTCCTCCGGTTTCTCCAAATTCTTGGGAACGTAACCATATTGGTCTCCATTACGACCATACATAGAGATAAATAAGATAGAACCAGAAGAACACAAGATTCCGAGTGATTCGGATAAATGATTTCTTTCATCTATATCTGTTGTTGTTGAATGATCATATTTATATTTTGTAAATCATTCAAAAATTACTACAATTCCTTTTTTTAAATATATTTAACAATGTCTGAAATACATATTTCAGACGTCTGAAATAGTTGTTTCAGACGTCTGAATATTGTTGAAGAAGTTTTCTTCACTCAGATTCAGACATCTGAACACTCTATTCCAGACGTCTGAAAGTACCTCAAATTGAACTGTTTTTCTTCTATTTTTAAAATTTACAATTTCAGACGTCTGATATTTAAATTTCAGATGTCTGAATCTAACTGCTGATTTAAAATTCAAGGTGTTTTTCAAATTTATCCATCCAGCAACCACATTAATTACTGTCATCTACTCTTCAAACCCTACTTCATCCGAACCAGCATCTTTCTATTCTCCAAAACTCCATTTTTAAGCACTTTATCTTCAAAAAAATTAAAAAAAATCTCCAATGCCTCCACGAACAAAGCATACAAGGGCTCCAAGCTCTTCATCTACACCAAATATAGATCAATGGCTATGGAATGATGAAGCAAAGAAAAGATTTTCTCAAATGGATAGATCTGGTTTCTTCCCGAGAGCTTTTGTTAAATTTGACGAATTTGAACCCTACAGAATTCAACAAATTGCTCGCCAAGTGGGTTAGAATCTCTCTTATCCTTTTCTGTAAATAATGTTCAAATAAATCATCTTTTAGACAAATTATTCTATGCTAATATGAATTTAGACCATCATCATCCCCATAATAGAGAGGACTGCATTTGGACTTGGGTATGTGGTGATAAAATATATCTTCCCTTAGTTCGTCTTGGAGATATTTTGCAACGTCCTTCATCCGGAACAGATTTGGATGAAATTGAAGTTTCACTCTCTTTGGATCATAGAGATGAAGTCTCCCATAGATTTCTTTCCGATGATATCACTAGGCTTACCTCTGTCCAACTCCGGCCACAAGCCCGTATTCTTTATCGAGCTTTAATTCGTTCCGTCTTACTGAGAACCGGAAGTTATGAAGTTATCAACAAACGCAACTTCCAAGCTCTATATGCGGTATATTCGGAACAATCTATAAATTGGGGTCGTGTTATTCTTGAGGAGTTTATAGATGTTAATCGTCGTTGTCGTTATAAAACTTTTCATTATGGTGCATATATATATATATATATATATATATATATATATATATATTGAAAATTCTTAGAAATTATGGAGTAACTTTTCCGGAATCCGAATTTTCACCTATAAAGGATCTAGGATCTAAAACCTTAGGGCCGATGAACTTGCCTAAGCGTCCACAAAACCTTAACTTTATTTCTTTCCAAGAATGGATCACAAACCGGGATCAAAATATACCTCAACCTCATCAACCTCATCACCACATTGCTCCATAAGCTCCCGAGCATGATGATGATAGCGTAGAAGTGCTTTCTCTTGAATCAACACCTAAACAAGCCTTTGTTACAATTTCTCTAAATATAGCTAAGCTCAATACCAAGATTGATAGATTAGAAAAGCAAACCAATAAGAAGTTTAATTCTATTCGTGGTTTCCTAAACAAAATTTGGGAACGTATTGGTTGCTCATCTTCCACTTCTGTCGAGGTCTTTAATCCCGCACCCTTTCAATGGTCGTCTAGCTCTGGTACTAACAATGAGGAAGATAATGATGACGGTGATGAAGAAGGTGATGATTGTCCCAGTTCATCTTTCTAAAATGGTGGTGGTATGGAACTTTCACTTTAATATTTCATAACAAATCTTTTTGCACTGTTTGTATTTTAAAAATTACTAACGTTTCTTTTGGTATGTAACTAAAACATATGCTACTACTGTTTGGCTCTTTGTATCTTATGATGATTCTGATGCTTCTTTGTTCTCCTATTCTTGTCTATATTTTGTTACCTCTATGAATGCATAATATTTTAACTTTCCTTTTTGTCGATGTCAAAGGGGGAGATATATTTATATTGACAGGGGGAGTTTATATTAAGGGGGAGTATTTTTTTTCTTGCTTCTATATGATCTTACTATAATTTTATATAATTGTCATCGTCAAAAAGAGGGAGAACGTTGAAACCTTCATGATATTTTGACTATGAAAACTATATAATTATTCATATACTAACTTGTTTATTTTGCAGGAGTTGATCTATGACAACTATATATAATTTTATATCTTTATCTAGAAGTTAAAATATGTTAAAATCTCTCCTATATGATATATACTATATTATCATTTCATACATATAGTTTAAAAGAAAAACTCATTTTTATGTTACATTCAGACGTCTGAATGCTTCAATCTAGACGTCTGATTCTGGAAATTTGAATGTTGTAAATACAATATTCAGACGTCTGAAGGGTATAAATCAGACGTCTGAATATGACAACTTTTTTCCTATTTTCTTTCTGGTTTGATTTCGTTGCATTTCAGAAGTCAGAAATTTTAATTTCAAAAGTCTGAATATTTACAACGGCTACTTTTCTGAAAAGGCATTTCCATTCACGAAGAGTTGCAATCTTCAATCCAACGGATAATCATAACTCTTGATGATAACTCTTCATGAACAATTGCAACTATTTATTATCTATATAAACACATTAGAATCAAGTTTTTAAAACACCAATTCTATTGATTATTATTCTATTCTTGAAATTCTTGATTCTAATATATTTGTCTTTCAACATCATTCAAATTCAGTTTCCTACTTTCTTAATCTTCACGAATTCACACATATATCATAAAGGAGAAAGATTATAGGAAGTTTGTATTATCAAGAGACAAATTCGTGTTATTAAGAACACATTGTGTCACATACATTCTATATAAGTTGAAGTCCTCTTCGGCTGTTGAGGCGAAATCCTGTTCTGCTGCTCAGGTCCCTTGTTCGGCTGTTCAAGGGTTGTATAAACATATTCCTTCGGGCTAAGTGAGGATTGTTGTTAGTAAAATTCCTGAAAGGAGACTGGGACTAGACGTAGAACGGGAAGTTCGAACCAGTATAAAAATTTCTGGTGTACTTGTTTTACTTTTACTTATTTTACATTGCTATAGTTTATTTCTGCACTAGTTTAATATTATTCCATATAGCACAATCCGCACTGTCTTTTCACTTAGCTCCTAATTGGAAATCAAGGTAAGTGGGTGGAGTCCTCCATGATCTTGAACTTGAATTATTTCCTCTTCATTCCTTTGTATTTCCTTGTGCATGCATATATCATCATGAATCCATTTTCCATATGCATCAAAATATCCTATAAAAATCATAAAATTATCCAAGTAAAAATTCTTACATTGACACATGCACAAAATGACCGTTTTGCCCCTGAATGAAGTTGAAAATATGATGGTTTGAAAATAATTGAATTTTTATTTTAAACATGTTAAAATGCTCAAATATGATGTTTATTTAAATAAAAAGAGATAAAATATGGATGTAAACTTATGCACATTTACGTGTACATCAGCCTTTTAGAAATCTCAAGTTGTTGCAAGAGTTGTTCTAAAAAATGGTCGGTAAGGACATTGATCTATTAAGCTTGGAAATAGGGGCTGAGCTTTCTCGAAGCGATCAACCGATAGTATGCAGGTTTTTTCGATTTCAGGTAGTTTCTTTTTGCTCATATCAACCGCTTGCTAAGGTAGTGGACCGATCGGTGGATGCGAGATTTCTTACGTATAAGTGTCGCACTCAGAGCATGAATCGACACTGGAAAGTATATAAACAAGTCCTTATCATCCACCAGCTTCGAAAAGATTGGAGGTCATTCCAAGTGATTCACTAAAGCTTGGAACGTGTCTTTGCAATCCTAGTTCCATTTAAAGTTTCTCTTTCCCTTCTTGATCATCTCGAAGAAAGGGATGCATTTTTCAGTGGCCATAGAAATGAATCAACTTAAGGCGACGACTTTCCCATTCAGGCTTTGGACCTCCTTGATTGTCTTTGGGACTTCAATCTATCTTAAAGCGTCGATCTTCTCTGGATTGGCTTCAATTTCATGAGAGTTCACAATAAATCCCAAGAACTTCCCTGATGCAACACCGAAAGAGCATTTCAAGGGATTGAACTTCATCCCGTATTTTCGGAGGACAACAAACATTTCTACCATATCATCAACGTGGTTTCTCAAATGCTATGACTTCACGAGCATATTGTCACGTAAACTTCCATCGATCTTCCAACCCGGTCTTTAAACATTTGGGATACAAGTTTCTGGTAAGTCGCTCCTACTTTCTTTAATTCGAAGGCCATACCAGATAGCAGTAGAGTACGAGGTCGGTGATGAAGCTGGTGTGTTCCTGATCCGTGATATGCATCGACATTTGATTGAATCTAGAGTATGCATCCATGAACGAAAGTAAATCATATCCACCAATTGAGTCCACCAACAGATCTATTCTAGGAAGCAAGAAGTTGTCTTTTAGGCACGCTTTATTCAAGTCTGGATAATCAATGCATGTCCTCCATTTTACTTTTACTTTCTTCGCCAAAACAGGATTAGATACCAAATATGGGTAGAAAGCATCTCAGATAAATCCATTATCCTTCAGCTTATCTAGCTTCCTCCTTGAGTGTAGCGGATCTCTCTGGACCTAGGCTACGACATTTCTGCTTTATTGGAACATATTTGGGATTGATGTTTAAGGCATGGCTCGCTTTCCTGGACGAAAACCCATATATATCCAAGTGTGTCTAGGAAAACACATCTAGGTTTACCTAAAGAAAATCAACCAACTCCCTCATCACACTAGTACCTAGTCGAGATACAACCTTCAGGACTTTACTCCAGTCATCCCTGCTGACTAGAACAATACTTGTCAACTCGATAGGAGCTGCTCATCCACCTTTCGGCTATTTTCATTGGTCCATGTCATCGTAGAGCCGACTAGTTTGCTTGAGACAGGGATCAGGTGGTAGTTGCTCTACATCCAAAGCCTTTATGTAGAGGACCCATTCTGCACTCTTTTCTTTCTCCTTGCGCCTTGCTTCCTTTAGTTCAGCAACATAGCACTCGTGTTTAGCCACTTGATCTCTATGTACAATCCTCCACCATTGTCTGTAAGGAATTTCATAGTTAAACACTAGGGAGCAATGGCCACTCTAAATTCAGCTAGGGCCCAAGACTGCATTATAAGTAGAATAAATATCCAACACTAAAAAGGCAAAACCTGCACTCGCCTATGGTTGGCCTCTTCAAGTTCCACTAGTAATTCAACAAATCTTATGACTTCAGTAGCCATCCCATTGAACCCCTGCATACTAGATCCATAAGGCTTCAAATCTCTCTCCTTCAACATCAGTTGATCATAAGCTTTTTTGAATAGAATATTGACTGAACTCCCACAGTCAACAAGCACATTTCATATAATAGCAGGACCAGTTGCAACCGAGATCACGAGTGGGTCAATTGTCTGAGCCTCCATTCTGTTAGCATTCTTGTTCCAAAAAACGATATCGTCTTCGAGATTGTTTTGCTGGAGCTCCATCCTCAACTACATAACAACTTTCATTATCTACATGCTTTAAGGCTCCAAAATATCTATCCATTTCCGTAAAGCTCTTATCGGCAGGATGAGGCCCATTAATGATTGTGTTAATCACTAATCATTTTTCTGGTTGCCTTATGCATCAGCACCAGGCTTAGCTTGCCCCCATCGGGAAGATGGCCCAGGGGCGCTATAATTTCTTCGCTTACTATCCTGTCGGGCTTTTGCATATTTTTGCAATTTATTTTTCCTTATTAAATCTTCCATCATGTCACGCAAGTGCCTGCACTCATTAATATTATGACCGTGAGTCTCATGGAATCTATAGAACTTGCCCGACTTCCTCTCCCTCTCAGTTGACTCCTTAAGAACTGTTCCTATATGGTTCGATATTCTGAATAGCCAGATAGATGTTCTCTATCGCATTGTTTAATTCAGTGTAATTTTCATACTTGGGTCCTCTGAAATGACACATGTCATCTGGCTTTCCCTTCTTTGCCCTATCATTGTTTTATTTTCCTCCTTTTTTTTTGATTACTAACTTTCACATCAACATTCCCAGTGCTTCCTGTAGATTGCTTTACAGGAATATTATTTGAGTCGGCTCATTTAAACTTCTAGCATCAATCCTCTATGGATGCTTATGCACATCGTCCCAACGAAAATACTCATTTACTATCATACAAAAAGCTTCCATTTTGGATGGTATCTTTCCTTTTATCCAATCCTCGAAATTTGAGTCGGGATGAACACCCCTATAGAGCGCCATCAATACCATATCTTCCTTTGGACTTGTTAATTTTGTAATTGCCGCACGGAATTGATTTAAATAGTTCCTCAACGACTCTCCTTCAGCTTGGTAAACAGTAGACAATAACATCACATGTTTCGGACGTGAAGTGTGCAAATGGAATCGCTCCCTGAATTCCCCTGACAATTCAGTAACAAATTATATGGACCTTGGCGGAAGCCGAGCGAACCACAATGTAGCCACCGCTTCTATAAAAATTAGGAAACAGCGGCACTTCACAGCATCTAAAGCCCTAGCTGAATCCAAATGCCATTTATATCTTAATAAGTATTTCTTAGGATCATTGCTCCGTCCAACCACATCGTTGGCATGTTGAATCTCCAAGGGTATCTAGAATAAAGGATGTCCTCTATAAATGGGTTCCGACTAGCATAAGTTCCCCAATCATCATTAGTCCTAGATTTGTTTTCATAAACCAACCTTATAACCATATCCTCCAAATAGTCCAAATCAATAGGATCGACTGAACGATGGTGATCAAGTCCTGCCCCAAGTGTTCAACCCAAAGAACGCTCTCAGAAAGGTGCTTGATACTTAGGCTTCCCAAACTTCGAGGGAATCATTCATCCATCATTGCTCCCTGTTTGATTCCTATGAGCAGCATAGTCAGTAATATTGTGATTTTCCAGATTCAGACATTCATCGGCACGTCCAGGGATGATACACACGTCGTCTTATAGAGGATGATGTAACGACCCCACCATTGCACTCATATTATTAAAGAACATTATAAATAATGTTGTCTAATAATACAAAGAATACGGCTTGTTAATGGCGATCGAATGTAAATATATCTTTAAACTAACACTGACATATCATACTTACTATTTCACTTACTATCTGTAATGAAATTTGTCATGTACAGTCTCAATTCAAAGTAATAATCATAATGGTTTCATAGAATTAGAACAATATATCAAAATAAACAAATGTCATAGATCACAAAGGAATAATAAATATCATATACATATGCAACAATAGGACTCTATTAAATATAACACTGAACTCACATAATATACATCTGATACAAATCTATAACTCAAATATACATGTTACAATCAGACACAAAATCCTAAATGAGATAAACTAAAAGTAAAAAATGTTTGTCTCCTTGCTAGCACAACAATCCATAGGTCAACCTATTCTGTAATCGAAAAAGCATCGGCCTAACCCGAGTATTATATAATAAATGGTTTAGACCATCTCTAAATATCCAAAAGGGTGAGAATAAGATATAACACAAGAATATATGACATTTAAGTAAATCGAGATGTCCATGGTATAACAAGTCACATAATTAATTTAACTTAGAATTTATCTCAAGGCACAGGGTTATTTATTAAGGTCACAAACATAGTTTAGTCATTAAACACAGAATTACATAAAAAGCACAATATCTCTAACACATAGAAACCAATTTCATACCGATCACCTTGATCATCCATACCAATCTTAATGATTTTCCATACCATGGCAAATAAAATATGTTATTACTCATACCGATCTAATACCAAGACTTGTCCATACCGTGAAAAAGAATCACTACCGATCTCAAGGATTATGGTAAACACGAATCAAAGATTTTAGATTATTCATTATTATTACATATTTATGATCGAAAAGAAATCCATTAGTATACCTCTTAAGGATTTATCAGCCCCTGGCCGAACCTTAAAAGAAAATATACTCTAAAGTGCTAAATACTATCACTTTTAGTAATAACCAGAACTTAACTAAAAGGTTCGATACCACGTGGTGAAATTCAAGTATTCACTTAAAGCTAGTAAATCTCACCAGTTACGAATACCACTGGAAAATCTAAACTATATTCACCTAAGGATCTATTGGGCCCACCAAACACCAAAAGAGAATGCAACGCTAAAGTGTTAAATATTTCCTAATAGTAATCATAAAAATTTAACCAAGGTATTCCATTTTACCCAGTGTAATTTGAGTATTCACTAGTGGGCTAGTAATTACCACTCAAACACTCTATTCAATAAGCTGTACAATATTCGGTGAAGCATTACTCAAGTGCATTTAAACTAGTAAGTAACACTAAATCGATTATTAGTGCTCCCTATTTTATAGAACTAATGTTCTCAAAACAATTTTCTCTTTTGAATTTATAGTTTCGAAAGCAAATATTATGATTTTCCATAAATTCCTTTATTATTTAACCTTATATAAAAATTCACTATCTGATAAATTCGTCCATGAATCCGAATTGTTCCAAAATTACACTTATTTATACATGGTTGTCTCAAATTTCCATACCAGATACTTAGTTAACAAACCATGTTTTAAAAACCCATAAACACACATAAATCCATTTATCTTATAAAATCATATTTATTATTGATCCAACTCCATTTTTGATATATATATATATATATATATATATATATAAACATTTTACTTAAAATGAATTAGGTTTATATTTCCAAAACCATGTTTCCAAAACCCATAACCATTTATAATACAAATACTACTTGTATAAATATTTATAAAAATCATTTATAAAGGGAACTGGATATTTAGAAACAGGTTTGATATTTGTAAACTTAAACTAAACTCTCTTTTATAAATTATTTATATAAATAAAATAAATAGATATAAGTTTATAAAATTCCTAACCTTTGAATCAAAGTGATTCAAAGTCCATAGCACAAGAGAATACGCTGCTACAAATCACAAGATCATAACAACAAATTAGTCAGTTCAACTCTCTATCATTTCCAAATATATTTTTATAAATTTATTCAACTAGAAAATATGAGTTGAAATTGCCTCCATAACATATCATAATCAATCATCCAAAGCATAACAACAAATAACAACAAACGGAGTGACGAATGGGCGAACTAAGGAAGATTTCCTAGAGCTGGAACTACCCCAGGATACGTCCATCGGTGCGCCGGTGGTGCAACATCGGTTCACTGGTAGGGATGAATTATGGATCTATTCCAACTCAAAAATCCTCTCCGTTCGATCCCTGTTGAAGTCGGTTTGATCCTAAGTCTTGAGTGATTATTGTAGGGTGATTTCTAAGTGCATGCATCCATAAAAACAACTATAATTGTCAACTAGTTAAGATCAAAAGGCTAGGTTTCAACAATTTAAAAGTTGAACAATATGAAATTGAACAATATAAAATTGAGAACAACACAACCATAGATTCATCCAATTCAACCAAACAATGAATATAATTTCACTTAGAGACAGTGGTGTGAGGTAAACTCACATATAAGAACCTGAATTATAGACTAAAAACCCAGATTAGCTTCTCTTGATAATTACCTAGGTTATTTTTAGAAATTGCAACAAAGAGATTACAAACAAAAGATTAAAACTGGGATTACTAACCCTAATTGGTTCACTGGGGGTGTAGGAGATGATTACCTGAAGTTGATTTCTATAATTATTGATCAAAAGCCCCTTGATTTGCACTTAGATTTGGGACTAATTTATGTTATAGGGTTTAGAGAATGAAAGATTTGTTATTCTCAAATTTTTGAGCTGTAAATGAAAATGAGAAGGTAATGAAAGTAAGTTTTATTTTCTTCTCACAATAACTTCTCTTTGGGACAAATGTGTATGAATGAACACAATAAGAGAAAAGGTTACTGATTTCCTTTGTTTTACTAATTGTAAAATACTATTTTACACTAAACAATGATTTATAAATTAAAATTTTGATTCCATAAAATTTTGACATACACTAAAATGTTAAAAATTATCATTTTAATCAATATTGAAGTGCTTTGTATAAATTCAATATAACTTTTGCAAATACAAATTATTATCATCATTTTGATAAAGACAGAATATAGATTTCCCAAAAATTTCATTTGAACAATAGTCTCGATGTGAACAATTTTACCCTAATTGCAAAAATTAAATATTTGATTTAATTATATTCAAATTTAAATCGAAATCCTCTTTAAGGAATGAAACTCATTTCTTAAATAAATCAAATCAACTATTCTCAAAAACTATATTTAATTTCACAATTAAATTTTCACAAACGATAAATTAGAATTAATTATCCAGAATTAAACTTAATTAATTAGGTAATTAATAATAGGGTTGTTACAAACTTCCCCTTACGAAAATTGCATCCCCATAATTTCCTTAATGAAAGAAATCTATAATTAAATTTCCAAATTTCACAAACTCTCACAAGAAATTTTAATTATAACACTTTATTAATCCAAGATTAAAATAAAAGACACCCTTTAAATTCAATTCTTTCTCAATTTCATCCTTAAATTCCCAATTTTAATTATTACTTCCAAATAACTCTTTCCAAAATTACATCTTTCTAAAGAATATAATCTATCTAAATCATCAAATATAAGGTTCTAATTCCTTTTCCCATCAATTTCTTAATTAAAACTCCAAAATTTTAGCATCCATCTAAATCATAAAACGATATACACAATGAATGAAAAATTATCACATATTAGTATTCTAAACACGTATCTTAAATAAACATTCACAATTTACAAATATCAAATAATAAAATGACGTTGCCTTGCCATCTATTTATAGCAGATCGCTTCATCAAATGGCTGTGATGTTGATAGTGAAGTCAATATGGCCTCGCCACTGACCTCTGTTATTGCTGTTCGTTGGCTGCACATGTAATCTAAAAAAAACATATATAATGCAATTTTATAGTTTCCATTATCATTTTATAACCATAAAACTTTAAACACATATATACTAGTAGATACATTTCCCTTTAAATTTATTTCCCAAAATACTTTTCCCAAAATTTTCAACTTTCACAAATAATAATATCAAGTTTCAAATCATTTACCTAATGTTATTATTAAAATTCCAGTTAGTATTTACTTTTAAACTTATCACGTTTGTGTATGATTTTGTACAAAATATCCTTTTATTTCCAAATTTAATTTTCATAATTTTTTATTTTCAACTTCTCATTAAATAAGATTCGTATATACTTCCATTCAAACCAAAGAACTTGGAATTTATGTTCACAAATGGAAGTACATTTCAAATTATTCTCTTTTCAAAAAAATTCCGATTAACTTCCGTTTAACTTTAATATATACCAATTCCAAAATTTAAACTATTATCCTTGATCTTATCTCATTATATAAAATAGTATTAAGCCATGAAATTTTAGTGATTCATTTCACCACTTGGCTGCAAAGTTGATTACCTAGAATATTAAAGTTGTCTCCCTATGCTCTCAACTTCTCACAAATTATTCGATGGCTAATATATTATTTTAAACTATTTTAACTCAAATGTTTTCCAAATTTCAAATTAATTATTTCTCACATCAAAATGTCTCGTTCGATGTTTAGCAACACCTATTGATAACATGGCGTCACAAGTATTGAGCAAAATCCTTAAACATTTTTAGATAAGTCACTTCAATAAATAATCACAAGTTTTCCTAAGTTATATTTATTTTGTTAGCACTAGCATCCATGCATCCAAACTAAATAAATACAACAAAGCAATCAATTCCTAACAACCAATCAACAAAAACTAAATAGTTGCTTTCAATGGAACAATCATATTTCTAAAATTCCGCTATGCAACTCTAATTATTCGTAGATCATTTAAATTTTTAAATCCAATTACTCAAATTTTGAAAATTAATTCACTCCAACTTATCTCTTTTAAAGTTAACCACCTAATAGTCCAAAAGTAAAATTTCAAACTTTAAAGGATTTTAACACATTAGTAATAAAAATACATCCTAATTGATTGTCCCAATAATCAATTAATATTCCTATCCCTAACTAATCTACCACACATCCTAGGAACAATACTCTAAGTATCATTAGATTTGCAGTATTATATGCTATAATGTTCTATCTCAACTCTAATACCAACTGTAGTGGCCCCACCATTGTACCCACAATATTAAAGTACATTATAAATAATGTCCTCTAATAATATAGGAATACGGCTTGTCAAAGGCCATCGAATATGAGTATATCTTCAAACTAACATTAACATGTTATACTTTCTGTTTTACTTAATCTCTAGAATAAAATCATGCACAGTCTCAATTTAAAGTAATAATCGCAGCAGTTTCTTAGAATCAGAATAGTATATCATATAAACAACAATCAAAGATCATAGTGGGATAATATACCTATACAAAACTGGGAGTCTATCAAATATAACACTTGACTCACATAAATACATTCGGTACAAATCTCTAACTCGAATACACATTTTATAATCAAACACAAAATCCTAAATGATATAATATATGTAAAAAATGTTTATCTCCTTACTAGCAAAACCATCCAAAAGTCAACCCGTCTTGGAACCTAAAAAGTCTCTCCTGAGCCAAATATTATAACATAAATCGGTCAGACTATCTCTAAATATCCAAAAGAGCGAGAACAAGATATAACACAAGAATATATGACATATAAGTAAATCCATGTTTCTATGATTCAACAAATCATGGAATTAATTTAACTCAAAATTTATCTCAAGGCACAGGGTTATATATTAAGGTCATAAACACATATTAGACATTACACACAGAATTACAGAATAAAGCATAATATCTCTAACACGTTGAAACCAATTCCATAACGATCACCGTAATCGTCCATACCAATACTAACGATTGTCTATACCGTGATAAGAAAAATGTGGAATCACTTATACCAATTTGATACCACGGATCGTCCATACCATGAAGTAAAATCACAACCGATCTCAAGGATCGTAGCAACCATGACTCGAAGATTTTAGATTATTCATTATTATTATATATTTATAAATGGAAAGAAATCCATGAGTATACCTTTTATAGATTTATTGACCCCAGCTAAACCCTAAAAGGAAAATTACTCTAAAGTGCTAAATGCTATCGCCTTCAGTAATCACTAGAACATAACCAAAACTTCCCATACTGCCTGGCAAAATTTAAGTATTTACTAGAAGCTAGTAAGTCACGCTTGTTACAGATACCAATGGAAAACCTAAAATATATTCTCTTTAGGCCCTCTTGGCCCTGCCAAACACCAATGAGAATACAACCCTAAAGTGTTAAATACTTCCTAATGGAAATTGCAAGAATTTAACCAAGGCATCCCATACTACCCGATCAAATTCGAGTATTTGCGAGTGGGCTAGTAGTTAGCACTTTAACATTCTATTCAATGAGTTTTACAATATTCGGTAAAGTGTTACCTGGGAAACATTTAAACCAAATGGTAATACTAAATTGATTATTAGTGCTCCATATATTATAAAACTAACACTCTGGAATCATTTTTTTCTTTTGATTTTATAGTTTACAAAGCAAATATTATGATTTTCCATAAATTCCTTTATTATTTAACCTTATACACGTATTCACTAGTTTATAAAATCTTCCACGAATCCGAATTGTTCCAAATTTTCACTTATATATACATAGTTTGTCTCAAATTACCATACAAGATACTCAGTTAACAAACCATGTTTTAAAAACCCATATATATAAGTCCATTTATCTTATAAAACCATATCTATTATTCTCTCAAAACCATTTTGATAAATATAATTATTTTATTTAAAAATAAATTAGATTTATATTTCCAAAACCATGTTTCAAAAACCCATAACCATTTATAACTCCAATATTATATGTATAATATTTTGTAATAATCATTTATAAAAGGAATTAGATTAATTTAGAAATTATTTTAATATTTGTAATCTTAAATTAAAATCTCTTTTATAAAAAAATTAATATAAATAAAATAGATAGATATAAGTTAATAAAATTCCAAAACTTTTGATCAAAGTGATTCAAAGTCCATAACATAAGAGAATACATTACTACATATCACAAGATCATAACAATAAATTGGTCCATAGGGTTCGTCTCTACATCATTTTCAAACAATTGTATAAAAAAATTCTACTAACAAATATGAGTTTAAATTGCCTCCATAACATATTATAATCATCCATCCAAAGCATAGCAACAAACAATAACAAATAGAGCAACGAACAGGCAAACCGAGGAAGGTTTCCTCGAGCTGGAACAGCCCTAACATACACCCGCCGGTGCACCAGTTGCACACCACTAATCCATCCGAGGGGATGAATTCCAGAGCTGTTCCAGCTCCAAAATCCCCTCAGGTCGATCCCTGGTGAAGTTGGTTTGATCCTAAGTCTTGAGCGATTGTTCCGTGGTGATTTCTAAGTGCATGCATCCATATAAACGAATTATAATTTTCAACTAATTTAGATCAAAAGGTTAGGATTTTAGCAATTTAAAAGTTGAACAATATGCAATATGAACAATACAAAATTAAGGACAACAAAACCATTGATTTATCCAATTCAACCAAATAGCAAATATACTTTCACTTAGAGATAGTAATGTAAGGTAAACTCACCTATAAGCACTTGAATTGAAGATTAAAACCCAGATTAGCTCTCTTGATAATTACCTTGGTTAGTTTTAGAAATTGCAAAAAAGAGACCACAAACAAAAGAAAAAAACTAAGATTACTAACTCTAATTGATTCATTAGGGGTGTGGGACATTACCTGAAGTTGATTTATATAATTATTGATCAAAAACAGTTTGATTTGCACTTAGATTTGGGATTAATTTGTGTCATAAGGTTTAAAGAATAAGAGATTTCTTATTCTCAAATTTTTGAGCTGTAAATGAAAATGAAAAGGAAATAAACGTTAGTTGAATGAACCCAATAAAAGAAAAGGTTACTAATTTCCTTTGTTTTACTAATCATAAAGCACTATTTTACACTAAATAATGATTTATAAATTAAAATTTTGATCCCACAAAATTTAGCAAATATTAATATATTAGAAATTATAATTTTAATCAATATTGAAGTGCTTTGTATAAATTCGATATTACTTTTGTGAATACAAATTATCATTATTATTTTGATAAAGATGGATTATAAATTTCCAAAAATTTCATTTTAATTATAATCTTAATATTAATTTGTTTACCCTAAGTGCAAAAATTAAAGAATTGACTTAATAGTATTTTTAATTTTATATTAAAATCCTCTCTAAGGAATGAAACTCATTTCTCAAATAAATCAAATTTACTATTCTCAAAAACTAGATTTAATTTCATAATTAAATTTTCACAAACCATAAATTAGAATTAATTATCCATAACTAAACCCAATTATTTAGGTAATTAATAAAAAGGTTGTTACAATGGGCTCTGGGCACACCATTTTGGGGGTCGATACCGATTCCCAAGTGGGGATCGTTATCGATCCCTAAACTTGAGCCTGGGGATTGTCCTCTTCCTCATGTAGATGTTTCAGCGGCTATAGATTTTTATTCTACTTTCCTTCCCTCTATCTTCGCTCAAATGAAGAAGAATTCGTTAATTCTGAGCTAGAATCCATTCTGCTCCATCTATGTCTGTTTTGAGTCAGCTGATTCAGCAGCCTCAAGCTCTGTTGCATTGGCTAGCCAGGAATCTGTCTTCCATCCATTTCATCATTGTATCCATCTCCATTTTGGTCACGATGTTAATTGGAGTCTAGATCTTGGGTTAAGTTGGTTGGGGAATTCTATCTCCTTGTCGAGGATTCTCATTCTTAACTTCAGTAGTGGCTTTTGAATTGGTACGATGATCTATTTTTAATGGGGCAATTATGGAAAGATTTTAGTAGATTTGTTGGATATTTGAGTTATATAATTAAAAGATAGAGAAATTGGATCTATCTCTTGGATATAGGAAATCCAATAGTAGATGATGGATCCAAATGACCCGAGAATATCTTTCTCGATGAAAGCACCAAAATGTTTGAAATAAAAACGGTACTAATACCCAGAAGTTTATGAGTAGAGATTAAAAGTGGAAAAGTAAAAGAAAAATGAGGAATAAAACAAGACATAATTTTTTATAGTTGTTTGACAAAGCCGGGCCTACGTCCACTTTGAAGTTTTATTGTTTATTTTTGATATAGAGGAAGAAGTTCTTAGGGGTCGGTAGAGCTCCAACACTTAGAATTTCAAAGTAGTAAGAATATAAGAAATAATGGAACTAGAGCTCAGAAGATCCTGAGAAATGATCCTTATCTTCCTATTTATCGAGGTAGGAAGCCTAAAATCTCGTCTAAAATATCTCCAAACCATTGTGCTCGAATTTGGCCAACCCTCCCAAAATATTAGGCGCCATCTCAGTAGAAACGTGGAGTTGGTACCGATCCCTAACTGGGATTCAGTATTGGTCGCTAAGATTTTCATATTTGGAGTCTTCATCCCACATCTCGAATCATCTTATTATTAGCTTCCTATCTTCACAGTTGTTTGCATTTATTTTAGCTTGTCTCTAAGCCCAAATGATGGAGTTGAAGGAGAATAAAGTTGCAGTTCCCTATGTTCATGGAGATCGATAGAAAATTGTACTGAATTAGAAAACCAACTTCGAAAATAGGCTATTGGCACCAACATTATCATGTAGACAAAAGATGGGGTCCATCTAAGTTGTATTTGGGAGTCGGTACCTGTTCCCAACTTGGAGGAGCCCACTATCTTGTTGTATTTTATAATCTTGGCTTTGACTTCATGTCTTTGTTTATGCTTGGTTTCTGGACCCTTGGGCTATCTCTCCGGGCTTTCCGCCTTAATAACTCCAAGTTCTATCTATCTAGTTTGTCCGCATTTGGCCTGGTCAAAAGGCAGAATAAAACCATTCGACTATAACCCTCATGCCTTAACTCACCTTCTTGGCTTCTAATAAATAAGGTCCATCCATTACATTAATCATTAAACCCGATTATGGGTAAATTGTGCATTCCTACACTATAATAGATAAGAAATATAAGCTATGCACATTTAGAACAACTCATTGGAAAATTGGCTTGGAGGAATAACTTTGCTACCACCCATCTTATCTTCTTTAACTTTGAGTCAACCAACAACATCTACATGCATTTTCCATCTCATTACCTTCTTCACTCAACATATTATTACATTCTTTCAACCAAAATATCTTGATATTATTCTTGAACTTTGATATTTACTTTCCTTATCCTTGATTTTCATGTGAGTATACTGCCCTAGGACTCGCTAAATTTTATTTTGATATCATTCCCCATTATTTTGAGGGTTCTTCTTATGGCTTCCACATGTCTCGGGATTTCTTGTTGCTACCCTACAATTATCCATAGCTATTTTCTTTATAGCCTAAACCTTTACCCCATCTTACCTAGGAAGTCATCCCTATCTACTCCATATCAAAAACTGGTTTGGACTTTTCACACTCTTTAAGAAAAAACTTCACAGTCATGTAGTATTTAATCCAAAATTTTATCTTTGAAAAAATAAACTCAGAAACCTTTTTATTAAATTCAAATACTGCTTGGTTTCTAAAAGGAGCCATGAAAAATTACCTATTCTAACCATCTCTCCATTTTCAAAGACTTTTTATAATAGAAATTATCTTCTATAAAAGGGGGAATTTTAACTCAAAATATTTATTTACGTTCAAAAACCTAGTTGTCATACCAAACCATTATTTTCAAAAACACTTTTAAATAATGAAAACTAGAGAAGATAAGGATAACTTCCGTTCTATTATTTTTCTACTACTCATGCCATTTCCGCTTTCAACCATAGCAAAGATTCTAATAGCATATAAGAGAGACTTCTAAAAAGGTGTGCACAATTGTTGCATGTGCCTAGGAAATTATTATTTTTCCTATGCTTAGCCTTTAATTTCCAACATTGTTGCTAACTATATTATTCCTATTTTAATATAAATTCCTAACATGGTTTCTATTCAAATTTCCTAACACCACTACTATTAAAATTTCTCCTTCCTAACTAGCTTCTACTACATGGCTCTTTTCCTCTTTTATTATTTTCCTTAATGACTCAATACAGCGTTTTCGCCTACTGTTTTAGTCATTTGGATTTTCTTCAATTACATGAAAAGAGATAGGTATAAATCTAATTCAACTGTTTTTCTTCGTATTTTCCATATACGAGGATATTCCTCCTACCTTTATTATTGTGTGTTCTTAATTTTCCATTCTCTTTACCTCATTTCAATAGAGTACCATTTATTTATCTATCCCTTAGAAAAAATAATAAAACAGAATTTCTAAATTTACAGAAAAAATTCAAATATGAAAAACCCTTCATCAAAAATCTTTCAAAACTTTTTGACCCAACCACGTACCCCTTTTCAACTGATCCTACGGTTGGAGATATCTCGTATCAGTAGTAAGTGTACACAACTGTTGCAGCCCTTAGGTAAAGGGTAGAATTCAGGGGTGTAACTCTACCTACCTCGCATCCTAACCCACTAAACCAAACCGACCACCCTAAGCTTAAATGTTAGGCTAGGCCCACTAATTCATGCTCGTTACAAAACATATAATCAAGGTAGCATAATTTTCTAATATGAAAATAATACTGCCTTCTAGATTTAATTCCTATCTTGTATGCTTATTTACTATATTCCATAAATGTCAGTTGTTTGTCATAAATGGTCGTTATTATTCTAATTGGATAATCTCTAATAACATTTATTTATTCATTCAAATTCAACCTATTATGCATATTTCATTTCTCCATAAATGCCATAATAAGTCATTTAAATAATCCCAATAAACATATTGTGTCCCTATTTAGTTTTTGTAACTCCCAATTATTTGCATGTTTTCCATCTAAATCTTCTAATCCTATAATTTGCTATGCTATTTATAACACGGCGTCCTAATTTTAACTAATGAGAATATCGACGTATATTACACTATATAAATATACTTTTATTTTTAATCGGTAAGCGTGTTTATTTATGTGTGTGTGTATGTATATGTGTACATATATATACATATATATATATATATATATTTCTATTTCTACCTATTAATTCCTAAACCAGAAGATTTCTTTCCACTTCCTAATTTATTAGAGCCATCCTTCCAAAAAAGAACTACCGTTATAACTTTCAGCAAATTAACCAAAAAATGAGAACTTTGCATCATTAGAATTAGAATTAGCTACAAGGAAGAACTTTCGTACTTTTACACATCTCTTTCATTTTTGGTATATTCCTTATTATTTTAAACAACACACTTTTTTTTTACATTTATGGAATTAACTATTTATGGTACACGAAAATAGATACAACTAAATTGTACCCCGCTTCCAATAAATTAAAACATAGAAATTCACAATCTAAGTCAAATTAAGGCAATCTAAACTAATACTAACATTTTATATCCCAACTATAAATCTGAAATAAACTTTACGACTTTATCAACATTTAATTTTAACAAATTTCGAGACCGATTTTCTAATTTCCAAATTATGGTGTAAATAACATTCCTATTCCAATTATCTATCTTACAAAATATGTAGATGATATTCTTATACGTTTTTTTAAAGCCTACAACTCATTAGATCTTATATATACATAATAATTAAATAAATTCAATGATATAAATTTCGATGTTATAATAAACCATATAATTTCCCACTTACTTTCGAAGCCTTTCAAATCTCTCAAATCCGAATTTATACTCTTAATTTGACTCCTTTTCCTTTTCAATCTAAAAGAATATATATAATAAGATATATACATACTGTTAGAATTACAGATTGAGAAGAGATTTAGGTTAAAGGGAATACAGATTTATAATTATAGAAATTACCTATTTCTTTTGCAATGTTAACTCACTTTTTCTCTTCTTCTCTTTTATCTTTCGCCATTATCTAATTTGTATATACATGTAGTGTAATATTTTATAATTAATAGAAATAGTGGAGAAGGAAAATTGACAGAGCTTCTTTGCTTTGATAAGAAAATATTAGAAGAGAAGTAAGGGGCTATGCCTGTATTTATATGCATTCGAGTCAATCGTATCCATTATATTTAAAATAATAAAATCTAGGCCATTCGGCCAAGGTTCAACCCTAGCGCCACCTTATGACCAATCGATCACCCTTATGAGCTACGTGGTTGTGTTGACAATCTGGTGTGAACTTGGTCCTTAGTCAAATATAAATAATTTTAAATACTGAAGCATGTACAACTTTGTTGAATCACGATATTGAGCCAAGTTCAATGCTGCTAGACCATTCATGTAAAGTCCGATTTCCGATCTAAAATAAGCTCATCTAGCAATGACATTTTGTGCTCATCAATGTATCACTTAGATATCTAGAGTTTGGTCTAAGGCCAAAAACTTTATTAATGTCCGTATTTAATTGCGTAGTCAACTTGGTATCCTTGGTTCAATTTGATAACATTTGTCAATTAACCAATTTATTCAAGCAAGAGATTTTAGTGTTTAAGTCGGATACTGATTGCAATGATACTAACCTTCTGTAATGAATGAGGCGAACCCTCTCTTGTTTATTGTCTCACTATACATAGTTAAACGGATACCCAACGATGGCTGTAACAAGGTTGTCGTGCCTAATATTTAACCTTAATCAAAATATAGGTTAGCTACTTAAGATGGATAGTATCCTCAAGTCATAAGATTACTTGTACCTTATTCTATGATTATTCTGAACAACCATAAATATATAACCCCTTCGTTCCCTAACGATCGTGAATAAATCATCATCCATTATATGGAGAGCATATAAACTACTCTCAAAAGATGTATCGAAATATTTTTCTTGATACATATTAACTAGGAACATTTATGGAGTAAGTATTTATTTACACACACCCCTAGATATTTTTATATGTATATAGATTTAATACCCATGGTTACAAACATACTCATAACTGCAATCAACAAATTATTTCTATTAAGAATTTTCTACCTCTATTTAACAATATGCATAAAAGAACTTAAAACTAGATGATAAAATACTTTTGAACATGATTCTCTAATAAGAGTTAAGTTACATAATAAATTATGCAATTGTCCCAAGGACACACCCTTAACCTATCTGTCTGGAGCAGCTAGAGAGCGGTGATAGTTATTATCACTTAGATTGATATTCTTCAGGTTATTTGCGAAGTGACGGTAGATTATGTGTGTTAGAAGTAAAGGAGTTGATTAGTGAGATTTTATCAAAGTCTCACCATTCTACAATGACAATTCAACTTGGTGAAGATAAAATGAACAATGATATGAAAAAGTTTATATTGGTCGGAGATGAAGAGATGGGTGCTAGAGTATATTGCTAGATGCATGACTTGTGGTTTGCTACTTCTATTAGTCATTGCATAGTTGAAGTGATGGTTTATATTGATGAATTTCGTAGATAGACTAACAAGGAGTAAAAGAAGAAATGAGAACATTAAGCTCATAGTTGATTGATTAACAAAATACGCACATTTCATTTCAATATGAATTATAAGGAGTGCAACTCATTGGATACTTGAGAGAGGTAATTAAATTGTATGGAGTTCCACTAAGTATAGTCAGTGAGAGAGATCCACTTTTCACAAGCAAGCTCTGGAGGGGTCTTCAGGATACTTTGGGTACAAAGTTGAATCCCAACACTACTTATCCCCCATAGACAGATGGATAGAGGAAGAGTGTGAATATAGTATCAGAGGATTTATCGAGGGTTCGTATTCTTTATTTTGGCTTGGAAAGATAATTAGACATTGGTGGAGCTTGCAAATAATAATAGCCATTATTCAAGCATAGGTATGACACCATTCAATGCTTTGCATGAATAACATGCAAATTCACGTCTTGTTAGTAGAAGATGAGTGATAAAGTTATACTAGGAATAGATAAGGTTAGAGACACTTCCGAGAAAGTGGAATTGATATGGAAATCGATGAATATTACACGGTATATATAGAAATTATATGCTGACTGGAGATGTACAGAACTGGAATTCAAAGTACATGATATACTCCTGAAGATTTCATTATTGAAGCATGTTTTGAGATTTATTTGTTCATGATAGTAAGCGCCGCATTTTGTTGGGAATTTTCAGTCTTCGAACAGACTCAAATGATCAAACAACGCTAATGCAACGACCTGCAAATTTATCAGTTTGATAAATTATATTTGTTTTTGAATATTCAAATATAAGCTTTTTGAATACATAGATTATGATTTTTTGAACAAGAATGATGGTAATCTTATTTCTGAATAAGTATTTACAAAAATATATACTTTGGAAAAATATCGATAAAATGATCGAAAACTGTTTTATCAATAAACAACTCTATAATTATCAGAAGTCATACATGGAGCCAGATACATACATTTATTTATTCTTTTAAACAATAATATGAAATAAAATTATTTATTTTATTTTTGGGAAATAAAATGTATTTACGACGTCATCAATAACCGCATCATATTTAATAATTCATTTATGGATTTAAATTGAGAGTTAGTGATTTAAAAATTATAATAATTAATAAAATAATTGTTTTTAAATAATAAGAATTCATTTTAATTAGTTATGAAGTGATAATATATAATTCGTAATAGTTTTATAAGGATATATAATTGATTTGAAAAAATAAGAAAATTCGTATTACTTCATTGATATAATAGCAATTTTTGTAAACAATTGTCTAATATCTATTTATATGGTTTTACAAATCAAATGTGATCATTTTAATTAGTTAAATATGATAAGGAATTAGTTTTAAAATTTTATTTATGTTTATATGTAAATTAATTTATAAGTGAAAATATTATCGGTAATCGCTTCTCGATTTTCAACAGTTTCAAAGTTGTTGCAACCTTATTTACATGTCTTGTACATATATATAACATACACATGAATACCCTAACATATACATGAACACATATATAAATACAAATATACATATACACTTATATATATCATAAAGCATCTAAGATATTTTTATATAAACTTCATCCTTAAGAAAACTAAAGTCAAACTCTTGCACACGTCAACTCGCACACAGGCACAAAGGGGTGGCATTGCCATGCTCCTTGAGGTGACGGAGGAGTGTGGGCAAGGGCATTTTAGTCCATGCACATTGGTATATTTATATCCAATATTTTTTCTATAAATACCCATCCATTCTTTCATAATTTTAATACTATTATTCATATTCCTTTTTCCTAAGCTATTTTGATGGCTTCTCTACTTAGGAAAATTATAAAGAAACGTTAGCAAAAAGAAAATAAACTTATATGAGTATATATACATTAGCAATCCGCTTCAAAAAAACTCAAGCCAATCCTCTTCTCTCTCTAAAATCATGGCTACCACCTCTTACCACCAAGGCCGATCCCATCTCCACCTGCAAGCTTAGGCCGAGTCCATCCAAAGGTCCAAGGCTCGATTCCATGGGCATTGATTCGATAGTAGCGAAGCTATAGCAAATTTGCATATAGTTAGAAACCAATGAAGATAAGAAACTCTATTTATATTATAATATAAATAATGATATATATATATATATATGTTTGGCTATGTTTGGTAATGATGATTATGAACCATGTTTGGATATGATAATATGTATGTTTGGATGTGTAAATGATTTGCGTTTAATAAACGTCGAATATCAAAAGGAATTTCACTTTTTTTAATAAATGAAATGGCGTATATAAGATTGTTAAACCTATTTAAAATGGTTTATAAAATCTTTATAAACACTAAAACCAAATTTTGTGAAGTTTGGACAAGTTATGAAAGTTGAGTTAAAATAGGCGCATCGCGTTACGGTAGTTCGCGATTTCACGTCTTAAAAAGTCAAGTCCATTTATACGATGGATTATGAGTCAGAATTCTTTGTAGTAAGAATTTACCGAACTCTTATAATCATAGTTTTCAAACAAAATAAAAGGTCTGAGATTTCATTTAGTAGGTTTTGAAATATGAGAAAATCAAGTTTTCATAATATTTATGGTTTTGCAGTTCAAAATCAAAGCGATAATTTCTTTAAAATTGATATTTTTAATTCTTTAAAAATATGAAATAAATTCTATAAATATATTAAAATATTTTGAAAGTGACTTGAGTTTTAAAAGTGGATTTCTAAATGATAGAGAAGTTGTTTTAATCAAATTAGCCTTAAAAACACTATTCGCAACACTTTTTGCACACTTTTTATAACTTTTGAAATATGGCTTTAAACTTAAGTGTTCTTTCCCAGATCTTTTATAATTATTTTCAAATAAATAATTAAGTTTTTTTACAGATAACATGGAGGTTTTATAATCTATTTTAAACAGTTTAAATAAATGATTTAAAGAAAAAAATGTTATAAATAAGTGATTTGGTGTAGGCTCTAAAAGCCGATGAGTAGACTGGCTTTCTCTATTTGTGAGATTCAGATGTGAGGTGCCTAAACCAAGGAGTTGTTTAGGGGCAACCAGTGCCCTGGCTCATCTAGCCTCTTTCTTGGGTAAAGAATATATAAGGTCAAAATGTACAAATTTGAGGCAAGTATAAAAGATTTAATTTTTTTCAAATTTAATACAACTTATAAAATGATCTTCTTATACATGGTATTAAATTACGTGAAGGGAATCCAAACTATCCATGTGAATTTAAAATGTGATTTCACCGTTATTCAATGGACAGTAAAAGTTGAATATAGAAATTGACGTTGAGTAAAATTAGTAAAATTTATATCGACCCTTTTTACTCGATAAGGTTTTGCAATGTGATTTATGAGAAATAATATTAATTTGGTATTTCTAAAGTTAAAGAGAGGTTTAATGATTCCATATATACTAGAAAAGAATACCATTGAAAGATTTATATCTTTAAAAGAGATATTTTACTTGATGAAAGATATTAATGAATGAAATGGTAATCAACCTCAAACTTAACATCTTTTTATCAAGATTGGTTCGAAGGAATCGATGCTAGGTTTAGGTAATCCCAATTTGAAAACCACTTCGAACTAATTTAGCGTTCAAAGGTGAAGTCATGGGATGATAATAAATGGATTGTAGGGTTATTTGTCACCAACCCTCGTGGGAATTTCCCATATCATTTATATGTGGTAGTAGTACCTACATTTGATCTTTGATGCAAGGGCTGCTTGCTACTAATCCTAGGGGTGATTTCCGATAGGATGTAGTTGGAGAGTTCTTTCGGCGTTTCGTATTCCTGGACAACTTGTATGGAAGAATATCTTACATTGCATTTCTAAAATGCTTGTACATTGTTGTTTACAAATGTACGTCTATTTTGTGGTGTAGGAGTAACTCTCCTATACATAATACCCTTCTTTGAGACGTACAAGCTTAGAGGTAGTACATTTGTGTAAATAAATAGTGTGTGATGAAATTGGCAATATGGTATTTAAGTGAAATATGTGCTATGAGAAAGGTAATCGTTACCTAAAGCTTCATCACCTGAGGATGAAAAAAACATGAGAGATGCGTCAAGGATAAGTGGTTCGTTCCCTTTAGGATATGGTCATCACCTTCAAGATCACCCTCTATGTATCGGGTATCTTGTGTATGTTATGAGAGCTCTCGGACAGGCTGGGAACCACCTGGGTGATGTCATATTGGTACTCTCTATGGCAAAGATAGGTCAGTTCTGTGTTGGTAGAGGTTGGAGCCTCAGGTGCATCCCTCTAGAGATGTACAATCAGAAGGTGGTCCTTTACCTTGTCATTATATGGAATCCATTCCCTAATATGAGCCTTTAAAGTTTTAGCTGTAAACCTATTATGGTGTCGAATTTAAAAAATGTAACAATTCCAACTATGGTTAATATGTTATTTGAAAGTTTTCAAAGAATTCCATTACAGATAATATCCCTGATTTTGCATAGAAAAGATTTTGGTTATCATAAGTTCAAAACTCATTTCTTGTTTTTGTGCGGCGTGATCTTATGAGATACCCTTTGTTTTCAAATATCCATATTTTGAGTTTCTCGGACCAGTCCCATGACTGACACGGAGTTATTTTCTTTTTTCTTAAACTCTAGGTGCCCTATTTTACCAGGCTGCTAAGTAATCAGGTTTAGTTTGGAGCATTGTGATGGAATTTAAAGTATGGAGCTGAAGATGTTCCTGTAGATAGTTCCCCATTTCCATTTATGTTGCATTAGTTTATTGATTGTATTGAGTATTAATAAGGACAAAGGTTTATAACTATCCAAGATGATTTATAAGACAGAATCTGATAAATGCATCTAAAATTTCCGTGGTGATGATATATATCTTGAAATAATATATGTTATTCCATTTGTATAATAATCTATTATGTTTTTATTTTCTTTTACTCCATGATAATCTGGATCTCCGGCACTTAGATTTGCAGCATGTGAATACCAAGGATGATTAGTGTCGATTTCTAAGGGTCGAGGAGGCGGGTCGTCAAATTTTGTATCAACGCTTAGGTTGAGCGAACACCTAAGCCTAATAAGGAAAGTCTCAACAAAGATAGGGTTGTTTATACCCTTGGATGAGTAACTCTGTAACGACTCGGATTTCGCCCGCTCAAAAATCGACATCCATACTTCAAATCGTATTCGAATGCCATAGATCCGATCGTTCAAATCCGATTCGCCGGAGCTTATAACAATCATTAAGTAAACAACACAGCGGAATAAAAGAATAATACATTGATATACAGCTTTGATACAATATCTGATACAACAGATGATCCAATAGATATCAAAATACATCAGAGATATGATACAATAAAACAGCAGCGGAAAACAAAAATAGATAACAACATCTAGCAGCAGAACAATAACTCTGAGATAGTCTTCAATGAAGAACTCCGAGAACTGCAACTCCATTTCCAAGAATCAATCCAGCAATAGCTCGAACTCCCAATAACGATGCACAAAGATAAGCAAGACTGGTGCGAACCAAAGACTGAACTAACTCCAGATAATCTACT
This sequence comes from Allium cepa, assembly GCA_030765085.1. Taxonomy (NCBI): domain Eukaryota; kingdom Viridiplantae; phylum Streptophyta; class Magnoliopsida; order Asparagales; family Amaryllidaceae; genus Allium; species Allium cepa. The sequence goes on from CM060939.1 coordinate 123,976,699, forward strand.
ACATCTGACTATCTGAAAAACCCAACTCTAGACTGCTCGTGTAGAAATATAATGAGCACCCAGAGTTTAGGAAAGAAAACAATAAACTCCAGATCAGTCGTGGGACTGGTGTGAGCAACAAAAAGTTTATCTTTTAAAACATTCAACAAAAGATTTTCAAAGTCAATTCGCAATGCTTTTTTTTTAAAAATGAGACTACCATAAGGCCTCCCGCACACACACACAATGCAAACGCAGAATCGGAGGAGATTTCTCCTTATGATAGTCAAAGATGCTTGATACGCATTAAAAAGAAACATTTGATATTATTACTAGTGCATAGTGTAGGAAAAATTCATTTCGAAAGTAAAGATATAAATCTTAGCCAACATAGACATTTCGAACTATGCCTACTATAGCTACCATCCAAACAGTGTTGCGACACCATAAGTGAATGATAGGTTCTATAACTAATACCGTACAGGGTTTCGTATTGGGAATTGGATTTCCAACGAATGATCAGGCCAAGGAACTTCCCATTGCCACATGAGAATGCCTCTGGATGGACATCCCCGAGAACCAAACCGGATCTCTACCAACACAAGGTCGGGTTACCCCTAACTGAGTAACAACTGACCGAATATGCCATCCCCCGGTCCTTTGGGACCTTTATCCGAGAGCTCTCTAATCAATTCACACAATCATAACAAAGTGTTTTCAACATGAGTAAGTATCTGGGCTCCATACCATGATACCACCCTTTTCCATAAGGAAATGCACACATCCTAAAGGGCGCTACCCCTCATAACCTTGCCGCATCTTTCCTGTTTTGACCATTCCCGAGGTGTGAGGCTCGACGAAGTCACGTCCATAAAAACATACTTTATACAAAAGCCATGCTTTGGGTCAACAAATGATCATAGAAATGATCACAAAGATAGACGATCAAATAAATGATCCTATCACAAATAATCAACACAATGATCATTTCACAGCAACACTCAGTATGTCACATTACCAAATTGGGAATATATCGCTGATAACTTCAACTATATAACCACTGAGCACGTACGTCTCAGAGAAGGGTGTTAAGCTAAGAGAATAAATTCTCCGCCACCAACAGAAATATATTTGAAAGAAATCGGCTTTATATCTCAACTTGTAATGTCAGGCATACAATCCATACAAGTCTGTTCTGGGATCGAACAGAACCGAAGGTACTTACAAAGAAGTCCTTGCAATCCGGATATTCACAATCCCGATCGGATTTCCCATCACTTAGGGAGTTTCTATACCGGCGCGACTCGGTGCAAAAACAATCGATAGGTCATCCTATCGCTTTCGCAAATACCCGGTCTTCATCACCGGTCTTCAAGTGCTATCCATATACGACGTATCACATATTCGGAATGGGTTATACGACCAAAGGTCCTTTCCCGGCTAAACCGAATAGTGAGCGAAAATATTTAAAAATATATGGATATTGGGATTTCAATTAAGTCACAACTTAGTAATTCAAAACTTTCTTTCAAATGGTTTAATCCAATTATCATTTCAAATCTTTACACAAAAAGATTCATTTTCAAACCTTTAACGGTTTAAACAATTTTCACATTTAAATCTTTTCAACAAAAGATTCATTCACATATTTTCCAAATCAATTTTCATTTCAATTTGATTTAACTCGTTAAATCTTTAAATCAAAGATTTAACTTATAGCCTTCAAAACAATTTCATTTCAATTTGATTTAAACAAATCATCAATTTAAATTTGTTAAAAATAAACAGATTTAATTCATAGTTTTCAAAAAGAATTCATTCATAACTTAGGAAAATCATTTCTCTATTCAATCTTGAAATTCCCCGAATTAACTGGAATCTCAGTTCTTATCTAAAAGTGTTTATCATTTGAAAACAACAGTTTTCATTTTGGAAATCTGATTCATTTATACGAGTTGAAATCCTTGGGTTAAATTCAAATTCCTAAAAACGATACTTAAAAGTGGTTTAATCCCTATATAACCAATATAACATCTTTAATCCCTAATTTCGAATCATAGAATTCAATTTCAAGTATTGAATTTAAATTTAAATTAAATTATTTAAATTCCAAAACTTAATCAAGTAATTTAAAAATAATAAATTTTATTTTGGAATTCCATTCCAAAATCTTTTCACATTTATTCCGATTCCATTTCCAAAACATTTGAATTTAAAAATTCAAATTTAACTATTTCAAAAATCTGCGACTTAATCGATTTCCTCGTGAATTCCATATTTGTGTGTGTATGGTGTGGTCCAAGGTTTTAACACACAATAGTGCAACAACATTCAATCATCACAGATTAACAGATAATATATAGATGTATCATCCATAAATGAGTAAATTTTACATACCACAAACTACAGAACAAAATATCACAGATCAGATAGGACAGTCAATTCAAGGCATCTCATACAATACAATCATTCATAAGTAAGGTCAAACATTTGATAATCGTTCATAACAGGATTAATAAATCGTTTAATCAAAATTTATACAAGCTATTTCAAATTTAATTAATTGCTTATGAATTCATTATCCAATTCTGATTTATTAAATCCAAATCATTTGATATAAATTAATTTATCAAACCCTTTTATCAAATTTTTCTCAATTAATCATATTAATTTAGTTAACCTTTTGAACTAATTACCTAATTTATTAACCATATTAATTAGTTGTTCTTTAGAGTAATCACCCTTTAGTTACTTTAATAAATTATCCACTTCATTAATTAATTACAAATCAATTAATCTATTTTAATTATCTTAATAATTAATGAATTACATATCATAAATTCAAACTTTCATTAAGATAAAAATTCTCTCATTTATACATTTGAAAACATTCATTTAAATTTTACCTAGTAAAACAACAATTGATTACAAAAGAAATTTTAAAGAGTTGAAAAATCAATTTTCTCTTTAACTTAAACATTTTTAACTTATTGCCACACTTAAGTATAGAATTAAAATAAATTTCCAAAACCTTAAAATCTGATTCAAAATTAGTTCCAAGTTAAATACTTTTTTTTTCTTGTTTAAATTTTCATTTACACATTACAGATTTATTTTATATTCAAATTTCTTCAATCACTTAGTTAGTTTTTAGTTATTTAAACAAATTGAATTCTAAACTTCATCTATATTCAAACTAATTTTTTTTTTTTTCAAACCTTGAATTATATTTATATTTTGATTTACCACTCAGTAAAAACTTGATTTAAAATTTAATTTGGTTTTCAAATTTCCCAAAAAAAAAACCAAGACAGTTCAGGTTCAAAACCTGGAACAAGATTTGACCCGAGCCTAGACTCGATTTGCTTCGAGTTAAAATTCGAAACGCACGTGTATTTCCCGAGTCTCTCCCCTGTCTTCACGCAACCCCTTTCTTCCTCCTTTTCACCTTACTCTCATCACTTTTTCCAGGCAAAGAAACCGTGCACGCGAACGCACGTATACGTGCACACCCACGTTGATCATCGCTGATCGACCTTTGAGACCACCGGAGCACCATCGTTGATCACCGAAACCCAATCGAACAATCAAAGACCCAAAATCGCTGCTCAATCGAAATCGAGCTAATGCGCACAACCTGGAACCCAAACCCAGAAAAACAAAATCACTTCTCTCTCCCTACGTCGATCACCAGAGACGGCGTAACTCCGGCCAAACACTCGTCGTTAACCCCTCTACCACTCCCCAAGTCCCCGTAGCACTCGATGCCGTGATGACGTCGCGTCAACCTTCTTTGCTCCCCTGTCTAAAATAAACATTTAAACCCTAAAATCACATCGTCAGCCTATTCTAGCGAATTAAAAAATTATTGGGTATTTTTCTGATGATCACCAACATCTAAGCATGCTTCGACTTCGATCTCGAGAATTTACAACACCTCGATCACCAGATTTTCCCCCAAAACCATATCTCGTTCATCTCGCAACTGCTCTTTTATCTTAGCCCTAAAAATCATGATGTTTGTTTTAAAAATCAAGTTTAAGTAAGAGAATTCAGTTCCTATGCTTGAAATTGTGAATTAAAACATTTGTATCTCAACATATTTGAAGCTTGCTCAGTATTCTTGCTTTCCAGAGCTATTAACCTGTGTGTTCTTCTTTAATAAAAAAATTTTTATCTTTAATTTATGATATAACAAACGATTTTTTTTGTTTGAAACTTAAGCCCAAACAATACATAGAACGAGGGTAAATAATTTATTTTCTTAAATAATAATTTTGAGTTTTAAAACCACAACACAGAGAACCTGTACAACAATAGCCTGTAAAAATACGTCCAGCTTTTAAATTTGTCCAGAGAAACCATATATATATATATATATATATATATATATATACCCAACTTATTCAAAAATATATATATATCCAACATATTTATACCTTTAAGTTTTTATGAAAAATATGCTACTCACTTGTTAAAGAAGATGAACAGAGCTCATCATTCATGTTGACACAGGCTTGAGATTTTATTTGCTGAAGCTTCCCTCTTTGATTCTCTGATTGGTATTGTTGTTTTGTTTTTGTTCAAGTGGTTTCTCATTTCAGTTTTACTCAGCTTTTGTAAGTGAACTAACTGATATGAATTTTGTTTAAAGTATGGAAAGAAGCTACTAGTTGATATCACTTTGTACAGGTGATAGAATAGTGTTTGTACAATACTAGGCATGCTTGCATTATAATGTTTTATTTGTACAAGGTGAAATATTATTTTATAGTGTTTGTTCATTTGCAGATCTCGACTGAAAGATCTTGCACATGCTAGAGGTAATATCTTGTTGTACTTTATGTTTCCTACTTACTTAAATTTGCAAGCTACTTTCATACTTTCCTTACTTTACATGCTACTTACAGGCTACATATTTACAATTGTCTTCTTGCTTACATTTTGTTGGCTACAACTTTATTTATGATCTTATACTTACTTTCTATTTGCCTGCATACACATGTTTTACTGTCTTCTTGTATACTATTGTTAATACTACACTTCATATATTGGTTATAAATTAGCACTTTATAATGTAAATAAGTTTCTATTTTAATTATGCTGTTGATATTTTATACTTTGTTTATACTTGCCTATATTCTTTTTTTTTTTTTTAGCTCGGCTGATGATACCCTTGCTTGGTGGCTGGTAGATGATGTTGTCTTGGGCTTGAGATGAAAGCATTTATTACTTTTCTTTGTACTTCTTTACTTCAGCCTGCATATTTATGTATTTGTTTTGTTATTGGTTAAACTTTAACTTATATATGTACAAATATATTTTATTTTGTTTTCTTTCTTTTGTTTTATATTTTGAAATGTACATGAGTTCTAAAATGTTAGTTTTTAGTTAATATGTTTACTTATATTTTACATAATTTTATAAATATGTTGCTTGCCTTCATATTTTATATTTTATCTCCTATATATGTATTCCTATTCCAATTCCTTTTACTTGTTTTGTTTTCTTTTATTTATTTTATCTCTATTTATCACTCAAATATTTATTTTACTTTTATCTTTAGTTTAAATATTTATCATAAATTTTACTTTAAAAATTATTGTTTTATATTTCTCTATATACACATATATTTTATATAACTCAAATTATCATCATTTTTAAATTTTTAAATCAATTTATCTATTTATTTTTATACTTGTGTCCAAAGTATATTATTTACTTTTCAAAATCATTTATATAAGAATTTATTTAAAATCCAACATATACATACATATTCACATATATACAAAATTTCAAATCCATATGACTATATATACATTTTCTATTTGAATCGAGGAAACTCGCTTCCATTTATATTTAATTTTATAATCTTTATTCAAAATTTCTTTTAATTATCAATTTAAATTAAATTAAAATCTAGGGTCGTTACAAACTTCCCCCCTTAAAAGAATTTCGTCCTCGAAATTTGCAGGCACGAAAACAACTCAGAGATAGACAGATTCGATCTCCTATAATTTCTCAAATTTAAGATATGAATTCCAAACTCAAGTCGGAATATCTCAGAATACATACCAATTTGTCCCTCTTCGAACTTTGGTATTCACAATAAATTGCAATAGAATTTCAAATTTTGGTTTTAAACAAAATCATTTATCGATACAATTCAAATTTAGCTTCATATTTTATTAATCAATTTTAACTCAATTTTAAAATTTCCAATTCATTTAAAATTCCTAATTTCAAATTTTCGAATTCATATTCATTAAAGTTTAAATCAAAAACTGAAAAGAAACTGATGAATACGAAGAAAGAATATCTACAACGATTCGTAGGGCATCCCCACACCGAAACTTCTTTCTAGAGCCGTCTCGAAGAAATCAAAAGAATTTAGAAACGAATCAAAGGAAATTGATAAGAAAGTTATTTCCACTGTTGTTACAGAGTTTTGACTAATTATAGTCGTATTTCCCTGTCCCCTATCTCGTTTTCTTCTTGCACTCATACTCACTATCGGTGGATAGTAAGAGAATTTACTGAGGCATTCAAACGGATATCTTAAGGATTACTCATTCTAGGGTATACTTCACCCTATCTCTAATGAGCTACTTAATGTGTTACACTCCTGAGCTAAAGTTCAACCCTTAGCTCTGATACCACATGTAACGACTCGGATTTCGCCCGCTCAAAAATCGACATCCATACTTCAAATCGTATTCGAATGCCATAGATCCGATCGTTCAAATCCGATTCGCCGGAGCTTATAACAATCATTAAGTAAACAACACAGCGGAATAAAAGAATAATACATTGATATACAGCTTTGATACAATATCTGATACAACAGATGATCCAATAGATATCAAAATACATCAGAGATATGATACAATAAAACAGCAGCGGAAAACAAAAATAGATAACAACATCTAGCAGCAGAACAATAACTCTGAGATAGTCTTCAATGAAGAACTCCGAGAACTGCAACTCCATTTCCAAGAATCAATCCAGCAATAGCTCGAACTCCCAATAACGATGCACAAAGATAAGCAAGACTGGTGCGAACCAAAGACTGAACTAACTCCAGATAATCTACTACATCTGACTATCTGAAAAACCCAACTCTAGACTGCTCGTGTAGAAATATAATGAGCACCCAGAGTTTAGGAAAGAAAACAATAAACTCCGGATCAGTCGTGGGACTGGTGTGAGCAACAAAAAGTTTATCTTTTAAAACATTCAACAAAAGATTTTCAAAGTCAATTCGCAATGCTTTTTTTAAAAAAATGAGACTACCATAAGGCCTCCCGCACACACACACAATGCAAACGCAAAATCGGAGGAGATTTCTCCTTATGATAGTCAAAGATGCTTGATACGCATTAAAAAGAAACATTTGATATTATTACTAGTGCATAGTGTAGGAAAAATTCATTTCGAAAGTAAAGATATAAATCTTAGCCAACATAGACATTTCGAACTATGCCTACTATAGCTACCATCCAAACAGTGTTGCGACACCATAAGTGAATGATAGGTTCTACAACTAATACCGTACAGGGTTTCGTATTGGGAATTGGATTTCCAACGAATGATCAGGCCAAGGAACTTCCCATTGCCACATGAGAATGCCTCTGGATGGACATCCCCGAGAACCAAACTGGATCTCTACCAACACAAGGCCGGGTTACCCCTAACTGAGTAACAACTGACCGAATATGCCATCCCCCGGTCCTTTGGGACCTTTATCCGAGAGCTCTCTAATCAATTCACACAATCATAACAAAGTGTTTTCAACATGAGTAAGTATCTGGGCTCCATACCATGATACCACCCTTTTCCAGAAGGAAATGCACACATCCTAAAGGGCGCTACCCCTCATAACCTTGCCGCATCTTTCCTGTTTTGACCATTCCCGAGGTGTGAGGCTCGACGAAGTCACATCCACAAAAACATACTTTATACAAAAGCCATGCTTTAGGTCAACAAATGATCATAGAAATGATCACAAAGATAGACGATCAAATAAATGATCCTATCACAAATAATCAACACAATGATCATTTCACAGCAACACTCAGTATGTCACATTACCAAATTGGGAATATATCGCTGATAACTTCAACTATATAACCTCTGAGCACGTACGTCTCAGAGAAGGGTGTTAAGCTAAGAGAATAAATTCTCCGCCACCAACAGAAATATATTTGAAAGAAATCGGCTTTATATCTCAACTTGTAATGTCAGACATACAATCCATACAAGTCTGTTCTGGGATCGAACAGAACCGAAGGTACTTACAAAGAAGTCCTTGCAATCCGGATATTCACAATCCCGATCGGATTTCCCATCACTTAGGGAGTTTCTATACCGGCGCGACTCGGTGCAGAAACAATCGATAGGTCATCCTATCGCTTTCGCAAATACCCGGTCTTCATCACCGGTCTTCAAATGCTATCCATATACGACGTATCACATATTCGGAATGGGTTATACGACCAAAGGTCCTTTCCCGGCTAAACCGAATAGTGAGCGAAAATATTTAAAAATATATGGATATTGGGATTTCAATTAAGTCACAACTTAGTAATTCAAAACTTTCTTTCAAATGGTTTAATCCAATTATCATTTCAAATCTTTACACAAAAAGATTCATTTTCACAACCTTTAACGGTTTAAACAATTTTCACATTTAAATCTTTTAAACAAAAGATTCATTCACATATTTTCCAAATCAATTTTCATTTCAATTTGATTTAACTCGTTAAATCTTTAAATCAAAGATTTAACTTATAGCCTTCAAAACAATTTCATTTCAATTTGATTTAAACAAATCATCAATTTAAATTTGTTAAAAATAAACAGATTTAATTCATAGTTTTCAAAAAGAATTCATTCATAACTTAGGAAAATCATTTCTCTATTCAATCTTGAAATTCCCCGAATTAACTGGAATCTCAGTTCTTATCTAAAAGTGTTTATCATTTGAAAACAACAGTTTTCATTTTGGAAATCTGATTCATTTATACGAGATGAAATCCTTGGGTTAAATTCAAATTCCTAAAAACGATACTTAAAAGTGGTTTAATCCCTATATAACCAATATAACATCTTTAATCCCTAATTTCAAATCATAGAATTCAATTTCAAGTATTGAATTTAAATTTAAATTAAATTATTTAAATTCCAAAACTTAATCAAGTAATTTAAAAATAATAAATTTTATTTTGAAATTCCATTCCAAAAGCTTTTCACATTTATTCCGATTCCATTTCCAAAACATTTGAATTTAAAAATTCAAATTTAACTATTTCAAAAATCTGCGACTTAATCGATTTCCTCGTGAATTCCATATTTGTGTGTGTATGGTGTGGTCCAAGGTTTTAACACACAATAGTGCAACAACATTCAATCATCACAGATTAACAGATAATATACAGATGTATCATCCATAAATGAGTAAATTTTACATACCACAAACTACAGAACAAAATATCACAGATCAGATAGGACAGTCAATTCAAGGCATCTCATACAATACAATCATTCATAAGTAAGGTCAAACATTTGATAATCGTTCATAACAGGATTAATAAATCGTTTAATCAAAATTTATACAAGCTATTTCAAATTTAATTAATTGCTTATGAATTCATTATCCAATTCTGATTTATTAAATCCAAGTCATTTGATATAAATTAATTTATCAAACCCTTTTATCAAATTTTTCTCAATTAATCATATTAATTTAGTTAACCTTTTGAACTAATTACCTAATTTATTAACCATATTAATTAGTTGTTCTTTAGAGTAATCACCCTTTAATTACTTTAATAAATTATCCACTTCATTAATTAATTACAAATCAATTAATCTATTTTAATTATCTTAATAATTAATGAATTACATATCATAAATTCAAACTTTCATTAAGATAAAAATTCTCTCATTTATACATTTGAAAACATTCATTTAAATTTTACCTAGTAAAACAACAATTGATTACAAAAGAAATTTTAAAGAGTTGAAAAATCAATTTTCTCTTTAACTTAAACATTTTTAACTTATTGCCACACTTAAGTATAGAATTAAAATAAATTTCCAAAACCTTAAAATCTGATTCAAAATTAGTTCCAAGTTAAATACTTTTTTTTTCTTGTTTAAATTTTCATTTACACATTACAGATTTATTTTATATTCAAATTTCTTCAATCACTTAGTTAGTTTTTAGTTATTTAAACAAATTGAATTCTAAACTTCATCTATATTCAAACTAAAATTTTTTTTTTCAAACCTTGAATTATATTTATATTTTGATTTACCACTCAGTAAAAACTTGATTTAAAATTTAATTTGGTTTTCAAATTTCCCAAAAAAAAAAACCAAGACAGTTCAGGTTCAAAACCTGGAACAAGATTTGACCCGAGCCTAGACTCGATTTGCTTCGAGTTAAAATTCGAAACGCACGTGTATTTCCCGAGTCTCTCCCCTGTCTTCACGCAACCCCTTTCTTCCTCCTTTTCACCTTACTCTCATCACTTTTTCCAGGCAAAGCAACCGTGCACGCGAACGCACGTATACGTGCACACCCACGTTGATCATCGCTGATCGACCTTTGAGACCACTGGAGCACCATCGTTGATCACCGAAACCCAATCGAACAATCAAAGACCCAAAATCGCTGCTCAATCGAAATCGAGCTAATGCGCACAACCTGGAACCCAAACCCAGAAAAACAAAATCACTTCTCTCTCCCTACGTCGATCACCAGAGACGGCGTAACTCCGGCCAAACACTCGTCGTTAACCCCTCTACCACTCCCCAAGTCCCCATAGCACTCGATGCCGTGATGACGTCGCGTCCACCTTCTTTGCTCCCCTGTCTAAAATAAACATTTAAACCCTAAAATCACATCGTCGGCCTATTCTAGCGAATTAAAAAATTATTGGGTATTTTTCTGATGATCACCAACATCTAAGCATGCTTCGACTTCGATCTCGAGAATTTACAACACCTCGATCACCAGATTTTCCCCCAAAACCATATCTCGTTCATCTCGCAACTGCTCTTTTATCTTAGCCCTAAAAATCATGATGTTTGTTTTAAAAATCAAGTTTAAGTAAGAGAATTCAGTTCCTATGCTTGAAATTGTGAATTAAAACATTTGTATCTCAACATATTTCAAGCTTGCTCAGTATTCTTGCTTTCCAGAGCTATTAACCTGTGTGTTCTTCTTTAATAAAAAATTTTTTATCTTTAATTTATGATATAACAAACGATTTTTTTTTTGTTTGAAACTTAAGCCCAAACAATACATAGAACGAGGGTAAATAATTTATTTTCTTAAATAAGAATTTTGAGTTTTAAAACCACAACACAGAGAACCTGTACAACAATAGCCTGTAAAAATACTTCCAGCTTTTAAATTTGTCCAGAGAAACCATATATATATATATACCCAACTTACTCAAAAATATATATATATCCAACATATTTATACCTTTAAGTTTTTATGAAAAATATGCTACTCACTTGTTAAAGAAGATGAACAGAGCTCATCATTCATGTTGACACAGGCTTGAGATTTTATTTGCTGAAGCTTCCCTCTTTGATTCTCTGATTGGTATTGTTGTTTTTTTTTTGTTCAAGTGGTTTCTCATTTCAGTTTTACTCAGCTTTTGTAAGTGAACTAACTGATATGAATTTTGTTTAAAGTATGGAAAGAAGCTACTAGTTGATATCACTTTGTACAGGTGATAGAATAGTGTTTGTACAATACTAGGCATGCTTGCATTATAATGTTTTATTTGTACAAGGTGAAATATTATTTTATAGTGTTTGTTCATTTGCAGATCTCGACTGAAAGATCTTGCACATGCTAGAGGTAATATCTTGTTGTACTTTATGTTTCCTACTTACTTAAATTTGCAAGCTACTTTCATACTTTCCTTACTTTACATGCTACTTACAGGCTACATATTTACAATTGTCTTCTTGCTTACATTTTGTTGGCTACAACTTTATTTATGATCTTATACTTACTTTCTATTTGCCTGCATACACATGTTTTACTGTCTTCTTGTATACTATTGTTAATACTACACTTCATATATTGGTTATAAATTAGCACTTTATAATGTAAATAAGTTTCTATTTTAATTATGCTGTTGATATTTTATACTTTGTTTATACTTGCCTATATTCTTTTTTTTTTTTAGGTCAGCTGATGATACCCTTGCTTGGTGGCTGGTAGATGATGTTGTCTTGGGCTTGAGATGAAAGCATTTATTACTTTTCTTTGTACTTCTTTACTTCAGCCTGCATATTTATGTATTTGTTTTGTTATTGGTTAAACTTTAACTTATATATGTACAAATATATTTTATTTTGTTTTCTTTCTTTTGTTTTATATTTTGAAATGTACATGAGTTCTAAAATGTTAGTTTTTAGTTAATATGTTTACTTATATTTTACATAATTTTATAAATATGTTGCTTGCCTTCATATTTTATATTTTATCTCCTATATATGTATTCCTATTCCAATTCCTTTTATTTGTTTTGTTTTCTTTTATTTATTTTATCTCTATTTATCACTCAAATATTTATTTTACTTTTATCTTTAGTTTAAATATTTATCATAAATTTTACTTTAAAAATTATTGTTTTATATTTCTCTATATACACATATATTTTATATAACTCAAATTATCATCATTTATAAATTTTTAAATCAATTTATCTATTTATTTTTATACTTGTGTCCAAAGTATATTATTTACTTTTCAAAATCATTTATATAAGAATTTATTTAAAATCCAACATATACATACATATTCACATATATACAAAATTTCAAATCCATATGACTATATATATATTTTCTATTTGAATCGAGGAAACTCGCTTCCATTTATATTTAATTTTATAATCTTTATTCAAAATTTCTTTTAATTATCAATTTAAATTAAATTAAAATCTAGGGTCGTTACAAACTCAGTAGAGATAGGGTAAGTGACACCCTAGAATGAGTTTGAGAGTATTATATAAGAGTGTGTGTTTGTTAATAATATATAAAAATGATTTGTTTTGAAAATTGTTAAATGAAATAATTTTATTGGAGGTCATATTTTAAATATAAAGAATATATTTTGGAAAATATAGTTAGTTATGATATTAAAGTCATAAATTGGATAATTTTTTTAAAACAAGTTAGTTAAATCATGAATAAACATCTTGTGATTAGAATTTCACTGTTTGACTATAAAATGTTTAATAATGGTGCTGAAGGGATTAAGAGTAGGGAGGAAAACCTAAGATTTGGATAGTGGGAACTTTTATCTAAAAGGTTTTGTGGAAGGAAAGTCGATGGTAATAATGTTTGGAAAACATTTTTAAAAGAGAATCAAAAGTATTTTTGGAAAGAGATAAAACATTTTGATAAAGATCTTGACTTGCTTCCTTAGTACTGATTGAACCTTGATTTGAAAAGTGGTATACTTGTTAAGTTAGGATGAATACTTAGTGTCCGCTTCTATGTTTTTGTATTTATATTTATAGAATCCATATGGAGGGAATTATTCAAAAGGAAAGACCTCAAGGGCAAATTAGGGTAAGAAAGATGATCTAATCATTCTTTCAAGTGATGAGGAAGAATCCATAGAGGAGAAATATGATCTGTATTCTCGTAGAGACAATGATAGTTACCCAATAGCGGGAATGCTTATACCTCTCCTAACTCTAGAACTAGTCATAATATCTAGTGACGCTGAGTCCGCTCCAGCATCGAAAGGAAGAGGGTTACTGACCCTGCTAGTTCAAATGTCGAACCTGAAGAGGAACCCATGGAGGAAGAATCCAAACCAGAGGTGGACCCGAATGATATAATGCCAAATGAATCAAATCACAGTAGTGAGGGCAGCAATATCATATGAGAGGTGGATGGGGATCATGTTATTTGGCGTGAAGAGTAATCAAGTTCATACATTCAGTGGGATAATATGAAAGATGATGAAGTGGATGATGAGGAGGAATTTGAGAATTCTGGGGAGATAGGAATGCAGGGATCGAAGGAATTGGTTGAAGGTAAATGTTAAAGGAAGTACTAGTTATATTTGGGCATGTTCCATGAAATCAACTTTGACTGCGGTATGGGGAAAATGAAGATGGAAATGAAGCAGACAATGGACAAGATAGTAATGATGGGGATATTAGGGCAGTTTCATTGGATTTTGGATATTGGAGTGCACCATCAACAACAGATTTGGAATGATGATTGAGGTTGTGGTTGAAGACTAGATAACTAATATTAGGTATTAAGTAATAGTTTATAAGTATGGTTTATGGTAGGGTGATGTTGTGTTTGGCTATGTTATTTATTTGTATTAAGAACTTCGATTATGTTCCCAAGTAGGATTAGGATAACTTGAGGATGACCAAGTGCGGTAGAAGGATGAATGTAAGATATAAAGATGTATGATATAACTATGATTTTTAATTAGACTTCATTTGTTACAATTATACAAGTCACTTAATAAAATTTACAAGAATTCTTGATGAAGGAAATAAAGCTTAAAAGGAGAATTTTCTTTGTAAGATTAACGCTATAAATAAATTTTGAAATTAAAATTGATCTACTGACAAAGAAATTTCAAAAGAAGTTTGAAATAAAATTATAATGGTATTTTTCCAAGTAAAGGATAATTAATTTCTTTGGAAAAGGAGATAGAAATATTTTAGGGCAAATATTTTGAGATGATTATCAATGAGTTATAATAAAAGATGGCTATTATAAATTTTAATAGAAAAGGTATTTATCTTCTGGAATGAAATGTTTTCCTTTAAGAAAAAATATTTGGGGAATAAATTTATATATAAAGAAATTTATTTATGAAAGAGTTTAAATCAAATTAAGATTTTATGAAATGTTTTTATAAAAATATTTCGGGAAGGTAGATAAGTACGTATAAGGTATATGGATTATTTCATTGCATGATTCCGATCCGAGATTCGAGTGTAGATCATTGAGGTGGTTACACTAGTCCAAAAAAGGATTTATCACTTGATTCTTGACGACGAACGTTAATGAGGGTTTGTGGTTGGATAATTGAGTTTTCTATATATTTGCGAGCTATGCAAGAAAAACAAAATTCTGATCGGAAAGCCTGACCGAAGTCCGCTCAAGAGGATTGGGGGATCAATTCTAGTTCAGAAGTAAAGTTGTGAATATGAATAGTAAATTGAATCAAATATTGCATACGGTTGATCTATATACATCATATGGGTGTAATTTTCAAAACAAACATTTTGGCAAACATCTTTGGGTTTTGCGTTGTAATTTCGAAGACGAATTCTCTTAAGAGGGAAGTATGTAATGACCCATAAATTTACCAATTTGATAAGTTATATCTACTTTTAAATATTCACATATATGATTTTTAAAAACATATATTATGATGTTTTGAACAAGAATGATGGTAATCTTATTTTTGAATAAGTAATTACAAAAATTATACTTTGGAAAAATATCGATAAAATGGTCGAAAACCGAATTATCAATAAACAACTCTATAATTATCAAAAGTCATGCACGAAGGGTTCATACACTAATTAATCCGTTTAAGCAAGAATATGAAATAAAATTATTTATTTCATTTCTGGGAAATATTTATGACATCATCAATAATGATATCATATTAATAATGGATTTATGAATTTAAATTGAGATTTAATGATTTAATAATTATTATAATTACTCAAATAATTGTTTTTAAATGATAAGAATTCATTTTAATTAGTTATGAAGTGATAATAAGTTATTTATAATTTTTTTATACAGGTTTATACTTGATTTGAAAATATAATAAAATTGGTATCGTTTTATCGATATAACGTCACTTTTTGTAAAAAATTGTTTAATATTAATGTATATAGTTTTGTAAATCAAATGTGATCATTTTAATTAGTTAAAAACGATAAGAAATTAGTTTTAATATTCTTTATATTTATATGTAAAGGAATTTATAAATAAAAATGTGATCAGGAATTGGCTTCCTAATTTGCAACAATTTAACGAACGAAAGTTGTTCAAAGTTGTTGCAACCTTATTTATACATCTTGTCACACATATGTCACATACACGTGCACACCCTAACATATATATGAACATATCTATACATTTAAATACTCATAGACACTTATATATATACATATATACTACAAAAGATCTAAGATATTTTTACATCAACTTCGTCCTTAAGCAAACCAAAGTCGAACTCTTGCACACGTCAACTCACACACACGGAGGCATAAGGGAGGGTGGTATTGCCGTATTCCTTGAGCTGATGAAGGGGTATGGTCAAAGGCATTATTGTCCTTTCACATTGGAATATTTATTTCCAAACATTTTCCTATAAATACCCATCAATTCTTTCATAATTTGACACTATTATTCATCTCTTCTTCATCCTTCTCAAGCTATTCTAATGGCTTCTCTACTTAGGAAAATTATGAAGAAAATTAGCAAGAAGAAAATAAATTTATATAAGTATATATATTAGCAATCCACTTAAAAACAACTCAAGCCACTCCTCTCATCTCTCTAAACTCATGACCACCATCTCCTACCACCAAGGCTGAGCCTATTCAAAGGTCTGAGGCTCAATTCCATAGGCTTTGATTCGATCGTAACAAAGCTATAGCGAATTTTTGTAAAGTTAGAAACCAATGAAGGTGAGAAAATCTATTTATATTATGATATATTGTATGATATATAAGTTTAGATATGCTTGGTTGTAATGATTGTGAACCACGTTTGGATATGATAATATGTTTGTTTGGATGTGTAAATGATTCACGTTTAATACATATCGAATATAACAAAGGAAATCACTTTTATTTAATAAACGAAATGGTGTATATGAGATTGTTAAATTTCTTTAAAATGGTTTATAAATGTTTATGAACATAAAAACCCAATTTGGTGAAGTCTGGACAAGTTATGAAAGTTGAGTCAAAAATAGGCGCATTGCGTTATGATAGTTCGCGATTTCGCACTGTAGAAAGTTAAATCCATTTAAACAATGGATTTAGAGTCAGAATTATTCGTAATAAGAATTTTCCAAACACTTAAAATTACATTTTTTAAACAAAAGAAAAAGATTAAGAATTCATTTAGTAGATTTTGAAATATGAGCAAAACAAGTTTTTAAAATAGTTGAAGTTTGACAGTTTGATAATCAAAGCGATAAGTTCTTTAAAATTGATATTTTAATTCTTTGAAAATATGGAATAAATTTTATAAATATGTTACAATGTTTTAAAAGAGGTTTGAGTAATAAAAATGGATTTCTAAATGATAGAAAAGTTGCTTTGATCAAATAAGGCTTAAAAGTACAATTGCAGCACTATTCGCGGCACCTTTTGCAGTACTTTTCTTAACTTTTGAAATATGGCTTTAAACTTAAGTATTCTTTGCCAATTCTTTTATAATTGTTTTTAAATTAATAATTAGGTATTTAAAGATAATGTGGAGGTTTTATAATTCATTTTAAAGAGTTTAAATAAATGATTTAAAGAAAAGCTGTTATAAATAAGTGATTTAATCTTAGCTCTAAAAGCCAATGAGTAAATTAGTTTTTTCTATTCGTGAGATCTGGATATGAGATTCTTAAACTAAAGAGATATTCAGGAGCAACCAGTGTGCTGGCTGACCTGGCCTCTTTCCTGGGCGAGGAAAAAATAAGGTCGAAATGTTGGAAACTAGGCAAGTATAAAAGATTTATTTTTTTTCCAAATTTAATACAACTTGGATTGTATAGAAATAATCTTCTTATACTTGGTATTAAATTCTACGGAGGCAAACCATACTATCCGTGTGAATTAAATAGGTGATTTCACCGTTATTCAATGGATAGTAAAGTGTGAATATGGAAATATGTTGAGTAGAATTAGTATAATGTCTATCGACCCTTTTTACTCAATAAGGTCTTGAATGTGGTTTATGAGAAATGATTTTGATTTGGTATTTTCAAAGTTAAAGTGAGGTTTAATGATTTTATATATACTAGAAAAGAATATGATTTAAAGATTTATATCTCTAAAAGAGATATTTTATTTGATAAAAGGTATTAATGAATGAAATTATAATCACCCTCAACTTAACATCTTTTTACCAATGATAGATTCAAAGGAATTGGGGTCGGATTTGGGTGATCCTATCCAAAAACCACTTCAAACCGATTTACACATTCGAAGGTAAAGACATGGGATGGTAATAAATGGAATGAAGGGCTATTTTTCACTGACCCTCTGGCGGAAATGTCCCACATCATTCATATATGGCGATATTATCTTCATTTGGTCTTAGATGCAAGGCCAACTCGCTACTAATCCTAGGGGTGATTCCCAATAGGATGTAGTAGGAGAGTTCCTTCACTTTCTCCTATTCCTGGACAACTTATATGTACAAATGTTTGATATTACATTTCCAAAATGCACGTACATTTATTGTTACAAATATACATCTATTTGGTGGTGTAGGAGGTAAATTTCCTTCACTTAACACCCTTCTCTGAGACGTAATAGCTCAGAGGTTGTATATTTGTGGAAATCAATAGCGGGTGATAGAATTGGCAATGTGACATTTAAGTGAAATGTGTGCTATGAGAAAGGTAACCATTACCTCGAGCCTTATCACTCGAGAATGACAAAAATAGGGTAGATGAGGCTGGGCTAAGTGGGTCGCTCCCATTATGATATGGTCATCACCTTTCTAGATCACCCTCTATGTATCAAGTATGTTGTGTATGATGTGAGAGCTCTCGGATAGGTCGGGAACGGTCAGGGTAATGTCATAATTGGTACCATCTATGGTAAAGGTAGGTCGGTTCTATATTGGTAGAGGTTGGAGCCTCAGGTGCATCCCTCTAGAGATGTACTATCAGAAGGTAGTCCTTTACCTTGTCATTGTATGGAATCCGTTCTCCAATACGAGCCTTTATGGTTTTAGTTGTAAACCTATTGTGCTGTCGAGTTTAACAAATGTAATAATTCCAACTATGATTTATATTTTATTTGAAAGGATTTCGAAGAATGTCATTGAAGATAATAACCTTGATTTTGCATAGAAAGATTATTCCATGTTTATGTATGGCATGGTCTTATGAGAAACCCTTTGCTTTCAAATATTAGTATTTTGAGTTTCTCACACCAGACTCATGACCAACCCGGATTTTATTTTCTTCTCTCTTACACTCAGGGTGCCCTATTTTGTTGGGCAGCCAAGTAGTCAGGTTTAACATGGAGCACTGTGACGGGAGCGTGAAGTCTTGAGCTGAAGATGTTCATGCAGATAGTTCTCCATTTCCATTTTTGCTGCATTAGTTACTGATTATATTAAGCATTTATAAGTACAGAGATTTGTAACTTTTTGCAACTAAATTGGTCAAAAACAACCAAGATTTGTTTTTTGAGGAGAAGTAAGTGAAGAAAAACAAAATTAAACTGAGTAGTTAAATCAACAAGTAACATAGAATCAGCTATAATCAGAGACACAAAGATTTATAGTTGTTTGGCGTTGTATGCCTATGTCAGCTTTGAAAATTATCCTTTATTAATAAGTTATTAATCTGATTACAACAGTAGAAAATAACAAAACACTTGATTACAATAGAGTCTAGAGTAACAAGCAGCGTAAAGATCCTCAGAATGACCCATCTGGCTAGTATTTATAGGTGAAGACGACCACCAATCTCTTTGAAATTTCGGCTGAAGGACCTTCGAATCCACATGGACCCACTAGAGGGATCGCTAGGCCAAATCCCCAATGAGGAGGGATCGGTACTGATTCCATCATTGGTGAATTTATGGGCAGCAATCCTTTGGTGGCTTATCCATACTAAAATATGTTTGGCCTCCAATTTTCATGCCATTTGGACCATTGGAACTCAGAATTATTGCTTGATCTTTGACTTGGTATGACTTGAGTGCTGCTTTCTGCCGATCCCTCTCAAGGTGTTTATACCGATCCCTCCAAATTTGTCCATCTGGTGTGCAACCCTAGGGTAACTTCCATAGGGTCCATATACCTTGCTCTTCAAATTTTATGCATTGGTCTTGTGGATCTTGAGATATTGATTGCTTTCTGCATAGATGTTTTAGTATTTTGATGTATGCCAACCCCTCTTCCATGAATCCCATCGACCCATCCTTCATGATGTATGCCAAACCCTCTTAATCAGCCATGCTTTACCGACCCCTTCCATCCAAGGAGTCATATTCTATACTTTTTGCATTCTACGTCGCATATCTCTCAATTTCGTTCAATTCTAACTTCATATAACCATCTTCACTTGACTTCCAGGTCCCGCAATCATCATTCTGGAATCAGCAACCTTAATGGCCATCAGATCTAACTCATGCAATTAGTTCAATATAGTCGCACTAGAATGTCGGGTAACACTTACCCTCTAAAGTACGTCTTGTGATTAACATGACGTGCTTTGAATCATTGAGAATGAGATCCATCTAGCTTCCTAAACAGTTGCAGTTCCTTTATCGGATCATTTTTCCAAGATGTCGAACTCCTCATTAATTGCCATGACGCTTGGTCGATTTCCAATAATATAAATCCAATGCTATATTCCATCAACATATAAGTCCGATTTTGCGAGACTAATAAGCTTTTGTCGTTTGGTCAAGCTCGAACTAGAAGGTTTCACGTTTTAACTTCAATTTCTATCGATTTAAAAAAATTGATCTTTCAGGTCATTCACGTGCACATTCATATACAGTTTTTTGTTGTTGGCTCCTGGACACGCTCGTATGTTCACGACTCATTGCCAACTAACCTGCATTTTGTATGTACATGTTTATAGCCGAACAATTATAATCATTTTTTCATTCATTCATTTCATTTTTTGGTAGGGATCGACATGCATTATGTCGATCCCTCCTTTCCACTCCTCACTTATGCAGTGATCGACATACCTCTTGTCGACCCCTCTTTGTCTTTAAATGGCAATGCATGGGCCGAACTCCTCTTTCTTTACACCACACCATCCCCTTCTTCTCTTTCATATATATATATATATATATATATATATATATATATATATATGAAATCCTTTACCTTCCTCGTTTCATTTATCCAACTTTCCAAACTTCTAACTCTACACCGAACCCTCCTTCTTCACTCGTGAAACCGAACCCTCCATTCCTCAGCTTGAAATTCATTTTCAATTTGCATATCCTACGAACTTATCTCTTCCTCCTTTCAATTCGTATATCCTAAAACACTTGACCAAATTCAAACTAAAATTCTCATAGAGGTAAGCCTTCTTTTCTCCCTAACCTTTGGTTATAAGATGAGATAGGGGATTCCAAAGTTTGGCGCAATGATAAAATAGTTGTTGAATCTGTTTGGGAGTGGTGAAATGTTGGATTTGAAGGAGTTCAATAGGGTGAAGGATGAGGAAGGAAGAAGAAGATAGAGTGGAGGAGGGGTTCGTTTTGGAGTTTCAGACCTATACCAATCAGTATAAACATAAGGGTTGATATGTTATTAGGTAGAAGGGAAGTACCGGAGGTTTTGGTGGAAGATGGTGAAGTAGAGGGTGAAGTGAAGGGATCGGTAGAATTAGGGTGAGGAGAAGGATCGGTACAGAGGCTTTGGGATAGGGATCGGTACGTAGGATTCGGTATACAGGTATCGGCATAAGGACTTGTAGGGGTTCTTTGAACTTGTAAACTAGTTTAAGCTTACTTGTTCTAATAGTTACTACCAATTCATCTCAACAAACTTGGACATATGATGGGGATGAACACTAAAACTTGCATATTTGCTACCGAACTCGAGATTGAACAATCAAATCTTTGGATCTTTCAACATGGACTAAAAACTTACAAATGGACTTGAATGACAAACTGCACACTTCGATATGCCAATAGTCGATGCTAAAGCTTTTACAACCGATCAATCTCTCCTCCAGTTAAGACGGTTAGCGATAACGGTCAATCTGGTCAAAATCCAAAGTCTCGTTGTTTTACTTCGTTTTTTTATTTTAAACTATTTATGTCTATTATACACTGCACTGCACTACAGTAGCTCACACCAAGCACGGGGGGAACAGGTTAACTATTCTAACCTCGATTATCTACTGAGTGTTGCTAATATGGACTCTAGATGCTTAGAGCATTTAGCTGCTACGTCTTTCGAAACGGCCATGCATCATATCGATCCTGAAGCAAAATCGAGCTTCACGTCTATATCAGGCAGGCTTTCCCCTCGTCGTCAAGTAGAACAGATGGAAATTCCTGGCCTGTCGGTCACCCATTTCTCAGATGTTTCGGTCCTTCCAGCGGAGGATATAAGTCCTACTCCTGATGTAGCAGACGGTGCTATTCTTCTAGATAACTGATAGATTTTAAAGCCTCCCGAATTCGTGAGGTTGCCCTTCACGGGTTGTGTTCCATATATAATATTCCGTTCATAGATGTCTTGGTTCCTTCAATAAACAACAAGCCTACTTACCCCCGAAGGGGTACACGGAGTGTAAAAAATTTATATGTACCGCCCTTTAATTCATTTATTCAAGAGATATTGAGACATTTTGGAAAAGTTCCCACTCAACTCCATCCGAATAGTTACGTCTTCCTACATGGAACCTTTCTGCTATTCATGAGCGTTCTATTTCGTCTATTGACTCCCGAGGACAAAAGATTCATTTACGACTTTAAACGGCAGTCAAGAAATGCTTCTTATGTTTTACTTGAACCTTCACCTAACTGTAAAGTCTTAATAGGCACCCAGAATAAACTATCTCTGTTCAAGCATGAGTGGTTCTATGTTCAATTTCCACCTAGCTTCGCAAGGTGATTGTTGGAAGGACATAAGTGTCGTTTTCACATCATTCTTAAGTCTGTTAATCCAAGTCTTTTTGAATCTATTAACATCCAGGATTCCTACATGTGTCTACCCACGTTGAAGGCATTAGTTTTTCAAGAGCCGTTGTCGCTATTCGCGCTACCCCTATCGAAGATAGGGACATCAAACTTGTTAAAACCGATGAGTTACTATCTTTATTCAGGCTGTTGGAAGAGGGCCATAGCATTGGGCTCTCTGGAAGTGTAGCATTGCTGAGAAACATCACAGAGCAATGCCATCAATCCTATCATGCCCCCACCTGAGGGGACTTGGATGACATTGAGGAAGGTGAGATTAGGGGTTTCCAGGCCAATAAACCCTGTGACGTTGATGGAGGTCCAGGGAAGGCGCTTATGGTCGAACCACCACAAGGTGTGCGATCTCAAACACCCACCAAGAGAAAGAAGAAGTTGGCATATAAACTTCACAGAATAAAAATTGCCACAGATCCAGAATTCATTATCACCTCCATTGAAGAAAAATCATCTTCCCAACATTTGGAAAGTTCACCGATGGGATTTTCAAATCTCAAAACTCCCAATGATATTATGACCTATGACTTTCCAAATATCAACATCAAAGGGCTCAATTCTCCTACTCAGAGCAGTGAAGGCATTCTTCCTACTTATAAATGAGAGAGAACACCTATAAACAAGGCTACATCCCCTGGTCTGTCAGGAATAAAAAATAGGACACTCACGACCACATGCTCTTTAACAATCCTTTGCAAAATAGTTACTTACATGTTCTCATTTGGTCTTTGCAGGTGCAATGACTTAGTCTCGGGTCTTCAATCTCTTAAGAGGTTCTTCAACATATTATTGATCAAGCCACGACTTAGAGTCTGGCAGGCGCAGGGAGAAACACGACGGATGGGAAAAATGCAATAATTCAAGGGAATCCTCCTCTTCCAAGCGCAGGTCACAATCTCCAACATCTCGCCAGGGTGGTTAGCCTAATTTTCCCTTTTATAGCAGAGACTAGGCTTCCTTCTATGGTCATCAAATTCATGAGTAGTACTTTGGTTCTTCTAGCTCTAAGTAGTCTTGCGACCGTAGATCGAGCAAGCATCCAATTTCTGCTTCCGATCCATCCTTGCCGACTACTGCTCCTGATACATCAACATCGAAGAAATTGACTGATCTCAAGGCTACTTTCTCGTAAATTAGTTTTGATGGGCTTAAATTCCTTCCCACGGTACACATGATCTGGGGGAATGCCATAGCAAGTTCTCTAGCATGCGTTAATGACATAATCTTGCGACATGAATCGTTTCAACACTTAGCGGAAAAAATCTCCAAAGTGTTAATCGTGCGACAATATGAAATGTATCATCTCAAGCTAGAGGAGATGCATGATAAAGACATAATCAAAAACCAAGATGATGAGCTGTCAGAGTTAACAAAACTCGCCAAGGCAGAAAAGAGCACCAAGGAAACGTTGGAAGCAGTGAGCCGTTTATAAGCTTCGTATAAAAAAGAACTCAATGTTTCCCTCAATTGCTTTAGGGCACTTTCTCCAGAAAAGGATTTCTTGCAAAAGAAAAAAGATGTCTTGTCCCTTCATGTCAAGGAACTTGAGGAGTTTCTCAAGAAAGAAAGGGAAGAGAAGATTAAGGCTTAGGAAGAATCACGAAGAAACTTCGAAGAGGCTGTTGAAGCCAGGAGCATAAAAATTAAACATGATGTGCAATTTGCCAAAATTGAAGCCCTTAAAGAGGAGGCACGAGAGGAAGGCCGCAAGGAGATGATGAAACAAATTAAAACCCAAGTAGAAGATGCTAAGAAGCCTTGTTAGAATGAAATTAAGGACTTGTTTGATCCATTAATCATCGAATACAACGCCAAAGTCCTTAACCACCACAACTTGAGTTTTGCTAGCGAAGGTTTTCTCGAATCACTTGCTCAAGCTTCAAAGCACATCATTGAGATGGAAAAGAAGGATCTGGACAGAGCTGAGTTTGTTAAAGAGAAATAAATATGGGAGATCTTCCGCAAAAATAAACCCTTGAATCTTGCCGCCGTGAGACTTCGATATTTTAACGTCATAGCACCATCTAACAAAAGAGAACATATTGCCGGATTCTCGAAGGCCGATCTTAATGGCCCCTCTCCTTTCCAAGCAATTGGAGCATCGTTTTCCTTTTGCCTAGAGCAGGACTTGAGCTATGATCCAGATATGCCTGGTTATCAATCCAAAGTGATGTCCCCTATTTCGAAAGGGGCACTCCAGCAACCACCGAAAGCTAGCCGGATACGGGAATTCCACTTTACTGTCCAACTTATAAGAAATTTTGTTATTCATGCCTAATGGTTTTAGGCTTATCTCGCTGTTCTAACAAATTTGGAGGTCTTCCAAGTCCCAGTTAGACTTCTAAAAGCGTTGCTGCTATATAGAAACAAGGGAAACTAACAGAGATTCCGAGGGCTACTGATGTACTGAGGCTCGATGCCTGAGTCATCGGAGCTCTTGACGATGATAAGGTTGGAGATTCATTCCCGGTGAATGAATCGAACGATGTTGTGATTATCGGAACCTTCGAACACACTGATGAAATTAGCCTGAAGGAGCATGTCGAGAAGGAGGAGTTGCTGAAGAAATAGGCTGAAGCTGAGCAGCCAAGGTGGACATTGACGATCCATACCTTGTCTCATTACAAGTAATTCCACCTAGTGGGTCGATTCCTAGTGAATTACCTCTTATCTTTAGAAGCTCTCCTGCAAAAGGTAGCATAGGATCCAGGAAGAGAAAGATCGGGGGCTCAAGTGGTATCACTCCCTGAAAAATCCAAAATGCAGAGAAGATTGAAGAAATAGTAGTCACTTCATCGCCATGTGTATATAGTTTGCATCGGTGTTTGTTCGTCATTTTCTTTTATTACTTGTGGTTGTATGGGTATGACTCTCGGTTTTTTCGAAATAACTTGTACCACAATTTTGAAACCTATCATGCGAATAAAAGTTATTGTTTTCTATTGAGCTTTCGTGTGAACTGCTATTTAAGTAGTTGAATTATTACTTTCCATTCGATTTACTTGTAATTCGTTGTTCATCAATTCTAGTAACAATCTACTGGCTCTATCCCAAGTCCTCCATGTGGTCGTGACTTGAGTCGTATCAAAAAATAGGCTCAAGCCTTAATGCTACGCCATCGAATTCGGTTGTTTTGAGTAAACATACTCCTACCCCTAGTCTTCGGTTAGCGGGGTTGGACATTGGATGGTCAAACACTATCCTTAGCGGCTTTATACTCTTCTTATCAATTTCAAGCCGAAGTTCATAGAATAGTGAATGGTCATTCCTCACTCATCTATCTGTTCATTTTCATATCCGCACTTTAGGGATAAGAGTTAGTTAATGGATGGTTGAATCGCACCCAATCTATGTTTATACTCTAGTCTACCTCTAGGGACTTAGAGTTGCTTCACGGGTGGTCGATCCACACCTGATTCATGTTTACTCTAGTCCACACTCTAGGGACTTAAAGTTAGTTCGAAGAGCAGTCGGATCGTATTCTCCTTAATTGATTAATTTTCCCTCTAAGGACTGGGGTTTGATTTACCAAGCAATCGTTCGTGTCATGGTCACTCTTATTTTATTTCATGTCTGTAGATTCAGTAGGATTTATTTGATCATCGGATGGTTGAGCCACATTTATTCCTCGTTGTGCATCCCGTCTATTGGATTATAGACGGGAATTATCAAATGAACAAGTGGACCAAGCTTATATTGTTTAGTCCCATTGAGAACTAGTGTAATTGAATTATTTCAAACTTTGTAAGCCTGTTCGAACATATCATCATCAATCAGTTTCATCGTGTAACTAATACATAATGCTATAACAAACATAAAAATAAAGGAAGTCCGAACCTTTATTCTCTAAATGAAAAGGAATAACATAACCTATCTTATTTCACATTTGTAAAATCAAATACTAAAGAAAATTATGAAAGAAAATACAACTGAAATGAAAAAGAAATAAACTAAGTGAAATAGCATAGTAAATTCTTACTATTCCATGCCTTTGGAAGGGTGATGCCATCGACAGTCGCTAGCTTGAAAGTTCCCTTTCCAAGCCTCTGTTCAATAACATATAGTTCTTCCCAAATTGGATTCATGTGCGATGGAGTAGGAAAAACACGTTTTAGGACGAGATCACCAATTTCAAAGGTTCTAGGTCGGACTTTAATGTTGTAATACCGGGCGACTCGATGTCGATGCACAGCTGCTCTCAAATCAGCTTCCTCGCGCTTCTCATCTATAAAGTCAAGTGATTTTGAAAGGAGATTTTTTTGGGATCATAGTAAGTCACTCGACGAGACAGAACCTCGAGCTTAACAGGAATAATGACTTCGGAACCATAAGCAAGGGAGAACAGAGTACGGCCAGTCGCAGATTTGTAGGTGGTCCTGTAAGCCCACAGTGTAGTCCGAAGTTCATCCACCCACTTGCATCTAGCCTTCTCCAAACGCTTCTTCAGAATGGACTTTATGATTTTGTTTATAGCTTCAACCTACCATTTGCCTGAGAGTAAGCGACTGCTTCAAATCTCTTTTCAATACGATACCTCCGACAGAAATCTTTGAATTCAACACTGTCGAATTGAGTCCCATTATTTGTTACAATAGTTCACGGAAGACCGAAGCGACATACGATGTTTTGAACAATAAAGTTGATTGCTTTCAAGGTTTTGCTTCGGCCCATTTAGTGAAGTAAGCAACTGCGATGATAGCTTACTTTGCGCCGCCTTTAGAAATCGGTAAAGAACCGATAATGTATATTCCCCACATGAAAAATGTCCGTGGACATACCATTTGCATGATTTCCATCGATGGAGCTCTTGGAACTTTTGCATTTATCTGGCATTTATCAAATCGTCTTACATAGTCAGCGGCATCTTCATTGATAGTTGGCCAATAATACCCGTAGTGGAGTATTTTCTTTGCTAGAGTTTAAACCCCAGTATGGTCACCGCACTCCCTTTTATAAACTTCTTTTAGGACACGTTTTATCTCATCAAGAGCGACACACCAGAGTAGGGGAACCGAAAGATTTTTTTGTACATAATTGCTCCTTGCATGGCATATCGCGAAGCTTTTTGGAGGACTTTTCCCTTTTCATTTCTTTGATCTAGTAGGACTTCATGTAGCAAATAGTCTTTGATCAGAGTCATCCAAGATTCCCATTTAGGCTCCACTTTTAGCATCCGGTCGATTTCTATCATGTTTATACATGGGGAATTTAATGCATTGATTGAAACCAAGCCCATTTGTTATGCATCGTCGGTGCTAGAAAATTTTTCCATTGAATCAGCCTTTCTGTTTCGATCCTATGGAATATGCAAAATGTCATAGTACTCAAATTCTGCCAACAACTCTTAGACTTGGGTAAGATATGGGGAAAGCCATTGTCCCTTAGCTTGATAATCTACCCAGACTTGGTACACTACCAACCATGAATCGCAAAAGATTTCAAAAGATCTTATTTCGAATTCTCTCATGAGTTTAAGTCCAGCAATCAGAGCTTCATACTCAAATTCATTGTTTTCTGCTGGGAAATCAAGCTCTAAAGCATAACAGATTGACCAATCTTCGAGAATTACAAGCAAATTACAGCTCCAAAATAATGATCATTAGACACTCACATCAGTATACAATTTCCACCATGGTAGGGACTTCGTTGCCTTCTCGAGAGTCATCCTGCACAGTAAATAATGCTATAAAACTTGCCAGTGCTTGATCTAGGATAGCCCTTCGAGGGAGATAAGTAATATCAAATTGATTGAGCTTAATAGTCCACTTGAGTAACCATCCAGATGTCTAAAGTCACTGTGGGACCTATCAAAACGGTCGGTCAGTGTAAACATTGATTAGATGTGCCTGGAAGTATCGATGAAGCTTTTGTGATGCAATCTGTAAGCAGTATGCCAATTTCTCTATTTCCCGATAGTTCCTTTAAGCTTCCTTCAATTATATACTAATATAATACACCGGCCTTTGGATCCGATCCTCCTCGCAAAGCAATGCGGAACTTGTAGCGTGTACCAATACAGCGAAATAAATGTACAAATCTTTATGATCCACTGACTTCGACAAGATAGGAGTCTCTCCCAATGATTTACCAAAGCTTAAAATGCACTTTTACAACCCTGTGTCCATTCGAAGTTTCTATTCCCTTTCCTAATCAAATCAGCAAAAGGAATGTATTTGTCAGTAGCTCTGGAAATAAATAGGCTTAAGGCTGCAGCTTTCCCATTCAGACTCTACAGCTGTTTATTAGTCTTTAGTGCTTGGATATGACAGATAGAATGAACCTTCTCGGTTTAGCTTTTATTCCATGGGCATTAAAAATAAAGCCTACGAATTTCCCTGATGCAACACCAAAAGAACACTTTAAAAGATTAATTTTCACCTTGCAATGTCGGAGGATGTCGAACATTTCTGCTAAGTTCTAATGTGGTTGCTTGATCATCGTGATTTATGAGAATATCATCGAAATAAACTTCCATCGTTTTTCCAACCAAATCTCTAAACATCCTATTGACAAAACGCCGATAAATTGCTCCTGCATTCTTTAATCCAAATGGCATTATTACATTTCCGTACAATCCAACTCGATAATGAAACTGGTTGCTCATGATCGGGAATATGCATCGGGATTTGGTTATATCCCAAATACGCATCCATGAAAGATAGCAATTCGTGTCTCGTGGTTGAATCCACCAGTTGGTCGATCCTCGGAAGGGGAAAATTGTCTTTTGGTCATGCCTTCTTCAAATCTAAATAATAATGCATGTTCTCCATTTTCCATTTTCTTTTTTCACGAGCACAGGATTAGATACCCATTTAGGGTAGAGGGCAACGTGGATAAACCCGTTGTCTTTGAGTTTATCCATCTCCTCTTTGAGAGCGGCAGATCTCTATAGATCCATACCGCATCTTTATTGCTTCACCGGGACATGCCTCTGGTCGATATTCAATGCGTGGATTGCAATGTCAGGCAAGATTCCACACATGTCAGAGTGAGTCCAAGCGAACACGTCTATATTCCACATATGGCTCGCAATGAGGGGCCAAGGTGTGATCCATTATTTAGAAATTGTGATGGGTCATCGTGGCTAACCATGATATCAATTATCAGCTCAACCGGTGCAGCCTTGGTCTCTTTGGGCTCCTCTTCATATCTCTTCGATCTATATCCCTATAGAACCAACTATGGTGCCCGAGCCACGGCTTAGGCGCTAGTTGTCAATCTTTGGTAGCTTGGATACAGACAGTCTTGTCCATACCCTTACCTTTTTCTTTGCATTGAGCATCCCTCAACTCATCTACATAACAGGCATGTCCAGTTTCTAGATCGCCATGAACAACTCCAACACCATTATCTTTCGAAAACTACAAAGTCAAACACCATGGGGCAAGAGCTACCCGGAATTCGGCTTGGGTAAGTCGACCGAGAAAAATATTGTATGGAGAATCAACATCCAAAACAACAAACGGCAAGGTCCATACTCTCCTTCATTCACCTACTCCTAACTCCATGGTAGTTCGATGTAACCAACAGCTTCAGTTGCAACATTGTTAAAACCGCGCATACGAGCTTTAGATTGTTTTAAATATTTAGCTTCCATCCTTATCTGATAATAAGCTTTTTTGAAGATTTTATTTACTGAACTTCTACAATCAATCAACATCCTTCTCACCAAAGCGAAGCCAATCATGGCCGAAATGACCATTGGGTCGATCATTGGAGTCTATACCTTATTCACATATCTGTGGCTAAACACAATATTATCTGCCATCGTACGTTGCTATTTTGCTAGAGCTCCATCATCTGTATTCGAACAGCATTCGAAATCCATATGCCTAATCGCTTTAGCATAGCGCTCCATCTCTTGCCAACTCTTATCTGCTGGGTGCGGTCCTCCGACTGTCGTGTTTATCACCAATCTTCCACCAGTCTATGCAGGCTTCTTAGCCCTACACGGCGCTTATCCTCTTTTGGGGTTCGATGTCCCCTGCCCACCATCTTATGGAGCTTTCACAAACTATTGTAATTTCCTTTCTTAAATCAGTTTTCTATAACATCCTGGAGATGCCTGTATTCATTTGTATTGTGCCCATAGTACTCGTGAAACTGATAATATTTCCCAATCTGTGTCTACTTCCATGTTGATTCTTTTGGAGGCGGCTTCCTACACTGCATAGTATTGCTAGTAGACGGATAGATATTCTCCAAGGATGTATTCAATGGCGTGTAAGTATCATACATCGAATTCTTAGGCTTCCCTCTTCCATAATCCCACTTTTGTTCTCAATTCCTATCTCCGCCTCTCTTTTGCTGATTTGGTTTTTTTTGGACATTTACTTTGACATTTCCAGAACTGTCATTAGACTCCTTTATTGGAATGTTACTATGTACTCCCTCTCCACTTGGTCCTACAAAATTCTTTTTCCTGAAGGACCTAGCTTCCTTCTTTCTCAAATACTGAGCCGCCTTTGCATAAAAGCTCTCCAACGTTGCGGGTGGCTTACTGGCTAACCAATCGTCGAAATCAGACTCTAGATCAATCCCCCTCGTCATGACCATAATTATAGCATGGTCATTCGGATTACTGACCTCCGTAATAGCTGTATGAATCTCCCTAAATAATATTTCAATGACTCCCCTAAAGCATGAATTACGCTAGATAGGGACATCGAATCTTAGGGATGAGTCGCGTGCATCCGAAACTGCTCCACAAACTTGGTTGCCAAATCATCGAATCTAGAAATTGATTGTAGTGGTACTCATATGAACCACATCTTCGCTATTCTAGAGAGAGTTATAGGAAACCATCTACACTTGGTCGCATCATCCACTTGTGCAGAATCTATCAGCAATTTGTTTCTCATGATATGCTGCCTTGGGTCGATTTTTCCCTCGTAGGTGGGCATTGATGGCATGTTGAACCTCCTTGGATATTCCGCATATAATACGTTATCAATGAACGAGGTATGGCTTCTTGAGATTTCCCCGTCATCGTTAGTCAAGCCCTGGCTCTCTCTTACCAACTGTTTGACCATTGTCGATAATTCCAGTGTTTGGATGGTTGGTTCGAAACGGTGGTCGTGCTCCACCTCACGCAAATGGTTCGGTCGATGTCTATGAGTCGTTTCATGCCATCTTGGTTCCCCATCTTCCTAATGTGCATTTTGTACATTTATTTTGTCATCATTTTGAGAGGTACGTAGTCATTATTTAATCGAACTCCATCATTCAAACAAATAGAAAAAGTTGCACCTTGATTCTCAAGGTCTATGGAAGGGATCCCTCCGTTGGAGTAGGGATCAGTACCGATCCCTCTAGAGGGATTGGCACTGATCAGTCCTAGCAGACCACTATGGTTTGCTATGTGATGCTCTAAAGTTTCCGTGTGATATTCTTCTTTCCTGTGACCCCTATGCTTGTGATATTCGTCCATTGAGCTAGAACTTTCCGATGCCGAGTAAGGAGTGGGAACCCTCTTAGATTTCCCCCGCTGCTGCTAATTCATTTGGTTCAAGAAGTTTATATTGGTCTGAATTTGTTGACTTAGTTGTCAACGGCTCTCCATCAACTCTCTCATTAAGTTATGAAATTTGGCTCTCGTAATAGAATCATTGGGATTCTGAACTTCAACCGAATCAGCATTCACATTTGTAGGTTGGTTGCCTGGGTCTCCTTGCTGAATGCTTGTATTCTCATTTCCTTCCACGTTCTGAGAAGTAGATCTAGTATGTCTCACCATTATTAATAGCCTTGCTTAGATCTCTTTAAATCTGAGTAGTATTAACAACTTCTTAAAGATAACTGTAAATCTCCATTGGGAGATTTACCCAATCCAATAGCAACAAAGGGATCCTAGCATGCCGAGAATCAAGTTTCTAAGTGAAAGCACTAAAATAATTGCAACTAAATTAGTCACAAACACCCAAGAATTGTTTTTATAGAGAAGTAAGTAAAGAAAAACAAAATTAAACTATGTAGATAAATTAATAAGTAATAGAGAATCAACTATAATCAGAGACATAAAGATTTATTATGGTTCGGCGTTGTATGCCTACGTCTATTTTGAAAATTATTCTTTATTAATCACTTATAAATCTGACTATAGAAGTAGAAAATAGCAAAATACTTGATTACAATAGAGTCTAGAGTAAAAAGCAGCGTAAAGATCCTTAGAATGACCCATCGGTCCAGTATTTATAAATGAAGATGACCACCAATCTCCCTTAAATTTCAGCTGAAGGACCTTCTAATCCACATGGGCCCACTAGAGGGATCGCTAGGCATAATCCCTAATGAGGAAGGTTCGGTTTCGATCCCTTTATTGGTCGATTTTTAGGCAGTGATCCCAATAGTGGCTTCTCCATACTAAAATATTTTTAGCCTCCAATTTTCATGTCATTTTGACCAGTGGAACTTGAGTTATTGCTTGATCTTTGACTTAGCATGAGTTAAGTGTCGTCGATCCCTCTCAATGGATGTATACCGATCCCTCCAACTTTGTCCATTTGATGTGTGATCCCTAGGGTAAGTCCCATAGGGTCCATATACCTTACTCTCTAAATTTCATATGCACCGGTCGCGTAGATCTCGAGATATTGATTGCTTTCTGCATAAATGCTCTAGTATTTTGATGTATGCCGACCCCTCTTCCATGAAGCCTACCGACCCATCCTTCATGATGTATGTAATACCTCTTAATGAGCCACCTTCCATCCAAGGAGCCATATTCTATACTTTGAGCATTTTACATCGCATATCTCTCAGTTACGTTCAATTCTGACCTCATCTAATCATCTATACTTAGCTTCCAGGTCCCATAATCATTATTCTAGAATCATCGACCTCGATGGAAATTAGATCTAACTCATGCAATTAGTTCAATATCGCCGAGCTAGAATGTCGGGTAACAATAAATGTCCGGGTTGATTTATAAGACAGACTCTGGTGAATATATATAAAATTTCCACTATAAGATATGTACACATTGAAATAATATATGTTATTCCATTCACATAAGATTATGTTATGTCTTTATTTTCTTTTGCTTCAAAATAATCTACCTCTTCGGCACTTGGATTTACGGCACATGGATATCGAATATGTATTAGTGTCGATTTATGAGGGTCGAGGAGGCGGGTCTCACCCGTAGGGAACAAAGAAATAGGTGCTAACCACTTGAAAAACATCATAAGGTATAGAGTGGAAATTCATCAAAAAAAATAGTTGAAAATGAAAAATCTCAACTTGATGTCGTATATCGTACCCAAGTTATAAATATCGAGCTGCACTTAGGATAATGTTCAAAGAACCTAAAGCAAGAGACAACAAGATATAAACAACGTGGCTTCAGGTGGAAACTTGAGTCAGACTGGAGCTCGAGCCGAATCAACTAGATGACGACTTGGAATTCATGAATCAACAATAAATTGTGAATTCTTTGGTCAGGTCGATCATGGAACTTTCTGCCAAGCGATATGGTGAATGTGGAGAATATGTTAGAGCATTTTCAAGAGTTTACTTCAAGGATTTTTCATTTATAATTAGGAGTAAAGATCACTTGGAAAGGGACTTAGAACTTTTTCTTTTTTCTGACTTCTTATTTTGACGAATTGTAAATTACTCTTCTAAGTTACACACTATTAGAACCCCTATCAAGAGTTAAGCAATCAAATTGTAAGAACAACTTTTTAAAAACAAAGGATGATCAATAGAAATCTACTAAATGGACCCAAGCCATAAATATTTGCCAAACCGCTATAAAAATTGCATGTTCTTTTCTTGTTTTTATCTTCTTCTTTTTTTGCCTATTTTTCATATTTGATAAGAATTAAGGCATTTATTCCTTTTTTGGTCTAAATATTTTGGTTCCTTAATCGAGAACTTGGATTTGAGAACTAGAAACTTGATTTGAAGAAGGCAAAGAGGTGTGGTACTATAGCTGCTGTTGGAGGAAGCTGGAAAAAGCATGGGGGCACCAAGGAGGTGCCATTATTTTCATGTCCATTAATCTATGTAACTAGAGAAGAGGTGGAAAGGATGATGAACGAAATACAAGATAAGATGTTATCTCAACAAGGGGACATGCTGAATAGAATCTTTAAAAGGATGGAGCAATAAGCAATGGCCGGAATAACTAGAAACTAGAATCAAAGGCTAAAAGGTTGAACTAGTGCATCTGAAAATGGAACGGAAGCGTTATCAAATTTATGACCGAGCCATATCTGGACGAAAGTCCAATAATCAAATAGTTAGATAATGGACTAAAAATCTAAAACTACAAATCTTCAAACATCCATATCTACCTAGCTAGAAAATCTAAATCGCTATTATGACCACTCTATGGAAAGGAAAATCATTATATCTTTCCAACGAAAGTGGTTTCAAAGGCCATTTCGACTATCAAAATTTATAGTCGTTACCAGTTTTCTAAGGTAAAATCATCCACAAAAAAATCTAATGATAGGAAATGTCACTAGTAGGCATTTCCAAAGTTAGAGAGCCATACGGCCTCATATGAATTTAAAAATAATATTTTACGATCCTTCATTATGTAAAATATGGGTCGTTAAAATGTGTATGTTGAAGAAGAGTTAGCACCGTAATCCTTTATTTGAATTTTTAATAAACCAAATTATCTCTACATCTACAAAAGCCTAAGGAATATATTGACATACATAGTGTATTTTAGGTTTTATATGTCTAAAATTCAAATAGCGACATCCATGCTTTAGGACTTAAAATGTGTGGTTGTATGAATATATTTAGAGATGAAACTGAGTTAAATGGAAGAAGAATCTCAAAGGATATTGCTATGGGGTCTTAAACAGAAATTGTAAGATTAAGTATACTAACAGAATAATTCATGTTTCTTTGTCTTCGAAGCACTTGTGTTTAATTTATCCTTGGTAAAACGTAAATTTCATTTGCTCAATTTCTTTCTTTATATAGGCTAATTCTATTTAAACCTCAAAGATTGATAAGTAGCCCCTTACAAAACTAAAAAAATAACAGTACACATGATTTTGCTTGGTGTATCGATCTTATTATTAAACTTTTCTAATTATACCCTTTCTTAGTAAAGATCAGCCCATAAAAGAATTTCATCATAGAAAAAATCACCCCAGCTAAATCACATAACAAAATAATATTCAACTTTTACCTTTTCTTTGAACTCTACATTTTTGAATTTAAAAAATCATGAGAACATAAATTTTAAGTTTCACCTCTTCTGATTCGAGTTAGGATTTTTCACTCGATCCTCGACGGCGAACACTTGAGATAGATTTTTAGTTGATTCTGATATTCTCTATCATAGGATATAGTTATGCAAGGAGGATGACGGTTTCTAATCAATTAACCGGATCTGAGTCCACACTAGAGTGGTCGTATGAATGATACTAGTTCGCAAGTGAAATTGTATGGTCGAGCGAGCGATCGGATTTGAGATTTGCGTATGGATGATACAGTACATCGTTTGGGCTTTAGTAAAGCAAATGTTGACAATTGAAAATGGAAAGTAATATGATTATGAATTATATGATTGGATATCATTGGTAAATAAGATGCAGATATATAAAAGCAAAAGATAATTTGATGCCTTTTATTTCATACGTAAAATTTGGTTGCCCGACTTAAAGGTACATGTTTAAATCTTTGTTTGGTATGATGGTTATATGATTGAGCCACTTGGCTTTTGTTTTCTTTTTATTGGTTTAGGGCCATAGTGGCTATTGTAGGATCTAGATGCGCAAAGGAGATGTTGGCGAAATTTTTTGAGAAGTTAAGACATTAGAAATTTTTTGAGAAATTTAAAGAAATTTTAATATCTTAAATTTTATTTTGAGTTATAACCTGAGATGATTGAATGGGATGATATTAATTGGAATCTATGAATGAATTTGGAAACTTAGTAAAAGTAATAACAAAGTTTCAACGAGCAGATTTGTGGGAAAAGGTAAAGGGTTAAAAGGATTTGGTAGTCTATTTCAACTAATTTGTTTTAAAAAGTAATGGGTTCGGGCAATTTTTCTTACCATTGGCAATTTCGGAGAAGAAATTCTTTTTAAAAGGGGAAGAATGTAATAACCCAGGATTTTAGTCATTTGAATTTGAAATATTTAATTGATTTTAAATATTGAAAAGTTAATTTTATAAGTTAAATAACTTAAATTTTGAATATAGCGGTTTATTTGATAATTAAATTTATGAGTTTAATGGTTGAAATTTTCTAGATAATGGAATCTTGGATTTTAATTTGGATAAAATTGATTTCAAAGCTTATTTAAATTCTATCCAATAAGAATGGTAATAAGAAACTTTTAATTTAGATTTAATGGTGACTAATTGGGTTTTCAATAATTATTCATTTAACTAGTGTGAAAATAGCCTTCTAGGGTATTGTCTCAGATTTTGACAAAACCAGTGTTATTGGATCCGTAATAGAGAGTTATTATATATCGATGATTTTCGTGGCAATCGGACGTATCGTTTGGACGGCGAGGTTGAAACGTGTTCAAATTAATTTTACAAATTAATATAAATATCTGGATTTTAAAAGCTATCTTCTGCAAATGATCGAATTAGGCCTCAAGACAAGTTCCATTGTATTCAAAATAGGGGTATAACATATAGAACGCCAGGCAGCATGCTTCGTTTAGAGTTCAAGATTTATAGACATTATAGCTTGATAATTTAAATTTAAATAATATACACAACACACACACACACACACACACACATATATATATATGTATGTATAATATGCTTTCACCATAACTCTCTCATACCTATCCATTCCTCATCCATGCCTTCTCCATGATCGGCCAAACCCTTCCTCTTATATAAGTTGCATTCCAAATCAGAATATGGTGGTTTTCTTTTTTAAAATTTTCAAATTCAAACTTGGCCTCATCGAACGATCCACGACTATCGGGACCAATCTGTGCATTTTTAGTGGAATCATCTACTACAAAGTTGTTCGCAACATCGAGCTCGACTTGTTCAACGGTTGGATTGGGTTGGATCGAGCCGAGGTGGCCGCAGTTCGTCAATGAACCGCGGTCATGATTTCATCAATTCGGGAAGTTTCGACGGTTGTTTGGTTGTAGGATCTGAAGGAAACTTGTAGAGGGAAGTGTGGGCGACGGTCTGGCGAAGTTTGGCAATCAACGGTGAGGAATGGCGATAATTGGAGTTTTGAAGCGGTCGTGGTTTGGGTTGGTTTCTCGTCGAAAGTGAATTTTAAGGGATCAGGATCTGATGCATGGGGCTGTGGTGGTCGAGGCTCCCTGCAGCCGCGGCGCGGTGGCGTATGAAGGTGCGAGGTTGCGGCGTCTGGTAGAAGAAGGGCGATGTTAAAAAAAATAAACGAGAAGAATGGGAAATGCAATCGTAAGGAGGGAGAAGAAGATAAGATGGGAGGGTTGGAATAGTTTAAATTTGTAATTAGTTTGTTAATTTTAAATTTAATAATCGATAGCTTAAAATTTTTATAACTCCTTCATACGAGGTACAATAGAGGCATGGTTTTTTGTGTCGCACTCGTGATAACGAAAGCTTCATGATGGAACTAGTTTGGTCGAATTTGGAGACTGTTGAAATTTAGGCTAAAGTCGAAGGTCGTACGGATTTAGTTCCAAAATGGAACACCTCGGCTTCAGAGTTAGTCCCCCCTTTTTGGTTAACTAGTATGATATATAGTTAATAAAAATTGTTAGATGATTGTTTGGATGAATTACCATATTTATATTATTGGTTTGGATATATTTTCACCCTTGGAGCGAATGAGACCTATTGTGTTCCCGTTTAAGAGGATGACCCTTTGTATACGAATCCTGCCTCGAAGCGGTTGATTTATATTTATGATTATATAACGCTAATGATGCAAGCAAAACTGGTCGGAGGGATCCAACATGATTCCTCACAAACGTTGATGTTATTTACATATATATATATATATATATGTATGTATGTATGTATGTATGTATGTATGAGCTGTAATGCTGGGACAGGTTGGAGGGATACAACAGGATTCCTTACTATTCTTGAATTACTACAATAATATTCCTATTATATGGATTATTGAAAAATGAACCTGATTGTGATCGCTATGGTTGTAACACCGTTATATATTTGAAAAACTAAAACCCAGTAGTGATTGAAAATCAATATCGATATTGGTTAAGCGTTGGGTGGCTATTGGCCTCAAATTTGTATCTTAAAATATCGTAATTACCATTGAGTTGGAATTGGTTTTGAGATAAGAAATGATTTTTAATCCAGAATTGGGTTTCGAAAATTTTCCATTTTAAAGAGTACCTATTTATATTCAATTATTTTAAGTTATTTAATTATATTAATATTGTTTTAAGTTATTTAATTATATTAGTATTGTTTTAAGTTATTTAATTATATTAATACTGTTTTAAGTTATTTAGTTATATTAATGTTGTTTTAAAGTTATTTAATTATATTAATAATGTTTTAAGGTTATTTAATTCTATTAGTATTGTTTTAAAATTATTTGTTTATAGTTAATATTGTTTTAAAGAATTTATCAAAATGTTAACATTTTGAAAGTTTAATTATTTCAAGAATATTATGGTTTGACATTTGTAATAAGAAATATTAACAAGGTTTTGAAAATAAATTATTACTATTTATAAAAATGGTATAGATTAATTATTATTGTTTATTTAATAATATTTTGAAATTATTAATTATTATTTTTATGATGTTTTAAAGTTAATAGTATTCGTTTATTTATAATGTTTCCGAGACCCATGAATAGAGTTGAAAGACCTGGATTTTACAAAGGAATTTATAAATTGGTTTGAAGACTTAAGAAAAGATTATTTACAAGGCAAAAGAGTTTATAAATTGCTACATATTTATAAATGAATTTTCAAAATGGGTTTATAAGTTTAAAAAAGAGTTTTATAAATGGTTTTATGGATTTATAAAGGGTTTATAAATGATTTTTGAAATGTACAAAGAGTTTATAAGTGATTGAAATTTTATAAGGGGATTATAAATGGTTTTTCGAAGATTTATAAAATGATTGTATAAATGATTTTGGAGAATTGTAAGGAAATTATTAATGTTTTGAGAATTGAATAAAAAGAAAATCTTTGATGACCTGGAATTTTGGGCAATAGCAATTTGATAATCTTCATTAAAATTATTTAAATTTGGCAATATTAATTTGGTAAACTTCTTTTGTAATCTTTTAAATTGGAAATATTGATTTGATAATTTTCTTTTATAATTATTTACTTTGACAAAATTTATCTTTTCAAAGCTAATAAAATTGTTTCTAACTATAATGTATATATATACATTGTAAATATGGAACTTTGGTTTAAATTCAATATAATAACTTTCAAGGCTATTTAAAGTTAAACTTTATATTTTAAACAACAAAGATAGTATCTATATATATTATTAAAAGTATTTTTGCTTAAGTTTGAAATAGATATTATTAATTTAAAAGGTATGATAGCTTAAAATAAGATTTGATAAAGATATATATACTTTCTTTAAAAATGATACTAGAAATAAAAGTATTTTGTAAATATATAAAGATTTAAATTTAAACATAAAACATATTACATAAATTATAAATACATAAGAAATTATATAATACTTGTTTAAGACATTTGTAAGATAAATAAAACATGCATTTGACAATTGTAGCTAAGATAACACGAATAAATGTAATTTGAATATCTATAAATAAACATAAATTAATAAAGACATAAACATATTAATATAAAACATAAGTAATTAATTAAATAATGGGTTTTTAAAACTTGTAAGATAATAATACATACATTTAACATTTGTATAATAATAATAACATGCAATTTACATTTGTAGCTTAGTATAATTTGAATTAACAAGTGGCAAGATTGTTCTTTAAAATTTAATTTTATAACAAAAAGAATGTGTGAAACTTGACCATTTTTATTTCAGTTCAAACATCTTTCTTTCTTAATCTTTCTTCTCTTCTTCTAAACTGAAAATTGAAAACCAAATTCAAAAGAAAATCAAAACAAACAACATCAGTTTTCAAAGTTTCAAATCTGAGCAAGGAAATACAAAGATTAAAGCTTCAGCAATGCAACAACTTCATCTATTTCATCTTCAACCTAAGCAAAGCCTAACAAATAGTAAGGATCAACTCAACACAAATTCAGACTCAAATTCAATCAACATCAACTTACAGATTTGTTTCAAACAAAACTTCCCGATCAAAATCTGAGGCTATTCTCTGTTTTTGAAATTGGTGAGTAAACAAAAAAAATTCAAAGCTAAAATATTTTATTTCTTGATGCATGTGATCGATCTGTGTTGTGATGATGTATATATGGTTTGCATGGATGTTTCAATTTGAATATAGTTTGAATTATTCTGTATATTGTGTTGTCTGTGTGTGTGTGTATACACATATTGGCCTCTGTTGTTTCACAGTGTCAAAAACAACATATAAAATTCATATCATTCTATCCAAATCAATTCAAGTGTTCATCTCTAAAAATAAAATGTCTGTAACAATGTAATATCATTTTTGAAATTGGTTTCAAGAATTTATATTAAGTAATTACTTCAAAAATAATAAATTACAGAGAAAACCAAAAACAAGTCAAAATATGATTATCTAGAAATCATGTTTTGATTATGTAAGCAAATTCATGTTTGAAAATTATGAATTTAGATAATCATATCATGATTTTTAAGAGTGTGAATGTTGAGGAATTCTGAGTTGATCGAATTTGGGTTTATCGTCGAATTCTAACGATCGGCATGGTGATTGTCATCGTGATTATGATCGAAGATAGCTTAAAGGTTGACGATCATAGGAAATATAGTGAAGGAATTTTTAGATTGACGTGGAGGTCGAGCGACGTCGAACTAGGGTTCTATGACCAGATTGGGACGACAAGGTTGTCGAGGTTGAATCAGACTCGATCGCGAGGGGTGGAATCGACGCTTGGATTGGAGACGAAGCTCTGTTGTGGTCGGTGTGGATTCTCGGGGTCAGTATCGTCGGTGAATAGTGGTTTTTCCGATTAGGTTGGGTTCCAGATTTTTGATTGTAACAGCCCGATATTTTTCAACCATTCGCATCCGCACATGCCGGATTTGAATTGCTCAAAATACCGCGTTGTAAATAAAATTTGGCAAATCTCAGGACATATAGTAAATAAAAATCATAGAACACGGACACAGAGTAAGAAATGCAGCGGAAGTAAAAGAGATAGTAATTCATGAAGCTACTATGAAAATATATCAGAGTTAAATGAAATACAACAGAATAAATAAAGCACAATAGAAGTCTCAAGATGATAACCAAGTACAAGATGAATAGAACAACAGAACTGGAATAGATAAAACTAGACAAGCAGATGATCTCCAGCGATTCCAATCTCCAGAAAGTGGAATCCAAATCTGTGAATAACTCGGGCTGACCCGAGCGTAAATAAAATATACAAACACCCGAGTCAGGACAATATATACTTATATAATGTAAACCAACTCAAGTGAACTGTAATAAGGTACAAGTAACTTAAAGGATGCCTGGGACCGCCCATCCTCTAAGGATCCGTTAAAATATTTACTATGTAGTAATATTTCGCTATTATAATAATGTCTACAGTAAAATAAACTTACTTTTAAATAGAGCTTCGGGCTACCCATATCACCCTTCATACATAGTAGTCCCGGTAGTCCATCCAGTATCAGCATATCTCCGAGAAACTACCCTAAATACTCCATGGGCTACGGGAGAAAAACAAACTCGCAGTAAAGGCTCGATATGGTAGGTGACACGGCAAACAAGGCAATGCCAGGGTAGATATACCAATTACGCACGGTAACACAGCAAACATATACGCCCACCTCGGAACACACTCCCATTTCAAAATCGGAGGATGGCCATCTAATCAATCACAAGTAAGAGTATAGTATCGAAGGAATGTGTCCGATCGGAGGAATGACCTTACTTGGCCCGAGATCGCTCCTCTTTTAGCCACCTTATGCCGACTCA
Organism: Allium cepa; assembly: GCA_030765085.1. Lineage (NCBI taxonomy): Eukaryota > Viridiplantae > Streptophyta > Magnoliopsida > Asparagales > Amaryllidaceae > Allium > Allium cepa. The sequence goes on from CM060939.1 coordinate 124,019,674, forward strand.
CGGGAGTCGAGTCCACGTAAATATACTTCAAGAACGTCGCCACCATCCTACTTCATTCTGGAATCTCCACCGCGTACACGGTTGTCAAAGTGGTTTTCGGTATCGACGGAAGGTATGCCAGATATCCGATCCCGGTCTCTTTGCCAACCAATCGTTATTATAACCCGCAGTTATAACTTTTAAAATAATATTTATACTTCAAAATAGAATATCATTTCAAATCCAAATCTTTATCAAAATAAAGATTAAATTAATTCCAAACCATTTCAAAAACATCATATCTTTCCAAAACTTCCTGTCAAATCATTTCAATATATATCAAAATATCATATCTTTACAAAACTTCATTACCAATTATTTTAATATATCAAACTATCATATCTTTACAAAACTTCATTTCCAATCATTTTAATATATCAAGCTATCATATCTTTACAAAACTTCATTTCCAATCATTTTAATATATCAAAATTTCATATCTTTACAAAACTTCATTTCCAATCATTTAATATATCAAAATATCTTATTTTACAAAACTTCCTTTCAAATCATTTCAATATATCAAAATATCATATATTTTCAAAACCACATTTCAAATCATTTTAATATATCAAAATATCATATCTTTACAAAACTTCCTTTCAAATCATTTCAATATATCAAAATATCATATCTTTACAAAACTTCCTTTCAAATCATTTCAATATACCAAAATATCATATCTTTACAAAACTTCCTTTCCAATCATTTTAATATATCAAAATGTCATATCTTTCAAAACCACATTTCGAATCATTTTAATATATCCAAATAGCATATCTTTTCAAAACTTCCTTTCCAATCATTTTAATATATCAAAATATTTTATCTTTACAAAACTTCCTTTCAAATCATTTTAATATATCAAAATATCACATCTTTTCATAACCACTTTCATTTTTGTTTTTTATATATCATTTCAACACACATTTCAAAATAGTTTATATTTCAAAACAAATTACTTCATTTTAAATCATAAAATGAAGTTATTATGTTTAAAAATTAAATTATTAAATTTCCAAAATTTTCAACTTTCACGGTTCAATTATTCACTTAAATTTATTAAAACAATGAAAATTCAAGTTTCGCAGCATTTGGAAAATGCTATAGAAAGTTACATTCAAAACAATTCAATTTAACAAAAGAGAGCATTTAAAATGCTGTTAATTAACTTCAAATATTCAATAGAATTTCACAACACTTATATTTTAATTTAAATCATTTTTAACTTACAAAATCATACATTTTCACATTTATAATCATCATTTAATTTTCCTTAAATTCATGATTTTATAAAGTTAAGTTTTCTTTCAAAAATCAATATTTATTAACAATTCACTTATTAAATTTCAACATTCAAATTTAAATTCATTACACTAAATTTCAACTTAACACTTAATTTTAAAATTTCAAATATAACTTAATTCCATTTTATTTAACTTAACTTAAAATTTCACTTCTAAATCAAATTCATAAATTTCAGTTTAAGTTATATTTCCAAATTTAACTCAATATTCATTCATTAACATTTTAACTTTATTCAAAAATCATTAATATGTTATAAAATAATTTAAATTCAAAATATCATAAATTTATCATATTTTCCAAGTTAATTTAAATTCCATTAAAAATGAAATCAAAATTTCTGCAATAACTTACATTCAGATTTTCTAACTTTTCCATAATTTATTTAACTTTTAAATTTCCAGAAAATCAATAATACGTTACAAAAATTATTTTTAATTAATTTTAAATCAAAATATTATAATAATTACATTTCTAAAATATTTTAAATTTTTTAGAAAAACATACTTTAACTACGGGCCTGTATATAATTTTCTACGCTAGGTAAAGTGATATGGGTAGTATATCATTTCAACCCGTAATTTACAAAGAAAATCCGGGTTTTATCATTTCAAACCCGCAGTCCCAAGTAAATAAAATAAATTGAAAATCGCTCAGGCTTATCATTTCAGCCCATAACGATTTTCCCATATTCTAAAGTCCGTTTGGGTATGTATCATTTCAACCCATAGTGATTCTAATCTAAAGGGAACTTGCAGTGTGATAAACTGATAAAAATAACAGAACAACATAATATAATAGTAACAGATTTATAATAGGTGTTTAAGCATGGGTGAACATCATATAATCATAATATAGCAGGTGTAACATGATAATGCATTTTACAGATTCAAAAGGGGTCAATTTACTAGTTATATATATACATATTATCTGGTGAGGATAACTCACTTGTATAAGCTGGAAACAACGATCAAAAGCACAAACTGAGATCTTCGAAAGCACTATGGCACGACAACACGGATACGACAAGAGAGTGGAGAGCCAAAGCTAATAGCCTTGTTCAAACATTTACACAAAACAATACAAATATATGTAAGTTTCAACACGATTTAAACATCAAATAACATTAGAATTCAAAGCCCAAAACAACATCGAATGAATTGCACATGTTCTCAACCTCATGTACTTCAGTTAGGCACTGATTAAGCTCAGCTAACACAGGCATTGGGTCTGGTTTGGGTGTGCAAGAGGTCGGCCTACATGGTGTTAAATGGTGAAGAGGTAAAGGTGCATCAATCTACCACTACAAAGCAAAGTTCATCATTTTCTAGGCTACAACTAGGTTCGTCTATGGGTTATGTAGGCCCAACCAGAGGTGAAGGTGGTGGTGGGTGATATGGCGGGGGTGGAGGTCAGGTCAGAGGTGGTGGTGGTGGAGGAAGTGGCGGCTAGAGGTGGTAGAAGGTGATGGTGAACAAATTAGGTCGAGATTTGCATGTAGGTGATAGATTCTTGGATTTTTGTGGAGACGCAAGCCATAGGGGTGCTCGGCCTGGGGATGAGGGTGGTCTAGGATGATTCCTGGTTGGAATATCAGGTGGTGGAGATCGGGTCAGATCTGGAGGAGGAGGAGCCAATCAAATCTAGATGAGAACAAGTGCAAAAATCAATGTAAACAAGGAAGAAGAATAAGAAAAGTTGAAAAATCATTACCCAAACTTTTCTCAATAGTCATGGCCGAAAAAAATTTTGTTTCAGAAATGAAAATGAATGTACATGAATAGGAAATAGAGTATGCAGCTGAAAGATGTGGATAGTAAAGGCTAATTGATGAAAAGATAAGTTACAAATGTGAAAGGTTGGAAGATAAAAGGCCTTAGGCAAATCAAAAGTCATAACCTTTCAAATTACCTTTAATTTATATACATAAGTTTATATTACTGAAAATAAAAATATTTCAGTCAGAATTTCGAAAATATAACCAAATATAAAATATATATAAATATTTATTAATTATATAAGGTTAAAAATAAGAAAATAGCAACAAATTGCAACCTAGTCTACAAATATGGAAAATAAAGAGAATGAACTTTGGAAAATTTATATGGACTTGTAAAAATATTTATAACAAAGATAATAACATAAAAAAATTCATTTGCAAATAAATATATAAATTTTAATATAAATAAAATTTAAATGAAGAAATTAGCAGAAAAATAGAAAACAGCCTTTTAAAAATAGGGAATAACTACAGTAAATTTTGTAAAAATTATATTATCATTTTAAAAATATTTGAAAGTCATAATATAAAAATAACATATTGACCCAGAATAAAATGAAATATGACAATAAAAATATAATTTATATAATTTAAAATAAACAATATTGCAAATACCTTAGTTTACACACAATATTGAAAAATTCTATAACTTTCACAATTTAAATCCGTTTTCAACGAAACAAAAAGTAGTATTCATGTTATTACATCTATTTTCATAATAAAATATAAAATATAAGATTTAAGATAATTTAAATTTGAAGTTTAAAAGTCACAATTTGAACCGTTTGACCAGAAATTCACTTTATAGTAAAATATTCAAATTATACTAATTTGAACTATAAATCACTTAATAATCATCATTTATATTTAAAATGAAATGTTTGAAATAAAACAAATTTAAAATAATTTAAAAATAAAAGAAAGTCCAATTTAAATAATATACAAAAATTTAGGGTTGTTACACTCTCCCCCACTCAAAACTTTTCATCCCCGAAAAGGAATGAGGTACGGGAAAGCACAGAAAAGATAGAGATGAAATAAGATTAAGACAAGGTAACAAGAAGATTGAGATTATACTTGATAACTGTTGTTATAGGTAAGTTTAACAAGATGGAGGTGATCTTTCCAAGATCCTCCAGAATCAGGAACACAAGCACGAAAAAGGTGGATTCAAAATGATTACCAAAGATTATCAAAGATTATAGAAAGATTTCTAAACAGAAAGATTATAGAAAGATGCATATACCAGTCTGTAGGAAGATAAGAATAATAAGGACAATAAAAAGATAGTTTGAAAAATAAAATAAGGAAATAAATTTGAAACCATGGAAATTTCAACTTACTTTTTTTTCATAAGTTAAATAAATCTTTAACTACCTTAAATTTCATCATCTTAAATTAACAATTTTGAAACCATGGGTTTGAAAAAAATAATCATTTATGATACCCGTAATGTACTTAATAAATTTAATTCTTCTTTATTCCCAATAAAATTAAATTTATTCCTCTCAATATATTTATCACTTATGTTAAATATACTTACACTTATTATAACTGCTTTATTTTATTCTTAGTTCTTCTAACATTATTTTATTGTAAGTTATTCAATTACCCTATTATATTTACCTCTGTTAATCGTTTTATAACTAAAATTTAAGTGTATAACATTTACTATAACCACTCAAATTTTATTATAAAATCTTTTTATATTGTATATTATCCAATTACATTGTTAAAAATCTGAAATTAAGGTAAGTTATATTTAAATGCAATCGAGTATTATACAAATAAAACTTAATAATTCCCTTATCTCATGTTTGAATCATTTATCTAAAATTTTGATTTTTTTATAATTGAAATGATTCTTTAAGATAAATTTAAAATTAAATTTCCGATTTCTTCAAAGTATTTAGAGATAAATAAATGTATGCACATAATTTATCAAATCAATTTAAATCTCACATCTATATATATATTATAAATCAAATCATATTTTAGGAATTCAAATAAATTTGATTTCTCAAAAAAAAGCTGTAGCAAGACTACAGAGCGGTCTCTTCACTTCGAAACTCGAAAATGAAGATCGATGATGCCGCAGTCATCACCGAAGTCATTTTCCAGCGATAAAACGAAGAGCACTAATTTTAAAATTTAAAATTTCTTAGAAACAAATTTCTATTAGAAATACTTTAAATAATATACCCCTTTTAAAACTTTAATCACAAGGTTTGAAACCATCAGAAATTAAATTATCAAATTTCTTGTTTTAAGCTCATTCTAGTTCCCAAATGAATTTATAACAGCTATTTATAAATTCATTTATAGAACAATAAATGATACATCAAGTATTATCATTTCAAAGGATTAGTTTAAATCAATTTATTAAGTTCCATAAATTTTCTTATATCAAAATTTATTTCATTAACCAAATTTTTAAAATAATATTATGTCAATTTGTTCTATCAAAGTGTTTTAGAAATCCTATCGATAACGTTGATCAGACGAATCAATCGGAAACCCAAATCAACATCAACAGCTCAAACAGCACAATATAAAACAAAACATTAATATTGATTTACAAGTACAATTAAAAAATGTTTGGAAGATATAGATTGGAAACAAAAGACAAGATGATCGAATAACAAAATAGGGAGGTGGATAAGCTTAAATAAACCGCGGCAACCTTAACCGGGTCAACCGTGACTTAAAGAATAAGATCGATGTGGATTTTCTAGGGTAAATCAACATTCGATCTCAGTAGATAGAGTATGGAATAACAAAAGATATTAGCATCTAACCCAAGGATAGATATATAAATCTCTGGTGAATCAATGCTAATTGTAAAGGAGTTTCCCCCTTTACAAATGATTTTTTTTTAAGATTGGCGGGACCGCCAATTCACTATAAAGCACATTCGAAGTGGAGTTATGAGATACTCTAGAATCAAAAGGAGATGAATAGTGAGGGACATGAATGGATTTTGGAACCGCAGGGAACGTTCCAAAATTCAAATGAAATTTGAATCAAAGAGGAAGAGATTCAAGTTTGGATGAAAGTGATTCTGTAACTAAATTTACCATACATTCTAAGTTTTGCCTCAAAGCCAAAGCTCTGATACCAACTGTAACGGGTCGCGCCAGTGGGGTAACGCCCACCGTAGCATACATTAGTACCTGTGCTCTGCCTTTACGGCCAGCCTCTCGACTGCACCACCAACCCCGCGGGACATGTAGGAATAAGAGTCAACCGTTCGCTACCAAACCAGGAAGCGAGAACCCCCTATCATGCTGCACCCTCCAAGTGCAATGGCAGACACACATGACGGACTTGAATTGCTCAAAATACCGCGTTGTAAATAAAATTTGGCAAATCTCAGGACATACAATAAATAAAAATCACAGAACACAGACACGGAGTAAGAAATGCAGCGGAAGTGAAAGAGATGGTAGTTCATGAAGCTACTATGAAAATATATCAGAGTTAAATGAAATACAACAGAATAAATAAAGTACAACAGAAGTCTCAAGATGATAACCAAGTACAAGCTGAATAGAACAACGGAATTGGAATAGATAAAACTAGATAAGCAGATGATCTCCAGCGATTCCAATCTCCAGAAAGTGGAATCCAAATCTTTGAATAACTCAGGCTGACCCGAGCATAAATAAAATATACAAACACTCGAGTCAGGACAATATATACTTATATAATGTAAACCAACTCAAGTGAACTGTAATAAGGTACAAGTAACTTAAAGGATGCCTGGTACCGCCCATCCTCTAAGGATCCGTTAAACTATAACCTATGTAGTAATATTTCGCTATTATAATAATGTCTACAGTAAAATAAACTTACTTTTAAATAGCATTCCGGGCTACCCATATCACCCTTCACACATAATAGTCCCAGTAGTCCATCTAGTATCAGCATATCTCCGAGAGACTACCCTAAATACTCCATAGGCTACGGGAGAAAAACAAACTCGTAGTAAAGGCTCGATATGGTAGGTGACACGGCACACAAGGCAATGTCAGGGTAGATATACCAATTACGCACACAGGCTGGTGGTAACACAGCAGCCACATACGCCCACCTCGGAACACACTCCTATATCAAAATCGGAGGATGGCTATCTAATCAGTCACAAGTAAGAGTATAGTATTGAAGAAATGTGCCCGATCGGAGGAATGACCTCACTTGGCCCGAGATCACTCCTGTTTTAGCCACCTTATGCCAACTCACGGGAGTCGGGTCCATGTAAATATACTTCAAGAACGTCGCCACCATCCTACTTCATTCTGGAATCTCCACCGCGTACACGGTTGTCAAAATGGTTTTCGGTATCAACAGAGAGTATGCCAGATATCCGATCCCGGTCTCTTTGCCAACCAATCGTTATTATAACCCGCGGTTATAACTTTTAAAATAATATTTATACTTCAAAATAGAATATCATTTCAAATCCAAATCTTTATAAAAATAAAGAATAAATTAATGCCAAACCATTTCAAAAACATCATATCTTTCCAAAACTTCCTGTCAAATCATTTCAATATATATCAAAATATCATATCTTTACAAAACTTCATTGCCAATCATTTTAATATATCAAACTATCGTATCTTTACAAAACTTCATTTCCAATCATTTTAATATATCAAACTATCATATCTTTACAAAACTTCATTTCCAATCATTTTAATATATCAAAATATCATATCTTTACAAAACTTCATTTCCAATCATTTTAATATATCAAAATATCTTATCTTTACAAAATTTCCTTTGAAATCATTTCAATATATCAAAATATCATATATTTTCAAACCCACATTTCAAATCATTTTAATATATCAAAATATCATATCTTTACAAAACTTCCTTTCAAATCATTTCAATATATCAAAATATCATATCTTTACAAAACTTCCTTTCAAATCATTTCAATATGTCAAAATATCATATCTTTACAATACTTCCTTTCCAATTATTTTAATATATCAAATGTCATATCTTTCAAAACCATATTTCAAATCATTTTAATATATCAAAATATCATATCTTTTCAAAACTTCCTTTCCAATCATTTTAATATATAAAAATAGTTTATCTTTACAAAACTTCCTTTCAAATCATTTTAATATATCAAAATATCACATCTTTTCATAACCACATTCATTTTTATTTTTTATATATCATTTCAACAAACATTTCAAAATAGTTTATATTTCAAAACAAATTACTTCATTTTAAATCATAAAATGAATTTATTATATTTAAAAATTAAATTATTAAATTTCCAAAATTTTCAACTTTCAAAGTTCATTTATTCACTAAAATTTATTAAAACAACGAAAATTCAAGTTTCGCAGCATTTGGAAAATGCTACAGAAAGTTACATTCAAAACAATTCAATTTAACAAAAGACAGCATTTAAAATGCTGTTAGTTAACTTCAAATATTCAGTAGAATTTCACAACACTTATATTTTTATTTAAATCATTTTTAACTTATAAAATCATACATTTTCACATTTATAATCATCATTTAATTTTCCTTAAATTCATGATTTTATAAAGTTAAGTTTCCTTTCAAAAATCAATATTTATTAATAATTCACTTATTAAATTTCAACATTCAAATTTAAATTCATTACATTAAATTTCAACTTAACACTTAATTTTAAAATTTCAAATATAACTTAATTCCATTTTATTTAACTTAACTTAAAATTTCACTTTTAAATCAAATTCATAAATTCCAATTTAAGTTATATTTCCAAATTAAACTCAATATTCATTCATTAACATTTTAACTCTATTCAAAAATCATTAATATGTTATAAAATAATTTTAAATTAATTTAAATTCAAAATATCATAAATTTATCATATTTTCAAAGTTAATTTAAATTCCATTAAAAATTAAATCAAAATTTCCAAAATAACTTACATTCAGGTTTTCTAACTTTTCCATAATTTATTTAACTTTTAAATTTCCAGAAAATCAACAATACTTTACAAAAATTATTTTTAATTAATTTTAAATCAAAATATTATAATAATTACATTTCTAAAATATTTCAAAATTTTTAGAAAAACATATTTTAACTACGGGCCTATATATAATTTTCTACGCTAGGTAAAGTGATACGGGTAATATATCATTTCAACCCGTAATTTACAAAGAAAATTCGGGTTTTATCATTTCAAACCCGCTGTCCCAAGTAAATAAAATAAATTGAAAATCTCTTAGGCCTATCATTTCAGCCCGTAACGATTTTCCTCTATTCTAAAGTCCGTTCGGGTATGTATCATTTAGACCCATAGTGATTCTAATCTAAAGGGAACTTGCAGTGTGATAAACTGATAAAAATAACAGAACAACATAATATAACAGTAACAGATGTTATAATAGGTGTTTAAGCATGGGTGAACATCATATAATCATAATATAGTAGGTGTAACATGATAATGCATTTTACAGATTCAAAAGGGGTCAATTTACTAGTTATATATGTACATATTGTCTAGTGAGGATAACTCACTTGTACAAGCTGGAGGCAACGATCAAAAGCACAAACTGAGATCTTCAAAAGCATTATGGCACGACAATACGAATACGATAAGAGAGTGGAGAGCCAAAGCTAATAGCATTGTTCAAACATTTACACAAAACAATACAAATATACGTAAGTTTCAACACGATTTAAACATCAAATAACATTAGAATTCAAAGCCCAAAACGACACCGAATGAATTGCACATGTTCTCAACCTCATGTACTTCAGTTAGACACTGATTAAGCTCAGCTAACACAGGCATTTGGTCTAGTTTGGGTGTGCAAGAGGTCGGCCTACATGGTGTTAAATGGTGAAGAGGTATAGGTGCATCAATCTACCACTACAAAGAAAAGTTCATCATTTTCTAGGCTACAACTAGGTTCGGCCATGGGTTATGTGGGCCCAACCAGAGGTGCAGGTGGTGGTGGGTGATCTGGCAGGGGGTGGAGGTCAGGTCAGAGGTGGTGGTGGTGGAGGAAGTGGCGGCTAGAGGTGGTAGAAGGTGATGGTGAACAAACTAGGTCTAGATTTGCATGTAGGTGATGGATTCTTTGATTTTTGTGGAGATGCAAGCCATAGGGGTGCTCGGCCTGGGGATGAGGGTGGTCTAGGGTGGTTGCTGGTCGGAATATCAGGTGGTGGAGGTCGGGTCAGAGCTGGAGGAGGAGGAGCCAATCAAATCTAGATGAGAACAAGTGCAAAAATCAATGTAAACAAGGAAGAAGAATAAGAAAAGTTGAAAAATCATTACCCAAACTTTTCTCAATAGTCATGGCCAAAATATTTTTTATTTCAGAAATGAAAATGAATGTACATGAATAGGAAATAGAGTATGCAGCTGAAAGATGTGGACAGTAAAGGCTAATTGATGAAAAGACAAGTTACAAATGTGAAAGGTTGGAAGATAAAAGGCCTTAGGCAAATCAAAAGTCATAACCTTTCAAGTTACCTTTAATTTATTTATATAAGTTTGTATTACTGAAAATAAAAATTATTTCAGTCAAAATTTCGAAAATATAACCAAATATAAAATATTATAAATTTTTATTAATTATATAATGTTAAAAATAAGAAAATAGCACAAAATTGCAACCCAGTCTACAAAAATGGAAAATAAACAAAATGAACTTTGAAAAATTTATATGGACATGTAAAAATATTTATAACAAATATAATAACATAAAAAAAACTAATTTACAAATAAATATATAAATTTTAATTTAAATAAAATTTAAATGAAGAAATTAGCAGAAAAATAGAAAACAGCCTTTTAAAAATAGGGAATAATTACAGTAAATTTTGTAAAAATTCTATTATCATTTAAAAAATATTTGAAAGTCAAAATATACATAAAATAACATATTAACCCAGATTAAAATGAAATATGAAAATAAAAATATAATTTATATAATTTAAAATAGACAATCTTGCAAATACCTTAGTTTACACACAATATTGAAAAATTCTATAACTTTCACAATTTAAATCCATTTTCAACGAAACGAAAAGTAGTATTCATGTTATTACATCTATTTTCATAATAAAAGATAAAATTTAAGATTTAAAATAATTTAAATTTGAAGTTTAAAAGTCACAGTTTGAACCGTTTGACCAGAAATTCACTTTATAGTAAAATATTCAAATTATACTAATTTGAACTATAAATCACTTAATAATCATCATTTATATTTAAAAATGAAATGTTTGAAATAAAACAAATTTAAAATACTTTAAAAATAAAAGAAAGTCCAATTTAAATAATATACAAAAATCTAGGGTTGTTACATTGATCGATGGGCTCGATTTTGATTTGCTATTGAATTCGTTGATCATGGAGGTCGAGGAGGGCGGCAAGGTTGTCGACGACTTGATGAGGATCAGGAAGTTGGTCGGAGGAGCGTCGTTCGACCATGCACGTGCACGCGTGTGCACTTGTGTCTTGTTATGTGTTGTTGTTTTGGGAAGAAGGGGTGTTCTCGGGTCGTTCTCGAGTAGTTTTGCGCATTGTCTCGGGGAAGGAGAGGTTCGCGAGCGAGATGAGGAAAGCTCGGGGTTTTTGATAGTCTGGCTCGGTTTTTATTTCATTTGAATGTTGTCTTGTTTTTTTACATAGAAAATATACAAGTTTTATAAAAGCTAAAGGAAATCATATCAGGTTTGAAAATAAGAAATTTTGTTAACATGTTTTGAAAACAAATAAATGTACAAGTCCAAAATTTTCAAACAAGAAGAATATAAACAAGTTTTTAAAGTTACTAAAGTAATTAAGTTTTTAAAGGAAAAGTTTTCAACAAGTTTTCCAAGTAAAGTATTTATTAAGTTTTCCAAGCAAAATGTTTAAAACAAGTTTTTCAAATATTTAATTTTAAAATCAAATGTTTAAAATTGTTTTATTTTAAAGTAATAATAATGTTAGGTTAATTTATTAAATTAATTCCAAAATGCTTTTCAAATGAAATCTAATGATGTTTGAATTGAGATGTGATGAAGGCAAATGAATCAAACTTTAATTAATAAAAAAAAGATCTCAAATAGTTTTGTATGAATAACAAATTAATTTCAAGCATTTAAGTTTAAATAAGATTTAATGATATAATTAAGTAGTTAATTAAGATAAATGGATTATCTTTAATCAATAAAGGTCTTAAGTAATTAAAGGTTAATTAACATAAGTAATTAAATGATGGTTAATTACTTAATGTGATTAATTTAAGAAAAATTAATGAATATAATTACTTAAAGTATAATTACTTAATGAAGGTAATTAATGGATAGTTAATGTAAGGATCATTAACTAGTGATTAAGGAATAATTAATTAATTAATGTAATTAATTAAAGATATTAATTAGTTTAATTAACTAAGGATAATCACTTATGAAATTGATTAAGTATAATTAATTAATGTAAGTATAATTACTTAGTGTGAGTAATTAATGGATAATTACTCAATGTAATTCATTAGGGGAAATTACTTAATGGAAGTAATTAAGTGGATGTAATTAAGGTTTAATTACTTAGTGTAATTGACTAAAAGGATAATTGCTTAATTAATCAAAAGATAGTTAATTACCAAATGTGATTATAATTAATAAGTGTGGTTAATTAAAAGATAATTAATTAATATAAGTGATAAAAGGATAATTAATTAAGGTAATTAATTAAGGATCATTGATTAATGTAATTAATTATAGTATAATTAATTAATGGAAGTAATTAAAGGTTAATTAACTTATGTGAATAATTAAGAAATTATTAATTAATTTCATTTATTAATTAAGACACATGGTTTACATTAAGATAGATAATTAAGAGGTGATTAATTAATTTGTTTGAAATTAACTAATGTTAAATAAGCAGGATATAATAGTAATTAGAGAATAAATTTAATTTATTCAGAGATTAAGTTAAATTAATTAGTCATTGTACATCTAATTAATCTTGCTTATGGATGATTGAATGATATTGTATGCCTTGGATTATTTGATATCTCTGATAGGTGATATGTGCTGCTCTGTGATATGAGATACTTTGGTTGAATTATGATAAAATGGATTATCTATCTGTGATAATGCGAATTATTCTATGTATGTGCATATGTTACTCTAAATATAAATTAAATTGTTTTAAACTTAAACAACTTGGACTTTAAGACGGCGTTTTGGATTTCGATGAGACCGGGATCAGATTCCAATTGGATATCCGAAAACCACATCGATCCAAATTTAAACGATAGGTGGTGAAATCTCAAGTGAGGATTAAGATTTGAAGTGTAAGGACTATTGTCGTTAACTCTGAGGGTGATTCCAAACAAGTGTAACGGAGATAGTGCTTTCAGTTTTGAGATGAAGATTCAGAGTTCAAGGGCTATTATCGTTAACTCTGAGGGTGATTCAAAAATGAGTGTAACGAAATAATGCTTTCGGTTGTGTTCGAACCCAGAATGGACTTGTATGGATTGAATGCTTCTAGACCATCGTCACTGGAGGACGATGAGCATTCCAAGATATGTGTGCTAAAAAAAGGTAATCGTAGCCTCAAGCCTCATCAACCGGGAATGGCTAAAACAGGGGAGGTACAGCAAGGCTAAGTAGGTCGCGCCCAAGTAGGACGAGATTTTCCCCTATCTAGAGTTTCCTTTTTATTCGGCTTAGGGGGCGGTTGGTCGCACCAACTGCAAGGTTTTCTTGTTCGGACTATCCAGTAAGGGATAGCTCCAGCCTTGTGTTGCAGGGGATTTAGGGTGGATCCCCAGTACTCTGATCTAGAATAGGTGCTGTGACGGGCGGTACCCCAGTAGCCCTGCCATTGTATGGAATCCAATCTCCAATAAGTGCCCTCGGACTTGATTGTATACCTATGAATGCCAGAATTTAATAATGTAACAATTTCGGCTATGTGAATATTTATTTGAAACCCAAGACACTGTTATAATATCACTAGATTTCCTATCAAATGTTTTGGTTATCGTAAGGCAAAAACCCGGCATGTTTATTTGTGGCGTGGTCTTACGAGATACCCTTTGTTTTCAAATGTTTTTCGAAGTTAAACAATTTTAATCCGTTTACTCACACCAGGCCCATGTCTGACCCATATTTTATTTTCTATTTTCTTAAACTCTTGGTTACTCAAATTTCTATGATTAGCTAAGGGATTCATGTCAGCTTTGACGAATTCTGAAGGAGATTTGGAGCCGGAGGCTTCAGCGTATATAGATATATGTGTTTCTGCTGCGTTGAGATCTGTGTTGTATCTTGAGTTGTATAATAGACAGGTCTTCATGAATGTCTAATGTGTTGTGATGTAAAGCTGTGTAACTCTGATAAATGTTGTCAATTATGTAATATACTATATGATATAATATATTTTATTCGTTCCGCTATGAGATTCTGATATTGTTTAGTTCTTTCTTTCCTACCCTTTCTCTTTTCTATCCCTTTCTTTCTTAATGATGATGCGTCTTTCTGTGGAATGAAAGGCGGGAATCATTCTCAATTTTGTAAATATACTTATATCGTAGAGATAAGTATATGGTGCATTTTCTAAGGTGCGAGGTGTAATGTGTGTGAATATACTTATACCGTTGAGATAAGTATATGAATATTTTCTAAGTTTTGAAAATATAGGGATTTGTGGATATACCTTTGTAAAGTATTTTTATACAATTAATTTACAAAGTGATTTTAATGAATAAAAGATTTATAAAAGGAGGCTAGTGGTTGCTTATATGCTTAACCAATGTTGTTCTTCCCTATGGAATAAATCTCTGTTTGTATGTGTGTTTTGTTGATAGTTAAATAACCGACTATCAAATCTTGAACTGAATATGATCTCCTTCTTAATTTTGATGGTGTGGAAAATATTCCTTACTTAACACCAAAGGATTTTAACTCAGGAAATATCTAGGAGAAACACGAAAATTATATGGTACAGTTACCATCGGTAGTGCTATATTGTACGTATAAACTTGTTTTGTTCTTTTAGGACAAATGATGGGGAGATCAGTCCACTTAAACGGTTAGAGGGTGATCCCTGCTCTTGTGTATTGTCTGATTATTTTCTAATGAACCAATATTGAGCATTTCGTAAAACAGATGATTGGTTTTTGGAGCGCCAGGAAAACGAAAGAGCTTACTCGTAAGAGATGACTCTTGAACCTTGACCACTTTGAAACCATATATGGTTCTATGGAGGAGTTTCGTGACGTACAATGAAATGTTGGAATCCTTGTGCGGTTCCGAGACCCGTTGGGGTATGGGAATCCAGGTGGGATTCCGTAATCTATTTAGTGGTGGTGCGTAAGCTGGAATGCCATACGTAGCCTCATCGACGGTGTTTAAACCAGAGAAAGGAGGCATGGCTAGTAGGGTTGGCAAACCCATAGGGTGTTGATGGCTTCATTTAGATATTATTTACATTTGTTATGCATGCACGGGGTGTTGCATTCGGTCTTAGGGAGACCAGCTATGTTTTTCCTATAGTACATCATTAGGAATGTATGCTGCTTCAGGAGGATATCTCTTATCCATATGCAGGAGGACTGTTCTTGACGTACTGAGGGCACCTCCATGGAATCCTACACAATTAGTGAACGAGCCTTATTGGTTTTTGATTTTATACCTAGTTTGGTTGTGATGTACTCTTACGAGCATCACAACTACTTGATTGTTGTTATTATTATTTTCACCCTTAGACATTATTATAATACCAACGGATTTCTAAATAGTTTGGTTATCGTAAGGTAAAACCCTGTCCGTGTTTATATGCAGTATGATCTTACAAGATACTTTTGATTTCAAAGGTTTTTTTGTAACTTTAAAATCCACTTGGGTGTGTTTTCTCACACTGGTTTTTCAGATTGACTCGGGTATTAGTTTATCATAATGCTCGGGTAAGATCGAACATAATATAGATTAGGTTGGATATTTTGGAGCTTCAGGAGACGAATTGGAGGCCCAGAGACATATTCATGTAGATGGTTATTTTTCTACTATATTCATTATTGTGTCTACCAGCAATTGTAAGGATAGGTTTTTATAATTGTCCAGGCTGAAATAGGTCAATATACTCTGATTGATGTGTGTGTATATATACATATTACAGTTTTGCTTTTGTGTAAATATTTTTTTATATTATAGATTATTCATTATACTGTGAGATTCTTTATTTTTTTCATTCTTTCTTCCATCCTTTTTCTTTTTCCCCTAACGTTCAGGTTTTCTGGCATTCAATTGCTTCGCATGCAATACATCGGGCATATTAGAGTCGATTTTCGAGGGTCAAAAATCCCGGCTGTTACAACATAATTAACCGCCGATGTTCATCTCCATTTTCCCACCGCCACTGGCCACGCCGCACCACCAAACTTCAGCCAAGCCTAGCCCTATTCGTTGCCTACATTTCTTCTTTATGACCCCTTGCGTGAAAGTCGGTGAAATCGATGTAGTCCCTTATCCAAGCCGTCGCCGTTCAACTAAGAACTACTGCCACACCGGGCCGCCGCGCCTCATCTCTACCGCCCATCGCCTATGTATTGACGTTGCCAATATATTCCTCGTTGAGGCCATCATCTAAAAACCCCTCCGGTGGTCCTAGATGATCTGAGCTATTGGATTTAATTTCGGGTATAGTTCTTTTTCAAGAAAGAAGATTTGAAGATGCAGGTGTATAAATATATGAATTGGGCATGGTTCCAATCTAGGGAAGTGTGGGCTTGGTACTATGCCAGTATGGGGTAGGGATGTAGAGTACAGTGGGGGTATGAGCCTGGTATGTGTACTATTATAATATATTATAATATTCTACACTGAACACTCTGAAAAATCTCAAACTCCAATCGAGGCGTGCCGACTGGTGTTATATACCAAATACCCCTATTCCAAACTCGTGGAACCATTATTGGGACCTAATTCGATCATATGCAGAAATTAGTTTTTCAAATCCAATTATATTATTAATTTTCCATAATTAATTTATATGCGTTTCAAGCCCGAGCGATCACACCGTATGTCTGATCATCAAGAAACTTGACGACATACACCAATTTATTATTACGGATCCAATAACACTGGTTTCATAATAATCTGAGACAGTGTCCAGAAAGGATAATTCCACAAGCTAATTAAAACGAGTTATTATAAAAACCATTTTAATCACTTTTAATTCCAATTTAAAAGTTTACTATTATCATTCTTATTTGAATAGAATTTAAATAAGCTTCGAAATCATTTTTATTCATATTAAATTCACAATTCACAAGTAACATATTCAAATAATCCTTGTATTTGAAATTTAAACCATTTAACTTATAAAATTAACATTTCAATATTTAAAATAAATTAAATATTTCAAAATCAAATAACTAAAATTCTGGGTCGTTACATTCTCTCCCCTTAACAGAATTTTGTCCTCAAAATTTCCAAGGTAAGAAAAATGCTTCTAACCCTTAAACTTTTCAAAATTCTATGATTTAAAACTAATTATCAAAATGTCTAACTCTTAAATTTTCGAAAAATTTCAACAATGTCTTCTTTGTACTGCTAGATCGGAACAGCTTTAAATCATCACTACGGGTCCAGTATCAACAAGATGAAAAAAAACCAAGTGGCTAGTCATAAAATCATCAATCAATAGAAACACGTTCTTATTTGTCGAGCAACCAAACTCCACGTATGTAATCAAAGGCATCAAACTAGCTCTTGCTTCTATATATCTACATCTTATTTATACATAATATCCAACCATATAATTTCTGGTCATATCATTTTGTATTTTACAATGTCAACATTTAATTATGGCCCGTAAGTTGTACATATACCATCCATACACAATATCAAAATCTGATCGCTCACTCGATCTCACAAATTTCACTTTCAACTAGTATCGTCTAATCGAGTTCTCTAATGCATCTATGAAAGTAAATCGTGTCCACCAATTGAGTCTACCAATGGATCTATTCTTGGAAGCAGGAAGTTGTTCTTTAGGCACACTTTATTCAAGTCCGAATAGTCAATGCATGTCCTCCATTTTCCATTTGCTTTCTTTACCAAAACATGGTTATATACCAAATATGGGTGTAAAGCATCTCAGATAAAGCCATTGTCCTCCAGCTTATCTGCTTCCTCCTTGAGTGCATCAGATCTCTCCGGACCTAGGCTATGGCATTTTTGCTTCATTGGAACACATTTGGTATTGATGTTTAATGCATGGCTCGCTATCCTGGGCGAAAATCCATATATATCTGAGTGTGTCTAGGAAAACATATCCAGGTTTGCCCGAAGAAAACCAGCCATCTTCCTCATCACAGTACCGAGTTGAGATCCAACCTTCAAGACTTTACTTCGGTCATACCTGCTGACTGGAACAATGGTTGTCAACTCGACGGGAGCAACTCGTCCACCCTCCGACTATTTTCATTGGTCCATGTCATCATAGAGCCGACTAGTTTGCCCAAGCTAAGGTTCAGGCGGCAGTTCCTATGCATCCAAAGCCTTTACGTAGAGGACCCCTTCTGCACTCTTTCCTTTAAACTTCTACCAGAGCTCTCCATGGATGCTTTACCAGAGCTTCTTGAAGATTGCTTTACAGCAATATTATTTGAGTCGGTTCATTTAAACTTCTAGCATTAGTCCTCCATGGACGCTTATTACTTTCCTATAAAAAGCTTCCATTGTGGATGGTTGCTTTCCTTTTATTTAATCCTCGAAATTCGAATCGGGATGAACTCCCCTATAGAGTGCCATCAATACCATATCTTCCTTTGGACATGTTATTTCTATTACAGCCGTATGGAACCAATTTATATAGTTCCTTAACAACTCTCCCTCGGCTTGGTAAACAGTAGACAATGACATCACATGTTTTGGATGTGAGGTGTGCAAATGGAATCACACCATGAATTCTTGTGACAATTTAGCAAAAAATGATATTGACCTTGGCGAAAGCCGAGCGAACCACAACGTAGCCACCCCTTTTAAGAAAATTGGGAAACAACAACACTTTACAGCGTCTGAAGCCCTAGTAGAATCCAAGTGCCATTTATATCTTAATAAGTATTGCCTCCATTACTCCATCCTATGACATCGTTGGCATGTTGAATCTCCAAGGGTATCTAGCATGAAGGATATCCTCTACAAATGGGTTCCGACAAGCATAAGTTCCCCAATCATCATTAGTCCTGGATTTTTTTTCACAAACCAACCTTCTAACCATATTCTCCAAATAGTCCAAATCAATAGGTTCGACTGAACGGCGGTGATCGGGTCCTGCCCCAAGTGTTCGACCCGTCGAATGCTCTCTGAAAGGTGCTTGATACTTAGGCTCCCCAAACTTCGATGGAATCATTCATCCAACATTGCTCCCTGTTCGATTCCCATGAACAACATCATCGGTAATATTGTGATTTTCTAGATTTAGACCTTCAATGGCACGTTCAAGGATGACACACGCATCGCCTTATAGAGGATGGTGCAATGCCCCCACCAATACACTCATATTATTAAAGAACATTATAAATAATGTTGTCTAATAATACGGAGAATATGGCTTGTTAAGGGCGATCGAATGTGAATATATCTTTAAACTAACACCGACATGTCATACTTACTATTTCACTTAATATTTGGAATAAAACTTGATGCGTACAGTCTCAATCCAAAGTAATAATCGCAATGGTTTCATGGAATTAGTACAATATATCAAATAAACAATTGTCACAGATCATGGCGGAAAAAACATCATAAAAATATACAAAAATAGGACTCTATCAAATATAACACTAGACTCACATAATATACATCTGATACAAATCTCTAACTAAAATGTACATGTTACACTCAAAAAAAAATCCTAAATGAGATAAACTAAAAGTCAAAAATGTTTACCTTCTTGGTAGCACAACAATCTAAAGGTGAACCTGTTCTATAACTTGAAAAGCCTCGGCCTGACCCGAGTAGTATAAAATAATTGGATCAGACCATCTCTAAATATCCAAAATGATGAGAACAAGATATAACGCAAGAATATATGACATAAAAGTAAATGGAGATATCCATGGTATAACAAGTCACATAATTAATTTAACTTAGAATTTATCTCAAAGCACAGGGTTATATATTAAGGTCACAAACATATATTAGTCACTAAATACATAATTACATAAAAGCACAATATCTCTAAAACATAGAAACCAATTCCATACTAATCACCTTGATCGTCCATACCAATCTTAATGGTCGTTCGTACCATTGCAAATAAACTGTGGTATTACTCATACCAATCTAATACCAAGACTCGTCCATACCGTGAAAAAGAATCACAACCAATCTCTAGGATTATGGCAAACATAAGTAAAAGATTTTAGATTAGTCATTATTATTACATATTTATGATCGAAAAGAAATCCATGAGTGTACCTATTAAGGATTTATCGGCCCCTGACCGAACCCTGAAAGAAAATATACTTTAAAGTGCTAAATACTATGATTATTAGTATTAACCAGAACTTCAATAAAACATCCGATACCACATGATGAAATTCAAGTATTCACTTGAAGCTAGTAAATCTCATTCGTTATAAATACCATTGGAAAACCTGAACTATATTCACCTAAGGATCTATTGGCCCCACCAAACACCAAAAGAGAATGCAATGCTAAAGTGTTAAATATTTCCTATTAGCAATCATAAAGTTTTAACCAAGGCATTCCATTTTACCCGGTGTAATTAGAGTATTCACTGTAGGCCAGTAGTTACCACTCAAGCACTCTATTTAATGAGTTGTACAATATTCGATGAAGCATTACTCAAGAGCATTTATACCAATCAGTAACACTAAATCGATTAATATTACTCTTTATATTATAAAACTAAGGCTCTCAAAACAATTTTATCTTTTGAGACTAAGGCTCTCAAAACAATTTTATCTTTTAAGTTTATAGTTTCGAAAAGAAAATATTGTGATTTTCCATAAATTCCTTTATTATTTAACCTTATATAAAAATTCACTATTTGATAAAATCTTCCATGAATCCGAATTGTCCCAAAATTACACTTATTTATACATGGTTGTCTCAAATTTGCATACCATATACTTAGTCAGCAAACTATGTTTTAAAACCCATATACACACACATATAAATCCATTTATCTTATAAAACCATATTTATTATTGTTTCAAATCCATTTTGATATATATATATATAACCATTTTACTTAGAAATGAATTAGGTTTATATTTCTGAAACCATGTTTCCAAAAATCCATAACCATGTATAATACAAATACTATATGTATAAATATTTATAAAAATCATTTACAAAAGGAACTAGATATTTTAGAAACAAGTTTGGTATTTGTAAACTTAAATTAAACTGTCTTTTATAAATTATTTATATAAATAAAATAGATAGATCTAAGTTTATAAAATTCCAAACCTTTGAATCAAAGTGATTCAAAGTCCATAACACAAGAGAATACACCCCTGCAAATCACAAGATCATAACAACAAATTAGTCGGTTCGACTCTGTATCATTTCCCAATATGTTTTTATAAATTTATTCTACTAGCAAATATGAGTTGAAATTGCCTACATAACATATAATAATCAATCATCTAAAGCATAGCAACAAACAATAACAAACGGAGCTTCGAATGAGCGAACCCGGGAAGATTTCCTGGAGTTGGAACTACCCCAGGATACCCCCATCGGTGCACCGGTGGTGCAACATCGGTCCACCGGTGGGGATGAATTATGTAGCTATTCTAGCTCTAGAATCCTCTTTGTTCGATCCTCGGTCAAGTCAGTTTGATATAAGTCTCGAGCGATTATTCTAGGGTGATTTCTGAGTGCATGCATCGATAAAAACAACTATAATTGCCAACTGAAAGAAGCTATGCGGTAGGATCGTATAATATGGAATAGTGGATGGTATAGGTAAATAACAATAAGCAATAAGTAAAGTAGACGCCAGGATTTTATACTGGTTCGGACCTCTAGTCCTACGTCCAGTCCCTAAGCTTCACTTAGGAATTCTACTAACTAAAACCCTCTCTTAACCCGGAGGAATAGGTTTACAACTTGCCCGAACAAACGAATGAGATTTCATGCCTCAACTACTGAAGAGGACTTCAACTCAATTACTACAAACAATTATTCGACTTGTTGTGTTCTTGTCAACACTAATGAGTCCAATGTAGTACAATATTCCTATAATCTTATCCTCGAGAGTATGCAATATGTTTGTGAAGATTTAGGAAATGTGAATTGCTATGGATAAAAGAATGTTATAAACAAAGCAGAGATTCAAACAATAGATTGGCGATTTCTTTGAAAACTTTTAGAGAATATAAAATATGTTCAAGAAAGTAGTGAGATTAAAGCATAAGAAAATTGGTGAATTGAAGATGTTAGAACCATGTATTTATATGTGTAGAAGAGATGCATTTGTTAGCTAGAGATGCAGACAAGAGATGCTTCCATTTCCATTGGAGAATGGTTGCAACTCTCGGGAGGAAGAAGGCGTCCTTTCAGAAAAAATTCGCAGGTTTAAATTCAGTCGACTGAGCAGGGATTTCAGTCGACTGGAACTGTGCATGTTTGTGTATGTATAACAGGTTCAGTCGACTGGGCATACCTATTCAGTCGACTGAACTTTTGATTTTTGCACAGTGAATTTTTATTCTAGAAAATGAAGTTAATAAAACGTGTTCTAGTGTTTATGCAAGCCTCTTGAGGATAGATTTTAACAATAAATCTGAACTAAGACCTATATAGAAATCATACTCATGTTTATCCTTAGTTTTCATCGTTCTTCCTTTAGCTTTGCACATATCTCTTCCTTTTTGTTGAAGCACATTGTCATTGATCAAAATACAGCGTATCAACATTCTCCCCCTTTTTGATTGATGACAATACTGAAACATGTAGAGATGTAATTATTTCCTCCCCCTGAATATATGCACTTTCTTTCCTACAAAACAAGGTTAGTAACATAGATTTCTCCCCCTTTATCATCGACAAAAAGGAACTAATAATTGCAGAAATATATTATCAAAACAATCACTGATATGCATAACTATAGTTTCAAAAACTTAGAATGTAGCATAAATAAATGAAACATAGAAGGTTATTTATACAAGCCTTTTGAATAGTGTTTTTTTTTGTTTTTTTTGAAATAGAAAATCAAACCATAAGAGAGTTATTCATCTTTATCCCAATCATATGAGCCTTCTCTCCCTCCCCCCGGTTCGCGAATAACGGGTCCACCTGTGAGTGGTCTATAAGCTCTTCCACCTTGTCCACCGCTATTCCCATTTGTGCTGCTGCTTGGATTTTCTTTGGATGACATCCATGTGAAAGTTGGTGCCGGACGCTTGCCACGGGAGGTTGAAGCAGTAGTGGAGCTCGTGCATGAGATGTCATCCCATAATTTATTGAAGAACCCTTTAATTCTATCAAGTTTGTGGTCTACCTTCTTGAGGTGATTATCAAGAATTTGCTGATTTCTTGATAAGATTCCAAACGATTGATTGGTAGTAAAACTTGGTTCAATGATACGAATTTCATCATCTTGGTCGAAAGGTTCTTCATGTTGAGCTTGAGGAGGTTGTTGCGGTTCTTGATGTCTAGCTTCCCATTCGGCAAGAGATATGATGCGAGGAGGTCTAGCCGGGAGTTGCATAAGGCTTATAGTCCGTTGGTTAATTTGATGAACCATAGTATTTTCGGAATCCGGTAATGGCGTATCAACGTTGAGGAGAAGTCGCATGATATACTCTCTAAAATATATCGTTCGCATTTTGCCATTATTGAAAGTAAGAAATTCATCAAGAATTAGTTGGACCCAATTGACTTGAATATTGCCCCAAATAGCATATAGTGCTCTATAATTGTTTGGGTATACAATTTCATATGAGCTCGTTCGAGGAGTGATTGTACTCATAAGAGCTTTGTGGAGAAGTCTTGCTCTTGGTCGTATGGAAGTTGACTTAATATCCCGGATGTTGATGTTATCATCCAAAAATTGATGATTTATGTTGTCTCGGATATGTGGATTAAATTCTATTTCTTCAAGCTTCCTTCCCATATTAGGATATCCTAAGATGTGTGCAATTCGGTCTAGGGAGAACCATACCTTTTTGCCGCACACCAAACTCCAAACACTATCGTTTGGATTTCTTGGAGTTTGGTGTCCAAGGTTAAGATTTTCATAGAATAATTTGACCATAAGGTGATTGATTGCATGGTCATTTCGTTTTATGTCTAAGAGAGAAGTTAAACCTGCTTGATCCGTCAAGGTTTGTATGTTGTACGTATGGAGACTTTGAAAATCAACGAAGGAGTGTTCAAAGATCCGAGAATTATTCATTTTATTCCACCGTGTGACCGCAACTCCATCATAGAGACATTGAGCAATTTGAGCATCAATTGGCTCGGAGGAGCTTGAAGTAGAAGCCCTTGATCTTTATGGAGCCATTGTTGTGAGTGTGTTGAGAGTAATTTGACAAAAAAAGGAGGATTGGGGGCTAGGGTTTTGAAGAATAATGGGGAAGAAGTTTCTTTTGGAATGGTAAAAGTGAAGAGTGAAGGTAGAAATTGGTGATAAAAAGGCAAAAAGTAGCTTGGGAATTGGCGTTCAGTCGACTGAAAATTCCGTTCAGTCGACTGAATTGAAGGCCGAAAATTTTCTGTGTTAAATTCAGTCGACTGAACAGTTTTTTTAGTCGACTGAACTGTTGTCTGAAAGTTTCTGTGGTAATTTTAGTCGACTGCGCAGAGGGAGTCAGTCGACTGAACTATTGGATAATTGTTTTCTGCCTTAGATTCAGTCGACTGAGCAGTAATGTTCAGTCGACTGAACCTTGTGTTTATGATGTTCTCCTTAAATTTTCAAAGCAAAAATTTTATTGAAAGAAATGTTTACAATTATATAGATATATTATAATATAACAACATGATTTGACCTTAAAGATAATCATTTCTTTGGAGATGGACTATTTTTCTTTTGCATTTTATTTCCTTCATTCGCCATATAGTTTTTGTCCCATGAATTTGGACTATATTGATGAGTTTTTGGCGACATCCAAGGATCCACGGGATCGACTGGTATACGGTATGACGAAGATGGATCATACGAACTAACTGGTCGAGTAGGGGCTCAGTCACATCGTTTTTCTTCGAGTTACAAAAACGTAAACCGATTTGCTCAAGAAAGCTTAATCGTCTAGCCGTTACTTTTTGTTCAAAATATAATTCTCGTTGAAGATCAATTTGTTGTTGTTGAAAGTGATGAATCTCATCAATCTTTCTTTTCGTATAAGGTGAGATAAAAAGTCCACGTTTTGCCTTCTTTGATTCCAGTGTGTAGCCAGTTCGATAGTTTTCCCATTTATAAACCGGTTCATGCTTTGGTGTTGGCGTAGGAAGTTTTGGTGATGTAGGTAAGTTATCGACTGAGGAGGTGATGTTGATTGGAGAGTATGAGTTGTTGGAATACATTTTTGTATAGAATTTTCAAACTTTTTAATTTTTGAAAATAACATATGTATAAACATGTATATATATACAGTATAAAAATGCTAAGAAAAATGTGGTGGTAAATTAATAAGGTTTTAGAACCAACCATTGTTTCATTGGTTTAAAAAATTGGTTAGAAATGGATGGATTAGAAACATCCTTTAATATATTATGTATTATGTGCTGAATTGAAACATATACATTGAATAATTTTGTTTTAGTTATTCAGTTGACTGGGCAGAGTTGTTTAGTCGACTGAGTTTTATAATTTTTATAATATTTGCTATAAAACATCTTTAAAAGAAATTATTCCTAACTGTCGTCGTAATTTTATAAACGAGTTTTCTAATAAAGGTTTAGTAAATATATCGGCTGTCTGATTTTCTGTAGAAATATGTTCTAAATTTATGATTCCTTTTTCGATATTGTCACGTAGAAAATGGTGACGAATATCAATATGTTTTGTACGAGAATGATTTACCGTATTTTTAGATAAATTTATTGTACTTGTATTATCACAATATATTGTAGAATTGTTAAATTTATATTAAAATGTTTAAGTGTTTGTTGCATATAGCTGACTTGAGTACAAGCTAAGGCGGCTGATATATATTCCGCTTCACACGTGGAAAGCGAAACACAATTTTGTTTCTTACTAAACCAAGATACAAGTAATTTTCCAATGAAATGGCAAGTACCACTTGTACTTTTTCTATCTGTTCGAGATCCACCAAAATCAGCATCACTAAATGATACTAACTCGAATGGACACTCTTTTGGATAGAATAGACCAAAATCTTTAGTATTGTTAAGATATCGCATAATTCATTTTACAGCTCTTAAATGTGATTCTTTAGGGTTAGATTGAAAACGTGCACATAAACATATACTCATCATTATGTCTGGTCTACTAGCGGTTAAGTAAAGTAAGGAGCCTATCATACTTCTAAACAATTTTTGGTCTACACTTTTGCCATTTTCATCTCGATCGAGAGGAGTAGTGGTACTCATAGGAGTAGGTTTAGCAGAAGTGTTTTCCATTCCGAAACGTTTAATTAGATTAGCACAATATTTTTCTTGGTTTATGAAAATTCCATTTTTTAATTGTTTAATTTGAAGTCCGAGAAAATAGGATAATTCTCCCATATAAGACATTTCGAACTCCTTAGTCATTATATTTGGAAATTCTTTACATAAGTTTTCATTTGTCGAACCAAATATAATATCATCTACATATATATAAATTATTAGAATATCTTTAGTATTATTTTTAATGAAAAGAGTTTGATCTACTTTTCCAATTTGAAATCCCAAATTTAGTAAATAACTTTTAAGTCTTTCATACCAAGCACGAGGTGCTTGTTTAAGACCATGTAGTGCTTTCTTTAATTTATATACATGATTTGGATATTTTTCATGTATAAATAAAGGAGGTTGTTCTACGTATACATTTTCTTTTATAAAACCGTTTAAAAATGCACTTTTAACATCCATTTGATAAAGTTTAAAATTGTGAAAACATGCGAAGGCTAATAGAATACGTATTGCTTCAAGTCTTGCAACTGGAGCAAATGTTTTTTCAAAATCAATACCTTCTTCTTCATTATACCCTTGTGGTACTAGTCTAGCTTTATTCCTAGTTATATTACCTTGTTAGTCTACTTTATTTTTGTAAACCCATTTTGTTCCTATAACTGATTGATTATTTGGACGGGCAACTAACTCTCAAACATCGTAACGTTCAAATTGATTTAATTCTTCTTGCATAGCAACAATCCAGTAATCGTCTGTTGATGCTTCTTTAGGATTTTTAGGTTCCCATTTGATTTTAGTTGACTTCTTGTCTTAACTTGAGAATTCATTTCACCAATTATATTTTGCGCTGGGTGATCTCGTAATATTCTTGGTGGAGATCTTAGTTCATTATCACAATTTTCAAGGTTCGTATTTTCTATATTTATAAATTCTTCATCATCTTTTATACTCAAATTTTTATTAAAATTTTCATTAAAAGATATATGTAAAGTTTCTTCAATTATGTTTGTTCGTTTATTAAATACTCGATATGCTTTACTTCGTTCTGAGTATCCTACGAAAATTTCTTCGTCGGCTTTTGGATCGAATTTTCCTAGTTGATCTTTTGTATTTAAAATAAAACAATTTGATCCAAATACTTTAAAATAAGATATATTTGGCTTTTTGTTATTAAATAGTTCATATGAAGTATTTTTAATTAATGGTCTAATTAATATACGATTTAATACATAACATGCAGTAGCTATGGCTTCTGCCAAAAATGTTTTGGTAGAAAACTTCCATTTAATAATGTTCTTGCACATTCTTGTAATGTTCTATTCTTTCTTTCTATAACTCCATTTTGTTGAGGAGTTCTAGGAAATGAAAATTTATGATTTATTCCTTTCTTTTTACAAAAAGATTCAAAAGCTTCATTTTCGAATTCGCCTCCATGATCGCTTCGTATATTTTTGATCTTCAAATCTTTAGTGTTTTGAATTCTTTTGACAAATGTTTTTAAATGATCAAAAGTATCACTTTTATTTTTCATAAAAATAGTCCATGTATATCTTAAGGAATCATCAACTGTTACAAACACATATCGATTATGATTAATGGATTGAACTTGTGTTGGTCCAAATAAATCCATATGTAGTAATTCTAGTGGTTGTAAGGTCGAAATATTTTTCTTAGATTTGAAAGATGACTTTGTTAATTTTCCTTTTTTACAATCATCACAAAGATTTTTTATTTTAAAGTTTATTTTAGGTAAACCTCTTACTAATTCATTTTTAGAAAGTTTTCTAATAGTTTTGAAATTAATATGACAAAATCTTTTGTGCCATAACCAAGGATCATTATCTTTGGCTAGTAAACACATACTTGTATCATGATTAATTTTCATATTTAGAACGTAAATATTCCTATCTCTATTTCCCTCAAAAACAAGATTTTGGTTTTGATCAAAAATACTACATTTATTTTCCGAAAAAGTTATTTTAAAACCTTTGTCACAAAGTTGACTTATGCTAAGTAAATTATGTTTAGATTTTCAACTAATGAAACATTTGTAATAAAAGGTAAATTTGATGTACCGTAATTGCTCACATCTCCTTTGCCAATGATATAGCCTTTTGAATTGTCTCCGATAGTAACCGAGCCACCATCAAAGTATGTGATGTTTGTAAGCGTATCTTTGTCTCCGGTCATGTGTTTTGAGCAACCACTGTCTAGTATCCATTTCTTCTCTTTGAGTGGGACCTAAAAATAAATACGAAATTATTGGTACCCACCTTTTTAATAGGGTCCTAAAAGTTAGAGTTTAGGAAACCAAACCCAATTCGGTTCAGTATCCTTTTTATAAATATAATTTTTATTATTATGAACACTATCCACAAATGTTTTAATATATTTATTCCTAATTAAAATATTGTTAGTCTTTGGAACCCAAATTTTTATTATCTTAGTTTCTACTTTTGTTTTTATAGGTTCTCTTGATAACATTTGTTGTTTTGAATCAATATTCTTCTTAAAATTTGTATTTTTCTTTTTAGGAATTTTTGACTTCTTTTTATATCCTAATCCATGTTTATTTGAAGAGGATTGAGAATTTTCTAAAATCTTAGATAAATTTTCTCTTCCTTTGTTAAAGTTAGAAACATTTTTAGTGATGTTATCTAATCTAGCTTGAAGACTATTATTTTCTAACTCAACTTGTCTAATCTTAGTTTTCAACTCATGATTTTCAGAAACAATTATATCATTCTTTTTCTTTTGAGTTTCAATTTCTTGAATTAAAAGTGATAATTGAGTTTCTGAATTTGAATGAGATTCTTGAACTTTTTTAAGTTCTTCTTCTAGAATTTTCTTTTCATCTTTTAACATATCCCTTTCAAATTCAGCTTTGTTTTGATTTTCACGAGTTTCCTTGATTTTCTTTTTAAGACTTTTTATTGTGCTCAAAAGTTTAGTATTTACTTAAATTAAATCATCGAAAGTTAAATTACTAACCTTGGATTCTTGAGCTATAAAGCATACATTAGCCTGTTCATTGTCGCTATCATTTTCACTTTCAGATGAAGAAGAATCTGAATCGTCCCATGTTACAGAGAATGCCTTCTTTTTGAATTTCTCTTTTTTTTTATATTATTGAGAGCTTTCTGATTCTCCTTCTTTTGCTCTGGACAATCCTTGTGCATGTGACCTCTCTTGTGACACTTGAAACATTCTATATTCGAGGATATAGGTTTGTTCAAGAAATTCTTATTGAATCCGTATTTATTTCTTTTTCTATATCTTAAGAATTTCTTGAAATTTTTGGCTATAAATGCTAAATCCTCATCTTCAGACTCTAATTCTTCCTTTTCCGCATGAAAAGCTACATTCTTTCTTTCTTGAGCTTGATCTTTCTTAGCTTGCATATTTACTTCATACGACATAAGATTTCCAATTAATTCCTCTAGTTTCATTGTAGATAGATCATTTGCTTTCTCAATTGTTAGTACTTTTCTCTCCCATTCATCAGTGAGTGAATTTAGAACTTTAGACACAATGTCAAAGTCTGTATATTTTTCTCCTAGTCCTATTAAGGCATGATGAATGTCTTGAAATCTCGAGTACATGTCATTGATGGATTCATTTTGTCACATTATGAAGTTTTGGAATTGGTTCTTCAGCATGGATATCTTTGTTTGTTTGACATTGTTTGTGCCTTCATGCATGACTCTAAGTGTTTCCTATATCTGATATGCAGTAGTACATATGCTAACATGGTTGAATTCATTTCTATCCAGGGCGCAAAATAGCATATTCATAGCTTTGGCATTTGCACTAGCTTCATTCTTCTGAGTTTGTGTCCATGTAGGATAATCGGTCGTGGGTACAACGAACTCTGCTTGAGTGGCATTCCAGGCTTCGAAACTTGTTGCTTGCATATAAATCCTCATCCTTGTAGCCCAATAGTTATAGTTTAGTCCATTGAATAGGGGGTATTTGGGTAGATTGTCCTTCTGCAAATGAAGAACTATAGGCAGATGTTGTGCTTGTACTTACGTTATTTTCCATATTATCAATATGTCTAATAACGGTGTTATGGTTATAGGACGTCCTTGCTCTGATACCAATTGAAAGAAGCTATGCAGTAGGATCGTATAATATGGAATAGTGGATGGTATAGGTAAATAACAATGAGCCATAAGTAATGTAGGCACCAGGATTTTATACTGGTTCAGACCTCTAGTCCTACGTCCAGTCCCTAAGCTTCACTTAGAAATTCTACTAACTAAAACCCTCTCATAACCCGGAGGAATAGGTTTACAACTTACCCGAACAACCGAATGGGATTTCTTGCTCAACTACTGAAGAGGAATTCAACTCAATTACTAAAAACAATTATTCGACTTGTTGTGTTCTTGTCACTAATGAGTCCAATGTAGTACAATATTCCTATAATCTTATCCTCGAGAGTATGCAATGTGTTTGTGAAGATTTAGGAAATGTGAATTGCTATGAATCAAACGAATGTTATAAATAAAGCAGAGATTCAAGCAATAGATTGGCGACTGCTTTGAAAACTTTTAGACAATATAAAATATGTTCAAGAAAGCAGTGAGATTAAAGCATAAGAAAATTGGTGAATTGAAGATGTTAGAACCACGTATTTATATGTGTAGAAGAGATGCATTTATTGGCTAGAGATGCAGACAAGAGATGCTTCCATTTCCATTGGAGAATGGTTGCAACTCTTGGGAGGAAGAAGGTGTCCTTTCAGAAAAAATTCGCAGGTCTAAATTCAGTCGACTGAGCAGAGATTTCAGTCGACTGGAACTGTGCATGTTTGTGTATGTGTAACAGGTTCAGTCGACTGGGCATACCTATTCAGTCGACTGAACTTTTGATTTTTGCACAGTGAATTTTTATTCTAGAAAATGAAGTTTATAAAACGTGTTCTAGTGTTTGTGCAAGCCTCTTGAGGATAGATTTTAACAATAAATCTAAACTAAGACTTATATAGAAATCATACTCATGTTTATCCTTGGTCTTCATCGTTCTTCCTTTAGCTTTGCACATATATCTTCCTTTTTGTTGAAGCACATTGTCATTGATCAAAATATAGTGTATCAACACCAACTAGTTAAGATCAAAAGGCTAGGGTTTCAATAATTTTAAAGTTGAACAATATGAAATTGAACAATATAAAATTGAGAACAACACCATAGATTCATCCAATTCAACCAAACAGCGAATATAATTTCACTTAGAGATAATAGTGTGAGTTAAACTTACCTATAAGCACCTGAATTGAAGATTAAAACCCAGATTAGCTTCTCTTGATAATTACCAAGGTTATTCTAAGAAATTGCAACAAAGAGATTACAAACAAAGGATAAAAACTATGATTACTAACCCTAGTTGATTCACTAGGGGTGTAGGAGATAAACTGAAGTTGATTTCTATAATTATTGATCAAAAGCCCCTCTATTTGCACTTAGATTTCGGATTAATTTGTGTTCTAGGGTTTAGAGAGTAAGAGATTTGTTATTCTCAAATTTTTGAGTTGTAAATGAAAATGAGAAGGTAATGAAAGTAAGTTCCATTTTCTTCTCACAATAACTTCTATCTGGGACAAATGGTTATAAATGAACACAATAGGAGAAAAGGTTACTGATTTCCTTTGTTCTATTAATTATAAAACACTATTTTACACTAAACAATGATTTATAAATTAAAATTTTGATTTCATAAAATTTGAAAAATACTAATATGTTAGAAATTATCATTTTAATCAATATTGAAGTGTTTTGTATAAATTCAATATAAATTTTATAAATAAAATTATTATCATCATCTTTACTGCTAATAATGAAAATTCATTGTACTAACCTCAATCGTGTCTTTTTGAAATTCCATGAATGCCCTTACGTTTTCATATGCATTTCACATTCGTACCTTTCGTTCTCAACTTCCTCCCCTAAGACCTAATCGAATTCGTCCCTAAATTTGCCCCATAGAATCCTCGATTCCATTAACCCCTGATTACATTCATACCCATCATATTCCATCTCGCCAGCACCGTATCATCCGCAACAACTTTCCTCAACAACAATCTTCCTAATCTGTGAATCACCGGCTTTGATCCTCGATTCTTTAGTTGTGTAACATCCACGATAGGCGAGTAGACTAGCCGAAAGAGATAGCTCACCCTATGGCAGGCAACTGGATTAGCCAGAAGAAATAGCTCACCTTAGGGCAAGCGACTGGAAGCCAAAAGAGACAACTCACTGCTCATCGATACGACATCACAAATGATTTCTCTTACCTTATGTTTTCTCTCTAAAGTATACTTTTGTAAAACATATATGCATTAACTCAATTGCTTACATGCTTTGATTGCCAACACTTTTGACACTGTCGCTCACTGCTCTTCATTCTCAATTATCTGATTTCTCACACGTTTAGGGATTCACGAAATAAAAGGTTAAATGCACGAATATTTTCAGTACACTCATCATTTATTTTAATTGGTAAGATTATATATTCATTGAGGATTATATCTACTACGCAGGTAGTATTGATGCAATGGTAAACGATGCATACAATGATTTGCTTCTACTTACTAATAAGATTGCTAATGTAAATATTACCCCTCATCACCTTAAATTTGTACAAAGTCCAATCATTGCAAAGTTTAGAGTACGAATCACATGAGGTTTTGTTCAACTTCATTCTCACTTATCTGATTTCTCACATGTTTAGGGATTCACAAAAAAAGGTTAAATGCATAAATATTTTCATTACACTCGTTATTTATTTTAATTGGTAAGATCATATATTCATTGAGGGTTATATCTACAAAGCAGGTAGTATTAGTGCAATGGTTAACGACACATGCAGTGATTTGCTCCTACTTACTGATAAGATTGATAATGTAAATATTACACTTCATTACCTTAAATTTGTACAAAGCCAATCATTGCAAAGTTTAGCGTACGTATCACATGAGGTTTTGTTCAACTCCATTTGACAAAGTATAACTGCACATATCTTTGAAAGGTGCTTTTGTACTGCGAAGTCCTAACGAGAATTTTTACAATAGATTGATGACAATTTTTATATATGGTTTCTGTTAAGTTAACAAAGTCATTGCGGTAGGTTCTACATAGCTGCTATGTTTTCATTCAAATAACAATGATATATTTGGTATGAGCTGTATATTTACTGCTATATGAGTTATATATTTGGTATGACAGTGGAACAGGTTCTGGACTACCTATACTTCTTAACTGCAAGTGATGCGGTGATATTTTCTCCACTAGAAATGTGAATTTGTATGTTACAGCTCCATCTCAACAACCATACATTGATGAATTCCATCTTTTGTGTAAAAATTATTTGTAGGAACACACTAGATAGATAACTATATTGTAATTCTCTTGAAATGTTTTACTTTAACTACTAAGATCAACAAAAATCCCCTTATACCTACCACAAATAAATATAGTTCACATAGCGTTAATGATACCTTACAGAGCCATTGACTCATTATAATATGGAGTTGTCGTTTAGATGGAGCTATGGACTGTCAACGTAACACCTGTTAACTAAATTTAGGCATGATAAAATTACATGAATACTGATCCGCAATAATTTATATGTTACCCCCATTTGTATGATGTAAATTAGTTGAATCAGTAATCGACAAATATCAGTCTATTGTTATTATAGCCTATTGGAGCAGATAATGAACTATGGGAAGAAGAGAACAAAATACCTAAAGGTATCCAAATATGGTGTACAATATTTTTCAAGATTTGAAATGTTCTCTATTAGAATTCTTCTATCATTTATCCACTTCACCCAAAAGTAAGTGTAGTATTGAGTACTTCACTATTTCTAATTGGTTATATCTACCTCTTATGTTTTTATTTATTTTTAATAACATAGGAATCTATAGTTGCTATTGCTAAGCAGATAGGGAATGAAAGAGAAAGCGAAAGAAATAGATCTATAAATGTCTACTAGTCGAAAAATAGCAAAAAATCAGGGTCGAATCTTGATACTAGTTTCAGCCAGCTACATAAATATTTAGCCATTTCACCTTGCTTATATAACTTTTTAGTTGTACATTATTTATTTTCAACTATGGTGAATCTTTTTAATTGATACATGTCATATTATATATTTTTAAAATTCAGTTATATTTTCCGGTACTACTTTACATTTGGGAACTTCAGATTGGTCATCATCATCCTTTATTTGTTTAAAATAGCATCACTATATGCATGGTATTTATTTTATTGCATGCCTAAAATATAACTACCTATCATTTTGACATTCATATCTTTCCATTAAATCTGGTTCTCATGTCTGTTGCATGCTTAAAATGTTACTTCCGAAGAGAACGGTATTTTTGTATTTTGAAATAAGTGTATGTGAGCTGATATGGAGTTCATTTTTGTGTTCTTAAAATGTTTGATATAAGCTCATGTACGAAATAGTTTGGCAAAATAATGATTTAAACTAAAAGTGTACAAGAACATTATTGTTGGTTTGTTACAGATTAGATGTTGCTGCTTATGTACATTACTCATGCACACCAAACCAATTCATGAGGCAATTCAAAGGAAGTTGACTATATTTGAATGTGTTTAATGTGGCAAGCGATTATTGCACCGATTTTATTGTCATTGATTTTTAATAGCTACACTATAAAAATATGGCTCAGCGACCAAATGCAGGTCCATATGGACCTGCGTATATATTCTACTTATCAAGCACTAATAGCTCACAAGCATTTTTCTTTGTAAGACAGGTGGCCAAAGGCACCTAGAGATATTGTATTTGCATCCTTTATTTCTATCGGGTTAAGGTATTTTATTACTTTATTCATACATTTGAATTCTTTATTGAAATACGACAAAGTTTTTTTTGCTTATAGTTGAGTTTCATACTACCATCAAATTTGGATTTAGTTGTTAATAAGGATGGATAAGATTCCTCGACTGCTGCTTCTTAGATACTGAACATCAACCACTCTTAGGTTTTTTTCACTCTTTTGCATTGTTTTTGTAGAATATTACCACTTCGGCGATTATCAACTCTGACTTAATGCTAATTTCTATTTAAAACAAGATTTAGTGACATATAACACAAAATTGGTGTGAACAAAAAGATATTAACAAGTAAGTTTAAAACAAGAAGCTACTCAATCTTTTTCAAGTAGATGGCAAATTTAGATTTGAAATAAAGAAATATTTGTTCACCTTTTATGATCTTTTTTAGGAAAAAGTGGTGCATATTCTATGCCATTCAACAACATTATTGACAAAGAATTTCTCTAAAGACCATAGGTATTATTGTTCATTATTGTACTTACCACACATAAGTGTTTGTAATGTGGTTGCTATACAAAATGAATGAGTATGGGGTCAAAACTAATTGTTGATGTTTGTTTCTTAGCATTAAACATATTTTATCTTCTTGCAAAAATATTGTTCATAAATGACCTGCATCCACCCATGTTTGTTAGTTTATTTGACTTTTACCTAAATCTAATTGATAAAGAGAGCCATAAACTCTCTAATTACGTTGTATATTCTTTTACAAGGTGCAAAAATAGAGCCACTTCTACTAATAAATCATTTTTAAACCAAAAATAGTGCAGCAAAAATTAAATTGTCAAAGTGTATCTTTAGGTTGACCAATTGAAGAAAACCAAGTGATCTAAAACTGTATCACATACAACACAAATTTCAAGAATTGACTATAAATTTCCACTGAACTTCTGCATGATTTCATAACTCTTGAAGACTCTCTTAATTCATTTGTTATTTTCTATTTGGTTTACCCATCAATAAAATTGGAACTAACTTTTCCAGAATAATGTGATAACTTTATTCAAGCAGAATGCTTATTTTGATGTTTCGAGAGATCGAACCGAAGATCTCTATAATCCCGGTTTAGAGTCCCTCAACAATTGTCAATTATTAGTGGTTGTTGATGAAATTCGAATCATTTGTAAAAAGGAAAAAAATGCAAAATAAGAACTGGAACATTCATATTATACTCTTTTACACTATACGCATGTGTACCGTTTCTAGATGTACATAGATTATGTTTTCATAGCAAACAATTGGAACACTATTGACTAACATGAGCTGATATGCATGTATTCTAACAGATGCAATTTAGTATATAATTTTCTTTATTACAGTTTTCATCGGATGAAGGAGACTTAGATTTGGTCACTGTTTTGGCAATTTATCAATTAATGCCTGATAGGGAAGAGGAGATAGTTGACTCTACAAATTTTTGATCTGATGGAACAGGCAAAGTCGTTGGTTGAATGTTTGCATGGAGGGGTATCTAATAGCTTATAAATCAAGATTTTTGAGCTTTGGACCCAAATTCATGTAGATATTTTCAAGTTCTGAAAGCTAAGTATGGGGATTACTTAAGTGGTAGAAATGAGTTTATAAGCTTTATTCTTGATAGAATAGCTCTTGAATTTCTCGAACAATCCATTCATTTTTTTTCTTTCTTCTCCTTTCAAGAAGATAAATATGTAATATAGTTGAATGAAAGAGTGTATGGTTGTCTAAAATTGGTATATCTGCAAGATTCTAGGAAATAAATTATTTATCTTAATATTTTGAATTGGCATTACTACCGAGTTATTCTTAGTTGTATTTGACGTCTATATGGAAATTGCATTTCTATTTACCAAGCCTATGAGTGAAATATGTATATGTACTGTGTTCTCAGTATTGATATAGTTATTACGCTACTGCTCTTAATAATAATTGGAATACATATATCTCCTGTACTGTGTGAAGATAAGTTACCATCATATTACTATAAATTATGACTATATATATTATATAGATTGATTTATATATATTATATAGATTGATTTATTATTGTACAAGTTTAGATTTAGATGAAATGATTCATCTATTATGTGACTTATTTTTGCATTTTATTTTAGATATATGTTTTGAAAAATATTAATCTTACATTGTCCGCGCTAAACGAACAATTACCATACCAATGCTAGAAGGTTGCATTTTTATTTTAGATGTTTGTTTGGAGTAGGTAAGGCTACTATGATAATCAATACATCTATAATCATTAATGGTTTGTTGAAACCTATTGTAATATTTTGGGCTCATCTGTTTCGAATACATTATTCTAGAGTATGGTTAAAGTTGTAATTAAGTGAAGAACATTGGCATGGGGCGAAGAACACATTACGAATGTGTTGCTGAAAGTGAGTTTTAAGGCGGAGAAATTTTTTTCAAACGTCATCGACTGAGCATAATTTTCATCAGATGTGCATTATTTTCATTAACGAAGCTTTCATTGCACAATTTTTACACTAACTGATCTAGAAAAAACAAGTGCTTCAAAGAACTACCATATCCACTATTTTCTATATATTTTTTAATACATATCAAGTTGCTATTATATCCCTCTCCATCTGTTGTCTCTACATGAATAGATGTATCATATATGAATGCATGATGTTATGGTTAATAAGTTGATTTTTTTTAACAAGTTGGTGGGTGATTCTTGAATTGGTAAAGTGGAGTAATCGGTCTGACCAACTTGGCTCAAGTTTGTGTTATGTATCTATCACAAATTAAAGTAATTCACCTTTTGTTTTGAGTGTAGATCAGTTGGGTAGCAAGTTGATTACATACTCAATATTTGGTTTGAGAAGATTTTTATTATATTTTAAGCTGTAGTGGTTTATTCTATTAGACGAGAGAGTGAGAAATGAACACATGGAATTAAGTTCATATCAATAACATAGATATAACCATCACGTACATGGTGCACATGTGGACATGCTAACCCATGTAGAAATTCATACAAACACACGGTTAAAGTGTGATCACATGTAAAATCTCAGAGTTCACTTGGTCAATCCAGCAAAAAAAAAAAACACCTCCAACGACACCTTCATCCTTTTCATCTTTCTTCTAACTAGCCCTCATCATCTCCTGTACCCTGGCTGGAACTTTGGCCTTGAGCTTCTCTGCATAGGCACCGACTTCCTCTATACTAGAACAAATCCCTTTCCGTGTTTGCTATTATATGCTTGTTTCTGTGTCTCTACATCTGGGTGTATGCATGAATTTGTTTCAACCGGCACAACCCTGTCATAAGGCAACGAAGACTATTTGTGCTCACAGCCCACACTAGCTAAAATAGCATATGCATGTAAAAGTACAAGTATTATTTCCATTTTCAGTAGTATAAATAAACCAAAACAAAAGAAACGAATGATAAAACTATGAATGCTTAAGAGTTATTGGTTCAATGAATGTTCTTCAGTTGTCTCGGTCTTCTCTGTTGTTGCTTCAAGTTCAGTTTATATTGGTAATGGTACTGTCAAATCTACTTCCAAAGGTGCAACTATAAATGCATGCACGTCGTGATTAGATGCAGGCACACCTGAGCATGCATATATACTCGTTTTGATAAAGATATTCTGTAGATTTTCCAAAAATTTCATTTGAACAATAGTCTCGATATTAACAATTTTACCCTAAATGCAAAAATTAAATAACTGATTTAATTATATTCCAATTTAAATCGAAATCCTCTTTAAGGAATGAAACTCATTTCTCAAATAAATCAAATCAACTATTCTCGAAAACTATATTTAAGTTAAACGAAAAATTAGAATTAATTACCTATAATTAAACTTAATTAATTAGGCAATTGACAACAAGGTTGTTACAAACTCCCCCTTAAGTAAATGCATCCCCACTATTTCCTTATTGAAAGAAATCTATAATTAAATTTCCAAATTTCACAAACTCTCACAATTTTTTTTAATTATAACTCTTTACCAGTCCAAGGTTTAAAATAAAAGAAAACCCTTTTAAATTCAATTCTTTCTAAATTTCATCCTTAAATTCCAAATTTTAATTACTACTTCCAAATAACTCTTTCCAAAATTTACATCTTTCTAATAAATATAATCTAACTCGCCAAATATAACGTTCTAATTCCTTTTCCCATTTATTTCTTATTTAAAACTCCAAAATTTTAGCATCCATCTAAATTATAAAATGATATACACAATAAATGAAAATCTATCACATATTATTCTTCTAGACATGTATCTTAAGTAAACATTCACAATTTACAAATATTAAATAATAAAATAATGTTGCCTTGCCGTCTATTTATAGAAAATCGCTTCGTCAAATGGCTGCGATGTTGACAGTGAAGTCAATATGGCCTCGCCACTGACCTCTGTTATTGCTAAGGTTCGTTGGCTGCACATGTAATCTAAATAAATACATATATAATGCACTTTTATAATTTCCATTATCACTTTCTAAACCATCAAACTTTTAAACACATATATACTTGTAGATAAATTTCCTTTTAAATTTATTTCCCAAAATACTTTTCCTAAAATTTTCAACTTTCACAAATAATAATATCAAGTTTCAAATCATTCACGTAATACTATTATCAAAATTCCAACTATATTTACTTTTAAACTTATTGAAAGTGACTGTACTCTGATACCAAATAAAAGTTGCTATGCTCTGATACCAAATGAAAGTCACTGTACTATAGGATCGTGTAATATGGATAAACTATTTGTGCGGGATATAAACTAAGTAATTAAATAATCGAAGCAGTAAAGTAAATGACACTAGAGATTTTTATACTGGTTCGAACTACCATTCTACATCCCGTCCCAAATTCCTTCTGGAATCAAACTATCAGCCCGCACTTAACCCAGAGGAAGAGGTTTACACCGCTTGAGCAACCGAACATGACTTCTACCATCTAAGCAACCGAATAGGACTTCTACCGTCTGAGCAACCGAACATGACTTCTTTACAAATAAAAAAAGTATATGACTGTAGTTTGCTCTTTAAATAGCACTAATAAGTCAATTCAGTGTAATCTTCCTATAATCTTCTCCTTTTTGATATATAGTGTAATGTGCTTTGAGAATTGTGGAAAATAGAGTGATCAACGATCAGAGAATAGAAGCAGTTTGAGCGCAGTTGAAAATAGAGAATAGATAAGAATTCAAGAATATTAAAATCAGTTTCGGTGAAATGTTTGTTGCATTTTGAAAACTATTTATAGAGATTAAAAAGTTGCAACCATAGTTGAAATGTAACAATGAAAAGAAACAGATGCAACTGTTGGTTTGAAGATGTTTCTCTTCGATGAAGAGAAGTGTCTTTTCATAAAATAGCCGTTGAAAAAATATTCAGCCGGCTGAATGGATTTATTCAGCCTTCTGAATTTTAAAAATTGAAAATAGCAAAGAAATAGGCTATTTTTGGTCTAATTCAGCCGGCTGAATGAAAGCATTCAGCCGGCTGAAACTTCATATAAATTTATGAAATGTTTCAACATTTAGCCATTTGAATGGTATTATTCAGCCGGTTGAATTATAGCTTGTAATAAAAATTCCGTAGCTTATTTGGTTAGAGCACTTGTCTTCTAAACTAGTGACCCGAGTTCAAGTCCTGCTCCGTGCTATTTTTTGAGAACTTGAATTTTCATTTAAAATATGAATATATATGTGTGTATACGATTTTGAGAAAATTCTAACGTTTGTAAACTCTAGACACAACACTCTTTGATAAATAAAACTTTGTTTGTCACCTTTGTCTTCTCTCTATCGTGTATATCTCTTCTTGTATCTCCATATATTTACTTTCATTCTTTTTTTGTACCGTGTATCTTCATTTTGAACGTATTTGTTTCTCTCTTTTTGATGCTCATGTACTTGCAAATTAGGTTAGAGATTCTTTGGAATAACTGTATAGTTGTTATCATTAAAATCCAACAATTTAGGTTCTAACATTCTCCCCCTTTTGATGATGACAACTATACAATTTTTTAATAATATTCATTATATATATATATAAAATATTAATATGTTTAAAGCTCCCCCTAAGTATAACATCTCCTCCCAAGTATAATATCTCCCCCTATCAATATGCTTATCAGTTTCTCCCCCTTTGTCATTTTCAAAAAGAGTGAGGGAATATAATAAATTATAAAATATCTTGTAGATAGCGGGATAAACTCATATTAATTATGGAGAAAAATAAAATAGATTTTACCATATTTGCTGAAGTCCATATTTCATTTTAAGCACGTAATTCTATTAAACGTATAGAATATTCTTTAAAATTCTAAAATCTATCATTTTCTTGTTATTTCTCCGAGTACCTGCAATAAATAATAATCATTTTTGGTACCCACTTACTATGTTAGGGTCCAGAGAGTTAGGTCTTAGGAAACCATACCCATTTGGGTGTGGTTGAACCTTTATAGATATAATTTTCATTATTAACTACTATATCGAAATAACCATCAATGTATTTTTCTCTATTTTATCAATTAACAGAAACCCAAAAACTTAGATAATTTTTATACATATTTCCATTCAAATGATTTTGTACTTCTAAAGAAATCATAAACATAATTGGTCATAGTAGTATTTGAATTTCTATAAAAATTGGATTTAGACTTTAACCGAAATTTAGTACTAGCACTAACATTTTTACTATACATGAAAGTGTATCTAGTGCTATTTCTACGATCAGTTCCATTATATCCTAAACCACTTTTGTCATGTAATGGTCTAGAACTAGATAAAACCATGTTTAAATCATTTTGACCTTTATTAAATTTTGTGACTTCAGTATTAAGCTTATCAAATTTAGTTTTAAAGTCAAAATTATAATTTTTAAAAGAAATATTACTGTTTTCAAAATATCAATTTGCTTGTTTAATTCAGAATTCCCTTTTTTATCATACAGTTCTCATTTTAGAGAAGAAAAATTCGAGATTCTGAATTATCTAAAGATTATTGTAATAAATCGTTTTGTCTTCGAATCCATAATTTCTCTTGAAAAAATTTCTTTTTCTTTTTCAAACATAGTATTTTATTCATCTAGAAAATCTTTAAGAGCCTCAAAATTATTTTTCAAAACACTATATTGATTTTCTAAATCTAATTTCTCACTTTTCTATTTCTCATTTTCAATTTTGATTGATTTCATCTTTTCTAAAATAAGAAAATTATGCTTTAAGATTTTATCGTATATACTAACTAATTCATTATTACCATTTATTGAAATTTGTAAATCAGAAAGTACCTTTTTGTAGTCCTCATTGGTGGCTTTGATAGGGATTTCGCTTGTCATATTTCGATTGGATCTTTTTTGGCCATTATTCTATGATGTTATGATGATGGATATAATTCCAAGCTTCGATATCAAATGAAAGTGATTGTTCTCTAATGCCAAATGAAATTTACTATGCTCCGATACTAAATGAAAGTCACCATGCTATAGGATCGTGTAATATGGATAAACTACTTATGCGGAATATAAGTTAAGTAAGTAAATAATTAAAGCAGTAAAGTAAATGACCCCAGAGATTTTATACTGGTTCGAACTCCCGTTCTATATCCAGTCCCAAACTCCTAGAATTAAACTAGCAGCCCTCACTTAACCCAGAGGAATAGGTTTACACCGCCTGAGCAACCGAACAGGACTTCTACTGCCTAAGCAAGTGAATAGGACTTGTACTGCCTGAGCAACCGAACAAGACTTCTTTACAGAGAACAAAAGTATCTGATAGTAATATGCTCTTAAATAGCACCGATAAGTCAATTAAGTACAATCTTCCTATAATCTTCTCCTTTTTGATATGTAGTGTAATACGCTTTGAGAATTATGGAAGATAGAGCGATCAACTATCATAGAATGTAAGCAGTTTGAGTGCAGTTTGAAAGTAGAGAATAGATAAGAATTTAAGAACATCAAAATCAGTTTCGGTGAAATGTTTATTGACTTTTGAAATCTATTTATAGAGATTAAAAAGTTGCAACCATTGTTGAAAGGTAACAATGAAAAGAAACAAGTGCAACTGTTGGTTTGTAGATGTTTCACTTCGATGAAGAGAAGTCTCTTTTCATAAAATAACCGTTGAAAAAATATTTCAGCCGACTGAATGAATTTATTCAGCCTTCTGCATTTTAAAAATCGAAAACAACAAAGAAACTGCTTATTTTTGGCCTAATTCAACCGGCTGAATGAAACAATTCAGCCGGCTGAACTTCATATAAATTTATGAAATGTTTCAGCATTTAGCCGTTTGAATGGGGTATTATTCAGCCGGCTGAATTATACCTTGTAATAAAAATCACCATAGCTCATTTGGTTAAAGCATTTATCTTCTAAACTAGTGACCCAGGTTCGAGTCCCGCTCCATGCATTTTTTTGAAAACTTGAATTTTCATTTTAAATATGAATGTATATGTGTGTATACCATTTTGAGAAGCTTTTAACATTTGTAAACTCTAGACACAACACTCTATGACTAATAATACTTTGTTTGTCACCTTCGTCTTGTCTCTACCATGTATATCTCTTCTTATATCTCCATATACATACTTTCAACCTTTTTTTTGCACTATGTATCTTCATTTTGAATGTATTTATTTCTCTCTTTTTGATGCTCATGTACCTGCAAATTAGCATAGAGATTCTTTGGCATAACTGTATAGTTGTTGTCATTAAAATCTAACAATTTAGATTCTAACACTTATCACGTTGTTATTTAATTTTCTACAAATTATCCTTTTATTTCCAAATTTTGTTTTCATAATTTTTTATTTTTAACTTCTCATTAAATAAGATTAATGCATAACAATTTACTTTCACTCAAACTAAAGAACTTGGAATCTATGTTCACAAATGGAAGTAGATTTCAAATTATTTTCTTTTCAAAAGTTTTCCAATTAACTTTCATTTAAATTTAATATATACAAATTCCAAAATTTAAATGTTGTCCTTAATCTTATCTCATTTTATAAAATAATATTAAGCCATGAAATTTAAGTGATTCATTTCATCACTTGGCTGCAAAGTTGATTACCTAGCATATTAATGTTGCCTTCCCATGCT
The DNA here is from genome assembly GCA_030765085.1 of Allium cepa. Taxonomy (NCBI): domain Eukaryota; kingdom Viridiplantae; phylum Streptophyta; class Magnoliopsida; order Asparagales; family Amaryllidaceae; genus Allium; species Allium cepa. The sequence goes on from CM060939.1 coordinate 124,064,362, forward strand.
CTCCACTTCTCATAATTTATTCGATAACTAAAATATTATTTTAAACTATTTTAACTCAAATATTTTTCAAAATTTCAAATTAATTACTTCTCATGTCAAAATGTCTCATTCGATGTTTAGGAACTCCTATTGATAACATGGCGTCACAAAGCAAAATCCTTAAAACATTTTTTAGATAGGTCGACTCAATAAATAATCACAAGTTTTCCTTAGTTATATTTATTTTGTTGGCACTAACATCCCTGCATCCAATCTTAATAAATACAACAAAGCAATCAATTTCTAACAACCAATTAACCAAAACTAAATAGTTGCTTTCAGCAGAACAATTATATTTCTAAAATTCCGCTATGTAACTCTAGTTATTTGTAGATCATTTAGATTTTTAAATCCATTTACTCAAAATTTCCAAATGAATTCACTCCAACTTAATTATTTTAAAGTTAACTCCCCAATAACCCAAAAGTAAATTTTCAAACTTTAAAGGATTTTAACACATAAGTAATTAAAGTATGTCCTAATTGGTTATCCCAATAATTAATTCATATTCCTATCCCTAACAAGATAATCAATATAACAACCTACCACACATCCTAGGGGACAATACTCTAAGTCTCAGTAGATCTAGATTTGTAGTACTATATGCTATAATGTTCTAACTTAGCTCTGATACCAACTGTAGTTACCCCACCGTTGTACCCATAATATTAAAGTACATTATAAATAACGTCTTCTATAATACGGAGAATACAGCTTGTTAAGGCCACCGAATATGAATATACCTTCAAACTAACACTAACACTAACACGTTATACTTACTATTTTACTTATTCTCTGTAATAAAATTTGACATGTGCCGTCTTAATTTAAAGTAATAATCGCACCCGTTTCTCAAAATCAAAATAGTATATCATATAAACAACAATCAAAGATCATAGTGGGATAATATACATATATGAAACTGGGAGTCTATCAAATATAACACTTGACTCGCATAATATACATTTGGTATAAATCTCTAACCGAAATACATATTTTATGATCAAACACAAAATCCTAAATGAGATAATATATGTTAAATTTTTTTATCTCCTTGCTGTAAAACTATCCAAAAGCCAACCTGTCCTGTAACCTAAAAAGTCTCGCCTGACCCGAATATGATAACATAAATCGGTCAAACTATCCCTAAATATCCAAATGAGTGAGAATAAGATATAACAGAAGAATATAGGACATATAAGTAAATCTAGATGTCTATGATTTAACAAATAAAGGAATTAATTTAAATCAGAATTTATCCCAAGGCACAGGGTTATATATTAAGGTCATAAACACATATTAGTCGTTAAACACGGAATTACAGAATAAAGCACAATATCTCTAACACATAGAAACCAATTCCATAATGATCACCTTAATCGTCCATACCAATATTAAATATTGTCTATACCGTGACAAGAAAAATATGGAATCACTTATACCGATTTGATACCAAGGATCATCCATACCGTGACATAGAATCACAACCGATCTCAAGGATAGTAGCAATCATGACTCGAAGATTTTAGATTATTCATTATTATAATATATTTATGATCAGAAAGAAACCATGAGTATAGCTTTTAAGGATTTATCGACCCCGGTTGAACCCTAAAAGGAAAATTACTCTAAAGTGCTAAATACTATCACATTTAGTAATCACTAGAACTTAACCAAAACGTCCCATATCGCCTGGCGAAATTCAAGTATTTACTAGAAGGTAGTAAATATCACTCGTTACGGATACCATTGGAAAACCTAAAATATATTATCTTTAGGATCTACCGGCCCTGCCAAACACCAAAGAGAATACAATGCTAAAGTGTTAAATACTTCCCAAAGGCAATTGCAAGAATTTAACCAAAGCATCACATACTACCCGATGAAATTCGAGTATTCGCTAGTGGGCTAGTAGTTAGCACTCCAACGTTCTATTAAGTGAGTTGTACAATATTCAATAAAGTGTTACTCAGGAACATTTAAACCAAATGGTAACACTAAATTGATTATTGGTACTCCACATTTTATAGAACTAACACTTTGAAAACATTTTTTTCTTTTCAGTTTATAGTTTAGAAAGCAAATATTATGATTTTCCATAAATTGCTTTATTATTTAACCTCATATACGTATTCACTAATTTATAAAATCTTCCATCAATCCGAATTGTTCCAAATTTGCACTTATATATACGTAGTTTGTCTCAGATTTCCATACAAGATAATCAGTTAACAAACCATGTTTTAATAACCCACATATATATATAAGTCGATTTATCTTATAAAACCATATCTATTATTCTTTCGAATCCATTTTGATATATATAACAATTTTATTTAGAAATAAATTAAGTTTATATTTCCAAAACCATGTTTCAAAAATCCACAACCATTTATATTACAAATATTATATATATAATATTTATAAAAATCATTTATAAAAGGAACTAGATTAATTTAGAAGCAAGTTTGATATTTGTAATATTAAATTGAACTCTCTTTTATTAAAAAATTTGATATAAATAAAATAGATAGACATAAGTCTACAAAATTCCAAACCTTTGGATCAAAGTGATTCCAAGTCCATAACACAAGAGAATACACTACTACACATCACAAGATCATAATAATAAATTGGTCCATAGGGTTCGATTCTACATCATTTCCAAACATATTTTATAAAAATTTTGTGCTAACAAATATGAGTTGAAATTGCCCCCATAACATATTATAATCATCCATCCAAAGCATAGCAACAAACAACAACAAACAGAGTAACGAACGGGCAAATCTGGAAAGGTTTCCTGGAGCTGGAACAACTCTAACTTACACCCACCAACGCATCATTTGCGCACCATTGATCCATCCAAGGGGATGAATTCGAGAGCTGTTCCAACTCTAAAATCTCCTCCGATCGATCCCTGGTGAAGTCGGTTTAATCACAAGTCTTGAGGATTGTTCCAGGGTGATTTCTGAGTGCATGCATCCATATTAACCAACTATAATTGTCAACTAATTTAGATCAAAAGGCTAGGGTTTCAACAATTTAAAAGCTGAACAATATGCAATATGAACAATACAAAATTGAGGACAACACAACCATTGATTTATCCAATTCAACCAAATAGAAAATATACTTTCACTTAGAGATAGTAGTGTTAGGTAAACTCACCTATAAGAACTTGAATTGAAGATTTAAAACCTGATTAGCTTCTCTTTATAATTACCTAGGTTATTTTCAAAAATTGCAACAAAGAGATTACAAACAAAGATAAAAACTGAGATTACTAACTCTAATTGATTCACTAGGGGTGTAGGACATTACCTGAAGTTGATTTCTATAACTATTGATCAAAAGCCCCTTGATTTTCACTTAGATTTGGGATTAATTTGTGTTATAGGGTTTAAAGAATAAGAGATTTCTTGTTCTCAATTTTTGAGCTGTAAATGAAAATTAAAAGGAAATGAACGTTAGTTGAGTGAACCTAACAATAGAAAAGGTTACTGATTTCCTTTATTTTACTAATCATAAAACACTATTTTACACTAATTAATGATTTATAAATTAATTTTTTGATTTCACAAAATTTGAGCAATATTAATATATTAAAGATTATCATTTTAATCAATATTGTAGTGCTTTGTATAAATTCAATATTACTTTAGCCAATACAAATTATTATTATCATTTTGATAAATACGGATTATAAATTTCCAAAAATCTCATTTTAATGATAATCTTAGTATTAACAATTTTACCCCAAATGCAAAAATTAAATAATTGATTTAATAGTATTTCAAATTTAAGTTAAAATCCTCTTTAAGGAATGAAACTCATTTCTCAAATAAATCAAATCTACTATTCTCAAAAACAAGATTTAATTTCATAATTAAATTTTCACAAACTACAAATTAGAATTAATTATCCATAATCAAACATAATTAATTATTTAATTAACAAAAGGGTTGTTACAGTGGGCTTTGGGCGCACCATTTTAGGGGTCGATGCTGAGTCCTAAGTGGGGATAGGTACCAATCCCTAAACTTGAGCCTGGGTCTCGTCCTCTTCCTCATGCAGATGTTTTAGCAGCGTATTAAGACTTATTCTACCTTCCTTCCCTCCATCTTCGCTTAAATGAAGAAGAATTCATTGATTCTGAGCTAGAATCCCTTCTGCTCCATCTATGGCTATTTTGAGTCAGCTCATTCAACAGCCTCAAGCTCTGTTGCTTCATGCTGTTCATCTTCCGTTGAATAGCCTGGAATCTATCTTCCATCCGTTTCATCGTTGTATTCATCACCATTTTGGTCACGACGTCAGTTGGAGTCTGGATCTTGGGTCGAATTGGTTGAAATTCCATCTCCTTGTTGAGGATTCTCATTCTTAACTTCAGTAGTAGCTTTGGAATTGGTTGGATGATCTCTTTTTAATGGGGAAATCGTGGAAAGATTTTAGTAGATTTGTTGGAAATCTGAGTTGTAGAATTGAAAGATAGAGAAAATGGATTTATCTCTAAGATATAGGAAATCCAATAGTAGATGATGGATCCAAATGACCTGAGAATATCTTTCTCAATGAAAGCACCAAAATGTTTGAACTAAAAATGGTACAAACACCCGAAAGTTCATGAGTAGAGATTAAATTAGGAAAAGTAAATGAAAAATGAGGAAGTAAACAAGACATAATTTTTTATATTGGTTAGGCAAAGCAAGGCCAATGTCCACTTTGAAGTTTTATTGTTTATTTTTGATTTGAAGGCAGAAGTTCTTGGGGTTCGGTACAGCTTCAACACTTAGAATTTCAAAGTAGTAAGAATATAAGAAATAATGGAACTAAAGCTCAAAAGATCCTAAGAAATGAGCCCTATCTTCCTATTTATAGAGGTAGGGAGCCTAAAATCTCATCTAAAATATCTCCAAACTGTTGTGCTCGATTTGACCAACTCTTCCAAAATATTAGGTGCCACCTCGATAGAAATGGGGAGTCGGTACTGATCCCAAAGTGGGAGTCGGTACCGATCCCTAGGATTTTCATATTTGGAGTCTTCAATCCCTCATCTCGAATCGTCTTATGATTAGCTTCCTGACTCCACGGTTGTTTGCATATATTTTAGCTTGTCTCTAAGCCTAAACAATGGAGTTGAAGGAGAACAAAGTTGCAGTTCCCTGTGTTCATGGAGATTGATGGAAAATTGCACTGAATTAGAAAACCAACTTCAAAAATAGGCTATTGGCACCAATATTATGATGTAGGCAAAAGATGGGGTCCACCTAAGTTGTATTTGGGAGTTGGTACCTATCCCCAACTTAGGGGAGCCCACTATCTTGTTGTCTTTTATAATTTTTGTAGGATCGATTTCACCCTAGAGGGGGGGTGAATAGGGTGATGGTATTAATTATAAAAATTAATTGCGGAAGCTTATAAAATGATTTCAACACAGACACAGAATAATAGCAGCACAGAAAAATAGCAGAATAATAAAATGCAGAAATAGAACGACACAGAATTTACCCAGCTTCGGCAAAACCCTGCCTACGTGCTGCCCCCAAGGTTTCTACTAGAAATTAGATAGTCAGACGCTTACACGCGTAAACTCGTGACACCCGCTATCGACTAAACCTAACTCTACGCTCAAAACCCTGCCACAACTCAGCCACTGAGTTGCGAATTCTCAAACTACGCCACGTAGTTTGTCCCCTAGTCACACGACTAGAAATTTAAACGGTTTAAAAATGAAAATACAATTAAAAACAATTTAAAATTAAAATAACCCTAATTTTAAAACACAAAGCCCTTTTATATTCTTTAACAAGGCCGGCCCATTTTATTTCTTTCTCTCTTATGCTTTCGGCCTGTTTTCTTTTTCTTGAGAATCGCGGCTTTGTTAATTCTCATTCATTCCTCTTTGCAAATTTAGGGCTTTCGTGACTTCAAAGAGACTGATTTTAGTGCTCGATCGAGTGAATGATTTATCACGTCTTTTGCCTTGTCGATCGCTTGTTTCACTGAATTGCTCACGGCTCTTTGAAATTGATCGAGTTCGAGTGATGACTGGTATGTGATTTTTCCCTTTTACTTCGTCTGATTTGCTTTTACTTGAACTCGATGGTTAATTGCCGATGATGATTGTGGGTTTTATATGCGACCGTTTGCGTTTGTCTGATTTGTTCAACAATTTGCTTCGGCCATTCGATTTCGTTTGAATGCTGAGATTTCACTGACTTATTCAAATTCGTATATTTTGATAGTTGCTTCCCAAGGCTTTGATGTTTAACTCGGTCAATTATCTTGGTCATCACGGTATTGATTTTTGCTTTGACTTCGCCCATTTTTGATTTCATGAATCTCTGGTTGACTTCGTTCACTAATAAAACTGCAGCATATTCAATGCTCGACCATTTTGGAATTATTGATAATCTGGTCTTTCTCCGTGTCGTCATTACTGATTTGGTTAACATTGATTTTGATTTGCGGCTTGATGCGTGAATTTCTGATCGGCTTCGACTCTGGCCATCTTTGTGTTCATCCCTGAGCATTTTCGATATGATTCATATTCTTGCTGTCATTCAGTTTGCATACATATTCATCATGTAGTTCACTGTGTACAGTGCATATCACTTGTATCTTCATCACTGCACTGTTTATTTGCATACTTGCCACTGATCATCTTATTGGCACTGCTTATACTAGTTGTAATTGATTTGCACTGTATATATATATATGTGTGTTGGCTGATGTTGGGTTCAATCTTGTACAACTTTTGCCATGCTATTCACTGGTTCGTGTATATGAGCAGTATTAACTTGCATTCTTCAGGGTGTACTTGAGTCTGCTGCATATATGTATGATTGCATCGTGATGCTGTCTTCATGCACTTGATTTGCGACTGCTGTGTCTTTGATGTTGGCTTGCATTTGATTTTATACATCTGATGGCATTCATGTGTACACATTATCAGTTACATTCATTTTTGAGTTTGCACTTCTAGTTGCTGTGCATTGCATCATTGAATCTGGTTAGCTTGTATAAATGAGCTGCTTCATGCTGTGTCTAGTTCATCTGGTTATATTAAGTCAGGTTCCATTTAAGTCTTCACTTTGGTATTGTTGCAGACCACTTGATCACTGTGTATCACTCCATACTGGTTTTCATTGGGTTGATGTCCACTCCTTTGGTTTGTTTGCATTGAAGTTGTATTTTGCTGACTTCATATTGTCACTGTATCATGTTTGATACAGTTTGCATTTCAGTTGTTTGGTTGTTGTATTTGTTTGGTACACATGCTGTTCTGGTTTGAGGCTGTATATATGAGTTTTGCTTCCACTTGAGATTGTATTGTCACGTTGCATTGAGTTGAGTCATGATAGCAGTGACTTGACCTTTGCATTTGTGGTTTGGTGCCTTCTTGAATTTTGCAGTCTTTTGTGAGCATGTTGACTTTTAGTTGGACTGTGCATTACACTTGAGTTGAATCCAGCTTGGATTTGACCTTGTGCTAAAAGTTGTTACATTATTTTATTGCACTTGAGTTGAACCCTGTATTTTGGGTTTGAACTGTGCTCACCTGTCCCTATAAATCAATCAAGTGTATATCGGTGTGCACCGCCTTGTGGCATGTACAGTGATACACTGTGCATGTCACATTGTTCGTGTATGATGGGTTCAAAATTAAATGATGACGAACAACCCAAATAACTGAGGCAAATATTATTTTCAAAAATTCACATTTTATTTTATACTGCAAAAATATTCCCTTTTCAATTTTACTACGTCAATATTTATTTTGCAGATTGCTCAGATGCTGGATTCAATTTGAAGTGAAGTTGAAGATAAAATACGAGTGTGAGTGATATGTAGTGAGGTCGACTGTAAATGTAAAATTGTGATGTAATTGAATTTGTATCAAAGTTGTATAGTGTATAGTGAGAGCTTGAATTTGTACTATTCAAAATTGTAATAAATATTTGTTTGAATAAAATTTCTGTTTGAATTCAAATTCTGTGTTATTTAATTTTATTCAGCAAATATTTATTTAATCTGTGAAAAATAAAATAGTACATTAACAAATACATTTACACGAATATATATATATATATATGTTTATTATCATCAAACAAAAATCATATAATCACATATTCAACAATCTCCCCCTTTTGATGATAACAAACATATATTTAAGCTTTTGAATATGTTAAATGTATTTGATCATAGATATAATCTAATTTCTCCCCTATTTAAATGCTTCCTCTCCACACACAGCTCCCCTACATATATGCATACAAATAAAAATATGCAAATGAGCCTAGATGCAAATGGAAAATTATTTGACCTTTGCTTGATTTTATTTGACAAAGTCTTAACTTTTCTCTCCCCATTTTGTTATCAGCAAAAGAGTAATAGTGTTAGAGAAAATAGAGATAAGGTGATCGATATTAATTCAACATTAAAACTCAATTGAATATAAATATTAAATTTCAATAAAAAATCAAACAAAAATCATAAATATTTTGTTAGGCGCATATTCCACTTTTAGAATGATGGGAATTATGTCATCATATAAAACCATACAGTTGTGTCTATTTGTGGTATATTTATATTAGGAATTTAAATATCTACTAACCATGCATAACCGTTTGGACTTTTAAATGAGATTAGTAGTATTCCAATTTTTTTTTTAAAAATGGATTCAAGTATCATCTAACCACGCATAACCATGAGGACTTTTAAATGGGATTATAATCAACTTGTTTATTTAAAAACCAACTTTTGATATGCGTTCCATATATGCATAACCGTGAGGACTTTTAAATGAGCATGGAAGCACATAACAAATTCCAAGTAATTCACCCATGCATAACCGTGAGGACTTTTAAATGAGAGTGAATACTTTGGTATTTATTTATTATTATTATTTTTTTACTATATAAATTTTTTCTATTATTTTAAAAAAAATGAAAAACGAACGATTCCTGTTTAAAGTACCACATATCAACAAACTATATAGAATTTTAATGAGTGATGGTCGTTAGAAATATGATAGAGATAGAGATGGTCATGGAATTTTTACCAACAAAAAGTTTTATAACTCTTGTTTAAATTTGTAAAGAAATTTACTAATTACACCGTCTTGAGTCATAATATATAATAAATATCAACACTCATCACTTTTCAATCACTATTCATCTTTCCGATAATCATTAGGGAGTCAGATTAGTCAAAATAGTCATTTAAAATCAAATTCAAAAATAATTATGAAATCAATTTTTCAAAATGACTAATCTAAAAATATGGTCAAAAATGATTTTCTCGAGGGGGTTTTATAAGAAAATTTTCTGCTATTTGAAAATTATTTGAAATGAAAAATATGCAGATATTTTCTTTGAAAAACGATGCAGTTACTAAATGTCTCAAAAATCACGTTCAACTAGTAATTTTTCTTTCAACTAGATTACCAGTATAATCTACATCTGAATTTTTCTTTCACTCAAAATCATCATTAATTGAATTTGACAGACCAAAACAAGAAATGCACAACAAAATATCTCAAAATTAATTTTAACAGCCTTTTTAAACCACGTTCTCTTGAATTTGAATTGAAGCCGTGTTAATAATCAAAAAACCGTGAATATAGGGTTAGCCGAATTATAACCAAATGTATTATTATCCAACAAAACACTATTTTTAATCCAAAATGATATATATGAAGTAATTCAAAGAATCTATAGATTTTTATAGTGTTTTTGGCATAAGAATATAATTGGCCAACAATTTTGAATAAGTCAGAATCAAAATCATCATTATTTCATCATCTTCATTATTGGCTGATTTAATTCAGAATATGGTGCAGATTATCACATTTACTATATCGTTCAAATAAATATACCTTTACCTATTTTACCTTTACGATATTTTTCGTTTTTGTCTGTTGTGATTCTGTCACTTTATACTAGGCTAAGGAACTTTGCTTTGTTGCTCGTTGTGTCCTTGGAACAGCCAAAATCCAGAGAACACTATTGTTGTTCCTTAGCCTGCCAACACACCTACACGGAAAAAGATTTATGTGACCTATTTGTTTTTATAGGTCCATGGTTGTTAGTGGCAGAATATTTAGAAAAATAATTTTGTGGACACCCAAAACTATTTATAATTGTTTCCTTCGGCATCCAAATTTGTTTAACTTTGAGAGATTTTATATTTGTGCTTTTGGAACCCAAATCGGTATTGTTTTCACATGTTTGGGTCTATACCAACAATTATTGTGATTGTGTAGACATTTTCTACAAATTGTGCATATAGGATTAACTTGATTAATATTTCTTTCAACATTTTCAGAATGATTATATCCAAGTCCTTGTCTTACGTATTAACAGTTTGCTTTCCTAATAGCATATTCAACGATTTTTCACTTTTTGAAAATATATCTAAAGTTGTTGACAATTGTTGGACTTGTGTTTTGAGAGACTCATTTTCGTTTAACAATTGTGTGCACTCTTTAATAGAATTCTCTCTTCTAGTATTTTCATTCTCTTTTAAAATCAGAATTTCATTTTCAAGCGATTTTATTTTAATTCTAATTTTTTAATTTCTTCATCAAATGTTGGACACTTATCACACTTAGGGATCCTACTTTGATAAGTTTTAACTAATTGGTCAAGTTGTTCATTCAATTCTATCAAAGTGTCTTTTTGTGATTTAAGTTTAGCATATTTTTCCCTAAGTCGTTCAAAACAAAAATTTACTTCGTGGAAATAAATAAGTAATTCAGAGTGAGTAAGTTTTGATACCTCGCTTGGCTCGTCATTGTCGCTATCGGTTATATTTCCATGAAGGCACATATCTGCTTTCTCACTCTCACTGCTAGAACTTTGATTATCTTCATCACTTGTATTCGACGTGGCTGCAAAACTTTTCCTTTTTGATTTCTTTTTAAAGTCGCGTTGATTTTGAGGACAATTGGGCTTGATGTGTCTGGGTTGGTTGCCTTGTGACAGATGATCTTCTGTTCTTCAGAGTAGTCTAGTGCTTTGGCTATTCTGCTTTTCACTTTTTGAATTCGGGCTGAATTTCCATATTTGTAATTCCACTTTTTGAATTTCTTTATTAATAGCCTCAATTCTGCCGTTGCATCGTCATCGTCATCGTCATCACTTTCAGTTGTTCCTTTGAGAGCTATTGATTTCTTTCGAGTATCTCCTCCTTCACGCTCTTCCTTGAATTTCATTTCTAGCTCATAAGTGGTGTGATTTCCGATGAGTTCTTCGACTTTCATTTGTTTCAAATCTTTCGATTCTTGAATGGCAGTCACCTTTGCTTCAAATTTTCGTGGAAGGACTCTGAGGATTTTTCGGACAATCTCCAACTCTGTGTATGATTTTCCAAGAGCTTTTGATTTGTAAACGATATTGGAAAGTCGTCCATTCATCTCTTTGACATTTTCTTCCTTCGCCATTGTGAAGTTCTCGTATTCGCTACTTAGCATGACAAGGCGAGATTCTTTCACTTGAGATGTTCCTTCATGAGTCGCTTCTAGTGTGTGCCATATTTCCTGTGCAGTTAGACAATGTGAGACATGATTAAATTCAAATTGATCCAATGAACAGATAATAGAATTCATAGCTTTTATAATTTATTTTCTAGTTCTGTACATTGATCCTTTGGTTTCTCTATTTCTTGATTATCTACAGTTATAGTTGGTGCCCTATAATCTGTCTCAACAATATTCCAAGCGTCAATGGTTTTCAGAAAAATTTCCATCCTATTTTCCAATAAGCATATTCACCATTGAACATCGGTGGTCAAACTATGGACTGACCCTCAGCAAAAGCAGTATTAAAAGAAGTCATTTTAAAAATTCAACATTTTTAAAACAAAAATTGGTTTTTGTAAAAAACAAATTTTTAAAACAAAAAGGGCTTTTGTTCCTAGCTCTGATACCACTTGTAGGATCGATTTCACCCTAGAGGGGGGTGAATAGGGTGATGGTATTAATTATAAAAATTAATTGCAGAAGCTTATAAAATGATTTCAACACGGAACACAGAATAATAGCAGCACAGAAAAATAGCAGAATAATAAAATGCAGAAATAGAACGGCACAGAATTTACCCAGCTTCGGAAAAACCCTGCCTACGTGCTGCTCCCAAGGTTTCTACTAGAAATTAGATAGTCAGACGCTTACACACGTAAACTCGCAACACCAGCCATCGACTAAACCTAACTCTACGCTCAAAACCCTGCCACAACTCAGCCACTGAGTTGCGAATTCTCAAACTACGCCACGTAGTTTGTCCCTTAGTCACACGACTAGAAATTTAAACGGTTTAAAAATGAAAATACAATTAAAAACAATTTAAAATTAAAATAACCCTAATTTTAAAACACAAAGCCCTTTTTTATTCTTTAACAAGGCCGGCCCCTTTTATTTCTTTCTCTCTTATACTTCCGGCCTGTTTTCTTTTTCTTGAGAATGGCGGCTTTGTTAATTCTCGTTCATTCCTCTTTGCCAATTTAGGTCTTTCGTGATTTCAAAGAGACGACTTTAGTTCTCGATCGAGTGAATGATTTATCACGTCTTTTGCCTTGTCGATCGCTTGTTTCTCTGAATTGCTCACGGCTCTTTGAAATTGATCGAGTTCGAGTGATGACTGGTATGTGATTTTTCCCTTTTACTTCGTCTGATTTGCTTTTACTTGAACTTGCTGGTTAATTTTCGATGATGATTGTGGGTTTTATATGCGTTCATTTGCGTTCGTCTGATTTGTTCAACAATTTGCTTCGGCCATTCGATTTTGTTTGAATGCTTGAGATTTCACTGACTTATTCAAATTCGTATATTTTGATACTTGCTTCCCACGGCTTTGATGTTTAACTCGGTCAATTATCTTGGTCATCACGGTGTTGATTTTTGCTTTGACTTCGCCCATTTTTGATTTCATGAATCTCTGGTTGACTTCGTTCACTAATAAAACTGCAGCATATTCAATGCTCGACCATTTTGGAATTATTGATAATCTGGCCTTTCTCTGTGTCGCCGTTACTGATTTGGTTAACATTGATTTTGATTTGCGGCTTGATGCATGAATTTCTAATCGGCTTCGACTCTGGCCATCTTTGTGTTCATCACTGTGCATTTTCGATTTTATTCATATTCTTGTTGTCATTCAGTTTGCATACATATTCATCATGTAGTTCACTGTGTACATTGCATATCACTTGTATCTTCATCACTGCACTGTTTATTTGCATACTTGCCGCTGATCATCTTATTGGCATTGCTTATACTAGTTGTAATTGATTTGCACTGTATATATATGTGTGTTGGCTGATGTTGGGTTCAATCTTGTACAACTTTTGCCATGCTATTCACTGGTTCGTGAATATGAGCAGTATTAACTTGCATTCTTCAGGGTGTACTTGAGTCTGCTGCATATATGTATGATTGCATTGTGATGCTGTCTTCATGCACTTGATTTGTGACTGTTGTGTCTTTGATGTTGGATTGCATTTGATTTTATACATCTGATGGAATTTGTACACACTATCAGTTACATTTTTGGAGTTTTCACTTCTAGTTGATGTGCATTGCATCATTGAATCTAGTTAGCTTGTATAAATGAGCTGCTTCATGCTGTGTCTTGTTCATCTGGTTATATTGAGTCAGGTTCCATTTATGTCTTCACTTTGGTATTGTTGCAGACCACTTGATCACTGTGTATCACTCCATACTGGTTTTCATTGGGTTGATGTCCACTCCTTTGGTTTGTTTGCATTGAAGTCGTATTTTGCTGACTTCATATTGTCACTGTATCATGTTTGATACAGTTTGCATTTCAGTTGTTTGGTTGTTGTATTTGTTTGGTACACATGCTGTTCTGGTTTGAGGCTGTATATATGAGTTTTGCTTCCACTTGAGATTGTATTGTCACGTTGCATTGAGTTGAGTCATGATAGCAGTGACTTGACCTTTGCATTTGTGGTTTGGTGCCTTCTTGAATTTTGCAGTCTTTTGTGAGCATGTTGACTTTTAGTTGGACTGTGCATTACACTTGAGTTGAATCCAGCTTGGATTTGACCTTGTGCTGAAAGTTGTTACATTATTTTATTGCACTTGAGTTGAACCCTGTATTTTGGGTTTGAACTGTGCTCACCTGTCCCTATAAATCAATCAAGTGTATATCGGTGTGCACCGCCTTGTGGCATGTACAGTGATACACTGTGCATGTCACATTGTTCGTGTATGATGGGTTCAAAATTATATGATGACGAACAACCCAAATAACTGAGGCAAATATTATTTTCAAAAATTCACATTTTATTTTATACTGCAAAAATATTCCCTTTTCAATTTTACTGCGTCAATATTTATTTTTGCAGATTGCTCAGATGATGGATTCAATTTGAAGTGAAGTTGAAGATAAAATACGAGTGTGAGTGATATGTAGTGAGGTCGACTGTAAATGTAAAATTGTGATGTAATTGAATTTGTATCAAAGTTGTATAGTGTATAGTGAGAGCTTGAATTTGTACTATTCAAAATTGTAACAAATATTTTTTTGAATAAAATTTCTGTTTGAATTCAAATTCTGTGTTATTTAATTTTATTCAGCAAATATTTATTTAATCTGTGAAAAATAAAATAGTACATTAACAAATACATTTACACGAATATATATATATATATGTTTATTATCATCAAACAAAAATCATATAATCGCATATTCAACAATTTTGGCTTTGACTTCATGGCTCTTTATATACTTGGTTTCTAGATCCTTGGGCTATCTCTCCAGGCTTTCCTCCTCGATAACTCCAATTTCTATCTGTCTAGTTTGTCTGAATTCTTCCTCGTCAAAAGGCAGGATAAAACGATACGACTATAATCTACATGCCTTTACTCACCTTCCTGGCTTCTAATATACAAGGTCCATCCATTACTTTAATCATTACACCCGATTATAAGATAAATTGTGCATTCCCATACTATAATAAATAAGAAATATAAGATATGCACATTGAGAACAACTCATCAAAAAATTGGCTTAGAGGAATAACTTTACTACCACCCATCTTATCTTCTTTAACTTTGAGTCAACCAACAGCCTCTATATGTATTTTCCGTCTCATTACCTTCTTCACTCAACATACTATTACATCCTTTCAATCAAAATCTCTGGATATTATTCTCAAATTTTGATATTTAATTTCCTTATCCTTGATTTTTCATGCGAGTATACTGCCCCAGGACTCGCAAAATTTTATTTTGATAATATTCTCCATTATTTTGAGGGTTCTTCTTATGGCTTCCACATGTCTCTAATAAAATATATTCCTCGGTTCGTACCAATATTCCTTGTATTAAATGGGAATTCCTTGTTGCTACCCTACAAGCATCTATATATATTTTCTTTATAGGCCCATCTTACATAGGCAACCATCCCTATCTACTCCATATCAAAAACTGGTTTGGACTTTTCACATTCTTTAAAAAACTTCACAATCATGTAGTATTTAATCCCAAAATTTTATCTTTGAAAACATAAACTCAGAAACCTTTTTATTAAATTCAAATACTGCTTGGTTTCTAAAAGGAGCCATAAAAAATTACCTATTCAAACCATCTTTCCATTTTCAAAGACTTTCTATAACAGAAATTTACTTCTATAAAAGTTGGATTTTTAACTCAAAATATTTATTTACATTCAAAGACCTAGTTGTCATACCAAACCATTATTTTCAAAAACACTTTTAAATAATGAAAATTGGAGTAGCAAGGATAACTTCCATTCTATTATTTTTCTACTACTCATGCTATTTTCGCTTTCAACTACAGCAAAGATTCTAATAACATATAAGAAAGACTTCTAAAAAGGTATGCATAATTGTTGCACGCACCTAGGAAATTATTATTTTTCCTATGCTTAGCCTTTAGTTTCCAACATTGTCCCTAACTATATCATTAATCCTATTTTAATATAAATTCCTAACATGGTTTCTATTCAAATTTCCTAATATCGCTACTATTAAAATTTCTCCTTCCTAACTAGCTTCTACTACATGGCTCTTTTCCCCTTTTATTGTTTTCCTTATTGACTCAGTACAGTGTGTTCGCCTACTGCTTTAGTCATTTGGATTTTCTTCAATAACATGAAAAGAGATAAGTATAAATCTAATTCAGCTGTTTTTCTTCGTATTTTCCATATACGGGAATATTCCTCCTACCTTTATTATTGTGCGTTCTTACTCTTCCATTCTCTTTACCTTTACCTCATTTCAATCAAGTACCATTTCCATTTATCCTTCTCTTAGAAAAAAAAATTAAAAAGGAATTTATATATTTATAGAAACAAAAAAAATTCAAATACGACAAACCCTTTATCAAAACCCTTTAAATCAAAACTTTTTGACCCAACCAATTTTTAAACTTAGAATTTCTAAAAAAATTGCTTATTAAAACAACATCTTCACAATCCTTTGAAAACCCATTCAAAATATTTCATGGAATTTCCCATAAAAATTCTTTTGTCAAATTCTTTCATATGGGTCTGACTATGAAATGGACTTCCTTTCTTTTGGACTTTTCTTCTTATTAGGCATATATATATATATATATATATATATATATACACACTGAAAATCTAGCTATCTTCTTTTGGTGATTAATGTACACCATCTTGTAGGAACATGCTCAATCTTTTTCACATCTTTCTTTCGGTTATTTGCAACATATAGGTTCTTACTTTCCATTTGTCTAGATGAAAGGTACATCTTCAATCGGTAATCCATCGAGATCCACAATCATAAGGTAGCCTAAGCCTAACAAAGGAGTTAAGTTCCATCCAGCCTTCGAGATTCTTCTATATATCAAGCTCATGCTCTTCTTTGTCAACACTTATGGTATAGTATAGCCAACGCTTCGTAGGGTAATCAAGGCAGGTGTATTAATCTAACTCTATTTATTGGCATAACTCTAGTCACCTCATCCATCCCTTCGGAATATCATCGCAACTACTTCTATAGTCAGAATTTGTAGTGTTTGGCATACACACACACATATAGGTAAAAATAAAAATACGTTCCTTCAGTGTGTCCTAATTGCTACGACCGACTAACCTAAGCTCTAGTACTAAATGTAACAACCAACACCTTAATGGTCTCGAATTTCGACTAAATCAAAACACAAGTCTATTAGGGTGCAAATTGTTGGTTTCGATAACCTAGAATAAACATAATTATATTCGAGAGCTATCTACATAAACTCACAGTAGAATAGAAAAATATTATAGAACATATATGCTGACCAAGATTACTACCTTGGAATCAATATTATTCCTTTACTATTTGATTGCCTTGTTACCATCGAGCATAAATAAGAAGACTTCATCATCTGTAATTTTCGTCTTGAACTAATAGCCCGCCCCTCTAACTCTACCTTGTGGGTCATAATGAGGAGAGAATCAGAACAACGTTTTGGTGATGGAAAATTACATACTTTATCCATAACACCAACTTATGACAATTTATTCATATTTACATGTTATGTCTATTATTTACGACTAATCCCTTTAATCCTATATGTGTGTACGATATGCCTAACCATCTATGAGGTAAATAATGTGTATGCCTATATACATTTATATATCTAAACATTGCAGTACCCAAAAACCTCGGCCACCTAATACTTCTTAAATAAGGAGGAGGCAGACCCAACGACCATTAATACCTAGACCCTAAAGCAGGACCTTCGTAACACAAACGCTAGTCAATCGATTCTAGCTAAGTGACCAATGACCCCTATATACAGCTTAATAATTTAATTACCGCAATACTAATGCATCTCAAAGACCCATCTAATGGATAACTAGTCCACCTCTGCTAAAAAACAACTAACTAATTAAACTTCGAGGCCTACGCTTATCCCATACGGATTCTATATTAGTGGAAGGCAAAATCCATCAGGGCATAACTCAAGTCTTTGCTATCGGCCGCTCGGGAATACCAGTGGTCACAGCCTATATGCCATCCCTACTACTTAATACCAGTTCAATAACAATACAGACATAGCTTGCTGACCTCCAACAGCTAAAATCCTGTTTAGACTAACCTAATTTAAGTCAAAGAAAATTCCCATTCCAGTAAATTAATACCCCTTATAAGAAATGAAGCGGACCTCATTTCCCAAAAAGTATTGGACCATTTTATACTTCAAATCCAAGGCGAAGTCTTGGCATATTTTCTCCTACCTACAAATTACCACATGTCCCTTTTCAATGGGTTCTATGGTTGGAGATATCTCTTATCAGTAGTAAGTGTACACAACTATTGTTTCCCTTAGGTAAAGGGGGGAATTCAGATGTGTAACTCTACCTAACTCGCATCCCAACCCACTAAAACAAACCGACCATCCTAAGCTTAAATGTTGGGCTAGACCCACTAATTCATGCTTGTTACAAAACATATAATCAAGGCAGTATAATTTTTCGATATGAAAATTATACTGCCTTCCAACATTTAATTCCTATCTCGTATGCTTATTTACTATATTCCATAAATGTCAATTATTTGTAATAAATGGTCATTATTATTCTAATTGGACAATCTCTAATAACATTTATTCATTCATTCAAATTCAACCTATTATGCATATTTCATTCCCCATAAATGCCATAATAAATCATTTAACTAATCCCATTAAACATTTATGTCCCTATTTAATTCTTGTAACTCCTAATTATTTGCACATTTATTGTCCTATTAATTTTGAAGTTACCATCTATTTTCCATCTAAATCTTCTAATCCTATAACTTGCTATGCTATTTCTAACTAGACGTCCTAATTATAACTAATGTGAATATCAATCTATATTACGCTATATAAATATATTTTTAATTTTAATCGACAATCGAGTTTATTCGCGTGCGCGTGTGTCTATATATTTCTATTTCTAACTATTAATTCCTAAACCATAAGATTCATTTCCACTTCTTAATTTATTAAAGCTATTCTTTCAAAAAATAATCATCGTTATAACTTTCAACAAATTAACCAAAAAATGAAACCTTTGCTTCGTTAGAAATTGCAAATAATTTTCTCTTTTGGTTAATTGAAATAAATAATGCAAACTACAAGGAAGAACTTCTGTACTTTACACATCTCTTTCATTTTTGGTATATTCCTTATTATTTTAATCGACATGCTTTTTTGTACATTCATGGAATTATCTACTTATGGTACACGAAAATAGATATAGCTTAATTGTACCCCGCGCCTAATAAATTAAAACATAGAAATTCACAATCTAAGTCAAATCAAGGCAATCTAAACTAATACTAAAGTTTTACATCCTAATTATAAATCTGGAATAAACTTTACAACTTTTTCAACATTCAATTTAAAAAAATTTAAGGACTAATTTCCTAATTTCTAGATTATAGTGTAAATAGCATTCCTGTTACAATTATCTATCTTACAGAATATGTAGATGATATTCCTGTACGTTCGTTTTAAGCCTACAACTCACTAGATCTTACATAGACATAATAATTAAATAATTTCAATGATATAAATTTAAATGTTATAAATAAACCATAGAATTTCTCACTTACCTTCCAAGCTTTTCAAATCTCTCAAACCCGAATTTATCCACTTAATTTGACTCCTTTCCTTTTCAATCTAGAAGAATATATATAATAAGATATATACATATTGTTGAATACAGATTGAGAAGAGATTTAGGTTAAGGGGAATGCAAATCTATAATTATAGAAATTACCTATTTCTTTTGCAATGTTGATTCACTTCTTCTCTTCTTCTCTTTTATTTTTTGCCATTCTCTGATTTGTATATACATATAACGTAATATTTTATGATTAATAGAAATACCGGAGAAGGAAAAATGGTAGAGCTTCTTTGCTTTGATAAGAAAATATGAGAAGAGAAGTAAGGGGCTACGCCTATATTTATATGCATTCGAGTCAATCATATCCATTATATTTGAAATAGTAAAATCTGGGCCTTTCAGCCAAGGTTCAACCCTAATGCCACCTTACGACCAATCGTCCACCCCTATAAGCCGCCAATCATTAGCAGTCGACCGGTCTAAGTAAAGGAGTTTACTGGTGGAGTCCGGCTTTTTTTCTTCTTTAATTATTTTCGTTTCGAAAACTTCAAACACTTATAACTTCTTCGTTCGAGCTCCGATTGCAAAACTCCAAGTATGGAAGTTGCTCAAAAAATTTCCACAAACACAATAGTGTAAGTTTCTTGACCAAATAATGATGTTTGCCTAAATTCCATTTTTGAGCTTTATTAATTATTTGTTAATTACTGCTAATTTTATAGGGTGTTACAGATACTGAATGAGGTGAAGTGGTGAATGTTTTTGTTTTTCTTTTAGCATTACCATATGGGTTGGGTTTGTAATATGGGGTAGTTGGCTGGTATGTCTTGAGATATAATGTGTATACATGTTGCAAATATAGAATTTGGTATATTTTGTCTTAATGTAGTAATAAAGAAGTTAGAACCTTTCTTATTTTTTTATATATAATTAATTATATAATAATTTTGATTTTGTTTTCTTATAGCCAAAAATAAAAGTTGATTTAGCATTGAATAACAATAGATGTTGATGTACATAAATATATATGTATGTATGTATGTATGAATGCATGAGTTAGAAAAGATACCATTCACCAGCGATGTCTTAAAAAAACATAATATGTTGTTTGCTTAAATATACTATGGGGACTTCATATTCTCATCCTCAACTTTAGTTTGCAAAACTAGATACATGGCTTTGTCAATGGTGCCAACAGGGGATGGAGAGTTATTAGAAAGTGTATAGAAAATAGTATGGAGGTTATACTATTTATAGCTAGAGATCTGCAACCTCTCCCTCCCCATTTTCTTCTATCCCTTAAAGACGAACAAATATCCTTATTTTGAATTATACGGTTGGCTTTGAGTTGGACCAAGCATGACCAATGTCCACATTGACTCCTATTTGAATTATTATTCAACTATTTTAATTTGAGTTCCTTTAATGATGAAACCATTGTATAACTTTTATACATAATTCTGATCAGTTTAAAGCTTCAAATACACAATTAAAATGGAATAAAGTATTAACACAACATTTGTATTAAGTAGCATTGGTCAAATTTGGAAATAGTTAGCAACGTGGTTGTGTTGACTATCTGGTGTGAACTTGGTCCTTAGTCAAATATAAATAATTTTAAATACTGAAGCATGTACAGCTTTGTTAAAGCACGACATCGAGCCAAGTTCAGTGCGTATAGACCATTCATCCAAAGTCTGATTTTTGATCTAAAATAAGCTCATCTAGCAATGACATTTTGTGTTCATCGCTATATCACTTAGATATCTAGAGTTTGGCCTAAGGCCAAAAACTTTATCGATGTCCGTATTTAATTGCATAGTAAACTTGGTATCCTTGGTTCAATTTGATAACATTTATCAATTAACCAATTTATTCAAGCCAGAGATTTCAACGTTTAAGTCGTATATTAATTAAAATGATACTAACCTTTTGTAATGAATAGGGCGAACCCTCTCTTGTTTATTGTCTCACTAGATCTAGCTCAACGGATACCAACTATGGGTGTAACAAAGTTGCCATGCCTAGTATTTAAACATAATCAAAATATAGGTTAGCTACTTAAGATCGATAGTATCCTCAAGTCATAAGATTACTTGTATCTCATTCTATGATTATTCCGAACAAACATAAATATGTAACCCCTTCATTCCTTAACGGTCGTGAATAAATCATCATCCATTATACGGAGAGCATCATTACACTAGTCTCAACAGATGTATCGAAATATTTTTCTTGATATATATTGACTAGGAACATTTATGAAGTAAGTATTTGTTTACATAAAACCCTAAATATTTGTATGTATGTATCGATTCAATACCCATAGCTACAAACGCATTCGTAACTACAATCAATAAATTACTTCTACTAAGAATTTTCTACCTATTTATGTTTCATTTATAAAACTCAATTTCTACCTCTATATAACAACATACATAAAAGAATTTAAAACTAGATGAAAACATAATTTTGAACATGATTCTCTTATAAGAGTTAAGTTACATAATAAATATACAATTGTCCCAAGGACACACCCTTACCCCATTTGTCTAGAGCAGCTAGAGAGCGGTGATATGTATTCTCACTTAGACTGATACTCTTGAGGTTATTTGTGATGTGACGGTATATTAGGTGTGTCAAAAGTAAAGGAGTTGATTATTGAGATTTTATCAAAGTCTCGCCATTTTACAATGACTATTCAACTTGGCGAAGATAAAATGAACAAGGATATGAAGAAGTTTATATCGGTCGGAGATGAAGAGATGGGTGCTAGAGTACATTGCTAGATGCATGACTTGTGGGTTGCTACTTCTGTTAGACATTCCATATTGGAAGTGGGGTTTTATATCGATGAATTTTGTAGATGCACTAACAGGAGTAAAAGGAGAAATGAGAACATTAAGCTCATAGTTGATCGATTAACAAAATACGCACATTTCATTACAATACGAATTATAAGGAGAGCAACTCATTAGATACATTATACATGAGAGAGGTAATTAAATTGTATGGAGTTCCACTGAGTATAGTCAGTGAGAGAGATTCACTTTTCACATGCAAGTTCTGGAGGAGTCTTTAGGATACCTTGGGTACAAAATTGAATCTCAACACTGCTTATCACCTATAGACAGATGGATAGAGGGAGAGGGTGAATATAGTATCAGAGGATTTATCGAGGGTTTGTTCTTTATTTTAGGAGAGCTTGGAAAGATAATTAGCCATTGGTGGAGCTTACAAATAATAATAACTATTATGCAAGCATAGGTTGACACCACTCAAAGCTTTGCATGAATAACATGCAAACTTGTGCTTTTTAGTGGAAGACGAGCGATAAAATTATACCAGGACTAGATAAGGTTAGAGACACTTTCAAGAAAGTGGAATTGATATGGAAATGGATGAATATTACATAGTATATGTATAAATTATACGCTGACTGGAGATGTACAAAGCTAGAATTCATAGCAGGTGATATACTCTTGAAGATCTCATTACTGAAGCATGCTTTGAGATTTATTTGTTCATGATAGTAAGCACTGCATTTTGTTGGGAATTTTCAGTCTTCGAACATACTCAAATTATTAAACAAGGCTAATATAACGACCTGCAAATTTATCGGTTTGATAAATTATACTTATTTTCGAATATTCAAATATAAGCTTTTTGAATACATAGATTATGATATTTTATACAAGAATGATGGTAATATTGTTTTTGAATAAGTATTTATAAAAATGTATACTTTGGAAAAATATCGATAAAATGATCGAAAACTGTTTTATCAATAAATAACTCTATAATTATCAGAAGTTGCACACGGAGCTAAATACATACACTTATTTATTCTTTTAAACAATAACATGAAATAAAATTATTTATTTTATTTTTAGGAAATAAAATGTATTTATGACATCATCAATAATGACATCATATTTAATAATTGATTTATGAATTTAAATTGAGAGTTAATGATTTAATATTGTTTCTTGCCACGCTCTGTATTCCACTCACATAAGTCCGCAAGGCAGTGCATGGGTAATATATCTGGCCTCAGTTTATCTGAGTTATGCATATGTAAGTATTGTAAATATCACTTCCAAAAAAATAAGAGAGAGTAAGCAAATGAAATCCAATTAGCATTATTTTAACTTATTTGATTTGACTTGTTATTGAAAAGAAATAAATATACCATCTTGATAAACTTCGATAATCAACTGAGGATCCATTTCATAATTACATTTTGTTGTCAACCGAAACAAGTTAAACTATAGTCTATTTGATATGATACCTTAATTTTTGTTGGAAATTTTGACGAGTAAATGACTTAAATTTTCAAGATAATGAAAAAAACCTATATTTAACTTATTTGTGTCAAATTAAAAGTAAATCATTCATTGTAAATATTTTTAAAAATTCGCATTCATCTCTTTGTAAATAAATCTTGCATTTTCTAAATATTTTCATCCTGCATTTGGATTTTGTGGGTAGAATTCGCTGAAAACCCTCACGAGACAACACTCGTCCTACTGGGGACACCCAGAGGTTTAACAGCTTGTTGCATGTGCTCAATTCAATCGTGCTCCCTACGAAAACGGATTTATCTTAGTTTTTTTTCTTTATTCGAGGATGAATAAAAAGATAAGTATGGGGGTATTTGATGTGCACGTAAATGTGCATATTTTTATTACCATATTTAATCTATTTAAATTAAATAAATGATCATATTGGGTATTTTAACTTATTTAAACCAAATTCAAATTATTTTCAGATTGTCACATATTCATCTTCATCCAAGGGAAAATAGTCATTTTTGTGCATAAATTGACTTGAGAAAATTTAATTATAAATTTGCATACTATTTTGTAGGAAATTGATTTCAATTACAAGATGTTTCATGAAGAAGATATGCATGCACAAAAAGAATAAAAAGGAATGAAGATGGAAATAATTCAAAGTGAAGATCATGGAGAACCCTACGTACCCAGCACCTTAACGTACAAACTAGAGGCTAATGCACATGCTTATGGAATTAATGGCTTCATGTACACTTAAATGATGATTAGTAGAAGCTAATGATTACTTGGCCTCCACACTTTCTCAAGAGTATTTTGGGCATTCTCCAAAAATATGAATTAGGGTTTAACACATGTACATATACCCCTTATGTTTCATGTAATCCTCTTCTTCTTAGTCATTTTTAGTTTAGTTTCGGCTCAAAATAAAAAAAACAAGCTCTCTTTCTCTTTTCATGACTACTTAGCCATTTTTATTTCATGTAATCTTTTTTTTATGCAATTTTAGTTACTTCTTCATTTTATTTTCCTTGCTCATTTACTTTAATGTTGGTAGTGTAGATTTACTTTCATGCAAAGTAGATTAGTTTTAATTCTTGTTAATTAGCTTCTCTTTTCCACTAGCTTTCATTTTCCTTTTGTTTTGCTTTCCTGTTATTAGCTACATTTGTTAATCAAATGACAAATATGAGAGGTTAAACCCCTTCAATTTAGGGATAATGAAGCTCTCTAATTATGTAGCTTCAACTATTTGTTAATTCATGCTCTCTTTTTATGCTCAATGATGATGATAGAAATGGTTTACTAGTTGTTTTTGCTTTGAATTTGATAGCCTATATTGTTGACACCAATTATGCTATGCCTAAACAATCACTAACACTAATTATCTCTTCATCAAAATATGATTATGGCAAAAGAAAGTGATTTGAAATTCAAATTTGATGGTTTATATTTCTAATCAATAGTTAATAGACTCTACTTAAAATAGATTTCATTTTCATTTTCGATGTCAAGTTTCATGAAAGTTAGTAAGTGGGTTAAGGGGTGTGTTATAGTTTGATGTCTTATCTGGCTAATCAATAGCACAAACATGCCATACTCATGATAAGCATATCAATTAAAGCACTTATGACCATAAAAGAGAAATCATGATTTCATATGTGTTGAACTACATGATCTAGAGAGTGATTTATTCTTTAAATTGTCACTTAACTCTTATATTTGCTTCTTTTTTCTTTTAGTTAGTTAGTTTTAGTTAATTCTCTAACTCTCTAGATTAACTTTCCATTGACTTTGGTTTAATTTGATTGAACAGAATTTTAAAACCATCAATTCCCTACGGATCGACTCGTATTCGCCACGTACTACAAGTGTACGCCGTAAGCTGGAGGTAAATTTAATTTGGAAATTTTCGACTATTTTCTAAACCGATAGAAAATTAGTTGATTAATGGTGCAATAGAAATGATTTCTTATGAACTCTTCCAAACTAACATGCATCATAAAGATAGTTTACTTTAAAATTTAGTTTTGGAAATCCTTGCACAAGTTCAAATTTGGCAACTACTGATTAATATTTAAAACAATGTGTCCAAAACATTCATGCCAAATCCAGGAATCATTTGAGTCAACCATAAGACACAAGTCATCATTATAAACTTATATATATAAATACATCCGATAACTTTGAAAATAATTTAGAATCATGATCCAAAGATTATCTTTATTAAACCTAATCTTAAAACCTTCATCACATAAGTGACTTATACTCAAAAATTATGTTTTAATTATTAATAAGAAAACCATTGAAAATAAGAGGAGATTTAGAGTTTCCAACATATCCATTTGAATTATGAATACTATAAAACCAAGGGGCATTATTGAATTTTTTTTTGAACATGCCTCCTTGTACACACATCTTGAATGTTGAACCAAATTTTGATTTAACATTTTAGTGCTAGAAGGATAATCTAAACCTCTAATTGTTCGATCAAAATTCCCTTAAGAGAAATGAATTTCATATTTTGGAAAAATTTTCAAATTCATTTTTTATTAAGACTTAAAATCTGGAAATTAATTGTTATAAAAAATTTGCAGGGTGTAGAAAGACGACAGCAATTTCGCTTTGTTCGTTGACTATCGGTCAATCAGCTCGTCCATCAAAACCGTACACATCCTATAAACTATTCAACACAAACTCTTAACTATTTGTTGTCTTATGAGTGAAGTTGAGTGAATTCGAAGTAGATTTGGACGAATCCAAGGTAGATCTGGATGATTCGGAAATTGATTTAGGTAATTTTAATGTCGATCTAAATCTCGTAAATGTCAAGGGAATAATAAGATTAATGATGCCAAGGATTGTCGGTGCCAACTGATCTTGTTTTATAAGGAACTCATGCCATAGAGTTATTTGATAACCGAAAGTATTGAAGTTTAAAATGGTTGATGCTAAGGTTATAATGTCGGAGGTGTGCTGATGTCAAAGATTGGCTTCATACTTCTGCAAAGAAATTGGTATTAAAATTTTGAAATCATAGAAATTGATGTAAGCAATGTCGTAAACAATTTATGCCATAAGTAGGAAATACCATACACAATTTATGCCTCAAGTAGGCAATGTCGTGAACAATTTATGCCATAAGTAGGCAACGTCATAAGTAATCAATGCCGCAAGTAGGCAATGCCGTAACAATTTATGCCATGAGTAGGCGATGCCGTAAGTGTTTTATGCCGTAAGAAATCAATCCCGTAGGTTAATTGATGGCGTTGGATTATCAATGCCGCAGGGGAATTAACGACGTTGAGTTGAGAAATGACTTCAGGATAACTGATGTCACCGGTATTTAGTACCACGGAGTTGTATAATAGTATAAACTATTTGATATCGCAAGATTAGCGACAACATAAGTTATTAATATGAAGGTATGTGAAGTTGCAATATTTGATGTTGAAGGATAAACAATGCAATTGGATGGTTGTGGCACTGGAAAGTCAATGCTGCAAGTATTCAATGGCGTTAGGTTAACAATGCTGCAAGTACTCAATGGCGCTGACTAAGGTTATGCTATAAGTCATCTGATGCTGTAAGTGGACGAAATCGTAATTATTTGATGTAATGAGTGGCGATGTCAAGGAAAATCGATGCCCTTGGATTTTATGCCAAAAGGGGCAGCATTGATACTAGATTTATTATTAAATGCCGAAGTGTGTGGCATTGAACTAGAGTTATGATTGAATACCGAAGCATGCGGCATTGATAGTAAAGTTATTGATGTTGTTTAACGACGAATTTTCTATCTGTTTAGAAAATCACCGAAAAATTGATGTTAAAAATAGCCGCAAGCGCACAACGTACTACCGTAGTATGTAGTGAGTACGAGTCGATCCGTAGGGAATTTTTGATTTTAAATTTTCTATTCAATCAAATTAAACAAAGATATGAGAGTTGTTTAAGCTAAAAATGTAAGAAAAATGACAAAAAGAAAGTGATAAAAAATATGAGAGTTTAAAGGCAATTTAGAGGTCATTTTCATTCTCTAGATCACATAAATCAACAAAATGAAGTTATGATCTCTCTTTTGGTCATTAGTGAAATTAGTTGATGTGCTTATCATAAGTATGGTATATTTCTTCTATTAATTAGCCCAATATAAACCATCAAACTACAACACAACCACTAATACACATTTAACTCTCATGAAATATGACAACAAAGTTGAAAAAAAATCTATTTAAAGCGTGGCCTATTAACTATTACTTAGAAATATAAGCCATCAAATTTTAATTTCAACATTCACTTCTTTTCCATAATCATGTTTAAATGAAGAGGAAATTTGTGTTTTATTTGTTTAACATAGCCTATTTGTTATGAACAACATAGACTTTCAAATTCAAAGCTAAACAACTTCATTAAACCACTTCAAATGTTTCCGTTAAGCACCAAAAGAGAACATAAATGATTACAGTGTTGAAGCTACATGATTAGAGAGCTTAATTATCCATAAATTGAAGGGGTTTAGCTCTCATATTTGTTATCATATCAACAATTGTAGCATGCAACATCAAAGAAATAGAAAAGGAAAAAGAGAGCAAAGTAAAGAAAAACTGTTCTACTTGCATGAATAATAAATCTACAATACTAACATGAAAGTAAATCAGCATAAAAAGGAAAAGAACATGTATTAAAGTTGCATAAAAAAATTACATAAAGAGAAAATGCCTAAGTAGTCATGAAAAGAGAAAGAGAGCTTTCTTTTATGTATGAACCTAAACTAAACTAAAGAGAAGAGAACCTAAGAGAGACTAAAAGAAGAGAGGTTGCATGAAGCATAAGGGGTATTTATACAAGTTTGAAAACCTAATTAACTTTTTTGGTGTGACGACCCAGAATTTTTAACAATTTAAATTGGAATAATTAATAGATTTTAAATATTTAAAAGTTAATTTTTAACTTGAATTCAAATATTATTATTATTCAGCAATTGAGTTATTGGATTTAATAAACTGAAAATTGTGTAAATTGTTGAATCTCAAATTCTAAGCCTGTTTAAAACTAATTTAAAGGTTTGCAAAATTTATACTGATAATACTGAAGATAGTAAAAGTGTTAAAATTGAATTTGGAAGTTTTTTGTTCCGTTTTGATAATATATCGTTTAAATTGATATTTAAAAATAGCCTTCCGAGGCACAGTCTTGCAATTTGACGAAACTAGTTCAATTGGATCCGTAATAGTTAGTTTTTATCGGATTTCAATTTTTGTAACAATCAGAGTTGTCGTTTGACCCTGACAGCTCAAAACGCTCAGAAACTATTTTAATCGATTTAAATTAAAATTGATCGTTTTCTTCTGTAACTCGCGCATATGATTGAATTAGCTTCCGGAACACATTCCATCGTGTTCAGAATACGGGTAAAGCCTTATAAACGCCTGGCGGCATGTTTGATTCGGAGTTCGAGATTTCGAGTTATGCGAAACGAGATATTTTGGAAATTTAAAAAAAAATTAAAAGGTCAACTCAGCCACCCTATAATTGTACTCGAGCCACCCTAGAACTGAATTGCGTCGACCTACCTATCTCCTTTCTTTTTATGAAAGCCGAGTACTTTGAAAACCGAGATAAAAATCTTCAGAACGAAAAAAAGAAATGGCTTCCTCCTTTTTCAAAATCGCGATCGAACCCTATCTCCTCCCTCTCCTCAAATTCATTAAAGTAACTAAAATTCCTTTCCCTCTCTCTCGAATCGAAAGCGAACTCCATTCTTCGGCGCAAGCGAGTGTGGATCGGAAGCCAGATTTTTCACGCATGTCCCTCTACCCTTTGAAGTCCCAAATCGCCTGCGTGCGATTGAGTTGATTGCGAAAGTTCGAGCTCAAGCTCGAAAATGATAGGCGATGAGGTTACGTTGAGTTAGGGCTTGGTGCTCAAGTCGTCGTCGCACTTAAAACCGTGGATCCGATGTCGCGAGTTCAGGCAGTTTGGACGCGTTCAAGTTGGGGCGATTTCGAGCCATGGTAGTTTGGACGCCTAGTTTGGGGGCAGCGACGAGTTGGGTGGTGGTCGCCGTGCTTGTGCCGACTGTGATTCGCGTGCCGGTCGTGTGAGTGTTTTGGGAAGCAGGTATGGGTCTTTCTATATTTTGTTAGTTTAATTTGAATTTGTATCTTAGATTTAATAGGAAATGAATTTATATAAAATAAGGTTGCTGTGTTACAGAAAAGAAAATAAATATAATTTAATATTTGATTTTAACAAGTAAAATATACAATTTATTTCAATTTGATATATGGACACGAACAGGAAAATAAAAAGGGGTTTTAAAAATACCGTGGAGTTTAAAAAAAGAAAAAAAAATATAAATAGTTTAAATCAGTTGAAAATTTAATAAGTAATGGTGATAAATTATTTGATTAATTCAGATAGTAACATATTGTGAATTGTTCATACAAGGTCAAAACTGTGAAGACAAAATCGAATTGATGGATTGCAAACAGCAAAATATAAGGTGAGTAAACCTCACGCTTCTGGATTTTTATTTAAATTTAAGTGGTTAAATTTAAATGATTGGTTGAATGGTTGAATCGAATTGATGTGATATATTGTATAGTAGTATATGGTATATACTGGAATGATTGATATTCTGTGATGGATATTTTTGGTAATTGGAATGTTGAATATTGTGGTTTGCTTGAATATTTCGGTACCTTGAGTTATCGAAATGTATAAAATTGGATTTTTGGAAGAAATATAAGGGTGAACTTTTAAGGTGAAATAATTATAGAATAAGAATGTATTGGAAAGAAAAGAAAGTGATATTTAAAAACTGAAACTAAATTGTAAAGTAGAGATTTAAAAACAAGTTTTAAATCAAAGTTAAATCTGGCATTTGAGTTAGTGAATCTCGGTTTTTAAAACAAATAAGTTTTAAAAATTTAATTATTTTAACAACTTGAATATTAAAGTGCATTTTTAAATTGATTTGAATTTAAAATGAATTTGGTTTTGAATTCCTTTGAACTTCTATTTTAAAACGAGTAATTAATTTATTTAATAAAGTAAATAAAAGATAGTTAATTACAGGTTGAGATTAAACGAGAATAATTAATATTATGGTTTAATTAATGTAATTAATTTAGATTAGGATAAATTAAAATATAATTAGAAATCATTAATTTATATAATTAGTGATGTAATTAAAGATTGATTAATTTAGATTAATTAATCAATAATAAGTGACCTATGAGAAGTTAATTAATATAAGTAATTAAGGGTTAATGTAATTAATATAGTTAATTAATTTATGAAGTAATTAAGATTACTTATTGATTTTGGTTAAGAAGAATTAATATTGTGAAATTAATTAAAGTTAATTACTTGAATGTAATTGAAGGATAATTAATCCAGGGTGATTAATTAAGATGAATAATGAAGGGATGAATTATTAATTGATTTTAAATTAATTAATGTTAAATGAAGAAATTTAAGTGATTGAGGTTAAAATTTCAATTTGAATTAATTAAATTAATTTTGGTAGCGATCAAGCTTTGCTTATGGATGATTGAATGGCATTGGATGCTTTGAATGAGTTGATATCTCTGATATGAAATGTTGTATATTACATTTGGATAACTTGGGTTAGGATGACATGAGATTCGAAGAGATCGGGATCGAGTATTAGGAAGTACCCGAAACCACTTCGAATTTTATAGATTGATATGTGAAATCTATAGGCTGGAATGAGGTGATTTAAATAAATTGGACTATTTTAATTTAAATTTTGGTACTTAGGAAATTGAGATGTTAAATAAGTGATGTCTATAACATATTGTGAACTTGTAAATTGATTCGAGTTACCCCAGGTTCTATATAAGTTGTATGCTTTGTATTCTATGTTATATGGGTTTACTCACGCTGGTTTCCAGCCTGACCCGGGTGTTACTTTAGTGTAATGCTCGGGTCAGACCGAGTATTACATGTTTTCAGGTAAGGACGTTCTGGAGCTTGGAAGACGGGCTGGATGGCAAGAACGTATAGAATATTTCTGCTGTATTATATTATTGTATATCTATGATATGATAATTGTGTATATTCAGTGACTGTATATATGTGTAACTCTGATATATTATAAATGTAATTGACAGACAT
Source organism: Allium cepa (assembly GCA_030765085.1). NCBI lineage: Eukaryota > Viridiplantae > Streptophyta > Magnoliopsida > Asparagales > Amaryllidaceae > Allium > Allium cepa. The sequence continues at coordinate 124,096,460 of CM060939.1, forward strand.
AGAATGTTTTGTAAACTGTTATTATTTATTATTATATTTTATCCGCTGCGAATATGAGGTGTTGATGTTTCCAATCTTCTTCTTCTACTTCTATCTCTTTCTTCTTTTTCCTAACTATCTGAAATTTTCGGAATCGAAAATCCTGGGTCGTTACAGTTGGTATCAGAGCTGAATGGTTAAGCGAGAACCTTGGGTCTGGTGGGAGTTACTCCTTAAATAGAGTCCGTAGTACTCTAGGAGGAGTTGAGTATATACATATATGAGCGTGTACTTGTTATTTTCTTATATAAAGGTTTTTAATGATTTTATATAAAAATATGTTTTGATATATAAAGCAATATTTCCTTCTAATAAATACTAAGGTGATTGGTTGTTAAATCATTGGAATTAAATTAAGCAGTAATATAACACAACCAAATTGAAATCTTGAAATGGAATTAAATTAAGTGGTAACAGAAATACAACCAAATTAAAATTAAATTAATTAAAATGAAATTATAGAATTAGAACTCAGAAATTAAATGTTTAAAAACTTTAAATAAAGGTTAATTTTGTTTAAAAAGTTAAACCAACATCTGAGAATTTAACTCGAATTTATATAATTCGAGATGGTTTAAAATTGAGATTGTAATTGAATTAGCTCAAAATTGAATTTGATTTAAATTAATTGGATTTGTGATTGAAGATGGATAAGTTTAAAATTTTAAATGGAAAATTTGGATTGGATTAAATTGAAATGATTTGAAATTGAAATGGGTTCAATTGATATTAGTCCAAATTGATTGGAATAATTTGAAACTATAATTAAAGTTGAACAGGATTAAAATCAAATGGAATTTGATTTGTATTGGGAAAGAAATCAAGATTGATTTAACTTGAATTGGGGTTAAATAAATTTCGATGGGAATTGAAGTTCTTCAATTTGGAATTGTGTTAATTAAATGGAGGTGGAAATTTAAATTGAATTGTTGGGAAAGTGAACAGTTTTGACTCTAGACTATTTTCAATATAAATTGTTTTAATATAAACTTATTTTTCCAAGCTATTTAATATATACAGCCTTTCTTTTTCAAAGCCAAATTATTTTATATTTATTCAACAATTGTATTGGAACTATTTAACAATTTTTCAATTGTTTTATAAACTAATTACTATTTTTCAACTATTTTACAAATTAATTACTATTTTATAACTATTTTACAATTATCAAAAATCTCTGAAACTATTTAACTATTTTACAATTAGTTAACTATTTTACAGCTATTTTGCAAACTAATAATTATTTTTCAACTACTTATCTATTTTTAAAATTTCCAAGCTATTTTCTAAAAATAAATTGGTCGGAGTTCAAACTGTTATTGATTAAATACCTAACTGAGATAAGAATTGAAGATATAATCCAAATGAGAATTAAGGCAAATGTGATTAAGTGAATAAAGTTCAATGTGAGATTGAATAGAAAGGAAATTGATTTGGTTAATAATCAATGAAGTTAAATACGTAGGATGTAAGTATATTATTCTATTCGCATAATGATTTGATCCAGATTCGAGCGCAGAATTTCGAGATAGTTTATCGATCCGAGTTGGGATTTTTCACTCGATTTTCGATGGCGAACCTGGATATGGATTGTTGATTGGTTCTCGATATTCTCTATCATAGTTATGGCTATGCAAGGAGAATGACAGTTTCTGATCAAGAAACCAGATCTGAGTCCGCACTAGGAAATCGGGTGGACGATACTAGTTCGGAAGTGAAATTGTATGATCGAGTGAGCGATCAGATTGGTATAGCGTACGGATGATAAGTGTGCATCGTACAGTTTTGAATGAAATTGATATTGGAAAGAGTAATCAAATTTGAATATTTGATTTTGAATAAACAAAGTAATATATATTTATTATATAAGATAAAACTCCCTTTGTTGAATCTATAGCCAGAAGAAAATGGATTTTGAAGGTGTTTGAAGTATAAAAGGAGTTTTATACAAGTTTGAAATGATCCAAAGTTTTAAAAATTATATATATCTGAATATATATATATATAAAGGATCTTATGAGGATTTTGGAAGAAAGGTTTTGGGAACCTTTGGTTTTGGAAGGGCTTTTGATTTTTGGGTAAAATCGATACTGAAATTTGGAAAGCCTAGTTTGAGAACTATCGATTTTGGGATAATCGATTTTGTGTAAAGGAGCTTTGTATGAGATCATACTAGGTGTATGATTTGAAAGATACTATATGTGTATAGTATAAAGTGTTTTGATGATGGCTCTGGGGAACAAGGTGCTCCCTTGAAATGAACTTCTCAGGAGTGCCACCGGGTGGTGCTGCCTTGAGCCCCAAGGGGGGGGGGTTCTAAAGTTGATCCTGTGAGGAGTCCGGACAAAACAAGTTCCTAAGGATTATGAGTAGTGTGTACCACAGCGAAAGTCGTGTGTGCCGCTGAGAGCCAACGGTCTACGTTTGATTTTATATCGATAGACTGCGACCTATGGTAACATACGAAAGTCGTGTGTGCTGCTGAGAGCCAACAGTCTATGTTTGATTTTACATCGGTAGACTGCGACCTTTGTAGGAGTGGAGAAGTTTCATTTTGACAGCGAAAATCGAGTGGCGTTGATGCCTACAGTCACATGGACTTTTGCTGCGATGGCATCGTAACCCTAGAATGTAACTGCGATCTGTTGTGGGTTCCATGGCGTAATCGAGGGACGCGGAGTGCCTACAGTTACATGGACTTTTGCTTTGATGGCAACGTAACCCTGGAATGTAACTGCGACCATGGATGGGGGTGATGATTTCCAGAGCATTCTCACCAAAGATATTTGCTCTATTTTCAAAAACTGTTTTCTATACTTCCAATAAAATTATTTTCCAAGTATTTTCACTGGATGTTGAAACGGGCTTACCAAGTACTTTTCGATTTTCAGTCCTAAGCCTGACCAACATATGACTGAATTTCTGTAAAAACAAGGATGGACTGGTTGAGACATCGAGTTATAAGAAATATTTTTATAAAGAGCTATTTTAATAGTATTATGTGAATTTAAAAGCGTTTTCTAAAATTTTAAAATAAAAGTGATGGAATTTTGGAAAATGAAAGAAATCCAAACTGGAATTATGAAAATTTTTGAATTCAGGAAAATTTAATGAAGTGATTTTTGTAATAAAATCAAATATTGATTTAAAAGTTGGAAGTAAGCTAACTAGTTAAATAAATTATTTGATAGAGTATATTAATAAAATTTAACTCGGTTAGATAAATGGATTGTAAGTTAATAATGGAGATGTTGTAAAAATAAAATGGAATTGAATTATAATAGAATGGTTTGAGTTGCAAACAAAACCTAGGTAAGTAGAAATAAATCGAGAATGGTTTTGTATAAATAAAATAAATTCGAAAATGAATTAATTAGGTGAATTAAAAATCTAATATGGGGTGAATAAATGGGTTAATTGGATTAAATAATAAATGGATGAAGTCTGATTGAATAAAAATTAAATCAAAGTTTCAATTGGAATTGGATTATCAGAATGAACTTGAGTCATGAGGCATATTAATTTAGAGTAAAATCACTTGAGTCAATAAAAGCTTGGTTTCGAGTAAGCATGGAAGACCATTAAATAAAAGTTTAGGTTAAATTTGTTTGGAAAATGGATATTAATATAAGCATCGAATGTTGTCAAGCTCAATGAAATAGTTTTAGAATGAAACCAATGCGGAGATGAAATGAAATGCAAATGCATGGTGGGTGAATAAATTAGAAATGAAATGAAATTAAATACAGAATGAGTTGAAATTAATTTGAAATAGTTATAAAATAAAATAGATGCTCTATTAAGCGAATATCGTCGAACTTGCATAAAAATAGTTGTCGTTTGACGTAAAACAAAAGTAATTAAAACTCTATAAGTGGGTAGAGATTAAATAAATTGATCTTAGGTCAATTGAATTGAATATGAGCTTGATTTGATTAAAAATAAATTGAATGTAAGAAATTGAGTTGTAAACCATAGAAATTGAATGAAATGTCATATGAATTGGTTGGAAGCAATTGAATTAGCTTTAAATCATATAAATCACTTATTGAAAGCGTTTGGTGCTTGTTGCTTATGAAATGCATGTGTTTAGCTATTGAAAGTAAGTGAAATGCTAATAGATTTTCTATATATGGCACTTACATATTTAAATTGAGTAAGTACAGGTACCTGAAGGCCGTTTGGCTGGATTTGGTTGCGCTAATAGCTAAAATAAATAAGTCGCTTGCTTAAAATGCTAAATAAAGGTACGCCTACGCAATAAAAATAGGAAATATGAACTGTTTTTGCTTTTCCGACCGTGTGGGTCGATGTATATATATTTATATCTCTTGTCAAATTGCAAAAGCTCCTCCGTATAAAGGAGACTCTGCCGAAATTTTTTGAAAATTTTGGGAGTTAGAAAAACTTTTGGGAAATTTTTTTTTGTTAGCGACAAAACGATTTCAAATTGGAAATTGAAATAAATTTGTGAATGAAACTAATTTAAAATATTGATATGAATCAGTTGTAAATGGAAGATAAAATTCAATATTCAGAATTGAAGATAAATTGAATTCACATGGAAATAGGGAAAAACTAATTTGAATACAAGTAGATATGAAAACATCTGTAAGGAAATGCATAAAATGATTTTTAAACCTATGATTGGATATTATTACTAAGTAGGATATGCAGGTATTATAAAGGGAAAGGAAAATTGGTGTTGATTTCAAAAGATAAATTTGAATTGCCCGACTAAAAGGTATGTATATAAATTTCTGTATGAAATTGGATTGGGTTTTTGATCTAGCCACTTGGCTTTTCGTTTTCTTTTGAAATTTGGGAGCCCGTAAAGGCATTTTGTAGTTGTACCGAGCTAGCCGTGCAAAGGAGACGCTGGTGAAATTTTTCGAAAATTTAGAGAGTTAGATATATGATAAAACTATTGGTTTGGGGGGGGACAAGTAAACGGGTATTGGACCATTCTTCCTAATTAGTAATTTCGGGGACGAAATTCTTTTAAGGGAGGAGGAATGTGACGATCCAAAATTTTTAATAATTTAAATTTCAATAATCAATTGATTTTAAATATTTAAAAGTTAATTTTTAACTTGAATTCAATTATTATTATTATTTAGCAATTGAGTTATTGGATTTAATAAACTGAAAATTGGGTAAATTGTTGAATCTGAAATTCTAAGCCTGTTTAAAACTAATTTAAAGGCTTGCAAAATTTATACTGATAATACTGAAGATAGTAAAAGTGTTAAAATTGAATTTGGAAGTGTTTTGTTCCATTTTGATAATATATCGTTTAAATTGATATATAAAAATAGCCTTCCGAGGCACAGTCTCGCAATTTGACAAAAGCTGTTCCATTGGATCCATAATAGTTAGTTATTATCGGATTTCAATTTTCGTAACAATCAGAGTTGTCGTTTGACCCTGACAGCTCAAAACGCTAAGAAACTATTTTAATCAATTTAATTTAAAATTGATCGTTTTCTTCTGTAACTTGCGCATATGATTGAATTAGCCTCCGAAACACGTTCCATCGTGTTCGGAATACGGGTAAAGCCTTATAAACGCATGGCGGCATGTCTGATTCGGAGTTTGAGATTTCGAGTTATGCGAAACGAGAAATTTTGGAAATTTAAAAAAAAAATTAAAAGGTCAACTCAGCCACCCTATAATTGTACTCGAGCCACCCTAGAACTGAATTGCATCGGCCTACCTATCTCCTTTCTTTTTATGAAAGCCGAGTACTTTGAAAACCGAGATAAAAATCTTCAGAACGAAAAAAAGAAATGGCTACCTCCTTTTTCAAAATCGCGATCGAACCCTATCTCCTCCCTCTCCTCAAATTCATTAAAGTAACTGAAATTCCTTTCCCTCTCTCTCGAATCGAAAGCGAACTCCATTCTTCGGCGCAAGCGAGTGTGGATCGGAAGCCAGATTTTTCACGCATGTCCCTCTACCCTTTGAAGTCCCAAATCGCCTGCGTGCGATTGAGTTGATTGCGAAAGTTCGAGCTCAAGCTCGAAAATGATAGGCGATGAGGTTACGTTGAGTTAGGGCTTGGTGCTCGAGTCGTCGTCGCACTTGAAACCGTGGATCCGATGTCGCGAGTTCAGGCAGTTTGGACGCGTTCAAGTTGGGGCGATTTCGAGCCATGGTAGTTTGGACGCCTAGTTTGGGGGCAGCGACGAGTTGGGTGGTGGTCGCCGTTCGAGCGGGTAAGTTTTTCCTTTACGCTAACCAAAACATTTTATAGGAAATCCAGTGATATTATAATAGTGTCTACGGTTTTCAAGTAAAATATAGAAATAGCTGAAATGCTTACATCTCAAATTCGAACATAGTTGGGCACAATCAAAATGTATGGCTCTTATTGGAAATTGGATTCCATATAATGGCAGGGCTACTGGGGTACCGTCCGTCACAGTATGGGGCCTAGATCACCGTACCGAGGATCACTTCCGACCACCTACAACACAAGGCCGGAACCATTCCTTACTGAACAGTCATGAACAAGATAATCCTGCGGTTGTAGCTAGAAACTGTAGGATCTAGATTAACCCTAGAGGGGGGGGTGAATAGGGTTATAGCAAATTTTCTCGATATAAACACAGAAACAAAACGCAGAAATAAATATGATGAAAAAGTAAATCACACACAGAATTTACCCAGCTTCGGCAACCCCTGCCTACTGCTGCATTCCCAGATTTCTATTAGAATTAAACAGTATCACGCTTACAAACATTCTACTAGACTCGCAGACATTTGCTCCCGCTCACAAACACTCTACTAGACTCGCACACTCTGCTCGCAAACATTTGCTCCCGCTCACAAACACTCTACTAGACTCGCACACCCTGCTCCGCCTATAGAGTTTCGCTTACTCGCAAACTTTGCTTCCCGCCTATAGAGCTTCGTTTACTCGCAAACTCTGCTCCCGCCTACAATAGAACTTTGCAAACTCGCACACCCTGCTCACTGAACTAATTCTAACTAGACAATCTGACACTACCTAAACCCTAGTTGGTGATTTACAAAGTTTTGATTCGAAAAATAAAAACAATAATTAAAAGACACATAAATAACCCTAATTAAAATAACCCTAATTAAAATTATACTAATGCCCTTTTAAAATTCGACCGGCCCTATTCCTTTTCGCTTGGTACGTTCCTTTGCTTCTTTGTGAAAATGGCCGCTCTGTTCCTCTTGCAAATTTAGGGCTTCGTCCCTTGCGCTCTTTGTTCCAAATTAGGGCTTCTGGAGGAATTGCCGCTTGATGGTTGATGATTCGGTTTGCTTGCTTCAATTGTTTGCGGCTTCTCCTCCTTGATCGAGTTCGATTGCTTCGGTATGTAATTTATGTTTTTTGCTTCTTCTAATCTTTCGTACTTGAACTCGATGGATTTGAGATTGCCGATGATGATGATTTATATAGGGTTTGTAACCCTAGATTTGTGTTCGTCTGATTGCTTCAAAATTTCTTGCTTTGCCGTTCGATTATTGTTGGATGTTTGCGATGAATTCTGACTTTTTCAATTTCGTATTTTTCTGATGCTTGATCCCCACGGCTTTGAATTGCCGTGTTCATCACGGTGTTGATTTTTGACTTTGCCCATTTTTTTTTACCACCACGTCTCTGACCTGTTCAACTTTGATTTCGATCACGGCTTTGATTTGTGAATTCATGTGCTTGCTTCGTCCATCTTTGCGTTCCTCCACTGTAGCATTGATTTCGTGATTTAAACTATAGCTTGTTTGCTGCTTTTCGACTTCACTGAGAACTGTAATCTCTGGCCATCTTCTGATCGGTTTAACATGAACTGACTGCACTTGCACTTGATATTGTAGTGCACATTGTTGCATGCATTTGTTTGGTTGCACTTGCCTGAGTGCCAGTTAGCCTTGTATTTGTAGTTTTTACCATGTTGATGTTCTGTTCATTGCTTTTGGAATTTGCACTTATATACATGTGTTCATTTGTCTGCACTTGATCATTGCTCTGAGTTTCACTGCCTTCTGTCCATGTTGGTACTGGCTGTTGTTGCTGTGTTCCATGAACATGCTTCACTGCATTATGAAAATGTTGCATTGTTGATTTTGGTTACTCTGTTCATTGCTTCGTAGCTTGCATCACTGGTGCACTTTATCTGTTGCATACATGAGCTTGACACTGTAAAAATTATTTATCATTTGCTTTGACACTGCTTCGACCCATCTTTGTGCTGTTGATGTTGTCTTAGTTGATGCCTCTGTTTGACTTCACTATATCACTTGTTTATATTCTTGCAGTTGCTATACTTTTGACAGAAATGCTTCACTTGATATTCATTCCTGTAGTTTGCATTCATGTACTTGCTGTCGTAGCTGTTGCACTGCATCACCACTGTTCTTTGCATTTGTTCATATGAATGTGCTCACTGTTGTATTACAGTACACTGCATATTAGTCTTCTCATGTTTGAGGCTGTGCTTTCATTTACATTTGTTCACTTTGATTATGCATAACTTGTAGCTTGCTGTACATATGAACTTGCGTTTCTCTGGTCTTGCATCATTTTGCAGTCTTCGTTAGTTCGTGTGCTTGTTGACACTGGTCTGCATACATGTGTTTGATACTGTTGGTCGACTATCTCCTTGAGTTGTTGTACTTCATGTTGTATTCATCCCTGTTACACTCTTTGATGATTCATTGGTGAATATGTTGGCTTGTGACATTCATGTTGCAACTGGTTTACTGTCTTGTTTATACTAGACTAGTCGACACTTGATTCTTGAGTTTTGGCCATTTGCACCTGTGTTGAATCCAGTTTCACAGCTAGGGTTTGACCTTGTGCTGAAGTTGAAATTTTATGTTATTGCACGTGAGTTGAACCCGGTTTTTCATTTGGGTTTGACCTGTGCTCACCTGTCCCTGTAAATCAATCAAGTGTATATATCGGCGTGCACGGCCTTGTGGCATATACAGTAATACACTGTGTATGTCACAAGTTGTTCGTGTATGATGAATTCAAATTTAAATTATGACGAACAACCCAAATAACTGAGGCAAATATTATTTTCAAACATTATCTTTTATTCTTGAATTGCAAAAATATTTCTTTTTCAGTTTTACTGCGTTAGTTTATATTTTTGCAGATTTCTCAGATGCTGGATTCAAACTGGAAAGAAGTTGAAGATAAATACGAGTGTGAGTGATATGTAGTGAGGTGCTGATGTAAATGTGAAATGTGATGTAATTGAATTTGTATCAAAGTTGTATAGTGAATAGTGAGAGCTTGAAATTGTACTATTCAAAATTGTAATAAATATTTGTTTGAATAAAATTTCTGTTTGAATTCAAATTCTGTGTCATTTAATTTTATTCAGCAAATATTTATTTATTCTATGAAAAATAAAATAGTACATTAACAAATACATTTAAACGAATGTATATATGTTTATTATCATCAAACAAAATTCATATAAGCGCAAAGCGCATATTCAACAATCTTCCCCTTTTGATGATAACAAACATATATTTAAGATTTTGAATGTATTAAATGTATTTGATCGTTCAATTTGCTCCCCCTATTTGAATGCTCCCTCTCTACACAATACTCCCCCTACATATATGCATACAAATAGAAATATATAAATGAGCCTATATGCAAAGTGAAAATTATTTGACCTTTGCTTGATTCTATTTGACAAAATCTTAACTTTTCTCTCCCCCTTTTGTTATCAGCAAAAGAATAACAGTGTTATAAAAATAGGGATGAAGTGATAGACATGAATCAAACATTTAACTCAATTAAATATAAATATCAAATTTCAATAAAACTCAAACAAAAATCATAATTACCCTTGTCAAGCGCATATTCCACTTTCAGAAGTGATGGGGATAAAATCATCAAAAATCATACAATTCTGTCTATTTGTGGTATATTTATTTCGGGAAATTTGAATATCTACTAACCATGCATAACCGTTAGGACTTTTAAATGAGATTAGTAGTATTCCAATTTAATTTAAAAATGAAATCAAGTATCTTCTAACCACGCATGACCGTGAGGACTTTTAAATGGGATTAGAATCAACTTGTCTATTTAATCAATTAATTTTGATATGCGTTCCATACATGCATAACCGTAAGGACTTTTAAATGAGCATGGAAGCACATAATCAAAAATCCAAGTAATTCGCCCATGCATAACCGTGAGGACTTTTAAATGAGAGTGAATACTTTAGATATTTATTTTTATTGAAGAATATAATAAATTGAAGCACAGATAATTTCCTTTATAATAATATAAATTGAAGAACGAATAATTTCCTTTGTAAACTACCACAAATTTACATACTATATATGATTTTGATTAGTGATGGTCGATAGAAAGATGATAGAAATAGAAATGATCATGGAATTTTTACCCAACAAAAAGTTTTATAACTCTTGTTATGAAATTCTAAAGAAATTTTCTAATTATACTTTCTCGAGTTATAATATATGATAAATATCAACGCTCATCACTTTTTCAATCACTATTCATCTTTTCGATAATCAAACGGAGTCAGATTAGTCAAAATAGTCATTTAAAATCAAATTCAAAAATTATAAAATTAATTTTTCAAAGAATGACTAATCTGTAAATATGGTCAAACATGATTTTCTCGAGGGGGTTTTATAAGAAAATTTTCTACTATTTGAAAATTATTTCAAGTGAAAAATATGCAGATATTTTCTTTGAAAAACGATGCAGCAAATGAATGTTTCAAAAATTAATCACGTTCCACTAGTAATTTTTCTATCAACTATATTACCAGTGTAATCTGCATCTGAATTTCTTTTTCACTTCAAAATATCACTAACTAAATTTGATAAACCAAGACCATGAAAATGTGCATAAGAAGATTTCAAACTCAATTTTAACAACAATTTTAAATGACATTCTTTTGAATTTGAATTGAAGCCATGTAAATAATTAGAAAACCGTGAATATAGAGTTAGCCGAACTATGATCAAATGTATCAACACAATGTTTAATCCAAACAAAAATGTATGAAGAATAGTGATTTTGGCATAAATGTAATTGGCCAACAATGTCAAACAAGTCAGAATCAAAAAATCATCTCTTTTCAACATCACAATCTTTGGCTGATTTCATTCAGAAAACGGTGCAGATTATCACATTTAATATATCGTTCAAAACAAATTTACCTGTTTTACCTTTACGATAATTTTTCGTGATTGCCCATTGTGATTCTGTCACCTTTGTACTAGGCTAAGGAACTTTGCTTTGTCTCCCGTTGTGTTTCTGGAACAGCCAAAATCCAGAGAACACCGTTGTTGTTCCTTAGCCTGCCACCACACCTACACGATGAAAGATTTATGTGACCTATTTGTTTTTATAGGTCCATGATTGTTAGTGGCAGAATATGAAACATATGTTTGTGGAGACCCAAAACTATTTATATATGTTCCTTTTGGCACCCAAATTTGTTTGACTTTCAAAGATTTTATATTTGTGCCTTTTGGAACCCAAATTGGTATAGTTTTCACGTGTTTGGGTCTATACCAACAATTATTTTGATTATGTCCAAATTTTCTGCAAATCGAGCACATTAAATTGACTTGATTAAATTTTGAATGTTCCTATGACTATGATGTCCAATTATTTCAGATCGAGCAAAGACACTTTTACCTTTATCATCATCTTGTGATTTTACAAAACCTAGTCCTTTTCTATTGTTAGCAAAAATTTGATTTCCCAATAACATTTTGAATGATTTTTCTCCTTTTGAAAAGTTATTCAGGGATTTCTCAAGATTTTGGACTTTGGTTTTTAATGTTGAGTTTTCAGTGACAAGTGAGGTGCATCGATTTATAAAATCCTTTTTCCTAGTGTCAATGTTTTCCTTAAGACTCGAGTTTTCTTTTTCAAGATTCTCAGAGTTATTCTTAAGTCTTGTCAATTCTGAATCTAAAATTTTACATTGGTTACATTCTAGGTTTTGAATATTTTCAAGTTCAGTTTTTAACCTAAAATTTTCACGAGCAAATTCTCTCCTATCAGATTTCAGTTTTTCAATTTTAGATTCAAGAGTATCCACTACCTTAGTAAGATCAAGACACATAAAAACAAGATCTCTATAGGAATACTCACCTGCCTCACTAGATTCCTCGGAGGTTGCTTCTGAATCTGATTTCGCCATAAGACACAAGTTAGCCTCCTCCGAGCTGCTATCCGAAACTTCCTCTCCTTCTTCATCATCCCAAGTTGCTGCAAAAGCCTTCTTTTTCTTTTTCTTTCCTTTGTTGTCTTTGAGAAGTGGGCATTTTGGTTTGATGTGGCCAGGCTTGTTGCAGTTATAACACGTCAGTTCATTATCGGAATTTTCGGAATCTTTTGACCTATTGCCCTTTGTTTTCTTCTTACGTGGCTTGAATCTAGACCATCTTCTAAGATTATTGACAACCATTGCAAGCTCTTCAATTGGATCTTCTTCATCGCTTTCTTCTTTGCTCTTTAAGGCAATCGTCTTCTTCTTTGGTTCGGAGTTGTTGCGTTCTTCCTTTGCTTTAAGCTCAAGCTCATATGTCATCAAGTTGCCAATCAACTCCTCCATGCTTAGTTTGCTCAAATCTTTCGATTCTTGGATTGCCGTGACTTTTGCCTCAAAGTTCATTGGTAAAACTCGTAGCACCTTCCTTACAAGCTCTACCTCAGTGAAGACCTTCCCAAGCGCTCTAGCGTTGTATAACAAGGTTGAAAAACGTCCAAACATGTCTTTTATGCTCTCGCCTTTGTCCATCACAAAGTTTTCGTATTCGTTGCTGAATAGGGCTAGACGAGACTCCTTGACTTGAGAAGTTACTTCGTGTGTCACCTCCAAAGTATGCCAAATTTCCTGTGCTGTTGTACAATGAGAAATTCTATTAAATTCGTTTTTATCAAGAGCACATATCAAAGCATTCATGGCTTTAGCATTTGTCGTTTTCAATCTCTTATCGTTAGCATCCCACCTATCCTTAGGTTTAAGAATCTCAGTATCACCAACGATTATAGTGGGAGGTTTATAGCCAGTATCAATAATATCCCAAACATCATAATCAACAGAACTAAGATAGATACCCATTCTAACTTTCCAATAAGCATAATCGTTTCCGTTAAACATGGGTGGTCTAGCAATAGATTGCCCCTCAGAAAAAGCATTATTTGGTGAATTCATGACTCTAGAGTTAAATAAAATACCGGGCTCTGATACCACTTGTAGGATCTAGATTAACCCTAGAGGGGGGGTGAATAGGGTTATAACTAATTTTCTCGATATAAACACAGAAACAAAACACAGAAATAAATATGATGAAAAAGTAAATCACACACAGAATTTACCCAGCTTCGGCAACCCCTGCCTACTGCTGCATTCCCAGATTTCTATTAGAATTAAACAGTATCACGCTTACAAACACTCTACTAGACTCGCAGACATTTGTTCCCGCTCACAAACACTCTACTAGACTCGCACACCCTGCTCGCAAACATTTGCTCCCGCTCACAAACACTCTACTAGACTCGCACACCCTGCTCCGCCTATAGAGTTTCGCTTACTCGCAAACTTTGCTTCCCGCCTATAGAGCTTCGTTTACTCGCAAACTCTGCTCCCGCCTACAATAGAACTTTGCAAACTCGCACACCCTGCTCACTGAACTAATTCTAACTAGACAATCTGACACTACCTAAACCCTAGGTGGTGATTTACAAAGTTTTGATTCGAAAAATAAAAACAATAATTAAAAGACACATAAATAACCCTAATTAAAATAACCCTAATTAAAATTATACTAAAGCCCTTTTAAAATTCGACCGGCCCTATTCCTTTTCGCTTGGTACGTTCCTTTGCTTCTTTGTGAAAATGGCCGCTCTGTTCCTCTTGCAAATTTAGGGCTTCGTCCCTTGCGCTCTTTGTTCCAAATTAGGGCTTCGGGAGGAATTGCCGCTTGATGGTTGATGATTGGATTTGCTTGCTTCAATTGTTTGCGGCTTCTCCTCCTTGATCGAGTTCGATTGCTTCGGTATGTAATTTATGCTTTTTGCTTCTTCTAATCTTTCGTACTTGAACTCGATGGATTTGAGATTGCCGATGATGATGATTTATATAGGGTTTGTAACCCTAGATTTGTGTTCGTCTGATTGCTTCAAAATTTCTTGCTTTGTCGTTCGATTATTGTTGGATGTTTGCGATGAATTCTGACTTTTTCAATTTCGTATTTTTCTGATGCTTGATCCCCACGGCTTTGAATTGCCGTGTTCATCACGGTGTTGATTTTTGACTTTGCCCTTTTTTTTTTGACCACCACGTCTCTGACCTGTTCAACTTTGATTTCGATCACGGCTTTGATTTGTGAATTCATGTGCTTGCTTCGGCCATTTTTGCATTCCTCCACTGTAGCATTGATTTCGTGATTTAAACTATAGCTTGTTTACTGCTTTTCGACTTCACTGAGAACTGTAATCTCTAGCCATCTTCTGATCAGTTTAACATGAACTGACTGCACTTGCACTTGATATTGTAGTGCACATTGTTGCATGCATTTGTTTGGTTGCACTTGCCTGAGTGCCAGTTAGCCTTGTATTTGTAGTTTTGACCATGTTGATGTTCTGTTCATTGCTTTTGGAATTTGCACTTATATACATGTGTTCATTTGTCTGCACTTGATCATTGCTCTGAGTTTCACTGCCTTCTGTCCATGTTGGTACTGGCCGTTGTTGCTGTGTTCCATGAACATGCTTCACTGCATTATGAAAATGTTGCATTGTTGATTTTGGTTACTCTGTTCATTGCTTCGTAGCTTGCATCACTGGTGCACTTTATCTGTTGCATACATGAGCTTGACACTGTAAAAATTATTTATCATTTGCTTTGACACTGCTTCGACCCATCTTTGTGCTGTTGATGTTGTCTTAGTTGATGCCTCTGTTTGACTTCACTGTATCACTTGTTTATATTCTTGCAGTTGCTATACTTTTGACAGAAATGCTTCACTTGATATTCATTCCTGTAGTTTGCATTCATGTACTTGTTGTCGTAGCTGTTGCACTGCATCACCACTGTTCTTTGCATTTGTACATATGAATGTGCTCACTGTTGTATTACAGTACACTGCATATTAGTCTTCTCATGTTTGAGGCTGTGCTTTCATTTACATTTGTTCACTATGATTTTGCATAACTTGTAGCTTGCTGTACATATGAACTTGCGTTTCTCTGGTCTTGCATCATTTTGCAGTCTTCGTTAGTTCGTGTGCTTGTTGACACTGGTCTGCATACATGTGTTTGATACTGTTGGTCGACTATCTCCTTGAGTTGTTGTACTTCATGTTGTATTCATCCCTGTTACACTCTTTGATGATTCATTGGTGAATATGTTGGCTTGTGACACTCATGTTGCAACTGGTTTACTGTCTTGTTTATACTAGACTAGTCGACACTTGATTCTTGAGTTTTGGCCATTTGCACCTGTGTTGAATCCAGTTTCACAGCTCGGGTTTGACCTTGTGCTGAAGTTGAAATTTTATGTTATTGCACGTGAGTTGAACCCGGTTTTTCATTTGGGTTTGACCTGTGCTCACCTGTCCCTGTAAATCAATCAAGTGTATATATCGGCGTGCACGGCCTTGTGGCATATACAGTAATACACTGTGTATGTCACAAGTTGTTCGTGTATGATGAATTCAAATTTAAATTATGACGAACAACCCAAATAACTGAGGCAAATATTATTTTCAAACATTATCTTTTATTTTTGAATTGCAAAAATATTTCTTTTTCAATTTTACTGCATTAGTTTATATTTTTGCAGATTTCTCAGATGCTGGATTCAAACTGGAAAGAAGTTGAAGATAAATACGAGTGTGAGTGATATGTAGTGCGGTGCTGATGTAAATGTGAAATGTGATGTAATTGAATTTGTATCAAAGTTGTATAGTGAATAGTGAGAGCTTGAAATTGTACTGTTCAAAATTGTAATAAATATTTGTTTGAATAAAATTTCTGTTTGAATTCAAATTCTGTGTCATTTAATTTTATTCAGCAAATATTTATTTATTCTACGAAAAATAAAATAGTACATTAACAAGTACATTTAAACGAATGTATATATGTTTATTATCATCAAACAAAAATCATATAAGCGCAAAGCGCATATTCAACAGAAACCGCCCATACAGCCGAAATAAAAAGGGACATCTAGACAGGGGTATATCTCGTCCTGCTTGGGTGCTACCCACCTATTCTTGCTGCACATCCCCTGTTTTAGCCAATCCCGATTGATGAGGCTTGAGGTTACGATTACCTTTATAGATCATATCTCTTAGAATGCTCATCGTCCGCCTGACGATGTTCTGAAAGCACTCAATCCATACATGTTCGTTCCGGTTACGAACGTAACCGAAGGCATTATCTCATTGCACTCATTTTGGAATCACCCTTAGAGTCAACGACAATAACCCCTACATTCTGAAACACCATCCCGATCTTCACATGGAAATTTACGACCTAACGTTTTATTTGGATCGATGTGGTTTTCGGATAATCATAATTGAAGCCCGATCCCGGTCTCATCGAAATCCAAACGCCATTTTAAAGGGCAAGTTGTTTAATAGTTTTAAACAGTTAAATTCAACATTTTGAATTCACATAGCATTTATCACAGATAAATCATACACAATCATCATAGATATATCAAAGCATATCATAGAACATTATCACCAAATAAATATCACAAAATCAGATATTCCATTTATACAATTATTCGTAAGCAAGCATCTTTAAATTCTTATTGTAATTAATTTAATTAAAATCAATTACTTGAGAGTTAATCACTTAATTTATTAATTATTTCATTTCACACAATTTAATTAATTACTTCTTAATCAGTTTATTTAACCTTAATTACTTAATTAATTACCCCTTAATCATTAATGAACAACCTTAATTATTAATTAATAAAACTTAATTACCCATTTATTAACCACTAATTACTTAATTAATCAATTATTAATTCTTAATTAAATTACTTAATTAGTTAACTACTAATCATAAATTAATTAACTTTAGGTAGTTAATTACAAATTTATTTATCACATAATCATTAATCAACCAATCTCTAATTATTATTATAAAGTAATCATTCTTAATTGCTTTCCGAAATAATTAATTAATATTAATTATTCATCTTAATTAACATTTAAAAGAAATCTTCTTTAAATTTTAAAAATCAAATTATTACTAACTACAAACTTTAATGTTAATAAATTTTATACTTAACTTAGATTAATTACTTAATTAAAATATTAATTAAGAGTTTAAAAACATTGTTAAGTATTAACTAAAATAATTAAAATGTGTGTTAAAGTCTTAACTTAAATTGTTAAACACTTATTTAGTTTACAATGCTTAAACCCGGTTGAAACACAATTTGCTTAACTTTATTTTTTTTTAGTATTGCAGTTCCGAAAGAAAACAAACCCGAGACTTCCCCTGATTTAACTCGAGTAGCACTTCGAGTTTCACACCCATTTCCCCCGAGACACTCGCATGTTCTTCACGCAACCCTTCTTCTTCTCTCTCTTTTTTAGTAAGTTTTAGTTTAAACATAAGTTATAAATTTAAGCTTCAGAAACTCTCACGCGCTCGCATCATTAACCCGAAGCAATCGCCTCGTTTACTCGGTTAATGACTCGAGACACTTGCAACAGTGACACTGACACCCATCCCCACTACGCCGTACACGTGCACGGCGATGCGTCGAAGCTCCGGTGAACTCCATCACCTCAGGCAAGTCACATAACCCCCATAAACTCGAAATCCAAACTCAACTCGACCCCAAAAATTTCAAAACGAAATTTAGACAATTCGCTTGAAAAAAATGTAACCAACTCCCCTCAGCAAAACGCCTCGCCACCGTCACTCAAGCCACCGGAGACGCCCAAATTTCTTCCACACCACGACAACACACTAAGCTGCCGTTCCCCAGAGTTACGCGAAGCTC
Organism: Allium cepa; assembly: GCA_030765085.1. Lineage (NCBI taxonomy): Eukaryota > Viridiplantae > Streptophyta > Magnoliopsida > Asparagales > Amaryllidaceae > Allium > Allium cepa. The sequence goes on from CM060939.1 coordinate 124,114,528, forward strand.
GATCACGTAGAGAAGACGAACTCGTCATATTTTCTAATCATAACCTGTGTAACAACCCGCATATTTATCGAGTTTGTATTTAAATATTTTATTTAAATATTAACTCGTTAATCGGATTTTGGTCCGAAAAGCTACTTTTTGCAAACGGTCAAATTAGGACTCGAGACCACTTCCATTGAGTTCGAAATGTCGTTTACAACTTTTTTAAGTATAAACATCGATAGGTTTGGAGTTAGTGAAATTTCACTAACTTTTCCCGCTTTGGACTTTGGGTTAGTTTAGCCTATTAAGCCCAAGTTCCAACCCTCTTCTCCTCACTCTTCATAAATTTCCTAACTAATCAAGCTTTGGCATTAATGGTGGAGGGAATGGGAAATTAAAATTCCAAAACTCAAATTCAATTGCAATCCATCTTTCTACTCCAAATTCAAGAAGAAGACATTGGATTCAAGCTTCTTGTGCTTAGATAGAAGAAGGATTGATTCTTGCTTGCTTAAAACTTCATTTTCATTGATATTTGGTGCAAAGGTGAGATTTTTATCTCACAATTCTAGCCTATAAATATATTGGACTGTTGGGAATGATTCCTTATCATTTTTGCATGCATGTTAGCATTTGGTTTGGATTGGATTGGCGAAAAACTCCAATTTTTAGCGTTTTGTTGAATTTTCTGCACTTAAGTCGTTCTGGCCATTTTTGGGTCGTTCCGAGTTAAGTCGTTCATCCATAGGTCGTGAGTCGTTTACAAGCTAACCTTTAAGTCGTGCAGCCCTTCAGTCACGCAACTCTTAAGTCGGTTACGAGTTATCCCGTTAGGTCGTATGACCCTTGAGTCGTTAGGTCGTATGACCCTTGAGTCGTTAGGTCGTATGACCCTTGAGTCGTTAGGTCGTATGACCCTTGAGTCGTTAGGTCGTATGACCCTTGAGTCGTTAGGTCGTATGACCCTTTAAGTCGTGCAACCCTTAAGTCGTGCAGCCCTCCAGTCACGCAACTCTTAAGTCGGTTACGAGTTATCCCGTTAGGTCGTATGACCCTTTAAGTCGTGCAACCCTTAAGTCGTGCAGCCCTTCAGTCACGCAACTCTTAAGTCGGTTACGAGTTATCCCGTTAGGTCGTATGACCCTTGAGTCGTTAGGTCGTATGACCCTTGAGTTGTTAGGTCGTTAGACCCTTGAGTCATTAGGTCGTTAGACCTCATTTTGTCTTCACTAGGTCGTACCGTTTTGGTCGGGGCGCTGCCCCGCACCCCGCCGGGGGCGCTGCCCCCTGGACCCCCGCGACCTGACCGGGCAGGTCGAACCCCGTAAGCGGTGGCGTTGCCCCCGCACCCCCACCTTGGGGGGTTGCCACCCCCCTGGACCCCCCCCCTCCGTAGGGGATCTTATCTGAAAAACATTGAGCTGATTTCCTTGGATTTTATTCACATCTCCGTATGCGATTTTTGTGACTGATTGTTTCTACAATTGCTTCTGTGTTTTGTCACTTTAAAATATAAAGGTTTCAATACTAGTAGTAAATATCAAAACTCTTTTAACAAACAATTTCAACTCTATTTTTAATAACAAAGCTCTTTTCTTAAACCGTTTTCCAATCTATTAGTATATACAAGCCTTTACCTCACTCGGATGAGAAATCTAATTAAACGACTTAGTAAAACAAGTGGTATGAAACGCTTGCGTTCACTTCGTCGGTTAATTCTTGGACTTGTTCGATTGAACCTCTTATGACAATTTTATTAGTGAAGATTTACAGTTTGTTCGTAAATATTTAAGTTAAGCAAGTGGTTATGGGACATGAAGCTAAACTTCTATATTTACTAGCTTAGTGTAATTGACACTTCTCGTTGATCTTGATGATCGCTTTATGAATTAGACTAGCAATTGCGCGATGTCTCTTTCATTGCAAGGTTAGACTAGACACCACTTGTGTGATTCCATTCACACATACCTTTCTGCTTTTTGGTTAGTCTTGACCTCAATCTGTGTGATTCCATTCACACATGCGGGGTAGCTCCCCTTGGTCTTCGGACCGTCATGTGATAGGCCTCTTTCCCTTTTTATGATTTCTGGATTTCTCGTGGTGATTTCTGGAATTTATGTCATTGACTTGTTATGAGTACAAGTTTAGGGTATGATGCCCTCTTCGAATCTTTGAGAAGATTCTTGTGATATTGATTATCTCTTATTGATTGATCTTCTGTTGATCATTATTTACATACTTATAGTGGTATGTCGTTATGGATGTTTATGTTTATGCCATATCTTTTATGTTATATCATGTCATCTGATATTTATAGCTAGACTGATCCGTTTGTTATTTTCTTAAATAATACTCGGGTCAGACCGAGATGTTACAGGTGCTTCTGCTTGACTCCTTCCCAGGGATTCATCACTCTGACTTTTGGCTAACTGTTTAGATTAGCAGTTTTTGTTGTATACACTTGAGATATAGACTCATAGTTGTATTCTTTTGTATAGCACGTGTTGCTATTCTTTTGTATTATCGTGGATCTTAATGACCACTACTCTGATGTACACTTTCATGTGTTAGTTATATATTCATATCTTCTTCCGCCTTTGTGATATGGATATCTGTGACTGATTTGTGATATGATTATTTCTATGTTTGTTTCCGAAGATTATTTATAGCCACCGTGTGATAAGCAATTACATGGATGGTCGCTCCTCAACAGCCTTATTCTCCGTGCTAGTTGACAGCACTACTCCGGAGTGTTCTTGGCTAGCGTGGGTATAGAGGTGGGGCGTCACAACCTGTGCAGTCAATTCCCTGAAATTGCCCCGATATATCCCCGATATATCTTATAGCGGACTTTTGGGGCAACAATATTCCAATATAGTGGTCCAATATAGCGGATCCGCCATTATCCCCTATATTACGGCAATAATCCGCTATATCCCCGATTTTTTCCCCCCGCTATATCCCCCTTTCTTATAAATAAGCATTTTGCTCAATGTCTTGCTTTTAAGTTTTATGGTAACTTCAAAATTGATGTAACAATGACATAAGCTGTTGGTTATTATAACTAGTTCTAACCTTTTAAGTGCCAACTTTGTTTATCTTTACTTTATTATAACTTGTTTTGCTTGGTGGGAAATTATAAGCAATACTTGTTCCTCTTTTTAATGTAGAATGTTCATTATTCCTCTTTTTAAAGTCGTCCGCTTTATCCTCCTATATCCCCGATATATCTCTGCTACAACTTTTCGTACCTCAAACGCTATGGAGTGGCAGGGCGCTTTAACTGCACAGATCATAACACTAACAAACCTTAAACCCTAAATTGGATTCGTTTGACAAATTCGTGCATTTGAAAAATTATTCAACAATTTTCTCAACATCATAGATGTTCATACTAGCTTCAAACCAAATTTCAACATTTATTATTGGATCGATTACTAGAAGTTTGTAAAAATGCAATTTTTGTTCAAATACAAACTGCTCTTAGAATACAAAATTAAAATCTTCATTTTTGTTTTAAAAATTATAATTTGCGGTAAGAATTCAAGCTACGAACTTGAATTAGCTTTTTATAACAATCGAATTTATCAAATTATTATTTGATTACCTGTAGAACAAGTTACGGTGGTATATTTTACAAACATTGTTTAATCAGCTTTTAAAAATCTTAATTTAAGTTTAAACATCTTGTTTCAGTTGAAAACTTAAAGCTTAACAATGATTAGAAGAAAACAAATTTGAGTTTTGAAAAAATATTCACCCTGTAACAATTAAACAGAGAAGTATAGGGCAACACAGTATTATATTCAAGATCAAAGCATATACAAACCAGATGATCAATGAATCTTGAACTGTTTTTAAATTAAACTTGAAGCTTTAAAATTGATGTTTACTCACCTGCAAGGGTTGCTGAACAAAGAACAATTCCTGTTTTCTTTGAAAACTGCAGTTTGAATCTGCCCTGGGTTCTTTATGTTTTTGTTTTGAATTTAATTTGAGCTTTGTAAAAATGAAGATGCTGATTATATTTATCTGGTTAGCTAAGGAAGGTTGTAATTGGTTTAGCTGTTTCTTCTTTTTGTTTGTTTTTGATTAGATTTTTATTACTGAAAGTGAAAAGATTACTAAATATTTTGAATTGACTAAATTTTGGCTGAGATGATGGCATTTAATGCCATGGTTTCCAAATTTGTTTACACATTATTATTATATTTTGATTGTATATAGATATTTTGTATGAAAATATCCACTTGCTGGTAGACATTGGTTTTGTATATGAAGATAATTTGTTTTATTGCTTTCACCATTCATAGACATACACTTTGCCTTTTTTTATACTTTTGTGCTTCACTTAAAAATTGTTATAGTTATTTATATATATTTATCCTATGTTTCTTATACACCAAATCACTTAATTCTTGCTTTTATTTTTTTTATTTCTACTTTAACTATCAATATTTAAATTATATTCATAAGTTTTACTTATATTTTATACTTATATTTTATGTTGATAGAATTTGATTCTATTTCAAACATTATCATCCATATATATATATATATATATATATATATCCACCAAATGTTAACAAGGTAAAGTATTTTAGCTCAATTATATAAGATAGATTTTATTTTAAATATTTTTAAGAGATTTTATTTTAAATTTTCAAAATCAAATTTCCTTTTCAAAATAAAAATCTATATAAATAAATGGCAAATATTTCCAAAAGATTTATTCATTTTAAAATGATAAGTTTACGTTTTATTTAATTGGATTAAATATTTATTAAAAAATTAATGCCAAAATCCCGGCTCGTTACATTCCTCCCTCCTTAAAAGAATTCCGTCCCCGAAATTTAAAACAAAAGAAAATTCAAAAGTTGTTATATCAACCATTCAAACATACATATCATTCATACATTAGCAAACAACCAACAATTTATTCTAACAAATATTACTAGCTATCCGGACACAAATCCGGATAAGCTTTCCTAAAACTATCCAGAGTTTCCCAGGTGCAATCTCTAGGATCCTCGCTCCACTGCACTTTGATCAGCTTCACTACCTTACTCCTGAGTTGTCTCTTGTCTTGATCAATAATCCGAACTAGACTCCTGACCACAGTCAAATTAGGCTAAACCTCCAAATCTTCCTGAACTACTGGTTCTACAACTAATGATGGATCATGCATAAATTTCCTTAGATAGGATACATGGAATACATTATGAATTCCAGACATCCATTCTGGCAAATCAATTCTGTAAGCTACAACACCAATCTTTTCCAATACCCGAAATGGTCCAATATATCTCGGGGCAAGTTTTCTCGTCTTTCCGAATCTTATAGCACCTTTAATCGGGGAAACTTTGACAAAAACTAAATCACCAATCTCTAATTCCAATTGTCTCCTTCTCTTATCTGCGTACTTCTTCTGACGGTCTTGAGCAGCTCTCATCCTTTTCTTGATAAGCTCAACTTTAGCAGATGCTTCTCGAATCAAATCTGACCTAAGGACAAGACGATCTTTCGACTCTATCCAACAGGATGGGGATCTACACGGTCTTCCATAAAGAGCTTCATAAGGAGCCATCTTGATACTCGCTTGGTAACTATTATTATATGAGAATTCTACTAAATGTAGATGGTCTTCCCAAGATCCACCAAAATCCAAAACACAAGCTCGCAGCATATCTTCTAGAACACGGTTCAGCCTCTCCGTCTGTCCGTCTGTTTGAGGATGATAGGCTGTACTCAATCTCAAACTCATCCCCATAGTTGATTGCAGAGCCTCCTAGAATTTGCTGGTGAAGATAGGATCATGATCGCTTACTATTCTAACAGGAACACCATGCAATCTAACTATCTCCCTCAAGAAAATCTCTGCCAGAGAAACTGCAGTACGAGTTACCTTAACCGGTATAAAATGGGCACTCTTAGCTAAACGATCCATAATAACCCATATTCCTTCGTTCCCTTTCTTGGTTTTTGGAAAACCGTCGATGAAATCCATCGAAATCATCTCCCATTTCCATTCTGGGATTTCCAAAGGCTGCAACAAACCCTTTGATTTCTGTTGATCTCCTTTAACTTGCTGACAGATAGCACAACTATTAACGAAAGCAGCTACATCCCTCTTCATGCTCGGCCACCAGAAAACTCTTCTCATATCTTTATACATCTTAGAGATTCCTAGGTGAATATTTAGTCTGGAACGATGACACTCAGCTAAGACTTCTTGCCTCAATCCATCTATATTAGGTACACACAAACGACCATTAATCCTCAAAGCACCTTGATCGTCTACCTTGAAATCAGAATATCGACCATCCTTAGTTCCAAGAATCAGTTCCTCAAAAGTTCTATCCTCCATTTGCTCGCTTATGGTTCTTTCCTGGAGAGATGGAACAACTTCCAAAAGAGACAAAACGGCATTCCTGCTAAGAGCATCAGCCACAACATTCGCCTTTCCCGGGGTATACAGAACATCCAAATCATATGATGCCAGAAACTCGACCCATCGCTGCTGCCTCAGATTAAGATCCTTTTGAGAGAAAAGATATTTCAACGGTTTGTGATCCGTGAATAACTCAAACTTCTCTCCTAAGAGATAGTGTCTCCAAATCTTCAAAGCAAAAACAATGGATAACAACTCAAGGTCGTGCGTAGCGTAGTTCCTTTCATGTGGCTTTAATTGTCGACTCGCATACGCAATTACTCTTCCATTCTGCATCAAAACTGCTCCCAATCCAACTATACATGCATTTGTATATAGTTTAAATTTGCTTTTTCCATCCGGAATAGCTAGCACTGGTGCACTGGTTAGCCCCATCTTCAACTCTTGAAAAGCTTCTTCACACTGGGGTGTCCATTTGAACTTAGCTCTTTTCCTTGTCAACTTAGTCAGATGCGAAGAAATCTTGGAATAGTCCTTGATAAATTTTCTGTAGTAGCCAGCTAATCCCATAAAACTACGAACTTCGGTCGATGACTTCGGTTGCTTCCATTCCAAAATAGTCTCGACCTTCGCTGGATCTACAGAGATACCTTCTCCAGAAACAATGTGCCCCAAAAATTTGACTTCCGATTTCCAGAAATGGCACTTAGAGAACTTCGCCTTCAAAAAATGCCTCCTCAGTGTCTCCAACACTATCCTCAAATGCTGCATGTGCTCTTCTTCCGACTTAGAATAGACCAGAATATCATCAATGAACACCGGAACAAACTTATTCAGCACATCACGGAAGACTCGGTTCATCAAGTCAACAAAGTAAGCAGGGGCATTGGTTAACCCGAAAGGCATAACCAACCATTCATAGAAATAATTTGGTCCCCTAAATGCAGTTAAAGGGATACTGTCCTCAGCTACCCTTAACTGATGGAAACCTGAAGCTAAATCCAATTGAGAAAAGATAGAAGCCCATGCAACTGGTCGAAGAGATCATCAATACGAGGAAGAGGATATTTATTTCAGATAGTCATTTTGTTCAATTCTCGATAATCCACACAGAACCTTAGCAATCCATCCGACTTAGTGACAAACACTGCAGAAGAACCCTAATAAGAAAAACTGGGCCTAATCAACCCCTTCTCCAAAAGATCCTGAGTCTGCTTAACTAACTCTTCCCTCTCCCTAGGAGCCATCCTCCTACTAGGCTGAATCACTAGCACTTCTCCTGGAATCAAATCAATACGAAACTCTATCTCTCAATGCGGAGGCAGACACTTGACTTCCTCGAATACATCATGGAAATCTTGGACCACATCGATATCTTCAACCTTCTCTTGAGAAGTCTCAACTCCATGTAAAAGACTGCTCAAGTGAATTCCAGAATTATCACACAACACCCTGGCAATCCTACCCAAATCAGTTTCCAACGAAAATGTTATTTCATCACAATTCAGAACATCTTTATATTTATCGAGCCAATCCATCCCCAATATAAGGTCAAATCCCTTAAAATTCAACACATAAGGGTCACAAGAAAAACTATGGGACAGATAGGAAATCTTTAAGTCCTTACAGATCATATCTAATCTGGTTACCCCTCCTATAGGATTAGATACCAAAATGGGACAGTCTATGGCACTAGGGTTAAGAAAGAACTTCTCTACAGATTCCAGAGAAATAAAACTCAAAGAAGCACCCGAATCAAACAAAACTTTAATATACTTACCTTCTAAAAGTAATGTACCTTCCAATACTCCCTTACCTTTAGATAAAGTAAACGGTGCATCTTCCAAAGTAAATACCTTATTCTGCTGAGATTTGTAAAGAAGCGGGCAATCCTTGATCATATGACCTAGTTGGTAGCAATTGAAGCATAGAGATCTCTAAACCAAAGCCAAACCCGGTCCATTCTGATGCGACTGCTGCTGCTGTTGCTGAAATCCTTTCCTGGGACACTTATTTGCCAAGTGACCTTCTTGTTGACATGTATAGCATTTACGAGGTCCGTTGCTACTTCCAGTCTTCTTCTTGCTCTGCTTCCTCCAAATGGGATTGAACTTCCGCTTATTCGAATTAGCAGAATTCCCTCCCGATGCTGCTACTGGTGCCAGTGATCTCTTATTCATCAGATCCTTGTATCTCAGTGCCATATCAATCATATCAACAAAAGAGCCTTCCAAATGCGCCGTCATCTTTTCATGAAATTCCATCCTTAATCCTTCCACAAACATTTCGTTCTTTTTTAGAGGAGTATCAATGAGTCCTAGTCCGTAGCAAGAAAGTTCATTAAATTTGGTCTCATATTCCGCTATGGTCATGCTTTTCTGCTTCAAATTCAGAAAATCCTGATACATACGAGTTTTCCCTACTGTTGGCATGAATTTCTCCTCAAATAACTCCTTAAATCTTTCCCACGAAATGTCGTCCTCAGAAATGTTTGCTACCACAGCATCCCACCAGGTCGCTGCGCCTCCCTACAATTGCCATGATGCCATTTCCCTTTTCTGCTCATCAGACAACTTCATACTCTTAAAGATGCACTCACAAGAGTGTAGCCAAGCTTGGACCTCAATTATAGTCTCTGACCCTTTAAATGGTTTACCTCCAAGATTGATGAAGTCTTTGCATAAAGCAGCAAAACTAACCTGAGACGGTACTGGATCTACAGCCTCACTAGCAGTTTGACTTCGTCCATTATCCGTCGAGGTACTGCCCCTACCTCTGCCTCTTCTTCCGAAACTCATGTTGGCTACCTGTATAGGTAACTCAGCTGTTTGCACAAAAAATGGACAAACACCTCCAATCCGTACGATTTGGTTGATTATATGTTATTTTCAAGGTTATAGGTTACTTATGAAAATATGAAAAAAGCAGGGGCTAAACTGTAAAAGACACACAGGTTTATAGTGGTTCGGCCAGAACGTGCCTACGTCCGCTTTATATGTTATTCCCCTTTTTCTTTCAGATTACAAGTACAAAGCTTTGTATACAAGTATATGAAAGTTGTTTGAAAGTTCCTTCCTTGCTTGAGCTCTCAAACTTGTCTGCCATTGTTGCACCCCTGCCCCTCTATTTATAGAGTGAGGTTAGGGGCAGGGGTCTTGGATGTATATAGCAGCCGGTGGTTTTGGGCTGAAGCAATCTGGCTTGGCACTTCTGGTTCGGGGGAGCTTGGTTCGGCCGTGCTTGGAGTGGTTGGATCGGTAGAGGTTGGTTCGGTGGTTGCTAAGCGGAGTCTGGTTCGGTATTGGTGGTCCGGTCATGGGGGTTCGGTGATGGTGGTCCGGTGATGGTGGTCCGGTGATGGTTCGGCATCACTGTTCTTGGGTGCTTGGTTCGGTAATGAGGTGGAGGTTTGGTCCGGCATGGGAGGAGAATGGATCGGTAGTGGCACGTGTACCGGATGGAACGAATGGAAGTTGCGAATCCGGATGGAACTGACGCTTCTTGGTCTCGAGATCTCCTGGGTGAGAATTCGCCCAACATTTGCCCCCCAAAGTGGGGCGCATGCTTGCATGTGTCGCGCTTTGTTTCCCTGCAGTTGAGATGGCTTCGTTCGGTCCTGGGAGTGCCGAACCAGTTGGTCCGGTTGTATCTATGCTCGCCTATAAGTAGGGGCCTAGGGCTTCCTTTGTTCCCTACCGAACGAGTTAACCGGATAAGAAATTCCTACCGAATCAGTCGCTGTGCCGAACCGACCCTTGCTGCCGAACCAGGTATACGCCGAATGTCTTCTTCATTATATTTGGGTTTTACCGAATGGAACCGAGGGCTCTAAGTACCGAATGAGTTATGGTATTGGCAATACCGAATGAACCAGGGCTTTTTGAATGCCGAATGAGTGTTCACTTTGCCGAATCGAACTTTAAACCTTTGGTACCGAATGGTCTTTTATACTTGGACCATGAGAGAAATCTCCGACTTGTGTATGCTTGCTCGCTTGTATTCCTGTACTTCATGTTCTAACAACACGTCTTTCTCTATTGTGTATGTAGATAAAATGTCTCGTAAAGCGGAAACTCGATCAGATAGTAAGAAATCCAAGGATAGAGGAGAGTCTTCTTCCATGCCCCCAGCCCAAACAGAACCGGCGCGACATGGACCTGCCCCAAGGTCGCTAGTGGACGGGTATGGTCCCCAGGAACTTCTGGTCTCCCCTCCCGATTGCTTTCCCAGCTCCTTAAAGGAGGAGCAACTTGATGTTATAGCTCGTTCCTTGGGGATAGATAGAGCGCTTATGCGCTTGCCGGGGAACGGAGTGATGCCGTATGACCCCCCCGAAGGCTACTTTGCTTACAGCAGATATCATTGCATGTGTGGTGCTATCCCGCCCCTCAATGCCTGGATAGTTAGCTTTGTCACATATCTGAAGGTGGCTCCATTCCAGCTTCAGCCTAACTCCTATGCCATTCTGGTGAGTCTTTTCGTCATCTTTCAGAGGAGATATGGGCGTCCCCCTTCCAACCGGGAGATACGGTATCTGTACAACTTGAGAGGCTACAAGAAGGGGTCTCCATATATTAGTTTGGAAGCGGCCGTGCCCTTCAAGCCTGTTCTGGATCTGTACTCGAAGGTTAGTATGTTCAAGAAGGAATGGTTTTTTATTAGGGATGACTCTGTTTCTTTCCTCCTTTTCACTTCCGGCTGTAAGTTGAACTCCATTTATATTTTCCTTTTCCCGATCATAATGCTTCTTCTTATATGCTTTCATTTCTTGCTAGCGACAGGTGGTTTTGCGGTCGTGGAGAATGATTCCTTGGTTCGGATGGCTGCAGAAATAAGAGCCATTCCGGCACGGGATCGGTCGGCTTCTTACTTGATCAGGAATGCCACTCTCCTGGAGTATAACTTGATTCTGCCACGTCAATATATGGTTAAACAGAGAGATACAGCCGAGGAGAGGGCTGCTAAAGCCAAGGATAGGGCCACTGCGAAGAGTAGCAAGAAGAGACCTTTCTGGGTGCCTCCAGCCGTTGGGGGAAAGAAGCTTAAGAAGTCTGATGGACCCTCTCCCAGTACATGTCCAGACATTCCGGAGGAGGAAGGTGGAGAGGAGGAAAGAGACGAAGAGGAGAGCGGAGGAGATGGAGAAGGTGAAGGATATGGTGGTAGTGGTGTCGGCCCTTTGTCTTCTGAGCAGGCAGGGGAGATCCAGGAGTGGACGGATGATGCCTTCCGCCAAGCTTTTGAAGGGTTGGAGGAAGGATCAGCCTCGGTGAAGAAGGCAAAGGAGGTTGACAAGGCTAGGGTTGGTGCCGATCCATTCCCTAATAGTTCTTCAGCTGAGGTGGCTCCAGCGATTCAAGGTGAACTCTTGACTTCTGCAGATTCCATTTATGATAGGGACTTAGGAATATTTTATGGTTCGCTTCCGTCCTGGACTGAGATTCAGGACTTATTGCAGTATTCTCCTTCTCCGCAGGGTTTGTATAACAGACGTGCCTTCTCATTCTTTTTAAGTTATCATATTTCTTGAATTATGGACCCTCGTATGTTCGTAACACTTGTTCTTTATTACAGGGGCAGGCGAGGTGGCCAAAACTTCAGACGTTCGACGCCGCCTCGAACAATTCAAGTTGATGAGAGCTTCTACTAAGCCGAAGCCGCCAACCGGCCGTTCCGGGGATGTAGTTAGATATCGCTCTCTTCTTGGAGTCATTGAGGAAGGTATCCAGCAAAGGAAGAGGAGGCGATCCTTGCTTGATTCACCACCTGGTCCTCAGCCTTCTACTCAGCCTTCCCGAGATACCGCGGAGGAGACCACAGAATTTGCCCCCTCTCCGCCTCCTTCCGAGAATCCTACCCTTATCCGCATAAAACGTCCTGACGTGCCTCGTAATCCCTTTGCCGGCCACCCGGATTTGGACCCAAGCTCTCAGGATATATTATTTGACGAGGCCACAGGCGAGCATCTTCTCCCCCGCAATCCCATGGTTCGGATTCTTGATGAGGCTAAGTCCCTAGATTTGGACCTGCTCACTACTCAGATAGCTGCTATGGGGGACGAAGCCAAGGCCAACATTGACCGGGTCACGGAGGAGGTCAAGAAGTTGATGGAGCATCATGCTCGACTAGCTAGGGCTGGGGAGGAAATCGGGAGTGCTAACATCCGGCTGCGGCTACAGGTTGCTGATCAGGACAAGCAGCTTGCCGATCAGGCTATCTAGATTTCTCAGCACGAGGCAGCCTCCAGGCAGTTGAAGGAGAATCTGGAAAAGACCAGCAGGGCGGAATTGCGAAAAATAGAGGCTGCTTGCAAGGGGCGGATTGATACGGCCATTGCGACGGTGGATGAGGTTCGGAATACGGATCTCGAGCGGATTGAAGAGTTGTCTGGGAGGCTTGAAGCCGCAGAGCTTGCTCAGGCCAAGCTAAAGGAAGAGATGGAGGAAATGAGGAGGTCTCTCCAGGCTGACCGCTTGAGATATCGATCGGAGAGGGATGTTGCCGTTGCTAAGTTGTTATCCTCCGAGGCCCGGGTGAGGGAGTTTGAGGAGAATGAGGGGATGATGGATGAGATGTTGCAGGATATGTACTACCGTACCTGGAAGCAGGGTAATCTATCCTGGATGGATGACTATCCCCGGATCATGGCTAGGATATATCTCCGGGCTTTGGAGGAGGCCAAGGCCGATGCGGATAAGGAAGGTGGAGCGGCATTCAGGATGGACGTGGTAACCGCCCAGTTCTCAAAGGAGGAGAAGGTAGCGGTGAAGGAGGGGATGCGGCTGCTTGCTGCGGAGGAAGCCGGTGTGCAGTTGGGGGATGAGGACCAAGAAGCGGGCGTCGGTGAGTTTTCCCTTTTTAGCTTTTCATAAATTGATCATTCGCTGTTTATCTGATGGATTCTTCTTCTGAATTGGACAGGTGGGACCTCTGGTCAACACGTTGGGAGTTCCGATCCAGCAACCAAGTAGATTCGGAGAGCTGGTTCTGAGGTGTAGTGGTTAGCACTAATACAGCTGGTTACCTTTTGATTTCTTTTTATTGTTGTTCATGTTAGTCCAAAACATTGATGTAACTGTAATAATATTGTTTGTAATGAATGACTTTATGTAATTTCATAACATAAGCTGATTCCTTTATGTTGGAATTTTATAGCTATTTTGTTGTGCTGTGTAAGTGATGTAACTATGCATGTTACTAGTGACTTAACTGTGCCTGATGCCAAGTTTTTTGCTTAAAGTATGATTTTCTCATTTTGCAACGTAAATGTGATGTGCGAATATGAACTGCAGCTATGCATTAATGTATAAAAGTAGAAGGTACCGCCCTTCATGTTTCGGCTGTGGACGGCAACTTCGTGCGCCCTGTAAGACTAAGCACGGAATGCTGTTGAGTGTCCCGTTATCCGATTGTGAGTTTCTGTTCCCATTAGCGAACGTTCCCTATTTCATGTCCTGTACTTTCAAGCACCGTTACGGAGAATAGGAGAAAGGTTTTAAATGAAATTGAAATATAGGAAAAGTAAAACTTCCAGTCACGGAAGACCGTCGATGTGCTTAAGTTCGTGGCAAACGGGTTTTGTAGTCACTTTTCCTAGCTGTGGGTCTTGGAGACATTTGTCACCCATCTTACGCCTACTGCGGGGAGTTTTCTTTTTTACCACAGCCGCACTTAAGACACATCGGAGCCGATCGCGCACAGTAACTACCCGGGCCATTATGGCCCGTAATCGTGGGTATTATTCGATTTACTGTGGCCGGCTAGCGTGGGGGCCGATCGTCAACTGTGAACTGGCCCTGGCTGGCCACACCTTATGTTGGGGCTTATGATCGGTTCACAGTCGCCGGCGAGCCGAATCGCTGTAATGAGCTGCCATCGGCTATAATCGGCCTTTTTTATGATGACTTATACTCGGCTTATTACAGTCGGCTTTAAGGGCCGAGGCAAACAATGAGTTAACTCGCGGTAGAGGGATACCGGAGCAAAGTGTCTCATTGGCGAGGGCATAGGAGCGCAGCGTACCTGTTAGATTTTGTCTAGGTGGAGTTGCGTTGTGAAGTTCTGGATTGAAATGTCATCTGCAAAGGATTTTGTTCAACAGCAAAGGATAAAGCTTAACAAGTAGCCAAGATATAAAGGAACAAGTTAACAAGAGCCAAGTTTTTTAAAGTGGTTCGGCACGAAAATGCCTACGTCCACTGATTCTCTTTGTTAATTCACTTCATATGGGCAGTACAAGTTAAGAAAAGTATCGACGGAGGTGTCGGATGTTCCATGCCCTCTGGAACACCTCTCCGTCCACTGTTGACAAAATATAAGCTCCGTTGTGGAGATCTTTATGAATTACATATGGTCCGTCCCAGATGGGGTCCAGTGCCCCGGGGCGCGGAAAGATTCTCTTGAGGACAAGGTCTCCTTCTTGTAAGCTGCGATGTTTGACTTTGGAGTTGTATAGTGCTGCCACTTTTTGTCTGTGAGCTGCTGCTTTGAGTGCTGCATCATTTCTTCTCTCCTCAATTAGATCCAAAGACATGTGGAGGAGTTCTTCATTTTCTTCCGGGTTGTAGTGGATCCTACGGTGAGAGGGCACTATAGTTTCAACTGGGAGCATAGCCTCCGATCCGTATGCCAAAGAGAAGGGGGTATGCCCTGTTGAAGTTCTGTAAGATGTGCGATAGGCCCAAAGTGCCGTAGGAAGTTCGTCCACCCAAGCGCCTTTCGACTTTTCAAGTTTCTTCTTGATTAAGGTTTTGAGAATTTTGTTGACAGCTTCTATTTGGCCGTTTGCCTGGGGATAAGCCACGGATGAGAAGCTTTTGTGAATCCCGTGCTCTTGGCACCAGTCGGTGAATTCCTCACTGTCAAACTGAAGTCCATTGTCTGATACGATTTTGAGTGGTGTTCCGTACCTGCACAGAATATTTTTGATTAAGAAGTTGATAACTTTTGCCGAGGATATTTTATTTAGAGGTTCCGTCTCCACCCATTTGGTGAAGTAGTCGACTGCCACTATAGCATATTTGGCTCCGCCTCGGCCCGTTGGCAGTTCGCCAATTAAGTCAATCCCCCATATTGCGAAGGGCCAAGGGCTGGTCATCTGAGTAATTTCATTGGTCGGTAGTCGAGGGATTTTGGCAAATTTTTGACATCTGTCACATTTTTTGACGAAGTCTAAGGTGTCTTTGTTCAAGGTGGGCCAGAAATATCCATATCGGAGTATCTTTTCTGCCAGAGTCTGCCCTCCGGTGTGGTCTCCACAACTTCCATGATGGATGTTGGATAGAATTTCCCTGGCTTCTCTTCCAGCAACGCACCTCAATAAGGGGTTAGAGAAGCCGCGCCGATAGAGGATGCCTTCTTGCATCGTGTAGCGGGAAGCTTTCCTTAGAATTTTCTTAACTTCATTTCGCCCGTCTGGTAGGGTGCCATTTTGTAAGTATTCTCGGATAGGGGTCATCCATGTTTCTTCTTCGGTTGCAGCTATCAGGTGTACTTGCTCGAAACTCGGGGTTAGCAGCCTTGAGACAGTTACCGCTCCAGAAGCGGTGTCATTTCCCATGCTAGCTTGCTTTGCCAGCTCGTCGGCCTCTCGATTTTCCTCTCGAGGAATGTGTCTGATCAAATAGTGATCCAGTTGGTTAAGTAGCAGCTTGGTCCTCTTTAGGTATGCCGTGAGTCGTTCTCCTCGAGTCTGGAACTCTCCTAGTATTTGATTCACAATAAGTTGAGAATCACTATGGAGACATAAAGAACTGACTCCGATTTCCAGTGCAAGTTCTAATCCGGCTATCACTGCTTCGTATTCGGCGTCATTGTTGGTGGTAGCGAATTCCAATCTTAGGGCGTAGCGCAGCTTCTTTCCTTTGGGGGTGATTATCACAACACCTGCCCCCGAGCCTTGTTCGTTCGACGCTCCATCTACGAAGAGATTCCACTTGATATCTTCTGCTATTTCAGATTGGTCCTTACCTTCGCCAGTAGTGAATTCGGCAATGAAATCAGCTATGGCTAGTCCCTTGATAGCGGTGCGAGGATGGTAAGTGATATCGTATTAGCTCAGCTCGATGCACCACTTGAGCAGTCGCCCAGAGGTGTCGGGACGATGGAGCACTTGCCTCAATGGCTGGTCGGTTAGGACTCTGACGGGATGAGATTGGAAATAGTGTCGCAGCTTCCTTGATGTGATTAGTAAACAGTACACCAGTTTCTCGAGTTTGGGATGCCGGGTTTCTGCTCCCGTGAACCTTTTGCTTATGAAGTACACTGGCCGTTGTGTGCGGTTTTCTTCTCTTACCAAAGCGGCGCTTAGGGCATGGGATGACACAGCAAGATATAGGTATAGTTCTTCGCCTTCATTTGGTGTTGAGAGTACTGGTGGCCGTTGGAGGTGCTCGATTAGGTTAAGGAAAGCTGCTGAACATTTGTCGGTCCATTCGAATTTTCCTTTGTCTCTCTTCAGTGCTTCAAAGAAAGGGATGCATTTGTCGGTTGCTTTAGAGATGAATCGGCTTAGGGCGGCCACCTTCCCGTTTAGGCTTTGCATTTCTTTCCGAGTGGATGGTATTTTGATATCTTGAAAGGCTCGGACTTGTTCGGGGTTCGCTTCAATCCCTCTGGCATGGACGATGAATCCCAAGAACTTTCCTGATGACACTCTGAAGGAGCACTTTAGAGGGTTCAGCTTCATTCCATGTTGGCGGAGTACTTGGAACATCTCGTCCAGGTGGCTTACATGATCGTTGGCTTTTCTTGATTTTACCAGCATGTCATCCACATAAACTTTCATAGTTCGTCCTATCAGTTCTGCAAACATCTTGTTGACGAGGCGCTGATAAGTAGCTCCGGCGTTTTTAAGTCCAAATGGCATTACCTTGTAGCAGTACAATCCTCGGTCAGTGATGAAGCTAGTGTGGTCTTGATCGGGGGCGTGCATAGGGATCTGGTTATATCCTGAGTATGCGTCCATAAAGGATAAGAGTTCGTGTCCAGCAGTGCTGTCCACGAGTTGGTCGATTCGGGGGAGTGGGAGCAGTCTTTCAGGCAAGCGTCATTTAAGTTGGAGAAATCGATGCATGTTCGCCACTTCCCATTAGCTTTCTTTACCAGTACCGGGTTGGCGATCCACTCCGGGTAGATGGCTTCATGTATGAACTCATTGGCAAGTAAGTTCTTTACTTCTTCCTCGAGGGCTGCTGATCGTTCTGCCCCCATACTTCTCTTCTTTTGCTTTACCGGTACCTTGGTAGGATCGATGTTTAGTGCGTGGCATGCTATGTCCGGGGAGATTCCGGTCATATCAGCGTGCGTCCATGCAAATACATCCATGTTATGGCGAAGAAAATCAATGAGTTGATTCTTTAATTCTCTTTTTAGCTGAGATCCGACTCTCAGCAGTTTACTTGGGTCGTGTTTGTCTACAGATACGAATTCCATAGCCTCTGCAGGCTCGGCGGTGGCCTCCTCCTCTCCGTCCCTGGGATCTAATTCGTTGAAGGGATCACTTGTATATCGAAGAGGAGGAGCTTTCTTTAGTTGCTATGCTTCCAAGCTTTTCATGCAGAGAGTAGTCTCTGCATTCTTCCCTTTATCTTTCTTGCGGTTATTGCGAAGTTCGGTTACATAGCAGTCCCGAGCGGCGTCTTGATCTCCTTCTACTTCTCCCACTCCATTATCCGTTGGGAACTTCATCTTCAGGCACCACGGGGCAAGGACAATTTGGAAGTCGGACAAGGCTGGTCTTCCTAAAAAGGCATTGTAGGCCGAGTGGTTGTCTATCAGTATGAATGTTTGTTTCCGAACGGCGGAGCGGGGATGACTTCCCAATTCAACAAAGAGGTCCAATTGTCCGAGGGGCATCTTTGCTTCTCCAGTAAACCGTGTAGTGGTTTGTTACAGAGGGATACATCCTTCATTGACAGCTTCATTTTGTCGAAAGCATGCTTGAATAGGATATTTACTGAACTTCCAGTGTCTATTAAGATTCGGAAAACTTTGGCTGGACCGAACCAGGCAGAGATGACCATATGATCCATATGAGGGTATTGCCTTCCTTCTAGGTCGCGCCCGCTGAATGTGATGTCATTACTTTCCTTCCACTTATGGTGGCGTTCTTCCATAACAGAATTGACGCAGTCTCCCTCGCTTCTGAGTGAATTTCCATATCTTTCCATTTCTGCCCAGCTCTTGTCAGCGATGTGTGGCCCTCCTGATATTGTCTGGACCACTATCTTCTCTAGGCTGAAACCGCTGGTGTTGCGATTTCCTCCGCCTGTCTCTGGGTGGAGCTGCCCTGGATTTTCCTTGGTAGGAGATGGGGTCCTGTCCTGTCCCTTCACATAGCGTTCTAATTTCTTTCTCCTAATGTGTTCTTCAATTAGGTCACGGAGATGGCGGCATTCATTGGTATCGTGCCCATGAGACTCGTGGAAACGGTAGAATTTTCCGGACTGGATTGCGCGATCTGACTCTTTCTTGTACGGGGGGCGCTTGTATGTGAGTTCGTCCTGGGTGGCCAGGAAGATGTTCTCGACTGTTTCATTCAAGGGAGTGTAAGCGTCAAATCTCGGTCCTGGTCGGTACAAGCGCTTTTCCCCCTTCTTGCCCCCTGCATTGTCTCTGGAGTCGTTTCTCCGAATGTCTTTCGCTGCGGCAGGGGCATTTCCATGGGCCGTCTTAGCATGTGGTCCTGTCTGCCTTTCAGTGGCAGCCTCTTCGAGTCTCATGTACTTCCCAGCTTCATGAAAGAAATCGGGCAAGGTAGCTGGTTTTTCTTTAGTTAGTCTTCTAGCAAACTTGGTATTTGGGTGCACACCACTACAGAGGGCCATTAGGGTGAGTTTCTCATCGGCATCTTGGACTGCGGCCGCTGCGGCGTTGAACCGGGTTAGATATTGTTGCAGTGTCTCTCCGGATTTCTGTTTGACATTGGATAGAGAATAAGCATCCTTGGGTTGTTCCACATGAATGCGGAACTGGCTAATGAACTTTTCCTTTAACATTTCCCATGAACTGATGGATCCTTGGGGTAGATGGCAGAACCAGGAGGTAGCTAGATCTGCTAAAAATAGTGGAAAGCATTTGCATAATACTCCTTCCGTTGCCCCGCTCATGAGTATATGCTGTGTGTATCTCTGCAAGTGTACAACGGGGTCGGAAGTTCCCTTGTATGGTTCCATCGTCGGCATTTTCCACTCTCGAGGGGTGATGGCGGTTTCGATGTCGCGGGTGAAAGGGCTGGTTACCCTAGAGCCTATCCCTCGCTCCCTTTGCTCCCGTCGGACGCATTCCCTGAATAATCGTGCCATTCTTTCATCAGAATTTGGAGCGGACAAGAATGAGCTTGGTTCTTCCCTGCGGGATCGATCTTGTCCGGATGACCTGTAGGGATGGTATAGCCTATCACTTCTGACATTATCCAGTGGCTGTCTTTGGCTACTCGGATGCATGCTAGGACCAGCTACAGTTGCCCCCTGCCTTGATCTTCCCCTGCGGGGTTCTGTTTCGAGCATTTCCATGGGGTCAACTTCGGGCTGGGTTCTAGCTCGGCTCCGTTCAGCGGGGTTTCTATGATTAGGTGGCATGACTGGCTCAGCTACATCCGACCCTCGCCTGGTGCCTCCCCCATTGGGTTCGGTTCCAAGCGCTTCCTCGAGTCGGAGTTCGGGCTGAGTCCGGGCACGGCCCCTATCACTGTTATTCCTGTTGATAGCCTCTTCGAAGAGGGAAGACCTTTGCTGTCTCTGAGATCCTCCAGATTGAGACTCACCCCATGATTCAGTGTTGCGGTTGGATTCTTCGGCATCCCTCAAGCGTGACATGAGTTGGTTCACCAAAGCTTCTTGTTGGGATGTGAAGCGGTTAGTTACTTCAGTCACAACTCTGTCTAGATCTGCCCTAGTGATTGCTGCCGGTTGTTCCGCGGCAGGGGCTGTTGGATTTGCCTGATCTGCTGTCGTAGTGGGATGGTTCTCTTGATCTGGATCCACTGGATCTGGAGCGCTGCTGGTTGCAACGTTCTTTCCCTTGTTGGTGTCTTTTCTCGGCCTGGAAGTCATGTTTGCTAGGCAATGAAAGGTGCTATCGGGAAAGAAGGTTGAATGAGGGAAGCTGAAGCTTCGAGTTCCAAATTCTCAGTGAAAGCACCAAAAATGGTTGCGCAAAAAATGGACAAACACCTCCAATCCGTACGATTTGGTTGATTATATGTTATTTTCAAGGTTATAGGTTACTTATGAAAATATGAAAAAAGCAGGGGCTAAACTGTAAAAGACACACAGGTTTATAGTGGTTCGGCCAGAACGTGCCTACGTCCACTTTATATGTTATTCCCCTTTTTCTTTCAGATTACAAGTACAAAGCTTTGTATACAAGTATATGAAAGTTGTTTGAAAGTTCCTTCCTTGCTTGAGCTCTCAAACTTGTTTGCCATTGTTGCACCCCTGCCCCTCTATTTATAGAGTGAGGTTAGGGGCAGGGGTCTTGGATGTATATAGCAGCTGGTGGTTCTAGGCTGAAGCAATCTGGCCTGGCACTTCTGGTTCGGCGGAGCTTGGTTCGGTCGTGCTTGGAGTGGTTGGTTCGGTAGAGGTTGGTTCGGTGGTTGCTAAGCGGAGTCTGGTTCGGTATTGGTGGTCCGGTCATGGGGGTTCGGTGATGGTGGTCCGGTGATGGTGGTCCGGTGATGGTTCGGCATCACTGTTCTTGGGTGCTTGGTTCGGTAATGAGGTGGAGGTTTGGTCCGGCATGGGAGGAGAATGGATCAGTAGTGGCACGTGTACCGGATGGAACGAATGGAAGTTGCGAATCCGGATGGAACTGACGCTTCTTGGTCTCGAGATCTCCTGGGTGAGAATTCGCCCAACATTAGCAAACTTAGATAGGTATATAATTATATGAAAATACAAATACGCACTCTCAAGATAAATATTATTCCAGAGCCTACGTATTATCTTAACTAGGCTCTGATACCAACTGTGACGACCCGCCCTTCTACTCACAAAAAGACATATCATCACTAAGAAAAGAAAGGGATAGCAATAGAAAAGAATAGAAAGAATAACATCAGAATCTGACAGCGGAACGGAACAAAATATAATACATCACATAACTATTACATAATTATACATATATCAGAGTTACACAACATCATACACATAATAGTCATATATACATCTGTCACTACATAAATCCCAAAATACAACTTACACTAACTAACACAGCGGAACTAGATAGATATATAGATACGTCTGGACTCCTGCTCCAGCTCCTCCAGAACTCAACAATTCAAAACCTATCACTTGGCTACTCATAAAAATTTGAGTACCCAAGAGTTTATGAAAAACAGAAATAAACTCTGGGTCAGACATGGGTCTGGTATGAGTAAACGGTTTAAAGTTGTTTAATTTTTGAAAACATTTGAAAATAAAGGTATCACGCAAGACTTCCCACACATAAATACGGGTAAGTTTTTCCCTTACGCTAACCAAAACATTTTATAGGAAATCCAGTGATATATAATAGTGTCTAGGGTTTTTAAGTAAAATACAAAAATAGCTGAAATGCTTACATCTCACATTCCAACATAGTTAGGCACAATCAAAACGTACGGCTCTTATTGGAAATTGGATTTCATACAATGCCAGGGCTACCGGGGTACCGCCCGTCACAGTATGGGGCCTAGATCACCGTACTGAGGATCACTCCCGACCCTCTATAACACAAGGCCAGAACCATTCCTTACTAAACAGTCCCGAACAAGATAACCCCATGGTTGTAGCTAGCAACCGCCCACACAGCCGAAATAAAAAGGGACATCTAGACAGGGGTATATCTCGCCTGCTTGGGTGTTACCCACCTAACCTTGCCGCACATCCCCTATTTTAGCCATTCTTGGTTGATGAGGCTTGTGGTTACGATTACCTTTATAGATCATATCTCTTAGAATGCTTATCGTTCGCCTGACGATGTTGTGAAAGCACTCAATCCATACAAGTTCATTCCGGATTCGAACAAAACCGAAGGCATTATCTCGTTACACTCATTTTGGAATTACCCTCAGAGTCAACGATAATAACCCTTGCATTCTGAAACACCATCTCGATCTTCACTTGAAAATTTACGACCTAACGTTTAATTTAGATCGATGTGGTTTTCGGATAATCATAACTGACACCTGATCTCGGCCTCATCGAAATCCAAACGCCATTTTAAAGGTCAAGTTGTTTAATAGTTTTAAATAGTTAAATTCAACATTTTGAATTCACATAGCATTTATCACAGATAAATCATACACAATCATCATAGATATATCAAAGCATATCATAGAACATCATAGAATATCACCAAATAAATATCACAAAATCAAGTATTCCACTTATGCAATTATTCATAAGCAAGCATCTTTAAATTCTTATTGTAATTAATTTAATTAAAATCAATTACTTGAGAGTTAATCACTTAATTTATTAATTATTTCATTTCACACAATTTAATAATTACTTCTTAATCAATTTATTTAACCTTAATTACTTAATTAATTACCCCTTAATCATTAATTAATAACCTTAATTATTAATTAATAAAACTTAATTACCCATTTATTAACCACTAATTACTTGATTAATCAATTATTAATTCTTAATTAAATTACTTAATTAGTTAACTACTAATCATACATTAATTAACTTTAGGTAGTTAATTATAAATTTATTTATCACTTAATCATTAATCAACCAATCTCTAATTACTATTATAAAGTAATCATTCTTAATTGCTTTCCAAAATAATAAATTAATATTAATTATTCATCTTAATTAACATTTAAAAGAAATCTTCTTTAAATTTTAAAAATCAAATTATTACTAACTACAAACTTTAATGTTAATAAATTTTATACTTAACTTAAATTAATCACTTAATTAAAAAATTAATTAAGAGTTTAAAACATTTGTTAAGTATTAACTAAAATAATTAAAATGTGTGTTAAAGTCTTAACTTAAATTGTTAAACACTTATTTAGTTTACAATGCTTAAACCCTGTTGAAATACAATTTGCTTAACTTCTTTTTTTAGTATTACAGTTTTGAAAGAAAACAAACCCGAGACTTCCTCTGATTTAACTCGAGTAGCACTTCGAGTTTCACACCCATTTCCGCTGAGACACTCACCTGTTCTTCACGCAACCCTTCTTCTTCTCTCTTTTTTTAGTAAGTTTTAGTTTAAACATAAGTTATAGATTTAAGCTTCAGAAACTCTCACGCGCTAGCATCACTAACCCGAAGCAATCGCCTCATTTACTCGGGTAACGACCTGAGACACTTGCAATAGAGACATTGACAGCCATCCCCAATGCGCCGTACACGTCCACGGCGACGCGCCAAAGCTCCGGTGAATTCCATCACCTCAAGAAAGTCACAAAACCCCCATAAACTCGAAATCCAAACTCAACTCGACCCCAAAAATTTCAAAACGAAATTTAGACAATTCGCTCGAAAAACTGTAACCAACTCCCCTCAGCAAAACGCCTCGCCACCGTCGCTCAAGCCATCGGAGACGCCCAAACTTCGTCCACACCACAATGACACACTAGCTGCCATTCCCCAGAGTTACGCGAAGCTCGATCACATAGAGAAGACGAACTCGTCACATTTTCTGATCATAACACAAACGAACCTTAAACCTTAAATTGGATTCGTTTGACAAATTCGTGCATTTGATAATTTATTCAACAATTTTCTCAACATCATAGATGTTCATACTAGCTTCAAACCAAATTTCAATATTTATTATTGGATCGATTACTAGAAATTTGTAAAAATGCAATTTTGTTCAAATACAAACTGCTCTTAGAATACTAAACTAAAAATCTTCATTTTTGTTTTAAAAATCATAATTTGCAGTAAGAATTCAAGCTACGAACTTGAATTAGCTTTTTATAACAATCGAATATATCAAATTATTATTCGATTACCTGTAGAACAAGTTACAGTGGTATTTTTACAAACATAGTTTAGTCAGCTTTTAAAAATCTTAATTTAAGTTTAAACATTTCGTTTCAGTTGAAAACTTAAAGGTTAGAAGGAAATAAATTTGAGTTTTGAAAAAATATTCACCCTGTAACAATTAAACGGAGAAGTATAGAGCAACACAGAATTATATTCAAGATCAAAGCATATACAAACCAGATGATCAATGAATCTTGAACTATTTTTAAATTAAACTTGAAGCTTTAAAATTGATGTTTACTCACCTGCAAGGGTTGCTGAACAAAGAACAATTCCTGTTTTCTTTGAAAACTGCAGTTTGAATCTGCCTTGGGTTCTTTCTGTTTTTGTTTTGAATTTAATTTGAGCTTTGTAAAAATGAAGATGCTGATTATATTTTTCTGGTTAGTTAAGTTTACTGAACGAACGAAAATAGCAAGATACATATATATATAGAAGAGAACAGGATGTATAAGGAAGGTTGTAACTGGTTTAGCTGTTTCTTCTTTTTGTTTGTTTTGATCAGATTTTTATTACGGAAAATGAAAAGATTACCAAATATTTTGAATTGACTAAATTTTGGCTGAGATGGTGGCATTTAATGCCATGGTTTCCAAATTTGTTTACACATTATTATTATATTTTGGTTGTATATAGATATTTTGTATGAAAATATCCACTTGCAGGTAGACATTGGTTTTGTATATGAAGATAATTTGTTTTATTGCTTTCACCATTCATATACATACACTTTGCCTTATTTTATACTTTTGTGCTTCACTTAAAAATTGTTATAGTTATTTATATATATTTATCTTATGTTGCTTACACACCAAATCACTTAATTCTTACTTCTTTTTTATTTCTATTTTAACTATTAATATTTAAATTATATTCATAAGTTTTACTTATATTTTATACTTATATTTTATATTGATAGAATTTGATTCTGTTTCAAACATTATCATCCATATATATATATATATATATATATATCCACCAAATGTTAACAAGGTAAAGTATTTTAATTCAATTATATAAGATAGATTTTATTTTAAATATTTTTAAGATATTTTATTTTAAATTTTCAAAATCAAATTTCCTTTTCAAAATACAAATCTATAAAAAAGGGCAAATATTTCCCAAAGATTTATTCATTTTAAAATGATGAGTTCACATTTTATTTAATTGGATTACATATTTATTAAAATATTAATGCCAAAATCCTGGGTCGTTACACGTCGTCGCACTTAAAACCGTGGATCTGGTGTCGCGAGTTCAGGCAGTTTGGACGCGTTCGAGTTGGGGTGATTTTGAGCCATGGCAGTTTAGACGCGCGGTTTGGGGGCAGCGACGAGTTGGGTGGTTGTCGCCGTGCTTGTGTCAACTTTGATTCGCGTGCCGGTCGTGTGAGTGTTTTGGGAAGCAGGTATGGGTCTTCTATATTTTGTTAGTTTAATTTGAATTTGTATCTTAGAACTAATAGGAAATGAATTTATATAAAATATGGTTTCTGTGTTACAGAAAAGAAAATAAATATAATATAATGTTTGATTTTAACAAGTAAAATATACAGTTTATTTCAATTTGATATATGGACACGAACAGGAAAATAAAAAGGGGTTTTAAAAATATTGTGGAGTATAAAAAAAGAAAAAAGAAATAGTTTAAATCAGTTGAAAATTTAATAAGTAATGGTGATATATTATTTGATTATTTCAGATAGTAACATATCGTGAATTGTTCATACAAAGTCTAAACTGTGAAGACAAAATCGAATTGTAATGGATTGCAAACAGCAAAATAAAAGGTGAGTAAACCTCATGCTTCTGGATTTTTATTTAAATTTAAGTGGTTAAATTTAAATGATTGGTTGAATGGTTGAATTGAATTGATGTGCTATATTATATAGTAGTATATAGTATATACTGGAATGATTGATATTCTGTAATGGATATTTTTGGTAATTGGAATGTTGAATGTTGTGGTTTGCTTGAATATTTCAGTATCCTTAGTTATCGAAATATAAAAAATTGGATTTTTGGAAGAAATATAAGGGTGAACTTTGAAGGTGAAATAATTATAGAATAAGAATGTATTGGAAAGAAAAGAAAGTGATACTTAAAAACTGAAGCTAAATTGTAAAGTAGAGATTTAAAAAGAAGTTTTAAATCAAAGTTAAATCTGGCATTTGAGTTAGTGAATCTCAGTTTTTAAAACAAATAAGTTTTAAATTTTTAATTATTTCAACAACTTGAATATTAAAGTGCATTTTTAAATTGATTTGAATTTAAAACGAATTTGGTTTTAAATTCCTTTGAACTTCTATTTTAAAACGAGTAATTAATTTATTTAATAAAGTAAATAAAAGATAGTTAATTATAGGTTGAGATTAATCGAGAATGATTAATATTGTGGTTTAATTAATGTAATTAGTTAAAATATAATTAGAAATCATTAATTTATATAATTAGTGATGTAATTAAAGATTGATTAATTTAGATGAATTAATCAATAATAAGTGACCTATGAGAAGTTAATTAATATAAGTAATTATGGATTAATGTAATTAATATAGTTAATTAATTTATGAAGTAATTAAGATTACTTATTGGTTTTGGTTAAGAAGAATTAATATTGTGAAATTAATTAAAGTTAATTACTTGAATGTAATTGAAGGATAATTAATCCAGGGTGATTAATTAAGATGAATAATGAAGGGATGATTGATTAATTGATTTGAAATTAATTAATGTTAAATGAAGAAATCTAAGTGATTGAGGTTAAAATTTCAATTTGAATTAATTAAATTAATTTTTGTAGCGATCAAGCTTTGCTTATGGATGATTGAATGGCATTGGATGCTTTGAATGAGTTGATATCTCTGATATGAAATGTTGTATATTTCATTTGGATAACTTGGGTTAGGATGGCATGAGATTCGAAGAGACCGGGATCAGGTATTAGGAAATACCCGGAACCACTTCGAATTTTATAGATTGATATGTGAAATCTATAGGCTGGAATGAGGTTATTTAAATAAATTGGACTATTTAAATTTAAATTTTGGTACTTAGGAAATTAAGGTGTGAAATAAGTTATGTCTATAACATATTGTGAACTTGTAAATTGATTCGAGTTACCCCGGGTTCTATATAAGTTGTATGCTTTGTATTCCATGTTAGATGGGTTTACTCACGCTGCTTTCTAGTCTGACCCGGGTCTTACTTTGGTGTAATGCTCGGGTCAGACCGAGTATTACAAGTTTTCAGGTAAGGACGTTCTGGAGCTTGAGAGACGGGCTGGATGGCAGGAACATATAGAGTATTTCCACTATATTATATTATTGTATATCTGTGACATGATAATTGTGTATATTCAGTGACTGTATATATGTGTAACTCTGATATATTATAAATGTAATTGACAGACACAGAACGTTTTGTAAACTGTTATTATTTATTATTATATTTTATGCACTGCGAATGTGAGGTGTTGATGTTTCTGATCTTCTTCTTCTATCTCTTTCTTCTTTTTCCTAACTATCTGGAATTTTCGGAATCGAAAATCTCGGGTCGTTACATTTGGGGAATCCCCAAACTACCCTTCTAGGAAGTGTGGTGGCCAAGTAACCATTAGCATTCAATAATCATCTATTAAGTGTGCATGAATATTTAATGTCCTTTTAACATATGGATTAGCTCTAATTTGGACATTAAGGTAGGTGGGTAGGTGGGGTCCTCCATGGTCATGACTTTGAATATTTTCCATCTTCATTTGTTCTCTTTACTCTTGTGCATGCATATATCTTCATGAAAACACTTGTAAAATTTACTAAAATTCCTACAAAACAACATAGAAAATTCCAAGTAAATTTTCATAAATTAATAAATGCATAAAAATGACCATTTTGCCTTTATATGAAGATGAATATGTGACAATTTGAAAATAAGTTTAATTTTGGTTTAAAAAGGTTAAAGTACCCAATATGATCATTTATTTAATTTAAATATATTAAATATGGTGGTAAAAATATGCATGTTTGCGTGCACATCAAAAACCCATACACTTGTCTTTTTATCCGTCCTCGAATAAATAAAAACTAAGATAAATCTGTTTTTGTAGGAAGCACGATTGCATTGAGCGTATTCAACAAGCCATTAAATCTCTGGATGTCCCCAATAGGATGAGTGTTGTTTCATGAGGGTTTTCAGTGGATACTACCCACAAAATCCAAATGCAATAAGAAAATATTTACAAAATGCCACATTTCTTTGCAAAGAGATGAATGCGAGTTTTTTTGAAAATATTTACAAACGAAGGATTTAGTTTTAAATTGAAAAAAATAAGTTAAATATATGTTTGGGTTATTATCTTGAAAATTTAAGCCATTTACTCATCAAAATTTCCACTAAAAACGAAGTTATCAAAGTAAATATACTATAGTTTAACTCGTTGTTTTGGTTGATAACACAGTGTAACTATGAAATAGATACTTAATCGATTATCAAAGTTTATCAATTTTAATTTCTTTACAATAATAAGTCAAATCAAATAAGTTAAAATAGTGCTTAGATTTCAATTGCTTACTCTCTCTAAATTTTTATTTGAAAATTTTACATGTGCCTAACTCAGATAAACTGAGACCATATATATTACCCATGCACTGCCTTGCGGACTAATGTAAGGGGAATACATAGCGTGGCGAGTGAACAGACAAGTGTAAACACTTATCGACTGTAGGCGTTATTAATAAAAGAATTTGTATATACATGCACCTAACTTAGGTAAACTGAGATCAGATGCACCAATCGTGCACTGCGTTTCGGGCTTACGTGAGAAGGGTATAGGGCATGGCGAGTGAACACACGAGTGTTAACACATGACTCTAGGTGTTTATTAAAAAATATACATAAATACAAGAAATACTTTTTTATAGAGAGAGTTCTGCAAAATCATCTTATCACCATTTAACTTAGAAGACAAATTTTTTGTATCCTTTACTTTAAATCAACCACTTTTTAAAACAAAGATTTTCAATTAGAATATATTTTATAATTATCTCCATGAATCTTCCTATATACTAGTTAAACTATCGTTATTCGTAATCAAACTCCATTTTTATTTTTGTTAAGACAAATAGATTTTCAAATTTTTTATTTTAATTAACCAAAACCATATATTTATCTTATAGTGTTTCTTTAAAATTAAATCAAAATGGTTAAAAAAAAATCTTTTTGTTTTTGATTTTTTTTAAGTTTTGGTAGAAAAATAAAAAATTAATCACGAAAAATAAGATGAGTCTCCCTCCACACTTGATTTTGACCATGTCTCCACAATCAACCCAAGCGAAAGGAGAAAAATAAAACAATGACCTATATTTATAGGAAAATGAATGGTATTTACAGGAAATCAGAAAGTATATCATCAAAAAGTAAATGAAACGGTCTTCCAAAGACAAATTTATATTTCTCTTCAAGTATGTGAGACACAGCTTAAGCTCTGAAAACCAAATCGTAAGAGATTTTAAAGTTGAGTGTTGATTCGGAAAAACTAATGTCGTTTTATTAAAAGTTGTTCGAGTTGTTTATTTTCGATAATTTTCGGGGTTGATGGAACAATTGATTGAAATTCAAGTTTACTATCACCAAATTAAAATTCAAATTTATCATTGAAAATTTCTTCAAAATTATTGATTTCAAAATCAAAATGGTGATGTAACTCTTCCCCATCAAAATTTGACAACTCATTTTCAAAAAGTCCAAAGATATCGTGTTCGTTAAATTCATCTTCCTTTATTGGATTATCAACAACTTCATTGCGAATATCAAGTTCAAAATCCAAAGTTGTTATATTCAAATTTTCGAAATAGAGAAAAGGAAGATCGAATTTTAAATTTGGTTCCACGCCCTTAAAAGAATTGAAATCCAACTCAATTACCGTGTTTTCAACAACTTCATTAAGATTGTTATTTTCAATTTCAAAAGTTGTTATTTGAAAATCGTCGGGTAAAAGATGGAATATCACTTGACTTGTCACACATTGGGATTTGATTTTGTTTCTCATAAAAATTTTATAGGTTTCACGCAACAAATCCTCGTAATCTTTTTCTATTTTCTCAACTAAATCAAATTCATGATTATTAGTTTGATAATTTTCAATTTGAATTTGTCGAGAACAAAAATTTTCACTCGCATCGTAGTTGAGATTATTCCCATTGCCAAAATTAATGGAAAAGTGGTTCACATTTCCATTTTGAAATTGGTTTTGGAGTTCAAAGATGTATCAACATGACTTATAATCGAAATCATTTGAATTTTGAATAGAATTCAAATTTTGAAATCCTTGACTCGAGTTATTACACAAACATGAATTACACAAATCATTTATACTTTGATTTTGTTGTGTAGAGAGTTCAAGTAAAGAAGAAATGCTATTTCCAAGAGTCGAGGGTTGGGCATTGTTTTGAAAACTTTGTTGCTCAAAATTCGAATTGTTTATAGAATAGTTGTCGTTAAAATATCCATACGAATTTGAGTGAAATCATATAGATTATATTGATTTTCACATCTATTGTAAAATTCAAGTGAATATGCAAATTCAGACATTTTCATGGAATATTTTTGGATTTTTTTTATAAAGAAAAACTATTTACAAAAAGAATTTTCAAAAAAGGAAATTGACTTTTTTTGGATTTTCACTTTTTTGAAGAGATTTTATATTTTTTTTCGTTTTTGAAAAGATTTTTAATTTTTTTCTACAAAAACTAAATTATAATATTTTTGGATTTTTGATTTTGGAAAATTTTCAAAGGAAAAAAATTCAAAGGAAAAGGAATATTTACAATTTTTTTAGTTTTGAATTTTGATTTTTTTTTTAAAAGATATGCATGAACTAATGCAACTGAATGAATGCAATGGTTAATTACAAATGATTTATCCTAAGTTAACCCGAAATTGTGCAATCACACTCTGTCTTAAATCAACAAGATAGTTCTTAGCCACGTAACAGACAGGATTTATCGGTGCACCACGAATCATCGTAGCAATGCAGCCGAAGGTTTAAGTACTTCAGGGGAACAACCACTATAATATTTACGAATCACGGTAATATTTATAAATAGTAATTACTCTGCCGTAGCCTATACACCAAGAAAGTAAATTGTTCAAAGAAGACAATTTTTCAATACACAATTAAATGTTATCGATGTCCAACAGTTATTATTAATTAAAATTCTATGATGAAATGCAAAGCAGAAATTAAATGTGTATTAACAATGTAACTACGAATGAAGTTTTGTTTTTTTGTTTTTTTTAATACAATTAACCAACAATGCAATTCAAAAAAAAATTAAAAATGAAAGCTGCAAATTTTTTTATAAGCAGGCAAGCAATTTCTTTTTGGTGGCATAGTGAAGCTTACAATCAGCTTTGGCAACCTAAAACTAAAAAAAAGATATATACAACTTCTTTTTTGTAATTCTTTTGTTTTTTATATATCAAAGGAGAGACTGAAAGAAAGGAAATAAGAAAAAGATTTTTTTTTTTTTCAAAACAAATGAAGGAAAGAAACAAAAACAAAACAAAAGAAAGAAACTTATTTGTTTTTTATATGTAAGAAACTAAAACAAGTGAATCAAAAATCAATTCACAAAACCATCATAAACTAAAGCAATTTTTTTTTCTTTTTCTTTTTTTTAAACAGAAGGATAACACAAAATAATAAAGAAAAAAGCGAGCTTAAGATTAAACAAGTCCACAGGCCCAATTACCCATTTCCCTTTTACTCGAATACTAATCCCCTTTCTCAATCTTACTTTCAGTTCGCCGTTCTAAAAAAAATATTTCAACTTCGCTTCACAAATTCACAAATTCGATAAAAAATTGGAAAGGGAAGTCGAGTTAGGAGGCGATTTCGAGGAGGTTGCGATTACGTTTGATTGCGGGAGGATATTGCGTAGTAGACAATGGGTTTGGCAATTTGGTAGTTCGCGATTGAGTGAGGTTGTTGAAATACTGAGTGGTGATTTGAAATCGCGAGTGATAGTTTCGATGTTGGTTCAGAGGTCGAGGCTGCGGAATCGATGTTGGTTCAGAGGTCGAGGCTGCGGAATCGATGTTGGTTCAGAGGTCGAGGCTGCGGAATCGATGTTGGAGATGGTTCGTATTCGTAGGAGAGGGAGGTGTTGTCGATTGTTACGGAAGGAAGTTGCGATGGTCGTGGATTTCAGGTCGAGGCAAAGGTGGAGGAGGTTTGAGGCAAGTTTGGGGGGAAGTTGAGACAGTAAAGGGTAGCTGTTGGTATGGGGATGTGAATGGATGATGTTTTGTCGCTGTTCAGGCTATCGGTGAAGATGTTGGCTGCTGTAGTGCACTGTATGTGCGGTAGATGGGCCAGGAAGGAGAAATTCTAGTGGTATGGGGGCAACGAAATGGAATGCAGTGGGAAGTTCACTGTTGCCGGAAAGGAATTTCAGTGTGAAGAAGACGGAGTTGCTGAATTGATGAAGTGGGTTGTTAGATGTTGCCGGAGAAGAATGTTTTGTAGAGGCAGTCGAGATGTTTGAGGAGAATTTGTGGTTAGCAAGGAAGACAAGGAAGTGTGGAAGACAGGGCAGCAAGGGAGTTGATGTGTGGTGTTTGTGGAGAAGCTCAACTGTGCACTGATTTTTTGAAATGCAACAGTGAAGGCAGTGGGTTCTGGGGAGTGAAGGCAGTGGCAGTTTTTCGATGATTGAAGAGACTAGGTAGAAGTTTAGTTGATGACCATTTTATGATTGGGTGGTCAGGAAAGTAAAGGGAGGGTGGAGATCAAGGCAGTAAGCAATGCACAGAAAAGAGTAGTGTGTGCACAATGCACAGTGAATGAATAGTAATGTACAGTGAACAGAAAAATGAAATAAAAGGCAATGTAAATTGTAAGATGTAAATTGTGTTTTTGTTTTGAAATTATGATATGTGTTTTTTTAATAGAATATGCAATGCAAATGCAAAAGAAAACACAACCACACAAACAAAATAGAAATAAAAATCACTCAAACACAAAACAATAAAAAAAATTAAACGCAAACACACGCAAAAAAAACATACAAAAATCAAACAACTAATAATTCGAAGAATAGAAAATCAAAATCAAAGCAAATTCCTTAGCAACGGCGCCAAACACTTGTTTAACGACAAATTTCCTATCGAGTTAGAAAATTACCTATAAATTTTGCATTAAAATTACCCGCAAGCGCACGACGTACCAATGTTAGTATGTAGCGAGTACGGGTCAATTCGTAGGGAATTGTTAGATTTTAAATCTCTATTCAATCAAATTAACCAAAGTCGAAAGTGTGATTAATTAAAAATGTAGAAAAATAACAAAAGAAAATTGATAAAATATGGGAATGCTAAGACAATTTGGAGGTAATTTTCACTCTCTAGATCACATAAATTAACAAAATGAAGCTATGATCTCTCTTTTGGTCATTAGTGAAATTAGTTGATATGCTTATCATAACTATGTATATTTCTGCTATTAATTAGCCTAATATAAACCATTAAACAATAACACAACCATTAATACACATTTAACTCTCATGAAATATGACAACAAAGTTGAAAGAAAAATCTATTTTAAGCATGGCCTATTAAATATTGTTTCAAAATATAAGCCAACAAATTTTAATTTCGACATTCACTTATTTGCCATAATCATATTTTGATGAAGAGGCAATTTGTGTTTTGTTTGTTTAAGCTTAGCCAATTTGTTATGAACAACGTAAACTGTCAAATTCAAAGCTAAACAACTTCATTAAACCACTTCAAATGTTTCCATTAAGCACAAAAGAGAACATAAATGATCAAAATTTTGAAGTTGCGTTATTAGAGAGCTTCATTACCCCTAAATTGAAGGGGTTTAGCCTCTCAAATTTGTTGTCATATAAATAATTGTAGCATGCAGCGTAAAAGAAAAAGAAAAGGAAAAAGAGAGCAAAGTAAAGAAAAACTATTCTATTTGCATGAAAAATAAATCTACACTACTAACATGAAAGTAAATAAGCATGAAAAGGAAAAGAACATGCAATAAAGTTGCACAAAAAAATTACACAAAGAGAAAATGCCCAAGCAGCCATGAAAAGAGAAAGAGGGCTTTCTTTTATTTATGAACCTAAACTAAACTAAAGAGAAGAGAAAATAAGAGAGACTAAAAGAAGAGAGGTTGTATGAAGCATAAGAGGTATTTATACAAGTTTAAAACGCTAATTCACTTTTTTGGGGAATGCCCAAACTACACCTCTGGGAAGTGTGGTGGCTAATTAACCATTAGCATCCAATAATCATCCATTAAGTATGCATGAAGATTTAATGGTCTTTTAGCATGTGGATTAGCTCTAATTTGGACATTAAGGTAGGTGGCTAGGTGGGGTCTTCCATGATCGTGACTTTGAATTATTTCCATCTTCATTTGTTCTCTTCACTCTTGTGCATGCAAATATCTTCATGAAACCACTTGTAAAATTCACTGAAGTTCCTACAAAACAACATAGAAAATTCCAAGTAAATTTTCGTAAATGAATAAATGCACAAAAATGACCATTTTGCCTTTGTGTAAAGATGAATATGTGACAATTTGAAAATAAGGTGAATTTTGGTTTAAACAAGTTAAAATACTTAATATGATCATTTATTTAATTTGAATATGTTAAATATGATGGTAAAAATATGCATATTTACATGCACATTAGATGTCACCAATATGCTGTTCCATATATTATTGATGCTGCAATGCCATTGGTTTCAGATGCTAAAGCCAAAAGAATTCATTCAAAAATAGAGGGTTCCAAGTCCAGAGTTTCCTTTCAAGGTTAATAGTTTGATTTTAGATGCTACTAATTTCAAAAAAGTTATCAATTTTTTTTTTTATAGATTTCATAAATATAAAATTCCTTACGCATTAAAGTTTTGAACTAACATATATTCTACTCTAAAGGAATAAAGATTTAAATGTTGCAAGATGTGGGATATGCCAGAGCTTTTCGGATGCACTTAATTTTGTTTTGAGCTTTGAATGTACACGGTTTTGTATATAACTATTTTTTTGCTATATTAAGCTTAAGGTATGTGTGTGCCTTTCAAATAAATAAAGTTTCTTATATATATGGGTACTATATAAAGTTTTAAACACATATAGATTCGTGTATGTGAATAATTCGAAGTGAACCAAGCTTTAAAATATATAATTCCAAACATATCGGTTTCATATATGTTGAGTTTTTAAACATACATAGTTTTGTATATAAAGGTTTTAGATGTAAATATATGTCAACTTTTGAACAGAAAGTTTCTCGACTATGGGAGTTCTCGAATACTATATAGTTTCATATATATACATACATAGCCTTGGAATGTATAGTGTCACATGCATACAGTTTCAAGTATATATGGTTTCATATATATATTGTTTCAATGTATATATACAAAAAATTTGAGCATATATAGGCTTTTGATTATATAAAGAATCATGGAGTTTTAAATATATGAAGTTTCCAATGTACAAAGCTTTATATATGATTGCGCATAAGTATCATTAAATTTTGAAAATAAAAATATTGTGTATCATCAGATTTCAAAAGTATAAAATCTTCAAATGTTTATAGTAAAATATATCAGGTTTTCGAAGATGTATAAGTTTTGAGTGCACATAGCTGTAGATTTATATATTTTCATGTTTCAAATTCATATGGCTTCATATATACAAATTCATATATGTAAGTTTCAAAGGGGTTTGGTTTTCTGAATATAATAGTGTAACATATATAAGTCCCTGAACATATCCAGTTTTCAAAGAAATATGGATTTCATAAGATAGTTAGCTTCTAGTATATGTTAAGATTTACATTTTAAGTTCATGTCAGAAGATTCCAAAAATATATATTCAAAAAAAATGATATATACGATTTTATGTATATATATATAATCTCATATATATGGGCCTCGTGACCATGAAAGGATTTAGATATATCCCTACATTTCGAATGTATAGATTTTAAAAATATAATAAGTTTTGGAAATATAAACATGCATAGTTTCGAAAAGCATGATGAATTTGAAAGTATACAATTCTGTAAATATTACTTTCAAAGGATACAACTGTTTTAGATATATTCTGGCTTCATTTATCAAATTTCAAATAAGTACAGGTTTTAAAGGTATAATACATGAAGATTTCAAACATGGATACAATTGAGTTTTTAGATGGTCATAGTTTGTGAAAATTTCAAATACATGAGACCAACATACATATATTTAGTTTTTATAAAGGCGTGCGTAGTTTCAATGCTACATAAGCTTTTAAATGTATATAAATTTTATATATTTAATTTCAAATATATAAGTTTTGTATAATTATGATTTAAAAAGAGTAAAACTTTGAATATATTTGTAACGACTTGGAATTTTCGATCCCCAAAATTCCAGATAGTTAGAAAAAGAAGAAAAGAGAAAGAAGAAACAGAAACATCAAGACACAAAATCTCACATTCGCAGCGGATCAAAATATAATATCAAATAATGACAGCTATACAAAATAAAACTGTATCTCACAATTTACATTTATTTATATCAGAGTTACAACCTTTACACAAACACTGGACAGTTAAAATCACATGTCCCAGATAAACAACAATATATCACAGCAGAAACACTCCATACGTTCCTACCATCCAGCTCGCCTCTTGGCTCTAGAACGTCCTCACCTGAAAATATGTAATACTCGGTCTGTCCCGAGCATTACATCAAAGTAACACCCGGGTCAGGCTGGAAACCAGCGTGAGTAAACCCATATAACATGAAATACTAAGTTACAAAATTTAAGTGAATTACCAGGGTAACTCGTACTTTACTATGAGTTCTTAACTTGTTATATTCAATACTTAGTTCACAAATCAATCCTCTAAGTACCCTTACTTAGTTTCAAAGGTCGAGTTCACTTAAATTATTTCATACCAGCCTATTAATTACGCATATCAAATCTATAAAGAATTATAGAAGATTTCAAATTGAAGTGGTTTCGGGTATTACTGATACCCGACCCCAGTCTCTTCAATTTTAATGTCATCTCTAATCTAAGTTGTCAAGTTTAAACAATACAATTTACTCAGGATATTGATCCACACAAAAATTTACCTTACATAGATAACCTCATTATCACTGTCTAACCCAAACCTACCATGTCACAGTACATCACAAATTATCCGTCTAAAGATTAATCCATACTCTTAATGCAATTCAATCATCCATAAGCAAGATCTATTAGATATATAATTCCTAATTAATTTAATTAATCTCCAATTAAATTAATCACCAACTTTAATCACTTAGATTAACTTTAAATCCTGCTTACTTAACATTAATTAATTACAAATAAATTAATTAATCAACCATTAATCATCCATCTTAATTAATCATCCTTAATTAATAATTCTTTAATTACACTAAGTAATTATCCTCAAACTAACTAAGTAGATTAATTATCCCTTAACCATTCATACTAATTTACCTTTAATTACTCTCGTTAATTAATTACATTAATTAATAATCCTTAATTACATTGATTATGCTATGGTTGATTACATTGAGTAATTACCATTTTATTACTTTATTGATCGTCCATTGGTTAATCCTATTAAGTAATTAACTTCCCTTTATTTATTCACCTTAATTGATAAACTTTAATTACTTACATTAATTATATTTCAAATTGCTTAAGTTAATTAATAACCTTATAATTACTCAAGTAAATTAATTCACTATTAATCAATCACTTTGATTAATTATCCCTTAATAATTCAAGACCTTTATTAATTTCAGATAACCATTATCCCACTTAATTATCATTATTAAATTTCCATTCGAAACCCTAAAGAATAAAATAGAAAATTTAACCTGTTATAAAATTACATTATATTAATATGGATTAAATTTTGAAATCGTTTGACTTTACGATTTGTACTGAAACTCATTTCTTTTGAAAATTTATTAATATTTTATTTTAAAAAACTTGCTAACCCAGATAACCCAACCATGTTCTCCTCTAAAACTTGGTTCAGATTTCAGCCTATTTAAAAACTTTATTATTACACAAAGAAACCCGAGCCCATATTTACCCGAGCTCATCCAATTTCTCCGAGAAAATACCCGATCCACTCATCCTATTACCATACGAAACCCGAAGTCAACAACTACAAAACCAACTTCTTCCCCGAAGCACCCAAAACTCACTGCAACACTGATCCACTAGAGGACTTGTGCACGTGCACACATCATCCACGATGCTTCGACCATCGTTGACAACGCCGGTAGGTCGACTACGATCCACTCATTCGATTTCGACAACCCCGATCCTAGCAACGATCACGTATTGAATTCGAGCGCAAACGATCGCCACCAGAACCAACTATTCCCATGAATTCGCCATGCGCCAACCCCCTCCGACCATATTACGCCTCGCCATTGAACCCTTACCTTTGCCAGAGCCCTACTCTCCATCACCCCTACATCCAATCATCTCAGACGTGCCAATGACGACACACTGGCGTCGAAACCATCCACGACTCAAACCACCACTCAAAACCCTAGATCGATCTCGCTGCGCCACCACGGTGTTTCAGAAAATTCTTGAAATTTTTGCCAACATCGCTACCTCCAGGCTTGCTTCACCCAAGAATCCGCTACCCCAAAATCCTAAGATCAACCGAAAACACTCGAAACTCATTTCTCAAATTCTCTTGTTTTACAAATCTAAAAATCATGATTTTACTCTTAAAAATCATGGTTTTTGAAGCTTAAAAGGATTATATTCGTAAAATAACAAATTATTTAGCTTGAATTTTCGATATATATTAGGATCCTACTGTTTTTCTTTATTTTTGTTAAATCTAACTTAAATTCTTACCTGGAAATACTTTTAAAACTTATATTTTGTTATTCCTAACAAATTTTGTTCATATATCAATGTTTAAAATGAATCAGGGAGAGAGATGTTTAAATTTGGATCAGGTTTGAAACCTAGATAACCAGAACAAAGTATTGATTTGTATTCTTATTTGCATACCATGAAATCATATATATATCTTCATGCAATTCATATAAATAAACATGCAATTACTTATCATACTTTGTTCCAAGAATTGCTGCATGCAACAGGATTTAACAGATTAAAACTTGGTTTACTCACCTGTAAAAATATGTTTGAACGGAGGAGCAATTTTACTTTGTAAATACTTGATGTTGAACCTAGATTTGTATTTGTTTGAGATGAGTTGATCTTGGCTGTTGATCAACAACTTTGATCTAATAATCTTTGTTTTCCAATTTGTTCTTATTTGAATCCGATCAACAACTTGCTTTGTTGTTTAAACCGAGTTGATCTTAGATGATTTAGCTTGATAAATTGAACCTTTGAAGTTGAATGATCTTGCTACAGGTCGTGGATTTTGAAAATTTGATTGCTGTCTTTTTTTTTTCTTCTGGTTTTAAAGTTGTTAACAAGCTTAGTTTTATTTTCTTCTTGTTGAAAATAAAGATAGGAAAGAATTTGAGGAGAGAAAAGTATATGTGCATTAAATCTTAATTTATGATTTTTCTAAAAAAATTGAAAATAAAATTATTGTGACACTTGTTAGAAAATTTAACACTTGTCTTTAACAATTTAAAATTCATTTAAACTTGTAATTAGATACACTCTTTTACTTACATTTGTAATTATGCATGGGTTAATTAGTTTTTAAATGGTTTTAAAAAAAAATTCTATAATTAATT
Organism: Allium cepa; assembly: GCA_030765085.1. Taxonomy (NCBI): domain Eukaryota; kingdom Viridiplantae; phylum Streptophyta; class Magnoliopsida; order Asparagales; family Amaryllidaceae; genus Allium; species Allium cepa. The sequence continues at coordinate 124,154,688 of CM060939.1, forward strand.
CCCTAATTAATAACTACATTTCTTAATTTACACAAATAAAATCCTTTAATAGAAAATAACATAAAACAAACTATATCCTAAATAAAATCATATTTAATATATTTAAAAATCCAAAATATATTTAAGATATATATCTATCTTTTGAAATTCAATATCAAACCCAAATCCAAATTCAAATTAAATTTTAAATCAACTCAAATATATATATATATATATATATATTTAAACAAACACAAATTCATTTTGTAAATAATAATTTTATTTAAAATCCATTTATATATATAAAAACAACACATTATTATTGTTTTGAAAACAACAATTTTACCACTTTTAAATAATTTATAAAGGAGGTTATCACATTTATTTGTTCAATTTATAAATCAGTATTTTCAAGAGTTAAATCAGATAATTATCCAATTATCTAATGCCCAAAAATCCCGGTTATCACATTCCTCCCCCCTTTGAATCTTTTCGTTCTCGAAAAGGAACGAAACCAGAATTTATTCTATACCCAAAATCATATAAATTATTCTTTGATCAATTTTAAAATCTATATAATTTTATAAAACAATTTTTATAAAAACACTTTTTATAACTCGATGTTTTTACTTCTTTGTTCTCACAGAAATTCGGTCATAGGTTATCAGGCGTTGGACTGAAAATCTATAAGTACATAGCAGACCCATTTTCAACACTCAGTGAAAATACTTGGAAAATAATTTTATTGAAAATATAGAAAACATTTTTTTGAAATCGAGGAAACATCTTTGGTGAGAATGCTCTGGAAATCATCACCCCCTTCATGGTCGCAGTTAACCCTATGGTTACGTTGCCATCCCGGCAAAATCTATAGATAACTGTAGGCACTCCGTGCCCCTCGATTACACCATGGAACCCGCTATAGATCACAGCTACGTCTGGGGTTACGTTGCTATCACAGTAAAAACCCATATAACTGTAGGCATCAGCGCCCTCGAATTTTGCTGCCAAAAGAATGAAACTTCTCAACCCGACCATAGACTGCAGTCTACCGATGTTACGTTACCATCCCGGCAAAATCAAACGTAGACCGTTGACACTCACCTCCACATGATTTCTGCTATGGTCCACAGTAGATCACAGCGACATCGAGTTACATTGTCCATAACATAACCCAAATGCCTCTGTAGGCATCAGGGCCCTCGACTTTCGCTATCCAATAATCCTCAGGAACTTCAGTTTGTCCGGACTTCCTCACATGATCGACTTTAGAAACCCCCCTAGGGCTCAAGTAGTACCAACCTATGGTACTTTAAGAAGTTCATTTCCAGGGACCGCCTTTTTCTCCAGAGCCATTTTCAAAACACTTTATACTATATACATATAGTATCTTCCAAATCATACACCAAGTATAAATCTCATATAAATTACCTTTCTTAAAATCGATTATCCCAAAATTGATAATTCTCAAACTAGGCTTTTCAAATTTTCAAAATTGATTTTCCCCAAAATTCAAAAGCCTTTCCAAATCCAAAGGTTCCAAAAACCTTTTTCCAAAATCATTCTCAGAAATCCTTTATATACATATATAGATATATATAACCTTGAGAAATCTTTGAATCACTTCATACTTTGTATAAATTCTCTTTTTATACTTTAAATACTTTCAAAAAATCCTTTTTATTCTTGCTATAGATTCAACAAGGGAAATTTACCATATATAACAAAGATATATAACTTTGTTTATTCCAAATCAAATATTCAAGTTTGATTACTCTTTATAAAGTTATTAACCATATTACCTCTCTTTATAAAGTGAACCTTTAATCATAGATATATCCAATTACCATTTTATTTTAAAATATACTTTTCCATTTCAAAAATCATTTTACAGTTCTTATCCACAAATTTTCAATATCAATTTATTCAAACCCGTACGATGTGCACATATCATCCATACGCTATATCAATCTGATCACTCACTCGATCACATAATTTCTCTTCTGTACTAGTATCGTCCACCCGACTTCCTAGTGCGGACTCAGATCTGGTTTCTTGATTAGAAACCGTCATTCTCCTTGCATAGCCATAACTATGATAGAGAATTTCTAGAACCAATCAAAAATCCATATCCAGATTCGCCGTCGAAAATCGAGCGAAAAATCCCAATTCGGATCGATATACTATCTCGAACTTCTGTGCTCGAATCTGGATCAAATCACTATGCGAATAGAATAACATACGTACATCCTACGTATCTATCCCCATTGATTATTAACCAAATCAATTCCCTTTCCTATTCACAATCACTTTTGATTTCTATTCACTTATTCACATTTGCTTCAATCCTCATTTGGATTATCACTTTAATTCTTATCTCAGTTGGTAATAAATCATAAACAGTTTGAACTCTGTCCAGCTTAAATTTAGAAAATAGCTTGAAAAGTTTAAAATAGATAAGTAGTTGAAAAATAATTATTAGTTGTAAAATAGCTGTAAAATAGTTAAGTAGTTATATAATTGACAAATGGTTATAAAATAGTTAGATAATTGCAAAACAGTTGTAAAATAGTAATTAGTTATAAAGTAGTTGAAAAATAGTAATTAGTTTATAAAACAGTTGTAAAATAGTTAAATAGTTACAAAAATAATTATAAAATAAGTATAAAATAGTTTGGCTTTAAAAAGAAAGGTTGTATATAATAAATAGCTTGGAAAAATAGATTTAAAACAGTTTATATTAAAATAATTTATTTTGGAAATAGTTTCAGAGCCAAACTGTTCCCACTTCCCAATCTTCATCCCAATCAATTCAATTTAATTAACTTCAATTTCCATTCCAAATTTAAACTTTATTCAACTTCGATTTCAATCCTAATTAATTCAAATAAATTTCAACTTGAGCCAGTTTCAATTTCAATTCACTTCAATTCCAGTCTCCAATTCCAATCACTTTCCATCTCATTGAATTTATTCAGTGCCAATTCAAGTTGAATTTTACCCTCAATTTCCTTTCAAATTCAAATCAAATTCCATTTGAATCTATTTATTCAACTTTAATCACAATCCCAAATTATTCAAATCAAATTTCAATTTAAATTAACTTCAAATTCCATTTCACTTTAAACCATCTCGAATTGTATAAATTCGAGTTAAATTTTCAAATGTTGATTTAATTCCTTTAAAGCAAATTAACCTTTACTACTTTATAAACTTATTTCTAAGTTCAATCATAATTCAAATTCTTTTTAAACAATTTAATCTTTGAAATCCAATTTATTACCCAATTTCAATTTTTGAAACCAATCCTAAGAAATTTTAGTTTGGATTAATTTCAAATTCCATTTTCAAATAAAAGTGATTTTATATTAGATCATACTGCAATAAAATATTTCATACATTGATAGACTGCATGCTAGCAGTTCAAACATCACATCCATTATCACAATAAAAGCCTTACAAAGTCATAAATCTATATGTCTACATCATCACCTAGGTTAATGAGTCCTAGCATTTTCTACCAGAATCCATCCTATGGACTTCCTTTCAATGGGAAAAGCCCAAACATGCACTTTTCAACAGGATGTCCCCACTTATAGGATTTTCCATAAAAGGTTTCTACCCTCCCAACAATCTGGATAATCTCTACGCCTCCTACAGGACGTTCCACAACCTTAATCTTCTTCTTCTATGTCTTGGGACAATTCCTAGCGATGTGTCCCAACCCTTTACTATGATAGCAAATGGTTGACTCGTTGACTGGTTCCACTGGTTTACGCTTCACCTTCCTCACTTTAGGACAATGGTTAAGGAAATGTCCCCTCTTATGGAACTTAAAGCATAATATCTCGGAGCGAAATCTTTGAAATGCACCCTTTAATTCCTTTCTTGTTTTGCCACACTTAGCTGCGTAATGACCCTTATTGAAACATCTGTAGCAGGTGACATTATCATAAGGTCCCGGTCTATTCCTTTCCTTAATCTGATTTTCGTACTCCTGTATTGCTATTTCCCATTCCTTACGTGCAGCTCTCCCCGTTCTCTGCGTCTTGCCTTCCATTCTTCACTCTTAGCCATTTCTCTCAAAGATTGAATTCTAGAGGGACTTCCTAACCTATAAATTAGACTTAATTAGAAGAATTCAACTTTTACTCTTATATATCAATTTGCTTACCAAGTTATACCTTAAGTTTTAAACACCCTTTGGTTATTAATTCCAAACAAAGATTTCAAACAACTTCTTATTTTAAAATAAGATTACATTCAACAATATTCCGAATAATATTATTTATCCTTCCTTTTAACATTTTGAAAACAATTTCAAATGTTTTTAATCTTAGGATTCAAAAATTCACAATTTAAAACCCACTTCAATTTACAAGTCATACTTATCTTAAAAGTTTACTCCCTTAAACATTTTATTTTGCTTACTTGTTAACGCACATTTCATTATTAAATAAAACAACCATTTATGATAATAACCAAGTTTATCATATCTGGAAACCAATCCATTATCATCTTATTCTGAAAATATTTCTACAAATTCAGGATTTTAGTTTCAGTTTGGATCCATTTCAAACTTATCTTCATTCAATTTCAATTTGGTTGTATCATTTAATTCTCATTATTTTATCTAATTCCAATAATCAATAACCAATTTCTTTGTATATTGGAAAAAATATTGCTTTATATATATTTAAAATATAAACCTATATAAAAATCATTTTCAAAATCATTTTATAAGAAAATAACAAGTACGCTCTCTCATATATACCACACTCAACTCATTCTAGGGTGCTACTTACGCTATCCTCAATGATTAAACCCACCACATCCAAGTTCTCGCTTAACCTTTTGCTCTGATACTAAATGTAATGACCCGGAATTTTCGATCCCGAAAATTCCAGATAGTTAGGAAAAGAAGAAAAGAGAAAGAAGAAACGGAAACACCAAAACACAAAATCTCACATTCGCAGCGGATGAAAATATAATATCAAATAATGACAGTTATACAAAAGAAAACTGTATCTAGAAATTTACATTTATTTATATCAGAGTTACAACCTTTAAACAAACACTGGAGTATTAAAATCACATGTCCTAGATAAACAACAATATATCGCAGTGGAAACACTCCATATGTTCTTGCCATCCAGCTCGCCTCCTGGCTCCTGAACGTCCTTACCTGAAAATCTTTAATACTCGGTCTGACCCGAGCATTATATCAAAGTAACACCCGGATCAGGCTGGAAACCAGTGTGAGTAAACCCAAACATGAAATACTAAGTTACAAAACTTAAGTGAATTACCAGGGTAACTCGTACTTTACTACGAGTTCTTAACTTGTTATATTCAATACTTAGTTCACAAATCAATCCTCTAAGTACCCTTATTTAGTTTCAAAGGTCCAGTTCACCTAAATTATTTCATACCAGCCTATTAATTACATATATAAAATCTATAAAGAATTATAGAAGATTTCAAATCGAAGTGGTTTCGGGTATTACTGATACCGACCCCAGACTCTTCAATTTTAATGTCATCTCTAATCCTAGTTGTCAAGTTTAAACAATACAATTTACTCAGGATATCGACCCACACAACAATTTACCTTACATAGATAACCTCATTATCACTGTCCAACCCAAACCTACCATGTCACAGTACATCACAAATTATCCGTCTAATGATTAATCCATACTCTTAATGCAATTGAATCATCCATAAGCAAGATCTATTAGATAAATAATTCCTAATTAATTTAATTAATCTCCAATTAAAACAATCACCAACTTTAATCACTTAGATTACCTTTAAATCCTGCTTGCTTAACATTAATTAATAACAAATAAATTAATTAATCAGCCATTAATCATCCATCTTAATTAATCATCCTTAATTAATTATTCTTTAATTACACTAAGTATCCTCAAATTAATTAAGTAGATTAATTATCCCTTAACCATTCACACTAGTTTACCATTAATTACTCTCCATAATTAATTACATTAATTAATAATCCCTAATTACATTGATTATGCTATGGTTGATTACATTGAGTAATTACCCTTTTATTACTTTATTAATCGTCCATTAGTTAATCCTATTAAGTAATTAACTTCCCTTTATTTATTCACCTTAATTGATAACCTTTAATTACTTACATTAATTATATATCAAATTACTTAAGTTAATTAATAACCTTATAATTACTCAAATAAATTAGCTCACTATTAATCAATCACTTAGATTAATTATCCCTTAATAATTCAAGACCTTTATTAATTTCAGATAACCATTATCCTACTTAATTATCATTATTAAATTTTCATTCAAAACCCTAAAGAATAAAATAGAAAATTTAACCTGTTATAAAATTACATTAAATTAATATGGATTAAATTTTGAAATTATTTGACGTGATGATTTGTACTGAAACCCGTTTCTTTTGAAAACTTGATAAGTATTTTATTTTAAAAACTTGCTAACCCAAATAATCCAACCATGTTCTCCTCTAAAACTTGGTTCAAATTTCAGCTTATTTAAAAACTTTGTTATTATGCAAAGAAACCTAAGCCCATATTTACCTGATCCCATCCAATTTCTTCGAGCAAATATCCGATCCACTCATCCTATTACCATACGAAACCCGAAGTCAACAACGACAAAACCAACTTCTTCCCCGAATCACCCAAAACTCATAGCAACACCGATCCACTAGAGGACTTGTGCACGTGCATACATCATCCACGATGCTCCAACCATCGTTGACAATGCCGGCAGGTCGACTACGATCCACTCGTTTGATTCCAACATCCCCGAGCCTAGCAACCATCACGAATTGAATTTGAGCGCAAACGATCCCCAACAGAACCAACCTGTTCCCACAAATTCTCCATGCGCCACCCCCCTTTGACCATATTACGCCTTGCCATTGAACCCTTACCTTCGCCAGAGCCCAACTATCCATCACCTCTACATCCGATCATCTCAAACGCGCCAATGACGACACACTGGCCTTGAAACGATCCACGACCCAAACCACCACTTAAACCCTAGATCGATCTCGCTGCGCTACCACGACGTTTTAGAAAATTCCTGACAATTTTTGCCGACATCGCCTGCCTCCAGGCTTGCTTCACCCAAGAACCCGCTACCCCAAAATCCTTCGATCAACCGAAAACACTCGAAACTCATTTAACGTTCATCTCTCAAATTCTCTTCTTTTACGAATCTAAAAATATGATTTTACTCTCAAAAATCATGGTTTTTGAAGCTTAAAAAATTACATTCGTAAAATAATAAATTATTTAGCTCGAATTTTCGGTCTATATTAGGATCCTTTGGTTCTTCTTTATTTTTGTTAAATCTAACTTAAATTCATACCTGGAAATACTTTTAAAACTTATATTTTGTTATTCCTAACAAACATTGTTTATATATCAATGTTTAAAATGAATCAGGGAAAGAGATGTTTAAATTTGGATCAGGTTTGAAACATGGATAACCAGAACAGAGTATTGATTTGTATTCTGATTTGCATACCATGAAATCATATATATATGTATCTTCATGCAATTCATATAATAAACATGCAAATTACTTATCATACTTTGTTCCAAGAATTGCTGCATGCAACAGGATTTAACAGATTAAAGCTTGGTTTACTCACCTGTAAAAATATGTTTGAACAGAGGAGCGGTTTTACTTTGTAAATACTTGATGTTGAACCTAGATTTGTATTTGTTTGAGATGAATTGATCTTGGCCATTGGTCAGCAACTTTGATCTAATGATCTTTGTTTTTCAATTTGTGCTTATTTGAATCCGATCAACAACTTACTTTGTTGTTTAAACCGAGTTGATCTGAGATGATTTAGCTTGATAAACTGACTCTTTGAAGTTGAATGATCTTGCTACAGGTCGTGGATTTTGAAAATTTGATTTCTATCTTTTTTTCTGGTTTTAAAGTTGTTAACAAGCTTTGTTTTATTTTCTACTTATTGAAAATAAATATAGGAAACAATTTGAGGAGAGAAAAGTATAAGTACATTAAATCTTAATTTATGATTTTTCTAAAAAAATGAAAAGAAAATTATTGTGACACTTGTTAGAAAATTTAACACTTGTCTTTAAAAATTTATAATTCATTTAAACTTGTAATTAGATACACTCTTTTACTTACATTTGTCATTATGCATGAGTTAATTAGTTTTTAAATGGTTTTAAAAAAACTTCTATAATTAATTCCCTAATTAATAACTACATTTCTTAATTTTACACAAATTAAATCCTTTAATAGAAAATAACATAAAACAAACTATATCCTAAATAAAATCATATTTAATATATTTAAAAATCCAAAATATATTTAGGATATATATCTATCTTTTGGAATTTAATATCAAACCCAAATCCAAATTCAAATCAAATTTTAAATCAACTCAAATATATATATATATATATATATATATATATATTTATTTAAACAAACACAAATTCAATTTGTAAAAAATAATTCTATTTAAAATCCATTTATGTATATAAAAACAACATATTATTATTGTTGTTTTGAATTATTTTTTTTTACCAATTTTAAATAATTTATAAAGGAGATTATCGCATTTATTTGTTCAATTTATAAATCAGTATTTTCAGTAGTTAAATCAGATAATTATCCAATTATCTTATGCCCGAAAATCCGGATCATCACAGTATTGGCTTCAAATGCATATTAGATTTCAAATATTATGGTTCCAAGTTTATATGATTTTGATTATAGGGTTTTAAACTTATATGTCGTCCTTAAAAATACCAGCTTTTTGATTTAACGGAGATATGAGTTTACAAACATATGTCATTTAAGTTTTTATGTGAAGTTTTGAGTCTTCAAATTTCAGTTGAGTTAGAGATTTGGAGGGTTTAAACTTTTGAACGCGCACCGACAGATCCTAAAATATATATTACTATAAACTTTGGATATACATGGTTTTATACATGATTTTGGATATATGTATTAAATGTTATCATTTTAATATATGTTAACCTCAAATGCTATCACGTTAACATACTGATTTCGAATTGATTTTAACTATACATGATTTAGGAAGATATTTAGTTCAAATGATTATCAATTCCATAAATATATTGCTTTGTATATGTATTGAATTTGAAAAGCCTTAACTTTGTATATATTGATTTTGGGAAGTATTAGCTTCACGAAGCCTTTTTTCGGCAAATGCATATCTTAGTGTTTATCGATCTCAAATGTAATCAGTTCCATGGATATATAGTTTTGGGTAAATAAAGATTTATATTTATAAAGCTTCTTATATAAATAGATTTCAAATATGATGGGCTTTCAAAAGGAACAATTATTTCAAAGAATGATTTTGAAGATCTACATACTTTGAAGATAAAGGATGATGAAGTCAGTGATTTAAAAATTTTATGCATCATCAAATTTTAGAAGTTATGTCATATTAGGATGAAATGAAGATTGATCTACCATGAATAGATATCTGAGAAGCTCTAAATTTTTAGAAATTGCCATCATTAGATAAATTTCAGATTTTCTATACAGAGAGAATGGAGTTTGGAGAATTTATTCTTTGTGGCCTAGATTCAAATGCCAAAATATGAATTGAAGATTTCTTGTATGGGACAATAAATTGCCTACATAATATTTAAGTCAAAAGGTTAACTCCTGCAGCTATATTCATCACTTCCAATTTAGCAACTGATTTAAGTCCTTGGATCAAAGTTATTGCTAGCCCTTCCTACTAGATCAGTTTCCAAAAAAAGTTTATATTTATGATTGTCCAATTTATTGAAAAGGCATTTTATAAAAATTTCACAATTGTTGAAAGCAACTATCCAACCAGATTATACGATAAAATATTCCATCTTATTTTCATAAAATTTTATACCATCTAGCAATCCGCTATCTCAAGAAAATTTACATGACAAAAATATCTCATCAAATAATACATACAGTAGTTTTAACCCAAAGGATATTTTGATAAGTTCATTTTTTAGATTTTGCAAATCACTTATATTAACCAAAAAGGGATTGACTACTTACCGTGTAGCCTAATGGGGGTGCAAGACCCAATTTTGGAACTTCAAGCAACTGAAATAAAATTTCTAGATTAGGCTATTAGGGTACCCAACTAGATTTTGAAAAGAGAGAAAAGTATTCGTTAAGAATCATGATCATGAGTAGTTAAAAGGGGCAGATCCTCCAAACCAATATTTGTGGAGAAAGGAAAGAGATAAGGCTATTAATGAACAACTTCATAATCACTTTATAATCAATTCATTAGTGAAAAACCAGAAATCAGTTAAAGAAGTTACCTTTATTTCACATAAGGAAATATTCAAAAAAGGACTTTTAAATGGATTATCTTAGCAAGACAGCAAAGAAAAAGACAAGGAATCATTAGCAAGATGATCATTACATCGAGACAAAATATGGAAGAAATTCAAATCTACAACCTAGAAGTAAAATAATTATCCAATGTTGTAATTCTCAAACTACAAGAATTAGACTAGTCCGATGAAGATAATCTAAAAATAGGATAACAGGATTATAAAGTAGGAAAAGATATCTCAAATGATGGCTTGTTTTGAGTTTCAAAGCACTTATGATTTTTAATCATTACTTGCTTCAAATTCCAATAACTCGTAATCTTGATTTCTACTTGGATAAAACTGTTCTATATAGAGGCTCTGGGATCACACAGCTTCAACATAGCAATGCTTATAGGTACTTTATGGATTTGAACTTACTTAGCCATACCACCTTGGCCTTTATTTGACCAAATGTCGCTTTGGCTTACATTCATTGAGGTTAATAAGGTTCAACGAAATCCTTCTTTAACCAAATTATTTTTCCTTGTATCAAATTCTAAAAGCACTTATGAATCCAACATCAGTGTGGATTTAACATTAGATCAATGCAAAGTATCCTGAATAAATTATGGGATTTTCATCTACAAGATCGAGAGTATTAATTATAGAAAGTTGGCCTTTGATTATCGATGAAACCACAAAGTGTATTTGCACGTAAAGTGTATCGAAACGGAAAATTATTCCTAAAAGCATGGATTCACTAAAGAGTTGAATATGCAAATGGGTGCTCCCCGGCTCTTACTACATACTTCATGAAATGCAAGTTGAATGGAATAACTATCGCTAACACTTTAGGCATATCAAGCCACGATGGGATAAAATTCAAATGCATAAGAAATAATGCTTTCAATCAAAATTGAGGTTGAATTCTATTGAAAGGTTAGGAAATAAAAGAAAAATTCCTAAATTTAATCAATGAACTAAGGAATGGGGAGTTGAACAAATACCCGAATATCGACAGAGGATATTGAAATACTATAACTCCAAAGCGAAAGAAAGATCATTTCAGAAAGAAAATTTAGTACTTCGAAGGGTTATGGAATACTACGAGTTCAGCGGATGGACTACTCGGTCGTAACTAGGAAGGACTCCTTATCATTCACTAAGTAATCCCACCAGGAACTTGTCGGTTATGCCGACCTAATGACAAAGTAATAGCAAGAACATGGAATGCCAAACATTTGTGGCTATATTTCCTAAAAATAGATGAATAAAGAAGTTGAAATAAGTATATCTACAAGGCTAAGGAGTAAGACTCTACCAAAGTAAAAGGAAAAGCCTAAACCACTATCTAAGATGGTAGTAAGGGCCGAAAAAGTCTTCGTCCCTGCCCAAATGGCCTGGTCAAAGTACCTCCAAGAGGGAGGTCAGAGTAAGCCTTTGGTCCCATTTGAAAAGGCTTGACTAAATCATCTACAAGCCTTCTGCCCCTACATGGCATGGACGAAGCGCCTCCTAGAGGGATGATGGAGTAAACCTTTGTCCCAATCTAGGATGGCTGACCAAAGCACCGAACAAGCCTTTGGTCTCGTCTCTAAGGCCTTACTAAAGTGCCTACTAGAGGGAGGTCGGGTAAGTCTTTGATTCGGCTTAAGATAGCTAACCAAATGCAATGGACAACGGACCTAAGTCATCAACTAAGATGGTGATAAAGGGTTCAATCCCAGTTGAGATCATCACCCAAGATGGTGGCAAAGAAAAGGGGCTAAAACGTTCAAAGCCCAAAGAAAGGTATAAAGAAAAAGGACAAAGATGTCCAATTCCCAAAGCGAAGCACACAGAAAAGGAATAAAACATCCAAAACCCAAAGAGACATGCATAGAAAAGGGACTAAGGCGTCTAAAGTCTAAAGAGAGACGTAAAGTAAAGGAACAAAAGATCCAAATCCAAAGAGAGGCGTAAAGAAAAGGGACTAAGACGTCCAAAGCCTAAAGGGTGGCGCAAAGAAAATGGACTAAGACATCTAAGGCCCAAAGAGAGGCGAAAAGGAATGGGACTAAGGCGCTCAAAGTTAAAAAGAGGCAAAGGAACTCGATCCAAAATGAGCCATTTCTGCTCTAAAATAAGAATCAAGTAATCTACTAGTGAAAGGTCTATTAAATATGAGCTGCCGTGCTTCAATGTAAAGAAAGCGAGATTTATCTACGAAAGAAAGCATTATTGCCAAATGGATTTTCTGGTTTCTTCTATTATTTGGAAACTAATATTGCCAGATGGTTTTTTGGTCTTCTATTATTATTTCCAGGTGGATTTTCTAGTCTTCGGTTATTATTATCATATGGATATTCTGACTTCTATTTTTATTGCCAGTGGGATTTTCAGGCTTTCTTCTATTATTCAAGAATTATTAAAGCTAGATAATTTTTTGGTCTTCGATTATATTTCCAGATGAATTTTTCCATCTTCTATTATTATTAGATGGATTTTTCGATCTTCTATTACTATTGTTAGATGGATCTTTTAGTGTTCTACTATTTCTAAAAAAATTTCTAGCCATCTATCTAAAGAATTATGTTATTACCACATGTTTTTCTAGTTTTCTATTCGAAACATTATTCTTGTGGCCAAAGGGTTTTCTACTCTTATGAATCAGGAAATTAATATTCTCAGATAGACTTTTTGACTATGGTATTGCCATAGAAATTTCTGATCCTTTCTCCCATGAAATTACCAAATAACTTTCTGAGCTTCTATTTGAGAAATTAGTATTAGCAAATTTATAATCTTGACTAACACGGATAATATGAGATACCGATGTATGACGCCCCATCCAAAGATCCACATCAACAAAGAGTATTACTGAGTAATACCGTCTGCTAATGTGGAGAATAGGGCTGGTTGGGAGCGACCATCCATAACTTTGTCTTAAACATCTATTGAATACATCGATTGGGTGCTCTAATTTTTTTTTCTTTCTTAAGTAGATCGACATATTCAATATATGCTTAATTGAAAATTACAGTGGCTAACGGATCTATCAGAACAAAATACAACAACAATAGATACAACATATCATAGAATTGCAGTCATCTATACACACACACACATACACAGATACATCCCAGTACAATAAAAAATGATACAATAGAAGTGGTACAAGTACCACAATATATACATTGAGTCAAAATATCAGAGTTTTACAAAGCGACTATAAAACCACACAAATGGAGATAAATAGATATCCAAAGCGGAAGCCGCATAACAAAGTCAACGACAAAATCAATTAAGCACAACAATTGCCTCATTTCATCGGCATAACACAAAAGCCAATATAATGGTTTCCATAAACCAAACTCCTAAATAGGAGATTACAATACTCAATATTCGCCAAAGAATGGCAATTTCAAATAATTCCCATAATAGGAAATCCCAAATCTCAAAATACGCTAAAAGATGGCAATCACACATATCTCCTAAAAATGAGATTATAAATCTCAAAATAAACGCCAAAGATGGCAATCACAAATCTCAATGTATAGAACTTGGTATGAGTTCAAAATTCAAAAATGTAATCTCTACAAAATAATGTCGTAAACGGATCAAAAGGCCAAATAATCTTGAAAGGCGATAAATTTGGAAAATCACAAATAAATCATGAAATCATCACAATAGATAGCACACGCTTATAAAATGGCCGAAGCCCGCCAAGTACTGTCTCTCAAAATAATAAGGCGCCACATCTCAATGGACAAACATCCCAAAGGACAACTTCCCAAAAGACAAAACATCCCGAAGGACAAACATCCTAAAGGACAAAACATCTCGAAGGACAACATCCCGAAGGAAAAAATGACCCGAAGGTCCAATATTGGCAATAACTCATGAATGTGTCGCAAACACTCAGATAGGAACCCGAAAAGTGTTAACTGTGCGTCCCATACCACAAGTTCTCATTTACCAGTTTACTAACTGCTAGCCAATGCCATTAGAAAAAAATCATTTAAATCATAGTAATCACCTCATATCATCGGCATATACAACCCGAAAGTCAATGAATGTGTAGCTTCGAGCGAACAAGTCTGGAATTAACCCAAAAAGTAAACACATGTCTCCCATACCACACATTTTACTAAATTATTTAATTTTCTTTCTCATAAGCTCGAAGAGTGCCAAAAGGTGCATTTTATATAGAAAATACTTTGCTTTGAGAAAACTAGTTTTTAAGACAATTTTTGAAAACCGTTTGCAAAACATTCCTTTGAAATTCTCTTTATTATGGAGAATATATAATTTTAATAGCTTTAAAATAATTATAAATATTGTAAAATATTTATTTCGAAAGCTATTTTAGTATAAAAAATCTTCCGAAAATGGTTTAGAAACACGTGCACAGAACAACAAAAATCAACAAAAATTTAATGAAATTATTCATAAAATCGTCATACGAAAATCACTTAAAAGTTTACCAATCCGAAATACGGATAAGTGGTAATATTGGCTCTTCCATCTTAGGTTCAAGACGATAAAAAACAACATCTGAATTTTCTTTAGAAATCCATGTAAAACAATTCAAAAAATTTTAGCTAGCGCAAAACATGCTCCGATTAAAAGTTTCAGGCAAATTTTCAACTATTTACAGAGGTCTAAAAGCCTTGAAATTTTACAGGCATAGAGTTCAAAAACTCTACTTAAAAAAAGAATGGTTATAATCGGACAAGAAATGAGAGAGATACACAGAGTTGGACTCAGCCAGATTTTACCGTAAACGGATGGAGCAAAACATGCTCTGATACAAAGTTCCAAGCAAGTTTTCAACTAGTTACAGAGGTCTAAAGCCTTAAAATTTTACAGGCACAAATTTCAACAACTCTACTTTCAATAAAAAAAGAATGGATACAATCAGAATAGAAACGGGAGAGATATAATGTCACAAAGTTGAACTCACAGCCAGATTTTTTAAGTAAATAACTGGAGCAAAACTTGTTCCGAATCAAAGTTCAACAGCAGATTTCTATAAGCTACAGAGGTCGGAATGACCTAAAATTTAACATGCATAAAATTCAACAACAATGCTAACAATTAAAAAAATGGACTCAAATCGGATAAGAAGTATGAGAGATATAAGATCTCAAAATTGAATTTACATCCTCTTTTCACTGTAAACGACTGGAGTAATACAGGCTCTGAATCAAATTCGATAGCAGATTTCTATAAGCTACAGAGGTCAAAATGGCCTGAAATTTGACATGCATAAAGTTCAACAAGAATAATATCGATAAAAAAACATACTCAAATTGGATAATAAGTGTGAGAGATATAAGCTCTCAATACTGTACTCACAGCTTGTTTTCACTGTAAACGGCTGGAGCAAAACATGTTCTATCTCAGTTTTGACAGCAAATTTATATAAGCTACAAAGGTTGGAATGACCTGAAATTTGGTAAGCTTATAGTTCAAAAACAATACTATCAATAAAAAAAGGTAGGCACAAATCGAATAATAAATCAAAGAGATTTATACTCTCAAAGTTGGACAAAATCACTGTTTTGACTGTGAACTTCAGAAATTAGAAAACTGAATTTACAGCAAATCAAAATCAACACAAACATCGATAGTTCTACATAATCTTCATGTTTCAGCTAGAAAATGTGAGAATACTCACCTTATTAAAAATTTAAGCGATCTTAACTTACAAGCTGATGACTTTTTGGCTTTAAGAAGCTTCACTAACCTGTAGAAGCTTGAAGAAGGACATGCAAATAGGAAAAAATAGTTACTATAAATGGATTTCTCTCAAAAATAAAAAACAGAGAATAAGGCAAGGTTTGGTTAAAGATGTATTTAAATTTAATAATGAAAATTATAACTCACTTTATTTTTTACAGGGAAATAGGACTGGGCAGAATATCTTGCAAAGGAGAAAGAAATCAAGGAAATTCTTGATTTTACACCAAAGTGTAAAAAGCTTCTTTTATACAAGGAGGGTCAAATGTTATCTACATATTTTCTAAAGGAGAGAAGCATGCATATCAAGTTGAAATGTTGAATTTCAAGATAATATCGCAATTGATAGCCAAAAAGGACGTTAAGTTGAAAGCACAAGACCTCTCAACCCACCGAAGGAAAAAGGAATATCGTACTACACTCCATCAAGGCAAAGATTGATGCTGCCTCCCTTCAGTGTCACCTCACTTCAATGTCGTTTCTCTTCAATGAAACCTTTTAAGCAATGCCGCATTCTTTTAATGCATCATATAGTCAATGCCCCATATGTTTAATGCCGCACCTAATCAACCTTGCACAGATTCAATGCCGCACCTAATCAATGCCACACTCAGTTGATACCGCCTTTCATTGTTGCCACCCTCCATTAATACTTCACTTCATTAGTAGCGAGTGGAGGTTGTCGCGTATCAATGATATACAAAGGCTTATTGCATATCATCTATTCAATAGGAATATTGAATAGCAATGACATGATATCAGTGCCATATTTTATGAATATCGCATGTTATCGATACCGCACAACATCAATGCCATGGGAACGTCAATGGCCTGTAAAGAAAGAGGATTAAAATCATTCATAAGAGCAAATTCAAGAGGATTTAGTGAGTTTCCAATCATAGAGATTTAAAGGCATTCATTTAAAGCCATCACCAAAGTAGTAATCAAAGTCCCACATCACCAATGGAAGCAAGCCTACCTACTTCCAACCACTATAAATAAAGATGCACTCCTTCATGGGAAGGGGTCTTAACCTATTTCTCACTCTTATCACTTTTTCCAATTAGGATCTTCTCCAAGTTCTCTTTATTGATAACTCGAGCACAAACTAATGGTATAAATGTTAATAAGGGAGAAGAGAATATTCACTATTTAGGGATTGAATAATTTGAAAATTGCATATTGGCACATGTTCTAACGTATGCACAATTGAATAAAGGAACATGGCTTGATCATTTTGCCTATTATTATTTTGAATTGCTTATTTTACCTTTTGAACTCATAAATGGTGTTTTAAACAATCTTTATGACTTATTATAAAACCAAGTGGTATTATTGGAATTTTTTCAAACATGCCTCCTTGTACATACATCTTGAACGTTGAACCAAATTTCAGTTTAACAGTGTTTAGGTTAAGAAGTTTGGAAAAGGAAGAATAAGAAACGAATAAGGCGGCGGCTCGAGTTTAGAATGAAAAGAGGTGAGGGTTAGGTCTATATTTATAGTTGAAAAATAGGGTTACTTTGTTAAATCCTGAAATCACTAGTTAATGAAATGCACTGTGCCTAGTTTCCGCTAATTTTGACCCATTTTGTCAAATTCAACAATTTATATTTGTTTCTTGAATATAAAAGGCATTTCAGACGGAATGGAATAGGTCATGAGGGCTAATTCCAATGTTTGTGAAAATTTACTATTTTTTCATTTTATGCAAAATTACATTTTTATCATTTTTAATATTTTAATTTATTAATAAAATGTTTGGGTGTTATAGTTGATCTCTTGCAGGAAGGATAGATCGCTTGCAACTAATACCTTTCCTGTTTGGAGTCATGCCCCTTTCAACGAGTTCCTTAAATTCTTTCTTCAAGAGCTCAAGCTGGCTTCTACGTAAATGGCTATACTTTGCTTAGCTCATTTTCATGATGTACTTCCCATGTTCAAAGAGCTCACCTTCATACACAACTTCAAGAAGAGGAAAGATTCACCTTCTCTGTTAATCGTCTAATCAAGCCTAAAACTACTACAAGGTTGTCGAGGCACTCCGCAACAATTGTAGTTACCTTAAGAGTCAATACTTCTTCATTAGTTGTAATATACTGAAAAATGAACGGTAATTAATAAATTATTATTAAGGCTTAAAAATGGAATTTGAGAAAATATCAGAATTTGGCCATGAAACTTGCATCATCATGTTCGTTTAGAGAAACTTTTATATTTGAAATATTGCACCCAGAGTTCAAATAAAGAAGTTACTAGTGTTTGAAGTTTTTAGAATTTTTTTTCTTAAATAGGAATGAAAAGGAAATAAATTATATTAACCACGTGGACTGAGAAGAGCATGAGCATGAAATATAGAAGGAGCCTGGAGGCTAGATGGTACTTGGCTCTTTTTTTGGGCCTAGGTTACCTTATGATGGTGAAATCTTCCCATTCATGCTCGACGCTGGCAAGGTAATCAGATGCTAAAGGAATAATATTGATTCTAAGGTAGTGGCTTCAGTCAGTGTATATGTTTTATTATATTTGTTATTCTATTATGAGTTCGTTCTCTAATATACTTTTATTTATTACTAGTTACCAGAATCAACGATTTGTATCGTGATGGACCTAAATTTTGATTTAGTTGAAATCTGGGCCATTAAGGTGTAGGTTGTTACGATCTCTTTCTTGAAGGCTTCAACCGCCTCTGGATATCTAACCATAAATTCCTTCATCTAAATCCTTTATATTTGAGCTTTCTTTACCCAAACATCTAATACTTTCTTCATATACTTGACAGACTCCATGTACAAAACTCAACCGACAATCTTGCTCATAATTTGGAATTCTTGAAAGGGAAAGTTATGACTTGAGAAAACAATTACTTCTTTACCAATGCTAGACTATAACAATTTCACTTCCTCTACAAGCAATGTCCCTATTTGGGTTCCTACAAAAGTGGTTTGAGCCACTGCTGGTCCTTCTGCTCTGATGGGCGGCTATGATGATAACAAACAAAAGAGCCAAGAAGGTCAAGAAGTCAAGGAAATTGGTAAAGAAGAAGAGAAGGACAAAGGATTTAGAAATCTAGGTAAGGAAGTGTTAATTAGAAAAAAGATTATAGGAGAAGCCTCAAGAGAGTAGATGGATGATGGAGATGATAGGGGAGATAATGAGGATGAGGATGATGAAGACAAAGATGAAGAAGAGGATGATAAGTAGAGATGAATCATTTAGGGAGACATCCCCTGAGGCACCATGATCATTTCATCTCCAAAGCTAAAACCATTGGTAACTTAGTCTTCATCACTTAGACTTGAGCCACATCCCAATATTATCTAAGAGTCGATCACTCCAACAAGTGTAACAAAAAACATCTTTGGCTCTCTAAGTGATCTCAGGACTCTCTCCATCCTCCCTTCGGATGCATCAAATTTCGAAGATATCCTACACATCGGTCTTTGTGCATTCAGCTTTCTATCGGGAGTATTCTTTTGGCCGTCAGGGTGATGAGACTCCATCTTTGGAACGCCCCCTCCCGGACTCAAACACGGTCCATAGGTTACTTAGAAAAACATAACACTCCATGAACTTCTAGGATCATGAGCATAAACAATTATCACTCACTCTTAATCCAGTGCCTTGGTTCCAATATGAATCTTTTCCATTTTAGATACACTAGGGAGATATCATTTTAGGAAACTTCGTCGAGGTGTTGATGAACACCGCCCATCAACTCTTGAGTCCTACCGTGAATACCATGGCTTATATCAAGAGTCAGATCCAGAAAAATAAAGGAAGAAGGTACAAGAAAGGCATGATGCTAAAGAAAGGTAACATCGACATAGGGAGCAAATGGAGATGTGTAACCGCTCTGGGCGCGACTTCGATTCCGACCTTTCAAAACTCCCAAAAGCTCATGCATTACAACAATGACAATCTTCTTATCATGTCCCTCCTCAATCAACCTCTCCCTCTTATTAACTCAGCTCCCTCTCAAACAAAAGTTGTCGTCCCTACCGAATCCTTGCAATCTCATTAGGATAGCTAAGAAACTTCTACTAGCCATGTTTCTCCTCCTTTACCCCTCGAATTTCAATTCAACGCTATCATAATTAGGATTCAGGTGCACTTGCCTAGCTATTACCTTGAGGGGGTTATATTCGACTATAACATCATGGACTTCTCTCATTGTTATGCCACCGAAGGCCTTGGTAGACTTAAGGAGGTCATGGAGCAGCTCTATGAATGGAAGAAGCTTGTTAAGGGCCCCTTTAATGTTAACTGCGCTAACTAGTCGATCACCCATTCCTTTGATACAAAGAGGACCGACTACAATAGAATATGCAAGGACTACAAATCATAAATATCTACAGTCACAAAGCAAAGAGATCAAAAAGCAAAATTTTCCAAGGGCTCAAAAGAAAGAATGATTGAGCTATCTAGGGTTCACACATAAGAGACCCTAGTTATAAATTCATAGCTGAAGACCGCACATGCCATAAATTTTGAGCTTGAGAAAAGAATCAAAGTGAAAGAAGATCAATAAGCCACACTTCAAGTTGAAGTAGATAAATTCAAGGCCAACTTAAGAGTTAAAAACAAATCACAAGAACAGTCTTAAGCTGGGCTGGTTAGCATTAAAAAGGAAAATGAAGATCTCAAAGCAAAAGCTTTCCAAATTGATCAGGAGATGTAACCAATCTTCTCTAATTCTTTGCCAATGTGATAGAATTGGAAAAACTAAAATGGCTTGGAGATAACTATCTTGAAACTCTAGCTAATGCTTGGAAAGAAATATTACAAAAGGCCAAGAGCACTGGCCATGACCATGAAGAGGATTTTTTAAAGAAAAGGTTCTAAGATGAGGATGATATGGTGGCCATAAGGAAGGAAAAGAAAATCTTAGCAGTAGAAGCTGCAGTCGTACGACATGTTCCTATTAAGTCTCATGGTTGTCCCAACTCGTTGGATCATGCATAATCTTCCATTCTAACCCCTACCAAGGCTTCAATACGTATCGTTACTTTTATGGTGACCATTTCTGAAGCTTCGATAATTGAGATGCCTACCATAACTCTGTTACGCCTTTACCTCGCAGGTCAATAGAAGAAGAAGGGATCGATAAATGTCCCTCATAGGATGCATTGACCTCTCAAATTATATCTTTAGGGTCCATTCTTTATGAAGTAAGATGACATTTGAGCGAGGCGTTTGAGCGGATGAGTTGGTTGAAAGGGGAATATGTTTAATGATGTAAAAGGAGTACTTAAGCAGATAATTAAAAGGTTATTTTTTATTTAATTGATTTATAGTTAATTAAGAAATAAATTAAGCAATTTCATTAAAATAAACTAATACATTTTCAAATTCAAATACATTCAAAAAACAAACTAAAACTACTGATGATGACCATGCAACATACATGACTCATACATTATAAATCCTGGTACTTCTTCATCACTCAATTTTTCCATGATATCCAAGTTTATGGATTCATTGCGAAAAATTAGCATAAGCTCCCACGGTTGAATAGGCATAATAGAAGCTAGTAAACCATAACAACATTGCATAATACTGTTGAAATGATCTATATTCACGATAAACCTTTCTACATCATGTCTGCTCGAACTACCCTACTCGGTATGCCTACTACATCTAGGCGGTTGAGTAACTGGGGGTTGATGTCACGTGCTATCTAATTGAAGTAATATTCTGTATCGGCAGCAGTAAAAGGCTAAGCAGGTTAATTAGGAGGTATAAGAAATCTAAAAACCCCTAAAAAAAGTTGGTCCAACTATCTGAATCTGAATGCAGCCTCTTTTTTGAATCTTTTAAATCTTCGTGCAGTCATATTCCACCACTCTTCAGGACCGTCAATGTAATTGTTCTCTGGATCACCAACCTCTACTTTTAGCTGTAGTAGTCTGTCCCAGTCCACCTAAGTACACTTTAGGTTGTCACGTTTGTTTTTTATTTGTGTTTCGGGCTAGCGAACTTTCAATCCATCGTTAAATTTGCTTATCATCGATGCATAAAAGGAGCTGACAGAATTCCATCTTTCCATCGTTAAATTTGCTTATCATCGATGTATAAAAGGAGCTGACAAAATTCCTTCTTTTCATTAAAAATTCTATGCACAAGCCTATGAAAACTATAATCCTTTCAAGTGCCCATAAAACAATAGGCTGAGAAGAAATAGGGGCAGAAGATCATTACGACATTCTGAAAACTGAAAATTACAAAACATAGAAAAAATTTACAAAACATAGCAAAAAATTCCAAAACACGCTCACACACACATATATACGAACAAAGTATACACAAAAATGTAAAAATATACCTGAAAAGATAACCAAGTTGGCATGTAGAAATTATTGAATTTCCAGATTTGGTTGTGTGGAGTAGGAAGAGGGGATGGAGGAATAAATAAATAAAGTAAGGAAGAGGAAGAGGCAATCGGTAGGAGGAAATGGCATGACACGTTGGACACATCCGACTTGAATGTGCCACTTTACTCCTTTTGACATAATGGTCCATTTAGGGAAATGGATCATTGCGGCGTCGGATGCATCGGACGCATCTGATGCATGGGAAACGATAATGTAGCAAAAATTAGGGGCAAACGGTACCTTAGTCTTCAGGAAACTTCTGTTTGCGCCAGATGACCTCTTAAATCTTTGCATTTATGTCCATAAACTTACATGTATTATATTAGTGCCTCCTTCACCACCTAGTGCTCATACCTTAGGCTCGAGCACTATCATGACTTTTTTGCTCCTATCATTACACTTCTTCAGCTCACCCTTCCTACTTTGGCCCTAGTATAGATTGCGAGAAAATAGTGGCACTGGAGGGACTGAAGGATATTGATCCTCTTTCTCAAAGAAATAACAATGACTAGGGCTAAGGGTCCTGAAATATGCCCGTAGGGGAGAGAATAAAGAACAACATTTCCACAATCAAGATTAAACAAGAACCTGACCTAGAAAAGCCCCTCTCGTGATTCCAACCTCTATCCTTCAAGCTGCTGGCATATCCGCTGAAACTCCAAAGTCCTACACTAACTCTGATAGTAAATATGAACAGGAGGAAGGTCCCGAGGGTTGTTTTGGGCCTCAAAAGGAGGTTGATGGCTCGAATAGAAAGTCTCTTTCTTTCAAGAAGGAAAGGAAGAAGAAGTTTAAGAGAGGGAAACACAACTAGGGATGGTTCTGCAGCTCATTTTGTATTTTGCTTCTATTTTGGCTTCATTTTTTGCATATGCTGACATTGTGCGGGAGCAGCCCCTATAAACCATGCATAAAATGCTAAGTAAATGAAAAGATTGGTTTCTGTTCAAATTTTCTCTTATTCACATTTATACCTTTTTCATTTTCGTTGCCAAATGCTTGTTGCATGTGTAATATAATAATCTTTAATTCAATTACTTATATGTTACCTATGCATATGTCTATGTAATGCCATTATTTGCTATAACTCTCTGCAATTTGTTACTTCGTTTTGTTTATCATAGCCAATATACATCTTATGTGGTTAAAAAAACTGTATTTATTTGATTGACTATGTGGTCATCCTCATTCATTTTCGGTCGAACGTATCCCGCTTAGCATAAGTGAGGTCGAATTCACAAAATGTACTATCGCGTCAACTTCTATCTCCAAAAATCATCGCCTCAGATTCCTGTCTCTAGGCATCTGCCCTCGGTTTCACCTATCTTGGTTTGACAATCAGAGATACTTCATCAACCAACCATGTTTATCATCGGTCGAATGTATCACATTGGACTGTAACCGATGTTGTACCTACAAAAGGTTCAATTATATACCAATTTCTATCTTAGGGAATCAGTGTCATGGATATATTTTTCTGGACATCCATCCTTGACTTTGCCAACCTCCAAGCATTGGCCAAAGATGCTTCATTAACCATCTTTGCTTATCACCGGCCAAGCATATCTTGTTAGCCTAAGCATGGTCATTCCTATAAAATATAAAATTATACACTGGTTTCTATCTCCAAGATCTAATGTTCTTCTATGCCTACCTCCGGGCATCAACCCTTAACCATATTTATCTGCGGAACAGATCAAAGATTTGATATGTAAGGGCAATCTTCAGATAGACCCCAACACGATTATACTCAAACGACCCGATAATGGATCAAAGGAGTCCATCGATACCTATCTCTGAGTACCTAGATATCTGTTTTTTTAAATCAGTAACATCTAATTTTCCCGCTAATCTTGCATCACAAAATTAAACTTTTATGAATATGATTCCATCGACTCTAAAATAAAAATCTAATTAAAAATGAAAGAACGGTGGACTCTGCCTGATTACATCTCATCCTATCAACAAAGTTGTTTTATTTGCATAAAAGTAAATCAGTGTGAAATAGCATCCTAAGTACTTTTCATTCTACGCCCACCCATGCAAATAGGGTTCCATCAATGGTTGATAGCTCAAAAGTTCCATCTTCAAGCTTATGTCCAAGCCTATAGCGATCTTCTTAATTCGAACCAAGTGCCACCATGCTAGGAAGGCTCATTTCAAAACAAGACACCTATCTCAAAGGTACAATTTTTAACCTTGGCATTAAAATGTCCTACTACCTTCTAGTGAGCAGCTACCCTCAGTTCAACCTCTTCTCATTTCTCTTCGACCAAATCGAGGGACTTAAGCAAGAGTTCATCATTCATCTTAGGATCATAATACATTCTTCGGTAAGAAGGGACTTTCGATTCAATCAAAATCATGGCTTCGGTTCGTAGGCTAAAGCAAATGGAGTATGCCCAGTCATGGACTTGTGGACCATCCTATAAACCTACAATGAAAGTGGTAACTCATCAAACATGTTTCCCTTGGCTCTTTTCGATCTTTTCTTGATGATGGATTTTATTGATCTTATTCACCGCCTCCACCTATCCATTCTCTTGTAGGAGTGCTACTGTCAAGAATCTCTTCTCAACTTAGTACTAAGCATAAAATTCTTCGAACTCGACACTCTTGAATTGAGTTCCATTATTTGTAGTGAAATTATGTGGAACTTTGTATCTTACAAAGTTGATTACCTTCTTCAAAGTGATCGATGTGAGCGATTCCTCTTCAGCCCACTTTGTGAAGCAATCCACAACCATTATAGCCTACTACTATCCACCTCTTGACAATGGAAGCACACCATTAATATCAATTATTCACACCACAAACGATCATGAGCTAACCATTTTCATAAACTAAATGGATGGGGCTCTTGGTATCTTCACAAATCTCTGACACTTATCATATTTTCTAAAATAAACAATTGCATCTCGGTTGAACGTTGGATAGAAGAATCTATAGTGAAGAACCTTTTTGTAACATTTGCTCTGTAGTGTGATCACCATAACTACCTTCATTCAGGAATTTTCTTAGTTTTGTCTTTGGTGACACACCTCAGCAGGACATCAAAATTTGCTCCTATACAACAATCCTTCTTTCATACTGAATCGAGGTACTTTGCACAAGAGTTTTCGTCGTTTACTTCTTCCATTCAGGAGAATCCCTCTTAGTAAATTTTTTTTAGTTGGAGTCACCATCACTCCTTTTCTTCCTAGGTCTTCAAAATCCAATCAACATCCATCTTATACATGTTTGAAACCGACAAAATTTCAACTAGAATAGGTCCTAAGTGCTATTCATCCCCAGAACTGGTCAATTTGGCCTATGAATTACATTTTCCCCTTAAGGATGTACATTATCATAAAGTGCCCAATGTCGTTCAATAGTTTCAGAACTTTCATTAGGTTAGGGGTAAGTCTCGCTTAACTAGCTTAAAACTCCTTTTTACTTGATAGACCACAAACAGAGAGTTGTTGAATAAGTAATGTTTTACTCTCGATTCTCTTTCTATCTCTAGTCAAGTAATCAACACTTCGTATTTGGCAGATTTTTTTGGTCATTAGGATCTCTATCCATAAAGCATAGCATATCCTCTAACCCTATAACTGTGTTCATCAGAGTGTCCATCTGCATACAACTTCCATTGAGTTAGTTGGACTATATATTCCTCCACTTCTCTATCCTGGATGGTGAATTAGACAATGAAACCTTCCAATGCCTGTCCTCGGATTACTTTTCTATTATGGTATATTATATCTTATTGGCTTAGCTCGATATTCAATTTATTAATCTTCTTAAGGTCATAGGTCGATGTAGCACTTGCTTCAATGGAAGATTGGTAAGCACCTTTATCTGGTGAGCCTAGAAGTATAGTCGCAAATTCATTGATGCAATCAATAAAAAATACTCTAGCTTTTGATAGTTCTTCTCAACTCCAGTAAACAGTTTGTTAAGATAATACACCACCATTGAATTTTGCACTCCTCACATACCAAAGCTGCACTCAGTGCATGAGTAGAGAATACTAAATAAACAAACAAAACTACCCTTTCCAAAGGCTTCATAACACTGGTGGTCTCTCTATGTGTTCTAACCAATTCCAAAAAGCATCCTGACACTCATCATTCGTAAAAGCTATCATTTCTCCTTTTTGAGGGCATAGAAGAATGGTATGGTCTTACCAATCGCCTTCAAGACGAATCAACTTATTGTTGTAACCATCCCTTTTAAGCTTTGAATTTCCTTCCTTGTCTTTATGGCAGTAACCTCTTTCATTATTTTAATCTGCTTTGGGTCGGCTTCAATGCCCCTTGAGTTTACAATGAAACCCAGTAATTTGGCTGATCCAACTCTGAAAGAATACTTTTGTGGATTAAGCTTCATTACATATTTCCGAAGCACTTCGAACATTTCTAAGAGATCGTCCAAGCGATTGATCAATCGCTAAGATTATACAAGTATATCATCTATATAGACCTCTGTTGTCTATCCGATTTGATCTTTGAACAAATCATACACCAATCGTTCAGTAACTCTAGTATTTTTCACACGAAAAGGCATCAAATGGTAGTAGTACAATCCTATATTAGTGATGAAACTCGTATGCTCCTGATCTAGAACGTGTGTAGCCAGAGTATGCATCCATAAAGGACATTAATTCATGTCTAGTTTTTCCATCCACAAGTTGGTCTATTCATGGCAGTGGGAAGCTATCTTTTGGGCATGTCTTTTCCAGGTCGGAATAGTCAATGCATGCCTACCACCTTTCATTTATCTTTTTAACTAACATAGGATTGGACACCCATTTCAGGTACAAGGTGTTTGTGGATGAAGACATTTTCCTTCAACTTATACACTTCTTCTTATCACATAGGGAATCACTCTGGTTCCATGCTATATCTTTTCTGCTTTACATGAGGTTATCCAGGGTCCACATTCAATGTATGGCACACTATCTCCAATGTAATTTCACACATATCAGAATATGCCTAAGAAAATAAGCCTAGGTTTTTCTAGAGGAACCCAACCAACACCTTCCTCAACTTTATGTTGAGCAGGGATCCAATCTTAAGAACCCATATAAGATCGTCATCATCGATCGAGATGTCGATTGTGAGCTCTATCGGTGCCCATGCATCATATGTGTAAAAACCCACCCTAAAACGGACCTAATTTCGACCCAATAAAAACCCATCGAATCTTAGGCCCATCTCAAAGTGAGTTGTTAGTTTAATAAAAATTATAACAATACACATTACGTAGAGCTATTTATTTATATTATCAGGATCTTACAGCGGAATGGATAAAGTATAATATCAAAACAAGTACTCATTTCATAAAAATATCATTTCAGAAAAATAACATGTTAAATATTACAATATGTTTACACAAAGCTTCCATAGTACAATATTTCAAAATAACACAATTTTCTGAACTAGGTACAATAAAAATACTTACATAAATAGGTAGATAATTGCCATAAGTCTTCACCTTCACCTTCATCTCCTAAATCAACATTACCCTCTTTAACCTGTGTTGTAATATGGAGTAGGTCAGAACAACAAATGTGTGATGAAAGGGAAATCTCAAGCTTTACCATAATCGTACTTGGGTGGTATTATTTAGATAAGAAATATGTCTTACGTATTAAAATCATAACATATGTATAACGTCAACTATAAGCCTGAAGGCTCGTCCAGTCCAACTATATAAATGTCAATTGTAAGCCAGCAGGCTCTTCCAACCTGTCTATACAGCTCCAATGTAACTAGTGTTTATGATGGAAGAGGAAACACCCGAACCAATAAGCACCCTTTATTGGGGATTAGGCAGATTCTAACTATTTATTGCCTATGAAATAGGCTGGTCCCCATCATTTAATACTTCACAATCCCAAATTCTGACGCAACTATCGTTAATGATGCGAGAGAACCTCCAAACAACTTAATACCATTTTATTAGGGGATAGGAAGACTCTTACCTATTAATACTTATAAAACTGGCAAGTCCCCATCATTTAATGCCTAACCTATGGTGGGTCCCTACATGGTTCTCAGTAGCTGACATCATAAGAAATCTTATTCGGTCACTTAACAATTCTTTTAAGAAAGAGGTGAACCATACCATAGCTACTTAATACCTCAAACCCAAAGCGGACCCTTTCGAAGGATTTCACCTACCGCATTCAAAATGCAATTTATGATCCATAACCTGCTCATGACATCTCACATTAATCCGACTATTCGTAGGTACTAGTAGCCACATTAACTGGGCTGGTCTACCCTATAGAATTGGGACTCACCTCGCATCCATTGTGGTTATTTTTTATAGGTGATGTCCCACATTATTCCATAAAGCCACACCATTGGCAGCCATATTTAACTCTGGGCAGACCTCCATGTAGCTTTGGACTAACCTCTCATCCCTATAACTTAGTTATAACTTATATGTATATCAACTATATACGTATATCATCCCATAAGATTAATAATTGAGGTCAAATAAGATATCCCCTTATTATGTCTCTAACTAGGGATTAATTCCCTAATTTACTCTAAGTTCCTTCCTACAAATTAATATTACTTAACTGTTCTAGTAATATTAATTTTCGCGTTCAATACGATATAATCAATACGCTATTGGTTTCAATAGTCAATACGTTAATACTATATACATATATTTTACATGTGGA
The DNA here is from genome assembly GCA_030765085.1 of Allium cepa. Taxonomy (NCBI): domain Eukaryota; kingdom Viridiplantae; phylum Streptophyta; class Magnoliopsida; order Asparagales; family Amaryllidaceae; genus Allium; species Allium cepa. The sequence goes on from CM060939.1 coordinate 124,183,796, forward strand.
ATTTAAGGTCTAATCATTACATTAAAACTTCGATAATAGTTCATTTACAAGGTGTTTTGAAATATCAATCTCATACAAATCTACATTTGAACAAGAACTGCTACTACCATAGCCAAATAAAATAGATTCGTACAAACATGGAATACCTACAACTTGTTTCATATTAATAAATTGAAATCCCTTCTCTGTATTAAAGAACAGATCTTCAAAAATTCGATCACATATGTTCAATTCAACCTTTATATACGTCATTTTTGGAGTGAGAAAAGAGGTATATTTATTTAAATGATAGAAATTGGCGATGAAAAGTACAAACGATTCAATTCATACTTTACACAATATTTATGATTTATCTTATTTTTAAACCCTTTAACACTCCAATTTAAACTAGGGGAAATAGGTTGAATGGACTATAGATTATCTAATTCTAAATAAATAATTAGATTATAATATATTAATATAAACAACAATTATGATTCCAACATATATAAAGGTTGATATTTACTTAGGGAAACTATGGGGGTTTTAGATGTTATTTTTTCGTTTACCAGAATTCTTAAGGCATACATCAAATCTAAATAATAACTATTCAATTACAAAAATGTGAAAATCTGGATCTTTCCACTCATAGTTAATTGTTTGCTTCTTAACTGGATTTGACTCCACCAAGCCTAAATTCCTTTCAGATCTCTTTCTTTCTGAGATATTCAACAAAGTGAATTGTGTATAGAAATTAGATCCAGATCAGAAACTAAAAGGGAATAGAACTAGAAATCAAAAGAATTAAGCATCTAATCCTCTTACATGAAAATTCTAACTGATTTTGAAACCTGAAGAAGAAGAAAAGTATGAGATCTGATTTACACCGCTCATAATTCTTTATTTGATCTTTTTTCTTTTCTTTTTGAATATATGACAAATAGGTTGTATATATACTAGATTTCAAAATTAGAAGATATGGAGAAGAAGGATTAATTTAAATTAGACATTAGATATTATAAATTAGAATTACTTACAGAAAGTTTACTTTTTGTGAAACACTTAGGGGAATGAATCTGACAAAGCTTCATTAACATACACAAAAAATTTATGAAGTAAGTAGAGGTCTATGGGACTATTTATAGAGTTGAAAAAGAATGATGATCGTTGGATTAAAATAAACAAACCCAGAATGTCAAAATAGTCAACACTATAGCTGCAAGACAACTCACTGGTCGACCGCTGCCTAAGGGCGGTCGACCGGTCCCCCTTCTGAGATAGTTTATTTATATTATGTTAACTATTTATTAAATATTTTATTTAATTTATACATTAACTAGATATGGAATTAACAATTACATAAATGTTAAGTATCCCGTAATGTTAATAATTATTTAAATTCATACATTTAAACATTGAAATTTAAACCGATTTTAGCTATTACAAATTTGGAAACTTCAAACATTCATTACTTCTCAGTTTGAACTTCGATTTCAACATATTATATATTCGAATTGACTAGAAAATTGCCATGGATAAAATAGTGCAACTTTCGTGACCAAATTTCGATATTTATAAAATTTTCATTTTTAACCTTATTCAATTATTTAGTTTCTTATTAAATTGTACGGTGATAGCTCAGTAGATAGAGACCGAATATCTGAAGTTCGCATGCTCGATCCACACTCAAATGTTACAACTGGTATGAGAGCTTAGGTTACCCAATCAACGAAGATAGGTGTAACGACCCAGGATTTTGAACAATTTAATTTGAGAATATTTAATTAATTTTAAATATTTGAATGATGGTTTGACGTGAATTTCAAATTATCAGAATGAATTGGCGATTAAATTATAGAATTTAATCTATAGAAAATTGAATAATAATTTGAATCTTCAATTTTAAGCCGATTAAAAATATTTCAAAGGCTTGTAAAATACATATTGATAATACTAAAGATAATAGAAGCTTCAGAATTTAATTTGAAAGAGATTTGTTCAGTTTTGAAATTAAATCGTTTGAATCGATATTTAAAAATAGCCGTCCGAGGCACAGTCTCGGAATTCGACGAAACCAGTTCCATTGGGTCCGCAATATTGTATTATTACCGGATTTCAAATTTCGTATTTTTCTGAGTTGATATGTGAGCGTACGTTGAGTAAACGCGTTGCAAATTTAAATTGAATTCAATTTAAATTTAAATTTATAATAAACGACAGCATCCTAAAATCATGCCTAAAATCACGCAGAAGATCCCGTAGAGAAATCGTGTCTTCTCCTTTGTTTCAGCCGAGTATCACGCAAAAAAAATATGGAAGGAATCACGCAGGCATGCTTCGTTCAACCTTAAATATCTCGTCCCCCCTCCCCCTTCTGTTCGTTCAAATCAAGATTAAAAAAATATAATAAATGGCGGACCGCTTCTTCCCCAAATCAATTCGTTCGAGCTCGAAGTCGCAAGCGAAGGGGGAAATCAAGTGGGGGTCGCTCGCGTTCGACGCGGCGGTGTTAGCGTCGCAGCAGGGAGGTTCGATCGATGTGGAGTAGCGGCGCGTAGGTGTAGCTTGACCTCGAGCTATCGGTCATAGAGCGCGATGGCAATGGCGATTCGAATTGCGTGAATAGGCGCGGCGGCAGCAGCATGGGGTTGCGATTGCAATTGGAGGCTTCGGGTTGAGGTAGGTTGGGGGGACTCGACAGTACGACAGCGGCGACGAGGAGCTCGAGCTCGAGCTGATGATTTTCACAGTGAGGTAGTTTTAAAATTTTTATTTTTCAAAATTTATATTAAGTACAGTAAAAAAAAATGTGTTAGATAGCAAGATGAATTTTGACAACAGTAAGTTTAAATAAATGATTTCGAAATAGTTTTGTTTTGATATTTTCAGAAAAAAAGATTGTCACAAGGAGTTATATATTTACAGTTTATTTCTCAATTTAATATTGATATATATATATATATACTCATACATATTTTTAATGTATAACAGTAAATATGCATAAATAAGGTTTTGAAAAAAAAAGAGAATGGTTTAAAAAAATAAAATCTTGATTGAACAAATTTAATTAAAGGAAATCAGTTCGAATTTTAAATTTTTAGTTTAAAATGAAAATCATTAGCTTGAGATAGAAATATTGGTTGGATTGAAATTTTAAAAAATGTCAATTTATTTGTTTATTTATCAGTTTAATTATTTTTAGTTGTTAAAAGATTTTAAAGAAAAATATGAGTTCAAATTATTATATTGAGAATAAATTATTAGTTTAAACCCAAATCGTTAGCCAAATTAAATAAATCTATTAAATGGAAATTTATTATTCGATTTATTTCGAATATTAATGAATTGTATAAAATTGTTATACAAGGTAAAAATCGAGAAAATTGAGTCAAGATGGGAAATGGATTGCTAATAAAAGCTAAGTTGAGAACTTCTCACTCAAATAAATTTATAAGTTGGATTTGCAGTTATTATTGATTGCTATATTGGTTGTGATATTAGATATAGTAGGATATATTATATATATAGCAATATATATATATATTGGCATATGTATATATTGCAGTTGATTGATTTCCCGCATTGTATAGCGGATGAGACCCTATTGCGCCGCCTATTAAGCGGATAAATTTTTATAAAATCCCATATACCGCGATATTCCACCTCGAAATGGAATGGGTATTGTGCTAATGTCTGTGGATGCAAGGAAACAGGTTGGAGGGATCCAACTGGATTCCTCACAAATATTTATTGATTTTAGATATTGTGATATTTGATTGTTTATCATATCGATATATGATATTGGAAAGTCGTGATTGACTATTTGATGTGTTGCATCATCGGATCCAATTTTGAAGTTTAAAAATAACGATTTTTATTTTTAAAGGGATTTCTAAAGTGATTTTGGAAAGTATAAGTTTATAAAAAATAGTTTTGGAATTAATTCACCTTAAATAAATAAACGTTATAATTTTAATATTTTAAAAATTATGATTTTTGAGAAATACAGTTAAAAGTTGATTTTTGAAAATAGGGGATTAATAATTTTGTAAAATAGTTAAAATTAGGATTTCTGAATTTATTATAAAAAGTCTAAAAATAGGATTTATGAAATTGATTATTTTATAAATCAAAATGAGGAAATTATAAAGGAGCTTAAAGACGTTTTAAAAGAATAATATAAATTGATCTATATAAAAGATTTATAAAATGGATAATTATAAATTAGAATATTTTGAATTATAAAACGAGATTTTATAAGTGTTAGAATGAATTGTGAATAAATTTCGTAAATGAATGAAATTTATAGAATTATAACGGTGAAGTTATAAATGGAATTTTATAAGCAGTAGGTTTATAAAATTTATAAAGATATTAAAAGGAATAGATTTGGGTACATAAATGAATCTCATAAGTTATAAGATTTATAACTTGGGAAGTTTAAAAGAACGATTTTTGTAAACAAATAAATTATAAGTATTTGACTTATAATATGAAATTCTAGTATATCATTGAGATATGAATTGAGATAGGTTAATAAAGGAATTTATAAAAGGAAGTAGTTATAAAACAAATAGAATTAGAATTTATAAACGTTGTTTTATAAATTCGCAAACGACTTATTTTGATAAGTTAAATTTTATAAATTATTTATGGAGTTATATTCACGTTTTAGACAGTGAATAATCCTTTAAAATAAAATGTATAGAAATGATGAAATTGGTTAACAAGCATATTCACGTTTTTGAATAGTGAATAATATGTTAAAGAAAAAGTTTTGGATGCGATGTTTTAAATAGAATTAAAACGATCTAACGATGTTTTAAAATGTGTTGAGATTCGAAACCATAGATTTCAACATTCATTGTTGAAATAGACGTTTTTGAGAAATAGAAGGAAATGGTAGACTATAACACTGTTGTTATAGTAAATGATTTTCGAAAGGAAATGTTTTGTATAGTATTGGGATTTATATATCTATTTTAATTTCGAATCCCTATACTAGTGATTTTGGGTTGTCGTAACGATGTTTTACGCAACATTCGTTTTGGCCCAAATAAATATGGTTAAGAGAATGATTTCCTTAAAGAATGAAATATATACTTAATTTCGATTAGAGTATATTGAATATTTTCTAAGTGTAGAAAATAAAAAGACTTGCGAATTACTTATAAATAAATAAGTATGGAAATGTTTTTTCCAATGTGAAATGAAGAGTTTAGAGAATTTAACCTTTTGAAGATAAATTGAAAATGAATATTAGAAATCGAATGGAAATCGTATATTCACAGATATTTTGGAAATGTAAATTCAATATGGAATTTATAAATGAAATTGGGAAAATGGGTTAAAAAAATAAAATAATAAATATCGATTTATTTTTAAAGTATTGAAAATATATATATCTTGTAAAGATATTTTTGGAAAATAAATAATTTGGAAAATTATTTGGAATCTGGTGATGTTGTGCATATCTATTGATAGTTCAATAACCGACTATCAATATTTACCTTTAAATAGGTATTTGTTGTGATTTGCTTGAAATTGAATGCCACACTTATTTTTTTTAAAATAAGCGCTCACTATTCGGGTTAACCGGGAAATGACCTTGGGGTCGTATAACCCATTCCGAATATGTGATACGTCGTTATGAATTGCATTCGAAGACCGGTGTTGAAGACTGGATATTTTCGAAAACGAAAGGGTTTCTTGTTGATTGTCTCTGCACTGGCTGATCCCCGGTATAGAGATCTCCATATGTGATGGGAAATTCGGACGTGATTAGAGATTATCCGGATTGCAAGGACTTCTTTGTAAGTGCCTTCGGTTCTATTCGATCCCGGAACAGACTTGTATGGATAGTATGTCTGACATTACAAATTGAGATATAAAGCCGATTTCTTTAAAATATATTTCTGTTGGTGGCGGAGAATTTATTCTCTTAGCTTAACACCCTTCTCTGAGACGTACGAGCTCAGAGGTTATATAGTTGAAGGTTATCAGCGATATATTCCCAATTTGGTAATGTGACATACTGAGTGTTGCTGTGAAATGATCATTGTGTTGATTATTTGTGATAGGATCATTTGTTTGATCGTCTATCTTGGTGATCATTTCTATGATCATTTGTTGACCCAAAGCATGACTTTGTATAAAGCGTGTTTTTGTGGACGTGACTTCGTCGAGCCTCACACCCCGGAATGGTCAAAACAGGAAAGATGCAGCAAGGTTATGAGGGGTAGCTCCCTTTAGGGTATGTGCATTTCCTTCTGGAAAAGGGTGGTATCATGGTATGGAGCCCAGATACTTACTCATGTTGAAAACACTTTGTTATGATTGTGTGATGATGGTGACGAGCGCTCGGTTAAAGGTCCCAAAGGACCGGGGGATGACATACTCGTGTCAGTTGTTACCCAGTTAGGGGTAACCCGGCCTTGTGTTGGTAGAGATCCGGTTTGGTTCTCGGGGACGTCCATCCAGAGGCGTTCTCATGTGGCAATGGGAAGTTCCTTGGCCTGACCATTTGTTGGAAATCCAAAGAAACAATACGAGACTTGTACGGTTTTAGTTGTAGAACCTGCCATCTAATATGGTATCTATAGTAGGCATAATATAATGGTACCTATGCTGGCTAAGATTTATATTCTACTTTCGAAATGTTTCCTACACTATGCACTAGTAATAATATCAAATGTTTTCTTTTAATGCGTATCAAGCATCTTTGACTAACATAAGAAGAAATCTCCTCCAAGTCTGCGTTTGCATTGTGTGTGTGGCGGGAGGTCTTATGGTAGTCTTATTTTTAAAAGCATTGCGAATTGATTTTAAAAATATTCCTCTATTTTGATTTTAAAGATAAATAAACTGTTTTGAGTTCTCGCACCAGTCGCATGACTGACTCGGAGTTTATTGTTTTCCTTCCTAAACTCTGGGTGCCCACCAATTTCCACACGGGCAGTCAAGAGTTAAGGTTTATCAGGATATTCTGGAATTCAGGAGTTGCTGGATGCAAGATGAATGGCATGGCGTATTACTAGTATCTAGTATTTCTTTTTCCGCTGTTTGTTGTTGTACACTCTGATGATATGATGTAATATAATGTAATAACTGATATAGTTCTTTGTTTAAAGATTATTCATTTATCTATTATATGTTGTTCCGCTGCGAATTGTGAGATTCTGATGTTGTTCTGTTATTTCTGTTCCGTTCTATTTTCTATCTTCTTTCCTCTCTATTATCTCTTCTTCTATCTTCTTCTACCTCCTTCTTTTTCTTAAAACCCATAACATTTCGGTTTTTCGGCAACGAAAAATCGAAATCGTTACATTTGGTATCAGAGCATATGGTTAAGCGACAACCATGGTTCTGTTGGGTATTACTCATTAGAGATAGAGTCAGTAGTACTATAGAATGAGTTTGAGTGTAATAATATATATGAGCGTGTATTTGTTAGTGAATATAAAATTGTTTTTGAATCGGGTAAATAAGATAATTTTGCCCAAAACTATTTTTGTATAGAAAAGAAATGATTTTCTATGAATTATTATAGTATATGGTTGCATGATTGTTAGGAAGTAATAATATTAAATTATTATCATTAGTATATGGAATTAAATAAGAAATAAAATGGATTGAATTCAAGTAAACTAACTTGATAAATTATTAATTCATGGAATAATGAATTGGAATTTGAATTGGTTAAATTAAAGTTTAGTCGTGAGCTAAATTTGAAGATAAATTCGAATTTGTATATAAGTTCCAGTAAGTAAAAGAAGTAAATTGAAATTCCCTTTGTTAGTAATTAAGTAAATTCGAGATGAATTGAATATGGAAATTGAAATTTGAAATGAATAAGTGAATGTACTAATTGAAATGAATTAGCAAATGAAAGTTAATCGTTAGAATTCATTATTTAGAATTGAGAATTGAATTCAAATAGAATTGAAATTGTGAATTGAATTGAAATGTTAAATTGAATGAAAATGAATATGTAACTTCAATAGTGAAGTAAAAATGTGTAAGAAGCATATGTTGAAAATTTTGTAATAGAATTGGCAAAATGGTTGTATGTTGGAATTGGATATCATGGATAGCAGGATATACAGGTGTATAAAGGAATTGGGATTTTGTTTTCAAAGATAAAAATTGAATGGCTCGAAAAAAATGTACGTATTTGAATTTCAGTATGAAATTTGATGATTTTCTTCTCCAGCCACTTGGCTTTCTCTTTTCTTTTTGATTCTGAGGGGCCGTGGTGCCGTTTTGTAGTCGTACCGAGCTAGCCGCGCAAAGGAGACGCTGGCAAAATTTTTTGAAAATTTAGGGTGTTAGAAAATTTTTGAGAAAATTTTGAAAGTTTGAAATTTGAATTTGAATTTAAATTTAAATGGTTAGTAAAACAATGTTGTTTGAAACCTATAATTGAAGTTGGAAAGCTAGTTGAAATGATAATGAATCTCTAGTAAAAAAGATTTAGGTTAGTAAGTTGATAAAACTATTTGGATTGTGAAAAATGATAATCGAGATAAGGGCATTCTTCTTAACTTGTAATTTCGGGACGAAATTCTTTTAAGGGGGAAGATTGTAACGACCCAGAATTTTGAACAATTTAATTTGAGAATATTTAATTAATTTTAAATATTTGAATGATGGTTTGACGTGAATTTCAAATTATCAGAATGAATTGGCGATTAAATTATAGAATTTAATCTATAGAAAATTGAATAATAATTTGAATCTTCAATTTTAAGCCGATTAAAAATATTTCAAAGGCTTGTAAAATACATATTGATAATACTAAAGATAATAGAAGCTTCAGAATTTAATTTGAAAGAGATTTGTTCAGTTTTGAAATTAAATCGTTTGAATCGATATTTAAAAATAGCCGTCCGAGGCACAGTCTCGGAATTCGACGAAACCAGTTCCATTGGGTCCGTAATATTGTATTATTACCGGATTTCAAATTTCGTATTTTTCTGAGTTGATATGTGAGCGTACGTTGAGTAAACGCGTTGCAAATTTAAATTGAATTCAATTTAAATTTAAATTTATAAATAAACGACAGCATCCTAAAATCATGCCTAAAATCACGCAGAAGATCCCGTAGAGAAATCGTGTCTTCTCCTTTGTTTCAGCCGAGTATCACGCAAAAAAAATATGGAAGGAATCGCGCAGGCATGCTTCGTTCAACCTTAAATATCTCGTTCCCCCTCCCCCTTCTGTTCGTTCAAATCAAGATAAAAAAAATATAATAAATGGCGGACCGCTTCTTCCCCAAATCAATTCGTTCGAGCTCGAAGTCGCAAGCGAAGGGGGAAATCAAGTGGGGGTCGCTCGCGTTCGACGCGGCGGTGTTAGCGTCGCAGCAGGGAGGTTCGATCGATGTGGAGTAGCGGCGCGTAGGTGTAGCTTGACCTCGAGCTATCGGTCGTGGAGCGCGATGGCAATGGCGATTCGAATCGCGTGAATAGGCGCGGCGGCAGCAGCATGGGGTCGCGATTGCAATTGGAGGCTTCGGGTTGAGGTAGGTTGGGGGGGGACTCGACAGTGCGACAGCGGCGACGAGGAGCTCGAGCTCGAGCTGATGATTTTCACAGTGAGGTAGTTTTAAAATTTTTGTTTTTCAAAATTTATATTAAGTACAGTAAAAAAAAAATGTGTTAGATAGCAAGATGAATTTTGACAACAGTAAGTTTAAATAAATGATTTCGAAATAGTTTTGTTTTGATATTTTCAGAAAAAAAGATTGTCACAAGGAGTTATATATTTACAGTTTATTTCTCAATTTAATATTGATATATATATATATATATATATATATATATATATTCATACATATTTTTAATGTATAACAGTAAATATGCATAAATAAGGTTTTGAAAAAAAAGAGAATGGTTTAAAAAAATAAAATCTTGATTGAACAAATTTAATTAAAGGAAATCGGTTCGAATTTTAAATTTTTAGTTTAAAATGAAAATCATTAGCTTGAGATAGAAATATTGGTTGGATTGAAATTTTAAAAAATGGCAATTTATTTGTTTATTTATCAATTTAATTATTTTTAGTTGTTAAAAGATTTTAAAGAAAAATATGAGTTCAAATTATTATATTGAGAATAAATTATTAGTTTAAACCCAAATCGTTCGCCAAATTAAATAAATCTATTAAATGGAAATTTATTATTCGATTTATTTCGAATATTAATGAATTGTATAAAATTGTTATATAAGGTAAAAATCGAGAAAATCGAGTCAAGATGGGAAATGGATTGCTAATAAAAGCTAAGGTGAGAACTTCTCACTCAAATAAATTTATAAGTTGGATTTGCAGTTATTATTGATTGCTATATTGGTTGTGATATTAGATATAGTAGGATATATTATATATATAGCAATATATATATATTGGCATATGTATATATTGCAGTTGATTGATTTCCCGCATTGTATAGCGGATGAGACCCTATTGCGCCGCCTATTAAGCGGATAATATTTTATAAAATCCCATATACCGCGATATTCCACCTTGAAGTGGAATGGGTATTGTGCTAATGTCTGTGGATGCAGGAAAACAGGTTGGAGGGATCCAATTGGATTCCTCACAAATATTTATTGATTTTAGATATTGTGATATTTGATTGTTTATCATATCGATATATGATATTGGAAAGTCGTGATTGACTATTTGATGTGTTGCATCATCGGATCCAATTTTGAAGTTTAAAAATAACGATTTTTATTTTTAAAGGGATTTCTAAATTGATTTTGGAAAGTATAAGTTTATAAAAAATAGTTTTGGAATTAATTCACCTTAAATAAATAAACGTTATAATTTTAATATTTTAAAAATTATGAATTTTGAGAAATACAGTTAAAAGTTGATTTTTGAAAATAGGGGATTAATGATTTTATAAAATAGTTAAAATTAGGATTTCTGAATTTATTATAAAAAGTCTAAAAATAGGATTTATGAAATTGATTATTTTATAAATCAAAATGAGGAAATTATAAAGGAGTTTAAAGACGTTTTAAAAGAATAATATAAATTGATCCATATAAAAGATTTATTAAATGGATAATTATAAATTAGAATATTTTGAATTATAAAACGAGCTTTTAAAAGTGTGAGAATGAATTGTGAATAAATTTCGTAAATGAATGAAATTTATAGAATTATAACGGTGAAGTTATAAATGGAATTTTATAAGCAGTAGGTTTATAAAATTTATAAAGATATTAAAAGGAATAGATTTGGGTACATAAATGAATCTTATAAGTTATAAGATTTATAACTTGGGAAGTTTAAAAGAACGATTTTTTGTAAACAAATAAATTATAAGTATTTGACTTATAATATGAAATTCTAGTATATCATTGAGATATGAATTGAGATAGGTTAATAAAGGAATTTATAAAAGGAAGTAGTTATAAAACAAATAGAATTAGAATTTATAAACGTTGTTTTATAAATTCGCAAACGACTTATTTTGATAAGTTAAATTTTATAAATTATTTATGGAGTTATATTCACGTTTTAGACAGTGAATAATCCTTTAAAATAAAATGTATAGAAATGATGAAATTGGTTAACAAGCATATTTACGTTTTTGAATAGTGAATAATATGTTAAAGAAAAAGTTTTGGATGCGATGTTTTAAATAGAATTAAAACGATCTAACGATGTTTTAAAATGTGTTGAGATTCGAAACCATAGATTTCAACATTTATTGTTGAAATAGACGTTTTTGAGAAATAGAAGGAAATGGTAGACTATAACACTGTTGTTATAGTAAATGATTTTCGAAAGGAAATGTTTTGTATAGTATTGGGATTTATATATCTATTTTAATTTCGAATCCCTATACTAGTGATTTTGGGTTGTCGTAACGATGTTTTACGCAACATTCGTTTTGTCCCAAATAAATATGGTTAAGAGAATGATTTCCTTAAAGAATGAAATATATACTTAATTTCGATTAGAGTATATTGAATATTTTCCAAGTGTAGAAAATAAAAAGACTTGCGAATTACTTATAAATAAATAAGTATGGAAATGTTTTTTCCAATGTGAAATGAAGAGTTTAGAGAATTTAACCTTTTGAAGATAAATTGAAAATGAATATTAGAAATCGAATGGAAATCGTATATTCACAGATATTTTGGAAATGTAAATTCAATATGGAATTTATAAATGAAATTGGGAAAATGGGTTAAAAAAATAAAATAATAAATATCGATTTATTTTTAAAGTATTGAAAATATATATATCTTGTAAAGATATTTTTGGAAAATAAATAATTTGGAAAATTATTTGGAATCTGGTGATGTTGTGCATATCTATTGATAGTTCAATAACCGACTATCAATATTTACCTTTAAATAGGTATTTGTTGTGATTTGCTTGAAATTGAATGCCACACTTATTTTTTTTAAAATAAGCGCTCACTATTCGGGTTAACCGGGAAATGACCTTGGGGTCGTATAACCCATTCCGAATATGTGATACGTCGTTATGAATTGCATTCGAAGACCGGTGTTGAAGACTGGATATTTTCGAAAACGAAAGGGTTTCTTGTTGATTGTCTCTGCACTGGCTGATCCCCGGTATAGAGATCTCCATATGTGATGGGAAATTCGGACGTGATTAGAGATTATCCGGATTGCAAGGACTTCTTTGTAAGTGCCTTCGGTTCTATTCGATCCCGGAACAGACTTGTATGGATAGTATGTCTGACATTACAAATTGAGATATAAAGCCGATTTCTTTAAAATATATTTCTGTTGGTGGCGGAGAATTTATTCTCTTAGCTTAACACCCTTCTCTGAGACGTACGAGCTCAGAGGTTATATAGTTGAAGGTTATCAGCGATATATTCCCAATTTGGTAATGTGACATACTGAGTGTTGCTGTGAAATGATCATTGTGTTGATTATTTGTGATAGGATCATTTGTTTGATCGTCTATCTTGGTGATCATTTCTATGATCATTTGTTGACCCAAAGCATGACTTTGTATAAAGCGTGTTTTTGTGGACGTGACTTCGTCGAGCCTCACACCCCGGAATGGTCAAAACAGGAAAGATGCAGCAAGGTTATGAGGGGTAGCTCCCTTTAGGGTATGTGCATTTCCTTCTGGAAAAGGGTGGTATCATGGTATGGAGCCCAGATACTTACTCATGTTGAAAACACTTTGTTATGATTGTGTGATGATGGTGACGAGCGCTCGGTTAAAGGTCCCAAAGGACCGGGGGATGACATACTCGTGTCAGTTGTTACCCAGTTAGGGGTAACCCGGCCTTGTGTTGGTAGAGATCCGGTTTGGTTCTCGGGGACGTCCATCCAGAGGCGTTCTCATGTGGCAATGGGAAGTTCCTTGGCCTGACCATTTGTTGGAAATCCAAAGAAACAATACGAGACTTGTACGGTTTAATTGTAGAACCTGTCATCTAATATGGTAGCTATAGTAGGCATAATATAATGGTACCTATGCTGGCTAAGATTTATATTCTACTTTCGAAATGTTTCCTACACTATGCACTAGTAATAATATCAAATGTTTTCTTTTAATGCGTATCAAGCATCTTTGACTAACATAAGAAGAAATCTCCTCCAAGTCTGCGTTTGCATTGTGTGTGTGGCGGGAGGTCTTATGGTAGTCTCATTTTTAAAAGCATTGCGAATTGATTTTAAAAATATTCCTCTATTTTGATTTTAAAGATAAATAAACTGTTTTGAGTTCTCGCACCAGTCACATGACTGACTCGGAGTTTATTGTTTTCCTTCCTAAACTCTGGGTGCCCACCAATTTCCACACGGGCAGTCAAGAGTTAAGGTTTATCAGGATATTCTGGAATTCAGGTGTTGCTGGAGGCAAGATGAATGGCATGGCGTATTACTAGTATCTAGTATTTCTTTTTCCGCTGTTTGTTGTTGTACACTCTGATGATATGATGTAATATAATGTAATAACTGATATAGTTCTTTGTTTAAAGATTATTCATCTATCTATTATATGTTGTTCCGCTGCGAATTGTGAGATTCTGATGTTGTTCTGTTATTTCTGTTCCGTTCTATTTTCTATCTTCTTTCCTCTCTATTATCTCTTCTTCTATCTTCTTCTACCTCCTTCTTTTTCTTAAAACCCATAACATTTCGGTTTTTCGGCAACGAAAAATCGAAATCGTTACAATAGGTATTGATAACGATGAAATTTCCTATCGGTTCGGAAATCGTCGTTAAAATACCGCACGAGCACGGCGTACAATTGTAGTACGTATGTGAGTACAAATTGATTCGTAGAGAAATGAATAAATTTTAAATTCTACTCATTCAAATTAACCAAAAGAGTTTGAAATTGTCTTGAGCTAGAAAACAATGTAAAAACTAACTAAAACAAAGTGAATAAAAATATAAGATTAAGAGACAACTTAGAAGCAAATCCACTCTCATACTCTTAATAAATCAATAATCTATGATCTCTAATTTTAATCTAGTAGTATTAGTGATGTATTTATCATAATTATGATTTATTTGTATTATTAATTAACACAACTTGAACTATCAAACTTTTAATATAACATTAAAACCATTTATTAATTGTAATGAAAATGAACATGAATTAAAACAAAAGCTATTTTAAGCATGATCTATTTACTATTTTGTTTACTAATATAGGTCATCAAATTTTGGTTCAACTTTATTTCATTATCAAAATCAGTTAGTAAGATGATAATGTATGTTTATGTTGGATCAAGCATAGACCATTTGTGATCAAAAATAACATAGACTATCAAATTCTCTAATAAACTTACGTCAACATCTAAGTATCTGTGAAGCATAAAAAAGAGATCATAAATAATGAAATATGTTGAATCTACATAATTTGAGAGAGCTTCATTACTCCTAAATTGAAGGGATTTAGCTTCTTATTTGTGTTATCATTTCACATGTAAATTTCAATATAGAACAAAAAAGGAAAGTGCAAGCTAATTAAAATAAAAAGAACTAGCCACTTGCATAAAAATAAAACTAAACTAAGTGCATAAATTGAAATCTAATCTACTAGCATAAAAGGAAAGAGAGCATGTAAATAAAAATGAGCATAAAATAAAATAAAAGCATGTAAAGAACAAAGAAGAAGAAGATGCTTAGGAAGGCATCTTATTTCTCATGAATTTTGTGGCCACAACTTGCATAATATGTGTAACAACCCGGGATTTGCATTACCAATTAATAAATAAAAGTTAGGATTTTTATTTATTTTAATGAAGCGTAAAAGGATTTGGAATAACAAAATTTATTTGAAAAAGGCTATTTTAATTAAACGAGAAATATGGGATTTTAAAATGAGGATAAAATGTTATTTTTGGAAAGTTAAACATTTTAGGAGAGATTTTAAAACGGGTTTGGGTAGGAAAAATGAGTTTTATAAACATACATGAACACTTAGACTAATTTTTGGAAACATGTAAATAACCCTCTTCTTATTGGGTTACTAAACTTAACCCAATAACCCACCCTAAACCTCCTCTATAAATTATCTCAAACTCTCCTAACCTCATTCATGCATCCCTAATCAAAACCCTAATCATTTCCTAAAGCTTTCTTAACAAAAATGGCCTCTATCTTCATCTCCTTCTAGTTTTAGCTTATGCAAGTCATTCTATGCAAAGGTAATGCAAATACCCACCTCAAATCCATTTTTATATCTTTCTAATTTCTGAAATTTATTTGGTAACACATGTTTTTTGTGTTTTTTTGATAATAGCCTCCTAATCATCTTTTGCTAATTTGGGTTGATGCTATAGTGGTCTTTGTTGCTTTCTAGAGAGGTATATTGCTAAAAACCTCTTCTAATATGTGTTTAATCCTCTTTTGATTTCAGTAATCATTTAGTAACACATGTTTTATTATGTAACATGTGAATCATAGCTCTTTGATCATCTTTGCTTTCATTTTGGGTGTGCACATAAGGTGTTTGTGATATTGCTTCATAAGGTAATGCTAAGCTTTGGCCCTTTGTTTCCTTCAATATGGTGTATTAATCATTATATGGTAATTAGTGATTGATATTGGTGAAATTTGATACCAAAAACTTGAAAAAAACACCCCAAAATCACAAAAATAAGCAATTTCAGCAGGCTGGAATGTTTCAGCCTGAAAACAGGCTGAAAACAGGGCTCTGAGTGCACTAAAGCAGGCCTGGGCTGCACCCAAGCTGCTGCCCAGGCACAGCAGGCTAGCCCGGTTGGGCTAGCCAGTAGCGGGCCAGCCCGCATGGGCTGGCGCGCACGTTTATCACCCCAGGCCGCATGGGCTGGGGGCTTGGCATATCACCCAACCCGCATGGGCTGGGCGCACACGTTTATCACCCCACGCCGCATGGGCTGGGGGCTTGGCATATCACCCAGCCCGCATGGGCTGGGCGCGCACGTTTATCACCCCAGCCCGCATGGGCTGGGGGCTTGGCATATCACCCAGCCCGCATGGGCTGGGCGCGCACGTTTATCTCCCCAGCCCGCATGGGCTAGGGGTTTGACTCATCACCCCAGCCCGCATGGGCTGGGGGCTTGGCATATCACCCAGCCCGTATGAGCTAGGCGCGCATGTTTATCACCCCAGCCCGTATGGGCTGGGGGCTTGGCATATCACCCAGCCCGCATGGCTGGGCGCGCACGTTTATCACCCCAGCCCGCATGGGCTGGGGGCTTGACTCATCACCCCAGCCCGCAAGGGCTGGGGGCTTGCAAATTCTCCCCAGCCCCTGCAGGCTGGGGGCTGGACCGAACCAGGCTGCACCATGCGGTGCAACTGGTTCTAAAAAAAACGATGGGGGCTGCACCCACTTGGTGCAGCCGGGTTCCGAGTCCGGGTTGCTCCATTTTGGTGCAACCGCTTCAAATTGTTTGTTTCTGTAATGAACCTTTGGGCTTCAATTGCTAACCAGAAATTGTCAAACCTTGATTCACAACCATTCGGAATATTTTCCAACACGAATATTGGTTTTCAGTGATTTTCTGATTTATCGATTTCTTTGAGATTTGTCTGTAGATTTCGTACACGGGTTTTTATGAACTATTTTAAAAGGATTTTTCACTCCTAAATGGCTTTCGAAATTATTATATAATATTATTTTTAATTATTAAATTAATTACTCCATAATAGGAGAGTTTTCAAAAGCCGTTTTAAAGTGATTTCAAGATCAATTATAAATCCGTTTCGCACCATTATTTTCTATAATAAAAGTCTCACACTCACTTTTAGTACGTCGAGCGAAGTGGAAAGGTGCTTAAAAGGTTAGGAAATCTCCGGCCTATGGAACCGTGTGTATTTTCTTTCCGGTTAATCCCCGACCTATTCGATTGATCGTTTTGACCTTTGGGTCTAGTTTACCGATGATACGAGGTGGACTTTTTATTGTTTGGAGTGTGAGCTTGCTATCGGTTAGTAAACCGTTTAGTGCGAACATGGGGTATGGGACTCATTGTTAACAATTTACGGGTTCCTCTCCAAGAAGTTTGTGACACATTAGCCTTTGGGCGGCCAGTACTGGACCTCTGGGTCACCACGCCTCTGGGCAACCGTCTCTGGACACCTGCTCTATGGAGCAGTTTTTCGGCATGTGCCTCTGGGCCTTTATCCTTCTGGGAAGGATCTCGCCGTCTTGCGCGTTCCGCATCTGTGCGAGTGATCGATCACAACTCTACAGTACTTGGCAATAACGACTCTGGTCGGTGCACGTGCTATACTTGTATTATCTGATGATTTTATATCCATTCGAGTACCGCCATTCGGTGTTGGTTCTATGGAACCGTACGATGTAAGTGCGATTACCTTGTGGATTCACAGTGTCTCTGGACACTGCATTTCAGTATTCGATTTCATTGATTTTTCAGTATATCCTTATTGCTCTTTGGAGCATCGATCTTTGCTTGGGTACTGATTACAGAATCTGGTCACTCTTGGGATTGCCGATGGGCAACTTTATATAGCTCTGACTACGCCGATGATATGAGGCGATTTTAGTTATTTAACACTTTGGTGTTGATATTCTCTTTGGATATTTTTACCGTTTATTGATGATTAGGGATCGTCATTTTATTCATGTAGTCCATAATACTCTTCTCTTTGGAGAAGTACTGTTTTATTTATGTACCGCATTATTATTTATCTCAGTTTATTAACTGATTGTTTAGCTAGCCTGACCCAAGTGTTTCTCGCTCGGGTTAGACCGAGTTGTTTCAGGTTAAGCCTCTGGACTTAGCTTTCTGTGCTTCCGCTTGGACATTATCTGCTATGCTGATAGATAGCTCTTTATATTTGTCCACTATTTTGATACTCTGATTATTCAGTCTCTTATGTACATATTTTGTCTCACATGTGTGAGTGGTGGCTTTGTACCCACCTTTTGATATTTGGATCTGTTTTGACGATATATTGTACCTATGTTCTATGACTGTTATGTGACTGTTCTGTGATGATGATGTTATCAATTAGTATTATGTTTGTTCTGAACCTATTTTCCTTAGCCATTGTAATTTCGTTATAAATATCTATTGGATACGTCGAACCACTTGAGAAAAGAAAACCACCCATTCAACGTATTCGGTAGTTAGTTATAGCTTGATTACATATGGTCGCTTCCATTATACTCTATTCTCCGCTCTAGTAGACGGTATTACTCCGTAATACTCTTTACTAGAGTGGGTCTCGGAGTGGGGCGTTACAGTTTGGTATCAGTGCAAAGGTTCAGAATTAAGCATAACAAACACAGAATAGACACGTAGTATAATACGTTACAATACGATCCAAATTGAACATCATCACCTTTAGATAGATAAGTTAGGAATAGTTGTAGGAATCTGTTATATTCCGTAATATTCCTTAATGAATTATCTATCTTTAAATCATGCTTAACTCGTATCTGACCTTATCTTTCAGTATGGTTGGGAGAGGTAGGAACCTCCGTTCTACTGATGCTGGACAGTCCAGCAACCCTCACCCTGAGGGCGTATACATAATCACAGTCCAGATCATGGAGCTGATTCGTAACTCTCAGTCGCACTCTCAGTCTCCTGCACCAGTTTCTGATGCACCGCGCAAGTCTGCTTTTGCGCGCCTCTGCAGCGACTTTATTCATCTTGGAGGAAAGCCGTTCAATGGCTCCGAGACTGTTCTTGAGGTCCAGGCTTGGATCAGAGTTTGCGAGTGTAATTTTACTCGCATGACCCTTCCTGACCATGACAGAGTTCTTGTTGCTTCTAGCCATCTTGAGGGCCGTGCCTTGGATTGGTACGAGCTCCTTATTTATGAGACCGATGAGGCCACTCTCACTTGGGATCAGTTCCGAGAGCGCTTCTTGCTCAAGTTTGTCCCCGAGTCCGAGAAGATAGCCCTTGCACTCCGCTTTATTGACCTTAAGCAAGGGAAGACCTCTGTTGCTGACTATTCATCATCTTTCGAGGCCCTGTCTAAGTATGGCCTCGAGTTCATCAACACTCCTTATAAGAAGAATCTCAAATTTGTTGAAGGCCTGAAGAAAGATTTGAAGAAACAGCTTATGCTTCAGCTTAAGCTCCCTTTTGATGAGCTAGTTGACGCAGCGCTTCACCTTGAAGCGGTTGAGCATGAGAGAGACAACGATGGGGATGGTGAGGGTTCCAAAAACTCCAATCAGAAGCGGGGTCCATTTCATAAGACCAAGCCTTGGAACAAGAAGAAGAAGACTGGCAGTTCTACTTTTCAGACTCAGCCTCAGACTCGTTCTCAGTCCCAGACTCCTGCTCAGCCTAGTGGGACACGTCCTCCGAAGAAATGCTTCAACTGTGGTTCTCCTGATCACTTTATTCGAGAGTGTCCCAAACCTCTCTATTGCACCTTCTGCAAGAAGGAGGGACATAGGATCTCCACTTGTCCTACTGCACCCCCTAGATCTGGCAAGCTTAATGCTGCCAAGGCTCCTACATCTTCAGCTCAACCTCGAGGTACGCATCCTTCTGTTCTCGAAGGTTCTATTTTATTTCATGGTAGATCTTGTAGAGTTCTCTTTGATACGGGTGCCTCTCACTCATTCGTATCAAAGGAGCTAGTAGATGCTTTATCCTTGGAGGTTACTTGTCTGGTTTCTTCACTAAGAATTGTGAATCCCATTGGTGGATCCACGACCCTTATCTTGCTTTGTGAGGATATGGATATTGATCTTTATGGATTTTCTTTCCGTGCGAATCTGCACGTTATGGAGTGTTTGGGCTTTGACATGATTCTTGGCATGGATTGGCTCGCTCAGTACGACGCCAAAATCATTTGTTCGGAGCGGATATTATTTCTTCGTCATCCTGACTCGTCCGCTCTGTTAGCTATTGCTCTTCAGGATGTTGGGATTTCTGATATTACTTTATTTTCTCTAGATTCACGAGATGAGGATTTGGACATATCTCGTATTCCTGTTGTTCGGGATTTCCCCGATATATTCGAGCCAATATCAGGCCTGCCGCCAAAGCGGGCCATTGAGTTCCGCATCGACCTCATTCCAGGCTCCCACCCAGTTGGGCGTCCTCCAACGAGAATGTCTATTAAGGAGAATGAGGAACTCAGGAAGCAGTTAGTTGAGCTTGAGGCGAAGCAGTTCATTCGGTCCAGTTCTTTGCCATGGGGTGCTGCTGTGGTCTTCGTTAAGAAGCCCGATGGCTCTCTTAGGCTTTGCATTGACAATCGCAAGCTTAATGAGTTGACCATCAGAAATCGTTATCCATTGCCACGGATAGACGATATGTTTGATCTGTTGAGAGGTGCGAAGGTCTTTTCCCAGCTCGACCTTGCCACCGGATTTCATCAGCTCCGAGTTGCGGACGATAGCATTCCTCTTACCGCTTTCCGCACTCGTTATGGTTCTTTTGAGTGGTTGGTCATGCCATTCGGCTTGACGAATGCACCGGCTTTCTTCGTCGATCTTATGAATCGAGTATTCCGGGAATACATCGATAGATTCGTTCTGGTTTTCATCGACGATATTCTTATTTATTCTAGATCCGAGACAGAGCATGCTCATCATTTGCAGATCGTCTTGGATACTCTTCGTCAGCATCAGCTTAAGGCCAAGCTCTCCAAGTGCTATTTTTAGGAGAGCAAGGTCAAGTTCTTGGGCCATATTGTATCATCTGAGGGTATTTCTGTCGATCCTGCCAAGATCGAAGCTATTCAGAATTGGAAGCAGCCCGAGAACGTTCATGATATTCGCAGCTTCCTTGGTCTGGCGGGTTATTACCGTCGGTTTATCAAGGATTTCTCTCGAGTTGCACTTCCCCTTACGACGTTGACTCGTAAGGGTGTTAGCTTTATTTGGTCTGATAAGTGTGAAGCTTCCTTTCAGCGACTGAAGGAACTTCTCACTCATGCTCCTATTCTTGTGGTTCCTGAGAATAACCAGGATCTGGATGTTTACACTGATGCTTGTGGTAGCGGGCTCGGTGCTGTGCTTATGCAGAAGGATCGGGTAGATGCTTATGCTTCCAGGCAACTGGATCCGAATGAGGTTCGCTATCCTACTCATGATCTTGAGTTAGCAGCTATCGTCTTTGCCTTGAAGACGTGGCGTCACTTTCTATTAGGCGAACGCTTCACTCTTTACACCGATCACAAGTCTCTGAAGTATCTTTTCAGCCAGAGAGATCTCAACATGAGGCAGCAACGATGGCTTGATTTTCTCTCCTCATATGATTTGGATATTCAGTATACCCCTGGCAAGGGTAATCGTGTTGCAGATGCGCTCAGTCGCAAACACTCGGCAGTTGTTTCTATGATGTTCGCCGAGTGGAATATTCTTGAGACTCTATCTTTATGTGATATTAGAGATCGAGCTCCATCTTCTGATGCTCCTGTCTTATTATCCAGCTTGGAAGCTCGTCCCATCTTGTGGGTCGCATTGCCTATGCTCAGCGGCAGGATCCAGACCTATTGCATTTCATTCATCTTCTCGAGTCAGGATCCAGTGATGAGACATTGCTAGACTATTCTATTGATTTTCATCGGTGCCTTCGGAGGAAGAACCGTATTGTTGTGCCATCTGATTCATTTCTTAGGCATGACATTCTAGACAAGTGTCATCGCACTAGGTGCACTATTCATCCCGGGTCGAGTAAGATGTATGCCGACATGTGTCGCCTATTTTAGTGGGAGGGCATGAAGAGTGATGTTGCAAGTTACGTAAGCCGTTGCATGACTTGCCAACAGATCAAGGCCGAGCATCAACGTCCATCTGGTCTTCTTCAGCCTCTAGAGATTCCATTATGGAAATGGGATCAGATATCCATGGATTTCATTGACGGTCTGCCTCGATCGAGGTCAGGCCATACTTCTATTTGGGTTATTGTTGATCGCTTGACCAAATCGGCTCATGTCATTCCGATTAAGTCCACTCGGACTGCACCTCAGTTGGCCAAGCTCTATGTGAAGGAAGTCGTTCGACTTCATGGCATACCTAGCTCTATCGTATGTGATCGAGACACCATTTTCACTAGTCACTTCTGGAAGTGCCTACAGTCAGCTTTGGGCACAAAGCTGAATCTCTCGACTGCTTATCATCCTCAGACCGACGGTCAGACGGAGAGGGTGAATCGTATTTTAGAGGATCTTTTGCGCTGTTGTATTCTGGATTTCGGAGGTAGTTGGGAGGATCACTTATCGCTTGTAGAGTTCTCCTACAACAACAACTTTCAGTCTAGTATCAGCATGGCACCTTTCGAGGCTCTCTACGGAAGGCCATGTCGCTCTCCTGCATGTTGGTTAGAATCTGGCGAGAAGCTTATTCTTGGTCCAGATTCATTTCGGGAATCTTCTGAAAAGATTGTTCTTATCCGTCAGAGAATGAAAGAGGCACAGGACCGCCAGAAATCCTACGCGGACAACCGTAGGAAGCCTCTTGAGTTCTCCATTGGTGATTTTGTCTTCATTCGGATTTCTTCCATGAAGGGGGTTGTGCGTTTCAGCTCTACAGGGAAGTTGGCTCCTCGCTATGTTGGACCATTTCCTATTACGGAACGCATCGGCCCTGTTGCTTATCGTGTGGCTCTACCTGCTCATTTTTCCGGAATGCATGACGTGTTCCATGTTTCTCAGCTTCGCAAGTGTGTACGCGATCCTGATTCTATCATTGAGCCGCATGTCGTGCCTGATTTAGAGATCTTACCTGATTTATCTCTGGAGCAGCAACCTCTTCGTGTGCTTGATTCGGAGGTTACACGCCTTCGCAACAAAGAGGTTCCACTCGTGAAGATTCAATGGTCACCGAATCCTAAGGACTGCACTTGGGAGACCAGAGAATCTATCGAGCGCTCTTATCCTGGCTTTCTCCCATCTTCATCTACGGGTAAGAATTCTCTATTTTATCTCTATCACTTCTTTTGTGGAATTGACGTTATAGACGACATCTATCTTAAGGAATTGCGGGGATGGAATTTTCTTAAGGAGGGAGTCTGTAACAACCCAGGATTTGCATTACCAATTAATAAATAAAAGTTAGGATTTTTATTTATTTTAATGAAGCGTAAAAGGATTTGGAATAACAAAATTTATTAGAAAAAGGCTATTTTAATTAAATGGGAAATATGGGATTTTAAAATGAGGATAAAATGTTATTTTTGGAAAGTTAAATATTTTAGGAGAGATTTTAAAATGGGTTTGGGTAAGAAAAATGAGTTTTATAAACAAACATGAACACTTAGACTAATTTTTGGAAACATGTAAATAACCCTCTTCTTATTGGGTTACTAAACTTAACCCAATAACCCACCCTAAACCTCCTCTATAAATTATCTCAAACTCTCCTAACCTCATTCATGCATCCCTAATCAAAACCCTAATCATTTCCTAAAGCTTTCTTAACAAAAATGGCCTCTATCTTCATCTCCTTCTAGTTTTAGCTTATGAAAGTCATTCTATGCAAAGGTAATGCAAATACCCACCTCAAATCCATTTTTATACCTTTCTAATTTCTGAAATTTATTTGGTAACACATGTTTTATGTGTTTTTTGATCTTATAGCCTCCTAATCATCTTTTGCTAATTTGGGTTGATGCTATAGTGGTCTTTGTTGCTTTCTAAAGAGGTATATTGCTAAAAACCTCTTCTAATATGTGTTTAATCCTCTTTTGATTTCAGTAATCATTTAGTAACACATGTTTTATTATGTAACATGTGAATTATAGCTCTTTGATCATCTTTGCTTTCATTTTGGGTGTGCACATAAGGTGTTTGTGATATTGCTTCATAAGGTAATGCTAAGCTTTGGCCCTTTGTTTCCTTCAATATAGTGTATTAATCATTATATGGTAATTAGTGATTGATATTGGTGAAATTTGATGCCAAAAACTTGAAAAAAACACCCCAAAATCACTAAAATAAGGAATTTCAGCAGGCTGAAAACAGGGCTCTGAGTGCACTAGGGCAGGCCTGGGCTGCTCTCAGGCTGCTGCCCAGGCGCAGCAGGCTAGCCCGGTTGGGCTAGCCGATAGCGGGCCAGCCCGCATGGGCTGGCGCGCACGTTTATCACCCCAGCCCGCATGGGCTGGGGGCTTGGCATATCACCCAGCCCGCATGGGCTGGGCGCGCACGTTTATCACCCCAGCCCGCATGGGCTGGGGGCTTGACTCATCACCCCAGCCCGCATGGGCTGGGGGCTTGGCATATCACCCAGCCCGCATGGGCTGGCCGCGCATGTTTATCACCCCAGCCCGCATGGGCTGGGGGCTTGACTCATCACCCCAGCCTGCATGGGATGGGGGCTTGGCATATCACCCAGCGCGCATGGGCTGGGCGCGCATGTTTATCACCCCAGCCCGCATGGGCTGGGGGCTTGACTCATTACCCCAGCCCGCATGGGCTGGGAGCTTGGCATATCACCCAGCCCGCATGGGCTGGGCACGCACGTTTATCACGGGCTGGGGGCTTGCAAATTCTCCCCAGCCCATGCGGGCTGGGGGCTGGACCGAACCAGGCTGCACCATGCGGTGCAGCTGGTTCTAAAAAAAAAGGGGAGGGGGGGGGCCTGCACCCACTTAGTGCAGCCGGGTTCCGAGTCCGGGTTGCACCATTTTGGTGCAACCGCTTCAAATTGTTTGTTTCTGTAATGAACCTTTGGGCTTTAATTGCTAATCAGAAATTGTCAAACCTTGATTCACAACCATTCGGAATATTTTCCAACACGAATATTGGTTTTCAGTAATTTTCTGATTTATCGATTTCTTTGAGAATTGTCTCTAGATTTCGTACACGGGTTTTTATGAACTATTTTAAAAGGATTTTTCACTCCTAAATGGCTTTCGAAATTATTATATAATATTATTTTTAATTATTAAATTAATCACTCTGTAATAGGAGAGTTTTCAAAAGCCGTTTTAAAGTGATTTCAAGATCAATTTTAAATCCGTTTCGCAACATTATCTTCTATAATAAAAGTCTCACACTCACTTTTAGCACGTCGAGCGAAGTGGAAAGGTGCTTAAACGGTTAGGAAATCTTCGGCCTATGGAACCGTGTGTATTTTCTTTCCGGTTAATCCCCGACCTATTCGATTGATCGTTTTGACCTTTGGGTCTAGTTTACCGATGATACGAGGTGGACTTTTTATTGTTTGGAGTGTGAGCTTGCTATCGGTTAGTAAACCGTTTAGTGCGAACATGGGGTATGGGACTCATTGTTAACACTTTACGGGTTCCTCTCCAAGAAGTTTGTGACACATTAGCCTTTGGGCAGCCAGTACTGGACCTCTGGGTCACCACGCCTCTGGGCAACCGTCTCTGGACACCTGCTCTATGGAGCAGTTTTTCGGCATGTGCCGCTGGGCCTTTATCCTTCTCGGAAGGATCTCGCCGTCTCGCGCGTTCCGCATCTGTGCGAGTGATCGATCACAACTCTACAGTACTTGGCAATAACGACTCTGGTCGATGCACGTGCTATACTTGTATTATTTGATGATTTTATATCCATTCGAGTACCGCCATTCGGTGTTGGTTCTATGGAACCATACGATGTAAGTGCGATTACCTTGTGGATTCACAGTGTCTCTGGACACTGCATTTCAGTATTCGATTTCATTGATTTTTCAGTATATCCCTATTGCTCTTTGGAGCATCGATCTTTGCTTGGGTACTGATTACAGACTCTGGTCACTCTTGGGATTGCCGATGGGCAACTTTATATAGCTCTGACTACGCCGATGATATGAGGCGATTTTAGTTATTTAACACTTTGGTGTTGATATTCTCTTTGGATATTTTTACCGTTTATTGATGATTAGGGATCGTCATTTTATTCATGTAGTCCATAATACTCTTCTCTTTGGAGAAGTACTGTTTTATTTATGTACCGCATTATTATTTATCTCAGTTTATTAACTGATTGTTTAGCTAGCCTGACCCAAGTGTTTCTCGCTCGGGTTAGACCGAGTTGTTTCAGGTTAAGCCTCTGGACTTAGCTTTCTGTGCTTCCGCTTGGACATTATCTGCTATGCTGATAGATAGCTCTTTATATTTGTCCACTATTTTGATACTCTGATTATTCAGTCTCTTATGTACATATTTTGTCTCACATGTGTGAGTGGTGGCTTTGTACCCACCTTTTGATATTTGGATCTGTTTTGACGATATATTGTACCTATGTTCTATGACTGTTATGTGACTGTTCTGTGATGATGATGTTATCAATTAGTATTATGTTTGTTCTGAACCTATTTTCCTTAGCCATTGTAATTTCGTTATAAATATCTATTGGATACGTCGAACCACTTGAGAAAAGAAAACCACCTATTCGACGTATTCAGTAGTTAGTTATAGCTTGATTACATATGGTCGCTTCCATTATACTCTATTCTCCATTCTAGTAGACGGTATTACTCCGTAATACTCTTTACTAGAGTTGGTCTCGGAGTGGGGCATTACAATATGATAAGATCATCAAACTTATTACATGAACTTAAGAGGGTTATTTATACATGACTAAACCCTAATACATTTTTAAGGAATTCCCTAAAATACCCTTGAAGCAGTGTGGCCTCCAAGTTATCATTAGCATGAAATTAATCCTCCATTAAATGTGCATGTGCCTTTAATCCCTACTAACTTGAGCATTAGCTTTTAATTATGGTTCATTAGTTTGTGGGTCGGTGAGTTCCTCCATGATTACATGAATTCTTTTATTTCTTCATTTCTTTGGCTTCCAACTCATGTATATGCATATTTCCATGAAGCCACTTCCAATTTGAATCCAGATTCCTACAAAAAAAATTAAAATATGCATGTAAATTTATTTTAAATTAATTCACACAAAAGTTACCATTTTTCCCCCATGAATGATGACTTAAAATAATTTTTAAAATTTGGTTTTAAACATGTAAAAACACCCAATTATTACATTTATTTTATAAAAATGAGATTGAGTGTGTGAGTAAAATATACATTTTTACGTGCATATCAAATATCCCCACACTTATCTTTTTATTTGTCCTCGAATAAACTAAAACTAAGATAAATCCATTTTCATAGAAAACATGATTGCATTGAGCAATGCAAAAGGCGTTAAACCTTTAGATGTTCCTAGTATGACGAGTGTTGTGGCATGAAGGTTTTCGGCGGATACTACCTGCAAAATCCAAGTGTGAAATGCAGATTCTACATGATGAAAATTTTCAAAAATATTTACAAATGAAGAATTTACTTTTAAATTGACATGATTAAGTTAAATATAAGTTCCGGTCATTATTAAGAAATTTAAGTCGTTTTCCTTGTCAAAATTTCTAATAAAAATTAAGTTATCATCACATTTAGACTCTAGTTTGGCTAGTTATTTCGGTTGATAACATAATGCAACTATGAAATGGATCCTTAGTTGATTTTCAAAGTTTTGAAAAGTGGTATTTTTATTTCTTTTGAATAACAAGTCGAATCAAATAAGTGAAAATAGTGCTTGGATTTCAATTGCTTTCTCTCTCTATTTTATTTACATACCTAACTTAGATAAACTAAGGCTAGATATACCGATCATGCATTGCCTTTTAGGCTTACGTGAGAAGAGTACAGAGCGTGGCAAGTGTACACACTTGCATATGAACATATGACTCTAGGTGGTTATTTTTATTTAATCTATTTACATACACCTAACCAGATAAACCGAGGCCAGGTATACCGATCATGCACTACCTTTCAGGCATACGTGAGAAGGGTACAAAGCATGACAAGTGTACACACTTGCACGTTTACACCCAACTTTAGGTTTTTATTATTATTTTTTATAAAATCTTTTTTTATAAAGAGAGAGTTTTGCAACATCATCATAGCACCACTTAACTTAGAAGATCAAGAATGTTATCACCTTTACTTTAAATCAACCACTCATTAAACAAAGATGTCAATTAGGATATACTTCATATTTAACACCCATGAACCATCCTATATACTAGTTAAACCATCGTTACTTGTAATCAAATTTATTTTTCTTTTTATTAAGACAAATAAATTTTCAAAAATTTCAATTTGATAACCAAAAACCTATACTTATCCTATAGTGTTTCTTTAAAAATAAATAAAAATGCTAGAAAGAAAATTTGCTAGGGGATTTTTTTGAGTTTTGGAAAGAAAATGCAAAAAAATAAACCATGAAAAATCAAAAATGAACATGTGACTCCCCCCACACTTGATTTTGACTGTGCCCCCAGAGTCAATGCTTGATATAATAAGTATAACGGGGAAAAATATGTACATAATTTAACATTTCTTGCTAGATACAGTGTGGCTCATGAAGAATCATGAGCTCCTCCTCTTGATTACTTGGCAATTCCAAGTATGGTTTCAAGTGATGACCATTGACCTTGAAAATTGTTCCATCCCTAGGGTTTTGTATTTCAATAGCACTGTGTGGAAGAACAGTTCGTACCACAAATGGTCCGGTCCATCTTGATTTTAATTTCCCAGGGAAAAGTGAAGTCTAGAGTCATACAACAAAACTTTTTGATTTGGTAAAAACGTTTTTTTAGGGTAGATTTGCAATGAAAAACTTTGGTTTTTTCCTTATAAATTTTCGAGTTTTCGTACGCATCGTTCGTTAGTTTTTCTAGTTCGTTGAGTTGTAGATTTTGGCTTTCACCAGCTTTATCAAGATCGAAATTTAAGGTCTTCATTGCCCACAATTCTTTGCGTTTGATTTCAATCGATAAATGGCACTCTTTCCAGTAAACTAAACGAAGTGGGGACATCCCAAGGTTAGTTTCAAAAGCGGCATAGTAAGCCCAAAGCATATCCATTAATTTTTAAGACCAATCTTTACAATTTTTATTAATGTTTTTCTCTAAGATTTGTTTGATTTGGTGATTTGCAACTCCAACTTGACCACAAGTTTGAGGATAGTATGGAGTGGGTAGCTTATGGGTTATCGAGTATTTCTTCATTAAAATTTCAAACGATCGATTGCAAAAATGGGTTGTGTTATTTAAGGAATTTCAAGGTGTGCCGAACCTTGAAAAGATATTTTATTTAAGGAATTTCACAATAATTCTATGATCGTTGGTTTTACAGGGAATGGCTTCAACCCACTTGGAAACGTAATCGACAGCAAGGAGAATGTACAAATTTCCAAAAGAGTTGGGGAATGGTTCCATAAAATCCATCCCCCAAACGTCAAAAATCTCGACCGTAAGAATGGGAGCTAAGGGCATTATATTTCGTCGAGAGATTTTTCCTATCATTTGGCAATGATCGCAAGTTTTTATAACATTTTAACGAGTCTATGAAAAAGTGGGCCAGTAAAAGCCATATCGAAGTATTTTTTCAACAGTTTTTCGAGGACCGAAATGTCCAATGCACGCTTGATCGTGACAAAACGAGAGAACACTTATTATTTCATTATCTGGGATGCAACGTTGAAAGATTTGGTCTGGACAATACTTGAACAAGTATGGATCATCCCAATAGAAATATTTCACTTGGGACAAGAATTTGTATTTGTCCTGTTTGGACCAAGATGATGGAGTTTCCTTAGTGACTAAATGGTTCACTATATTAGCATACCATGGATTGGTAGAAATTTAAAAGAGTTGTTCATCAGGGAAGTTTTCATTGGTTTGTAAAGGCGATGGTGAGTTAAGAAGACGAGACAAGTGATTGGCTATGACATTATCGAATCCTTTTTTGTCTTTGATTATAAGATCAAATTCTTGTAGTAAAAGGATCCAAAGAATTAAGCGAGATCTAACATCCTTTTTGGCAAAAAGGTGCCTTAGAGCCGAATGGTCAGTGTAAACAGTAATGTGTGAGCCTATCAAATATGGTCTGAACTTTTCAAGTGTGAAAACTACAGCTAGAAGCTCTTTTTCAGTGGTTGTGTAATTAAGTTGAGCATCGTCCGAAGTCATACTAGTCTAGTGGATAACGTAAAGGATCTTGTTGATGCGTTGTCCTAAGACAGCACCAACTGCAAAATTCGAAGCATCACACATTATTTCAAATAGAAGATCCCAATTTGATGAGCAAATTACTAGAGTAGAAATGAGTTCATTTTTAAGACGTTCAAAAGAAGAGACACAAGTAGAGTTAAAATTGAAAGGAAAGTCTTTTACAAGAAGAGTAGTCATGGGTCATGCAATTTTACTGAAATCTTTTGCAAAGTGTCTATAAAAACCATTGTGTCCTAGAAAAGAGCAAATATCTTTAACAGATTTGGGTATGGGTAGATTTGCAATAACATGGATTTTGCCTTATCAACCTCAATGCCTTTATTTGAAATGATATGTCCAAGAACTATGTCATGAGTGACCATGAAGTGGCATTTTTACCAATCTAGCGTTAAATGTTTATCTTTACATCGCTTTAAGACTATATCAAGATGTAAACATTCCAAAAAAGAGTCACCAAAGATCGAAAAATCATCCACATTGACCTTTAAAAAACATTCGATCATATCAGAAAAGATACGGACTATGCATTATTGGAAAGTTGCAGGGGCCTTACAAATCCCAAAAGGCATGCGTCGGTAAGCAAAGGTTCCAAATGGACAAGTAAAAGTCGTATTTTCCTGATCCTTAAGAGCGACTGGATTTTGGTTATAGCCGAAATAACCATCAAGAAAGAAATAAAATTCATGGCTGACTAAACGTTCGAGCATTTAGTCGATAAAAGGAAGAGGGAAGTGATCTTTACGTGTCGTGGCATTTATTTTTTGATAATCAATGCAAACATGCCAACCTGTTTGAGTATGAGTTGGAATGAGTTCGTTAGAATCATTCTTGATAACGGTACGTCCAGACTTTTTAGTCATGGCATGAATTGGGCTAACCCATGAATTATAAAAGATTGGGTATATGATTCTATTATTGAGAAGTTTAAAGATTTGTCTCGAACCGCATCCTTCATTTTTGGGTTAATCCTTCGTTGCGCGTCACGAACAGGATTGGCATCTGTAATGACCTGCCTTTATGGATGGTTTAAATCGACAATAACTACACATGTCAAACTAAACTATTCAAAAGTGTGGATTGTTATAGGGTAAATAAGAAAAAGCAGAGAAAGAAGAAAACAAATACAGAATCTCGCAGCGGAATAACAAAATATAATAATCAAATAAATTGTTCATGAAACTGTTTACAAATAACATTGACTTTATAATATAGATTTGAGTTACATAAAACAAGAATAAATAATACATAAATGCAGCGGAACAACATGATGTAATGGAATAAATGTAATAAATAATAATAGTATAAAATCTTCATCTTCGTCCTCCAGAAAGCATTCTTCGATAAACTGAAAAGCTCAGACTGACCCGAGTGAATTGAAAAGACAAAATACTTGAGTTAGAACTAAAAAATCTTATATAAGTTAAATCAAAAATAAATAAATATGAGTGTAACTATGTCGGAGGTGTTTACGGGATTTGACATCTCCTATCTGGCATCAACGTGAATGCAATAACTTAAGAGATGTTTGCGATTTACCTCTCCTAAAGATCCATTAAACTATCTACATACATTGTATAATACGCTATTACAATAATGCCTATAGTAAAGTAAGTTATTAAATAGCATTAAGGCGTTACCTATATCCTCCTTAACACCTATTTTTATATATTCTCATAGTCTATACTATACCGTAATTCCTCCGTAAAATGGAGGGTTATCAAAGGGCACTCCATAGGTATAGTACAAACCAAACCTGTAGAAGGCGCTCTAGGGAATGTGAACACTATATATAGCGATATATATATATTGGCATATGTATATATCGGATTTGATTTCCCGCCTCGTATAGCGGATGAGACCCTATTGCGCCGTTATTAAGCGGAATATTTATAAAATCCCATATACCGCGATATTCCACCTCGAAGTGGAATTGGTATTGTGCTAACGTCTGTGGTTGCAGGGTAACAGGTTGGAGGGATCCAACTGGATTCCTCACATATTTATTTGTTTATAAATATTATGTTGATTGTTGATAATCATATTGATATATGACACTTATTCCCGTGATTGACCATCTGATGTTGTTGCATCATCGGATTCAAATTTTTAAAAAATTAAAATAACGTTTTTGAATTTAAAAGGGGTTTTAAATCGATTTTTCAAAGAATATGGTTTATTAAAAATTTTGAATTGATTAAATTTTAAAATAAATAGATGGATAAAATTTTATGTTTTAAAAATTTATATTTTTATAAAATATAACTTAAAAGAAATTTTTAACAATAATAGGTTTTTATAAAATAGTTAAATTTGGTTTTTTGGGGAGTTATTATTATTAATGGTTTATATAAAGGATTTTATAAATGGATGTTTTTAAATAAAAAATTATTGAAGTTATAGAATAAATTTATAAAGTGTTAAGTTGATGTATAACATGAATTTCACTAGGATTTATAGATTAATAAATGTGAAATTTATAAAACGAATGGTTATTGGAAAATTTTAAGTTTATAAGTTATTAACTTATAGAAATGGATTTGAGCATTAAAAAGGGGAATTTTATAGAAATTGTTAATAAATGAAGATTTCATTAGTTGAAATTATTATAAACCATAAAGAAATCTTGTAAGTGATAAGATTTTAAATTGGTGAAGTTCAAAGGAACGATTTGGTAAATAAATAATATTATAAGTATTTAACTTACAATATGGCTTTTGGGTATGAAATTGGGTTATGTAAATTGCATCGGATTAATAAAGGAATTTATAAAATTGGGGTTTATAATAGAAATGGAATTTATAAACTATGTTTATAAATTTGAAATTCATCGAATTTGATAAATTGAAATATGGGAATTTGTTAAGTGGGCTATATTCACTATTTTGAATATTGAATAGATTATTAAATAAAATGGGTTTGTTTTTGGGAAAGGAATGTTTTAAATGGAATTTAAAACGAATTAAAGGTGTTTTAAAATGTATTGAGTATCGAAATCATAGATTTCAACATTGATTGTTGAAATAGACGATTTCGAGAAATAGAAGGGAATATTTTGAATAGTAGTGGATTTATGTATCCATTTTTTTTTTTTTTTTATTTCAAATCCATATACTAGTGTTTTTGGGTTGTCGTAACGATGTTTTACGCAACATTCGTTTTTAACCCAAATAAATGTGAATAAAGGAATGTTTTCTTAAAGAGAATGGAATAAAATACTTAACGGTAACTTAAGTATGTGGGATATTTTCAAATCGTTGAAAATAAATAAATTTGTGAATTACTTATTTTTAAAATAAGCATGGGAATGGTTTTCTAATATGAAATGGAACGGTTTTTGTGAATTCACCTTTAAGGTAATTGAAAGCAAATAACTTGAAATCGATTTGGGAATCGTATGCTAGTAGATGCTTGGAATTTAAATCCACTTTGGAATTTATATATAGGAAGGGAAATTTGTTTAAAAATAAATGTTGATTTATTTTTAAAGATGGAAATAAAATTCACGAATTTGGAGCGTAAAATTTAAAAATAAATCGGTAAGGATTTATATGTTGTTTTGAAATTTGTTTTCAAAAAGGTATAAAAGATGAATTGTAGTTTGAAATTGGTTTTCAAATGGTTGAGTTGTGTAATTTGAAATTTGTTTTCAAATGGTTGAGGTGTTTAATTTGAAATGGGTTTTCAAATGGTTAAGTGTGGAAATTATATCGTGAAGGTGTTTTGGTAAAGCAAATAAATTGGGCAATTATTTGGAAATTGTGTATATATATCTTGTAAAGATATTTTGGGACTTAATAATTTTGGAAAAATTATTTGGAATCTGATGATGTGGCGCATCTTTATTGATAGTTAAATAACCGACTATCAATATTTACCCTTGGATGGTATTGATTGTGTTTGTTTGGAATTGAATGCACACTTATTCTTAAAATAAGCGCTCGCTATTCGGTTTAGCCGGGAGAGGACCTTTGTGTCATATATCCCATTCCGAATATGCGATACGTCGTTTGGATTGCATTTGAAGACCGGTGTGAAGACCGGGTATTTGTGAAAACGATAGGATGACCTATCGATTGTCTCCGCATCGTTAGCTACGATATGGAGATTTCCTTTGTGATGGGAAATTTTATCGGGATTGTGAATACCCGGATTGCAAGGGCTTCCTTGGAAGTGCCTTCGGTTCTGTTCGAACCCGGAACAGACTTGTATGGTTACGTGTCTGACATTACATTTTGAGAGATAGAGCAGATTTCTTTCAAATACATTTCTGTTGGTGGCGGAGAATTTATTCTCTTAGCTTAACACCCTTCTCTGAGACGTACGAGCTCAGAGGTTATGTAGTTGAAGGTTATCAGCGATATTTCCCAATCTGGTAATGTGGCATGCTGAGTGCTGCTGTGTGATGATCATTGGTTGATCGTTTGGATATGATCATTTGTTTGATCATTTATCTTTGTGATTATTGCTTTGGTCATCTGTGGACCCGAAGCATGGCTTTGTTACACAAAGCGTAGCTTTGTGGACGAGACTTCGTCAGGACCTCACTTCCCGGAAATGGTCGAAACAGGAATATGCGGCAAGGTTATGAGGGTCGCGCCCTTTAGGGTATGTCATTTCCTTCTGGAAAAGGGTGGTATCATGGTATGGAGCCCAGATGCTTACTCATGTTGATACACTATATATATTTCTGTGTGTGGTGTTGTTGGTATCGAGCGCTCGGATAAAGGTCCCAAAGGACCGGGGGATGACATATTCGTGTAGTAGTTACCTAGTTACAGAGGTAACCCGGCCTTGTGTTGGCAGAGATCTAACCGTAACGTTAGTTTCTCGGGACGTCCCGCCAGAGGCGATCCCATGTGGCAGTAGGAAGTTCCTTAGCCTGACCATTTGTTGGAAATCCTTTCATCCAATACGTGCCTTGTACGGTTTTAGTTGTATTACCTGCCATTCACTTATGGTGGTCACCACTGTTTGGATGGTAGCTATAGTAGGCATAGTTCGGAATGTCTATGTTGGCTAGGATTTATATTCTACTTTCGAAATTGTTTTCTACACTATGCACTAGTAATAATATCAAAAATGATTTGATTTTCGCGTAGTAAGCATCTTTGACTATCATAAGGAGAAATCTCCTCCAATTCTGCGTTTGCATTGTGTGTGTGGCGGGAGGCCTTATGGTAGTTTCATTTTCCAAAAAGCATTGCGGATTTCGAAATTTAAATTTTCTTGTTGCTTGTTTAAAGATAAACTGTTTTGAGTTCTCACACCAGTCACATGACTGACCTGGAGTTTATTGTTCCTTTCCTAAACTCTGGGTGCCCACTATTTTCCACACGGGCAGTCTAGAGTTAGGTTATCAGGTTATTCTGGATTCGGGAGTTGCTGTGCAGATGTTGGAGGCGAGCTTGGATAGCGTAGTCTATTATCTATTGTATATAGTATTCTTTCCGCTGATTTATTGTTGTACACTCTGATGATGTGATGTAATGTGATGTAATGTATAAAATGTATAGTTCTTTTGTTTTAATGAATATTCATTTATCTATTATATGTTGTTCCGCTGCGACTGTGAGATTCTGTTATTGTTTCTCGTTCTGTTACTTGTTTTTCTGTTTTCTCTTCTCTTTCTTTTCTTTCTTCTTCTACCTCTTTCTTCTTCTAAAACCCTAACGGTTCGATTTTTCGGCAACCCCTCTATCTATTCACGCAGCCAAAAGAAGAAAAAAAATGGCAGAAGAGAATCTTTTGTTCAAAAAAACAAAATTTCGATTCAAAATCAAACAAAAATGGCCGATACTTTGATATTCATCTCCCTCCCTCTTTCGGTTTCCTTTGTAAATCAAATGGCCCCTTTTCCTCTCGTTAAATTCACGAAATTATGTCTCTCTCTCTCTCTCTCGTTCGTGAGCAAAAGCAACAGGGCCGAAGCCTTCAAATCAATTCGGAAAAAAAAAAGAGATGGTGCCGTTGTTCGAAGAGAGGGGGGGAAGCTCGGCTGCGGCTCGAGCAGATGGAGGCGGCGTGTAAGCTCGCGCGTGCAGGTGGCGATTTGCGCTCGCACGTAGATGGGGGAGCAGCTACTTCGGTGAGGTGGTAGGGTAACTACTACACGAATATGCCACTCCCCGGTCCTTTGGGACCTTTATCCGAGGGCCCTCCATCACAAAGCAACAACCACACAGAATAATGAGATTGAAGCAACCACATAGGAAAGCATCTGGGCTCCATACCATGACACTACCTTTTTCCAGAAGGGAATGACATACCCTAAAGGGCGCGACCCTCATAACCTTGCCGCATCTCTCCTGTTTCGACCATTTCCGGGGTGTGAGGTCTGATGAGGTCTCGTCCACAAAGCTACGCTTTACATGAAAGCCATGCTTTGATCACAGATGATCAACAAATGATCATCACTATACCGCAACACTTAGTATGCCACACTACCAAATTGGGAGTATATAGCTGATAACCTTCAATTACATAACCTCTGAGCTCGTACGTCTCAGAGAAGAGTAGGAGCAATGACAAGATGAGCAAGAATAGCATGCTTTCTACATTGATTTGTTCATCTGTGGACCCAAAGCATGGCTTTGTTACACAAAGCGTAGCTTTGTGGACGAGACTTTATCAGGACCTCACTCCCCGGAAATGGTCGAAACAGGAATATGCGGCAAGGTTATGAGGGTCGCGCCCTTTAGGGTATGTCATTTCCTTCTGGAAAAGGGTGGTATCATGGTATGGAGCCCAGATATTTACTCATGTGGAAACACTATATCTATTTCTGTGTGGTGTTGTTGGTATCGAGCGCTCGGATAAAGGTCCCAAAGGACCGGGGGATGACATATTCGTGTAGTAGTTACCTAGTTACAGAGGTAATAGAAATAAAAATTTAAAAATAATATAAATATAGATAATGATTTATTTAAAAGGTATACTAGTTTTAATTCAAAAATAAAAATAAACTAAGCTTATAAATAATATTGGTTTAAAAAGTAATTTTATAAAATTGATTTAATAAATAAGTTTACAAAAGCTTCATAAACTAAGAAATGTATATATATGTGTGATTTGTTTGTGAGTGTACAAATTGCTTTAAATTCATTTCTTTTTAAAAATTTGTAAAAGTAAAATAAATACATATGTTAGTATCTCAAGTTTAAAATGAGTGTTTTAAAAAAAATGAGTAGCATTTAAAAATTTGTTAAGATATAATATATGTATATATATTAATATACATAAATATTGATTTAATTCTTTTAACATTGAACAATAGTAACAAATAAATGAAAAAAAAAAAGAGAAGAACAATTCTTTTAACACATTGTATATATGTGTACACAAACCAATATAACATGCTTTAAAGGATCTTACATATATGCATATATATCCAAATAGCATCATCACTCTTTATTTTAAATAATCAAGTTTAGAAATGCAATCAAACCATATCTCACAAAATCTGAAACAAACAGTAAAAAGAGATGTGGCCTCACCTATTCCAATACATAAAGCTGTCTAAAGCATAGATATCAAAAAAAGAAAAAAATTGGCAACTCAGTTTACAATTCTCAGATCAAACTAAAAATCTGGAAAATGGAAGAAGGCAATCAAACTTCAATCTAGGTTCAAAGCTCTCTGGAAATCATTGTAGGCAAGTAAATTTCTTTTTCTTAAAAAAATTGAATTGATGTTAGTAATCAGGAAAAGAAACAAAGATTTAAACAACTTTATCAAATCTAAGTTGCAGGAAAATTGAAGATCAAAGACAAAACCATTTCCAGTTTCAAGTTGCAGAAAGAATAAAATTTAAAGCTTCTCTGCTATTTACATTCAACTGTAAGTAATTTAAATTTACGGTTATTAATGAATTTGGTGAATGAGTACAACAAGGAATAAACAAAAAAAAAAAATATGTAGCTATGATTTGCAGAGCTTAAAAGAATCAGAGTAAAAGAAAAAAAAAAGGGGGTTGCAGGCTTCCATCTCTGCTTGAAAAACTGTCAAAAGCTTTTGTCATCTGAAGTCCAGGTGAGCAAACATATGCCTTATTCAATTATTTGTGTATATGTGCCTGAATGGATTGTGAATGGCCTTTGCATGTGAATGAATTGTTATGCTTGTGCTTTCTTTGGCTTGGAATGTTATGATCAGGTTTTGCTTTCCTGTTCTTCTACCTTTTTTAGTCCCTGGTTTACAAAATGAAACATGCTGGGTTCAACAGTTTCCCCTCTGGTTCTCTTTTGAAATTTGAAATCTTAAAGAACTAATTAAAGTATTGGTGAGCAACCTAGCCCTAAATTTATATGTGTTTTATTTCCTGCATGAATGTGAGTAAAACTTTATTTTTAAAAACAGTTCTTTTCTTTAAATCAAAGCTAAACAAAGAAAAAAAATTTGCCAGAACTTAAGCTATGTATGCAAACTTTTTTTTTTTCAAGAATCAAAACTGCTATGATTGAAATTGTTCTGTCTCCATTTGGTTTAGTGTGTGACTTCACAATTTTAAAAGTGGATTTAAATTATCTGTTGCATGAGTGCTGATTGAAACAAGCATGTTTGCTTGATGATATGTGATGATGTTCTGTGTGTTCATTAATATGCATATATGTGTGATGCTAGCTATCTACAGACATAAATTCTGTTTTCTTATCTAGGCTTTTTGATAAATTTGGTTTAATTAAAGATCTGTGCCTCTGAAAACCAATGTAACTGGCCTTAATCTCAAATATCTTAAATTATTAGAAACAAGCTTAAAACTAGAAAACATGTTGAAACAGGGAAATAAAAATAATAATATTACAGTTTTAACAAACTGTTGGGGAAAAAAAAAACTTTCTGTTTTAAAACAGCAATAGAAATTTGAAGTATCTGTTATTGTAGTGGATGTTAGGTGTTAGATGCTTTTATTAATGGAGTATTGATGCAAGAATGGAGTATTTTTGGTGATGATGAAATGGTCACTCAATTAATTATCAAATGGAGGCAGGATGGGGCCGCGTCTCCTGGGAGTTGCGCACGCAACTCGAGGCATGGGCAGGGGCCGAGTGTGACCGCACTTGGGTCGAAGGTGGAGGAGGTTTAGAGCTGCGTAATGGCGCTCCCTGATCGTGTTTTCGCGCATCGTGGTGGTCGTGGCCTTTAACCCTAGTTCTAGCTTGTATGGGTTCGGCTGCGTGATGATAACCTGGAGATGAAACGTGCGCGTGAAAGGAGAAGGGGGATTGCAAGTTGCGGCCTGGATTGCTGGAGTTTGAAATCAAGGGCTGTGATGTAAAAGGTTAAAATTATAAAAGGAGATGTAGATTTTATTATATTATAAATCGTTCAAACTTTAAAATATGATATCTTTTTGCTGCGAGGTCCAAATTGAACGAGATTTTTTGCGTTGGAATCGTATCGTCGTGCTCTTCGCAATGCAACTGGTTTGGAGTCGATTGGAGCTCGTTTGAATTTCGGGTAAAATTAAACGTTCGTTTAATTTTATTCGAAACGAACGCCGAAAACGAAAAATAAAATCAAGGTGAGAACTCCTCACTCAATCGAAAGGTTTTGTTTAAAATTTTGAATAGTTAATATTGATTGATAATTATTGATTGATTGTGCTAGTAGATATAGTAGGATATATACTATATATAGCGATATATATATATTGGCATATGTATATATCGGATTTGATTTCCCGCCTCGTATAGCGGATGAGACCCTATTGCGCCGCCTATTAAGCGGATATTTTATAAAATCCCATATACCGCGATATTCCACCTTGAAGTGGAATTGGTATTGTGCTAACGTCTGTGGATGCAGGGTAACAGGTTGGAGGGATCCAACTGGATTCCTCACATATTTATTTGTTTATGAATATTATGTTGATTGTTGATAATCATATTGATATATGACACTTATTCCCGTGATTGACCATCTGATGTTGTTGCATCATCGGATTCAAATTTTTAAAATTAAAATAACGGTTTTGAATTTAAAAAGGGGTTTTAAATCGATTTTTCAAAGAATATGGTTTATTAAAAATTTTGAATTGATTAAATTTTAAAATAAATAGATGGATAAATTTTTATGTTTTAAAAATTTATATCTTTATAAAATATAACTTAAAAGAAATTTTTAACAATAATAGGTTTTTATAAAATAGTTAAATTTGGTTTTTGGGAAGTTATTATTATTAATGGTTTATATAAAGGATTTTATAAATGGATGTTTTTAGATTAAATCATTGGAGTTATAGAATAAATTTATAAAATGCTGAGTTGATGTATAACATGAATTTCATTATAAATCTATAGATTTATATTTGTGAAATTTATAAAAAGAATGGTTATCGGGAAGTGAAGTTTTATAAGTTATTAACTTATAGAAATGGATTTGGGCATTAAAAAGGGGAATTTTATAGAAATTGTTAATAAATGAAGATTTCATTAGTTGAAATTATTATAAACCATAAAGAAATCTTGTAAGTGATAAGATTTTAAATTGGTGAAGTTCAAAGGAACGATTTGGTAAATAAATAATATTATAAGTATTTAACTTACAATATGGCTTTTGGGTATGAAATTGGGTTATGTAAATTGCATCGGATTAATAAAGGAATTTATAAAATTGGGGTTTATAATAGAAATGGAATTTATAAACTATGTTTATAAATTTGAAATTCATCGAATTTGATAAATTGAAATATGGGAATTTGTTAAGTGGGCTATATTCACTATTTTGAATATTGAATAGATTATTAAATAAAATGGGTTTGTTTTTGGGAAAGGAATGTTTTAAATGGAATTTAAAACGAATTAAAGGTGTTTTAAAATGTATTGAGTATTGAAAACATAGATTTCAACATTGATTGTTGAAATAGACGTTTTCGAGAAACAGAAGGGGATAATTTGTATAGTATTGGATTTATATATCTATTTTTAATTTCAAATCCATATACTAGTGTTTTTGGGTTGTCGTAACGATGTTTTACGCAACATTCGTTTTTAACCCAAATAAATGTGAATAAAGGAATGTTTTCTTAAAGAGAATGGAATAAAATACTTAACGGTAACTTAAGTATATGGGATATTTTCAAATCGTTGAAAATAAATAAATTTGTGAATTACTTATTTTTAAAATAAGCATGGGAATGGTTTTCTAATATGAAATGGAACGGTTTTTGTTAATTCACCTTTAAGGTAATTGAAAGCAAATAACTTAAAATCGATTTGGGAATCGTATGCTAGTAGATGCTTGGAATTTAAATCCACTTTGGAATTTATATATAGGAAGGGAAATTTGTTTAAAAATAAATGTTGATTTATTTTTAAAATATAGAAATAAAATTTACGAATTTGGAACGTAAGTTAAATTAAATCGGTAAGGATTTATTTGTTGATTTGAAATTTGTTTTCAAAAAGGTATAAAAGATGAATTGTAGTTTGAAATTGGTTTTCAAATGGTTGAGTTGTGTAATTTGAAATTTGTTTTCAAATGGTTGAGGTGTTTAATTTGAAATGGGTTTTCAAATGGTTAAGTGTGGAAATTATATCGTGAAGGTGTTTTGGTAAAGCAAATAAATTGGGCAATTATTTGGAAATTGTGTATATATATCTTGTAAAGATATTTTGGGACTTAATAATTTTGGAAAAATTATTTGGAATCTGATGATGTGGCGCATCTTTATTGATAGTTAAATAACCGACTATCAATATTTACCCTTGGATGGTATTGATTGTGTTTGTTTGGAATTGAATGCACACTTATTCTTAAAATAAGCGCTCGCTATTCGGTTTAGCCGGGAGAGGACCTTTGTGTCATATATCCCATTCCGAATATGCGATACGTCGTTTGGATTGCATTTGAAGACCGGTGTGAAGACCGGGTATTTGTGAAAACGATAGGATGACCTATCGATTGTCTCCGCATCGTTAGCTACGATATGGAGATTTCCTTTGTGATGGGAAATTTTATCGGGATTGTGAATACCCGGATTGCAAGGGCTTCCTTGGAAGTGCCTTCGGTTCTGTTCGAACCCGGAACAGACTTGTATGGTTACGTGTCTGACATTACATTTTGAGAGATAGAGCAGATTTCTTTCAAATACATTTCTGTTGGTGGCGGAGAATTTATTCTCTTAGCTTAACACCCTTCTCTGAGACGTACGAGCTCAGAGGTTATGTAGTTGAAGGTTATCAGCGATATTTCCCAATCTGGTAATGTGGCATGCTGAGTGCTGCTGTGTGATGATCATTGGTTGATCGTTTGGATATGATCATTTGTTTGATCATTTATCTTTGTGATTATTGCTTTGGTCATCTGTGGACCCGAAGCATGGCTTTGTTACACAAAGCGTAGCTTTGTGGACGAGACTTCGTCAGGACCTCACTCCCCGGAAATGGTCGAAACAGGAATATGCGGCAAGGTTATGAGGGTCGCGCCCTTTAGGGTATGTCATTTCCTTCTGGAAAAGGGTGGTATCATGGTATGGAGCCCAGATGCTTACTCATGTTGATACACTATATATATTTCTGTGTGTGGTGTTGTTGGTATCGAGCGCTCGGATAAAGGTCCCAAAGGACCGGGGGATGACATATTCGTGTAGTAGTTACCTAGTTACAGAGGTAACCCGGCCTTGTGTTGGCAGAGATCTAACCGTAACGTTAGTTTCTCGGGACGTCCCGCCAGAGGCGATCCCATGTGGCAGTAGGAAGTTCCTTAGCCTGACCATTTGTTGGAAATCCTTTCATCCAATACGTGCCTTGTACGGTTTTAGTTGTATTACCTGCCATTCACTTATGGTGGTCACCACTGTTTGGATGGTAG
Organism: Allium cepa; assembly: GCA_030765085.1. Classification (NCBI taxonomy): domain Eukaryota; kingdom Viridiplantae; phylum Streptophyta; class Magnoliopsida; order Asparagales; family Amaryllidaceae; genus Allium; species Allium cepa. Next base: position 124,227,020 of record CM060939.1, read on the forward strand.
CTATAGTAGGCATAGTTCGGAATGTCTATGTTGGCTAGGATTTATATTCTACTTTCGAAATTGTTTTCTACACTATGCACTAGTAATAATATCAAAAATGATTTGATTTTCGCGTAGTAAGCATCTTTGACTATCATAAGGAGAAATCTCCTCCAATTCTGCGTTTGCATTGTGTGTGTGGCGGGAGGCCTTATGGTAGTTTCATTTTCCAAAAAGCATTGCGGATTTCGAAATTTAAATTTTCTTGCAATTTAAAATAGGTCATCCTATCGTTATGGTGACTCGGGTTCATGAGTGTTTCAGGTAGAAGCAGAAACCTGTTTTTTTTCCAGGTTTCCAAATTTTGAAGTTAAGGTCAATTTCAAACAAAAATCTGAAGAAACTAGGTTGAATCTGAAATTTTAAATATGAATGCAATTAATTTAGTTTTGGGCTTTGAAATAATTTGAGTTTTGAAGTTTTAATTAGTTTTAAGCAAAAGTTAGAAATCTGTTTCCAGGTTATTGAAATTTAGGTAAAAGAAATTGCAAACTTAAAATTGTTAACTTTGGATTTGAAACTGAATTTAAGAATGGTATCAAATAAGTTTGAATTCTGTTTTCTATGAAATAGTTTAAATTCAGGAATTTTAAAGTTTGGTTTTTTTAATAAAACAGAAACTGTTTCTGTTTAAATGTGAAGATAAGTTTAAGTTTTTTTTTAGGGTGGAGATTTAAACTGAGTTTTAGTTTGGAATTTGAAAATGAATTCAAATTTTAATTGTCTGAAATTTGAAACCATATTGTGTTTTTAAATTTAAATTTGATTTAAAACTCTCAAGTATAAAATGCATTGTTGTTTTGCATTTGAAGTAAAAAGTTAAGTATTTAATTTAGGAATTCAAATTGAATTCAAAACTGAGTTTTAAATCTGGATTTAAAATTTAGACTTCAGTTTTTAAATAAAGATTTAAATTTAAATTGTTTTCAAATGACATACATTTGAATTGAAAGTGCAAATTGTAGGAAGAGTTTTAGAGAGTTTAAACTAAATTGGGAATGGAAGTTATATTTCAATTTTGAAATTTTAAAGTAATTTTTAAATTGATTTGAATTTGATTTGAATTGAAATCTAAATTGTTTTAAACTTATTAATAAAGTATATGTTTCTTTTAAACATATAAGATTAAGTTGTGTATTGTTTTAAACTCTTATTTAAGACAAATTTGAGTCTTGAGTTTAAAGAAAATGTTAAATGGAATTTAATGAAAATAAAAAAAAAACATTTTGTTTTTAAATGCATAATTTAAATAAGGAATGTTTATTTAAAGATAAAGAAAAGTATAATGATTTGTAATTCATTTAATTATTAAGGTAGTACAAATGGATAATTAATATAATTAATTAATTAAGAAATGGAAAATTAGTTAAAGTAATTAAGGGTTTTAATTTGATTAATTTAAGTTTAAGATTAATTTTTCTAGAATAATTAATCTGTAATTAAGAAATCATTAATTGAATGATGTTAGATTTTAAATTAATAATTGAAGATTTATTAATTGAATAAATATGGATAGTTAATTAATAGGGAATAATAAATGAAAGTAATCATGTAGGTAATAAATTTAAAACCACCCAGTTTATTCATCTTAATTGTAGATGCTGATTTTTATTGAATGTTGTGTGATGGATTGATATAATTGATATGTGATGTGATGCTATGTGATACTTTGTGCTGATCTGCTATATTTGTGATGAATATACTGTTGTATGAATATGAAACCCTTTGACCCGTAAAACGACATTTGAATTTCGATGCGACAGGGAGTCGGATTCCAGTTGGTTATCCGAAACCCACATCGAATCGTTACATTTGGTATGACACTCGAGGCAGTGGCAGGGTAGATATACCAAATGCGGATGCGGACTGGTGGTAACGCATGGCAGCTACTATCGCCCACCTTAGAACACACTCCCAAATCAAAAATCAAGTGGTGGCCACCAAATCATCACAAAGTCATAATATGGTATCGAAGAAATGTGTCCGATCGGAGGAATGACCTCACTTGGCCCGGCATGGCTCCCGTTTTAGTCACATCTAAGGTGACTCATGGGAGTCAGGATCACATAAATACCTCATACAGAATCATTCGCCAAACCATCCTACTTCATTTCTGGAATCTCCACCATGTACACAGTTGTTAAAGTGGTTTTCGGTATTGGCAGAGAGTATGACAATATCCGATACAGTTCTCTTTAACAACCAAGCTCTTATTACGTACCATAGCTTCTTTTACATTTCCCAAAACCAATTCGTAATTGATATCAAAATATCATATTCTCAAAACCATATCACTTTCGAATCATATTCACTTTCAAAATAACATTCACTTCCAAAATCATATTCACTTTCAAAAATCATATTCACTTAAATATGTCATTTCACAAAAAGGTATCAATTCCTAATTCCAACTTAGGTTGTCTCATCATCAAGGATTTAAATATAAATACTTCAACTTCACATGGTCTAAAAGTTTAGAAAATAGTTTAGATAGTCATAAATAGTTTAAATAGTAAAAAAATAGTTTAAATAAATTATAATAGTTTAAATAATAAAATAGCTTAAGCAGATCTAAATTTGATTTAATTAGATTTAAAATGATTTAGATAGATCTAAAATAGATTTTTAAATTATATTAAATAGATTTTAAATGGATTAAATAAATTTAAAATAGATGAAATAGATTTAAATTATATTAAAAAGATTTAAAATAAATTAAATAAATTTAAGATAGATTAAATAGATTAAAATTGAATTAAATAGATTAAATAAATTTAATTAGTTAAAATAGGTAAAATAGATTAAATTGGATTAAATAAGTTATAATAGACTAAAATAAATTAAATAGTTTAAATTGATTAAGACAGTTTAAACTAATTAAAATAGTTTAAATTAGTTTAAAATAGATTTCAAAGTTATATCCAAACATTTTCAATAACTCAATTTCAATAAATTCATTTATATTTGATACTTCAACTTTGAAATTCCAATTTAAATCCTTTGAACAATTTATTAAATCAATTCCAACTGCAACGTTAACACCTTGAATATCGAAAATAATTCAGTATGAAAAATCAATTTCTATTTCAAAATACCAGTTGACTGAATTCAAAATTTAAGGAACTAAAATTCATTTAATTTGACCAATCCGGTGTCCATATACAATTTTCTACCCTATGATCAAGTGATACAGATATTTATCATTTCAGTCTTCAATTTAAAATTTTATGGTTATATACCATTTCAAACTGCAATACCGAATTAAATAAATCCATAAAATCGTTCAAGTCTATCATTTCAACCCATAACGATTTTTTCCTAATTTATAAATCATTCGGGTATGTACATTTCAACCTATAGGGAATTCGCAGTGTTAAAACAATATAAAATATAACATCCAGTCATCCAATATCAACAATCAAACATCCATCAAAATCACCATCCAAAACAATCAATAAACATCATAGCTAAATAATTATCAATAACAAGTATAAACTAACAAATTCAAATTTAATATTAAACTAAATAACGATTAAATGCAATAAAAGCCATATTTAACTAGAATGATAATTTAAACATTCCAAACATCAATCAGTTAATTTCAAATCACATCATAAACTTAATTTAACTAACATAAGATAATCTAGTAGTTGTGAGTGGGTCAAAATACTCACCTTTGATTTCAAATCGATTTGAAAATCCAAAATAAGGCCTAAATTTCAACAGTCCAAAAATTCATTCAAATTAGTTCCAAAATTCTAGAATTTCGATACGATCCACCGCGCGTGAATCGGACCTCATATGTAAAAGTTACATACATTAGAATGATACACAATAACGTTTGAATTAAAATAAAATAAAATAAAAATGCCACGTCACCCGCACCTTTTCTCTTCACGAAGCCCTAACCGCATTAGAGCCCCATGCCCTCGGAAAGGAATCAACCGTCGCTACTTCACCTTGAATTACATCGTCGCTACAGGGGTTTCTGCCTCAATCAGGCAACGACGGTGGCCTCCGCATGTCAGGCCGAGCTCCTAGGCCCCACGCAATCGCTCCTTCATCTCCGAAAATACCACGCTGCCGCCCCTATAAATCAAATTTTCTGGCCACGCTCGATGATTGACTCAACAAACGAACACCATCCCAATGGGCTGCTCAGCCTCGTCTTCTTAATGTCCCCTCTCGATCATCAAACGTTCGACGATCCACCATTGGATCATAAACCCTACAAATGGATGGCTGAAATTAAATCACTAATTTCTGGACAAATGGTGATTCGATTTCAAAAACAAATTGCACTAGTGGATTACCCTCATCGAGAGCTTCAAAACAGTATATAATTCGATATTGTTTTAGAGGAGTTTGATTTTTGGATTTGCTTTTGAAATTAAATTTGAATTTGGGTCTATAACCATTGGAAAAAAGAAGGAACTGATAGATGGAATAGACAGATATATACAGAAGTAAGAAATCAAAAGGTTGCCAGGGTTTAGAAAGGTTTATATATGGATAAGGCCCGATAAGAAAATGAACACGTATCAAATTGATTCTAAACAACAAATATGACCCGAAAAGCCCGGTCTACTTCTGGAACAAAAGCTTATCCCATATATCAAAATAGATGTTTTCAATAATTCTAAATCCAATGGAACATGTTTCAAGTCCTAATTCCATCATATAAAAAGTTAGCTTAAAATCAGCTTATTTCATATTGATTTCAATTACATTGATTAAATTGATTCCTAGGCATTTCGAGTTCGTATGTTCAAACGACAAGTTCGATCGCTACGAAACTTGAAATCCTACAATAATTCACCGTTACAGATCCGATGAAACTGGTTTCGTCGAAAATCGAGACAGTGGCCAAAATGGCTATTTTCACATTAGTTAAATAAATTATTATTAAATTGGATAAATCACTTTTTAATTTCAAATCTTATAAGTAACAGATTTTATCACTTTTGATTATTTAGACATTTATAATAATTTTAAACAAATTTACATATCAATTCAGTGTTAATTATTGCACTAATTGTAATGTTCAATTTCAACTATAATAAAAATCCAATTAAGTGTATATTTAGTTACAATAAATTGATTTAATTCGATTTCAATCTTTTTTATTCAACCAATTGTCATATTATGAATAAAATTAATATTGGGTTACATCTTATTAAACTAATATTCTCAAATTTCATCTTTTACCATATTAGCTGTAACATTTCAATTATATTAAATTTTTGTTGATTTTCACATTAATTATAGTTTAAATCCTAGTAAATAAATTTATCTTAGTCTTACTCCATTATAGTAAATCAACTGTTACCTTTTGAATGTAACTGATATTTCTGTACATCTTGTTGCATTCACCTTTTCTAGTTATCATCTTAACCCATTTTATGTAGCATTTAATTTCATTTAATTTTAATTGATAAAATAAATTGGTAACAAATAACAATTGTCATCGTTTCTATAATTTATCACATTTGTATGTTTGTTGTCTACACATAAATATTATAGTTATTCACACAACCCTGATTTTATTCAATTATAATTTATTACTTACTATTTCATTAATTAACATGCATTTAAATTATCGAGTACTCTTTCAATCCAATTATCAATTAATACATACATTATTACAATCAATTTGCACTCTATAACCAATTATAACTTTTTAATCATTTTAATTAATTGAAATTACATTTAAAGTAGTTATCAATTACCATAAATTAACATTATTACATTTCATTCTAGTTATATTCTTATTATTATTTCATAATTTTTTATTTGTTCTAACATTAAATCAAAAAATCTAATTAAATTAACTATTTTTAATTATCAAAAATTATGGGTCGTTGCACTCTCCCCCACTCAAAACTTTTCATCCTCGAAAAGGAAAAAAAAGGGTTAAGGAAATAAGAGATCAATATATCTTGTTTAAAAAATTAAATTTATAACCAACAATTTACATAATCAAATAATTTAAATAGAATATATCAATTTATAACAATTAAATCCTTTTATACTCAAGTTAATAAAAGTTTGGAAAAGATTTCACAAAAAATTTCTAATTCTAAAATTTACAGAAAATTTTGGTAGTCTCATTCGTACGAAGAGGTCTGGGGGAAATTATAATATCAATAATAACAATATCTATCATATTTTTTAAAAAAATACCCAAAAATGTGGGAAAAACAATATAATATCGTTGTAAAACCGTAATCTGGAAGCGTACCTATTTGTCGGACAAACAACGCTTAATTATGAAAACAAAAGCAGTAGTTGTTGCTTCCATAAACTGTATTTCACTTATAAAATCCAAAAGAGTTAGAATTTTGAAAAGAGAAATGTTTACATTGTTTCAACTAGTCACAACCAAATCAACACAACATACAATAGTCACAAGCAACAAACCATACAATCATCACAAGAAATCAAAGCAAAGGGTTTGTTTGGGTTCAGAAACTTTTAATCGTATAAAATGATAAATAAACTACTAAGTATACCATACACTCAACAGTCATAGATAAAACTCAATAGATCATTTATACAACCTACACAATAGAATTATTCTTTCCCAATCAATCCATAAGTCGAAAAAATAATAATTTCAAATAATATTTAAGTTTGTTTCACATCATTTACCGTTCTTTTCTCATTCATATAATGGTTATTTTCGTTAATTGCCATTCGTTCTTACTTACAAAAGTTCATTTCTCATTTATTCATATAATGCCATTTTCTTTCATTTTATTACTTTATATTTTTGCGTAAATAAGTTATTTCTATTTCAATTATTGGATTATCCATTATTAGGTAAATTTCTTTACAATTTAATTCACCGTTAATGGATTTTTTTTCACATTCATTCTTCCATATATATAGTATCATTTAATATTAAACCCATTTCTATGATATTTCAATGTTTTCTGAAATTATAATCATTCAATTAGTATAGTACTCACTTTAGTTATAAATGGCTTCAGCATTAATTTAAGTTTATAATTATCTACTTACAGTTTTCACCTTTTATCATTCAATCTAATTATAAATAGCTTCAAATGTTAATTCAAGTTTATAATCGCTTTTCTTACATAATTCACTTTTCTATAACATTTAATTAGTACCATTTCAAACTATTAACCTAAGTTTATAACAATTTATAATATCAGAATTCTTATTTATAAAAGTAATTCCATTGAACACTTTCATTTACTAAAGTTTACTTGTACAATATTCTATTACATATCCCATTTAAATTACAGCTTTTTACATTTTGTTAAGTTATATATATGTCTTTTTGAATACATAAGAAAGTTATATAAGTTATCATATTTATTTTTTATTAACAACATGTTCAATAATTACATTTTCTTATTTCCATTTCTTAACTTATAAATGACAATCTTCAATTTCTTTATATTTCATTAATCTCTTAAAATCTATTTCTTATTTCACATCTTAGCAGCTTCCAAACATTCAAATAGTTAAGGTTTCATTTTATTACATTAACTGAAAACTACTAATTATTAGAAGGTTTAAGAAATAAATAGGGGTTATATTTCCAAATTATTTTAAAATTATATATATATATATATATATATATATATGTTCATCATTTATAGATCAAATCATGTTTAGAAATTCAAAATTAAGGTTTTATTCATCAAAACAGATGTGTAGTAAAACTACTACAGTAGTCTTCCCACTTTAAAACTCGAAAATGAACGTCGATGATGCGTGCACTCATCACCGAAATTATTTTCTAACGACTAAGAGGGGAGTACAGAACTTATTTCCTTCCAAAATTTCTTGAAAACATTTCTTTCAAATCATATTAGAATATTTATATCATAAAATACTTCCAAATAATACTAATATTATATTCCAAAATGTTTTGAAAATAATTCAAAACCCCAGAACTTAAGTTCTAAATTTCCCACTTTACATTTACTTTACTTGCAAATCCTATTTTACAATCAATATTTATAAAGTTTCACTACCTAACAAACAACATATTACATCCACTATATCACTTGTAAAATCTATTATTTTATATACAAAAATATATAATAGACAAAATTATTTTGTTTACATATATTTCAAAACAATATTGTAAATGTTTAGAAATTCTTATCGATGCCATAGCGTCCTATGCACTGTAACTTCCCCAAAAAAAATTTCAATTTAAATTTAGTAATTTATTTGAATTTTTGGAATTTAATTTGAATTTGATTTGAAATTTTTTTGTAGGACAAATAGAATTAGTATTGATTTATTATAATTCAAATTTGAATTTGAATTTGAACTTGAAATTAAAATTTTAAATAAAAAGCCTTAGTAAAATAATTTGGATTTTTAAATAATATATATAGGTAATTTATTTAATATATAATTGGTTTAAAACATTTTCCTTTATATTATATATTTTCAAATAAAAGAGAAATGTATTTATGAAATAGGAAAAACAATTTAAATATATATATATATATATATATATATATATCATTTTTCTCATGCAAAGGACACATGTAAGGTTAGTAACATATTTATTAACAAGTGTTCAATTATTAATATATAGATTAACAAGTGTCATTTTATTGAATTTATTTTAATAAAAATTAATTAAAATGAGAAAACAAGATTATACAAGCTATTCCATTTCCTCTCTCAATTATTTCATTCTTCAGTTCAAAAAAAATCTGAAGCCTGAGTAAAAAAATCAAAACTCAAAACCAGATCAAAGAAAAAATAGAAGCCTGTAAAATAGTTAAAAAAATCTGAGAATCAAAGAAATCAGAGGAAAGAAATACAAAAAGAAATCAAAAGCAAGTTTCAAACCAGAAAGATTTAACAAAGTAAAGGTTATTTTGAGCAACCAATCAAGTCTGTAAACAATAACAAGATCAAGCCCAAATCAAAATAAGTCAGCAACCAAAATTTTCCAGCTCAACTTTTAAACCCGGACATTTTCCTCTGTTCTCAAACATTAGGTGAGTAAACCGTGTTTGATTTGAACTAAAATCTATTGTTGTGAATAATACTTAAGTTTGAATTGAAAATTTGTGTGTGCATGCATATATATATATATATATATATATATATATATATGATAATGAGGTGTGCGTGTCTGTGCATATGAATCTAAATTCTGTTCCAGGTTACAGGGATTCAAAATCCTGTTTAAAATTCAATTGCTCTTTCTCTGATCCGAACTAGACTATGGATCTAAATAAAAGTTGTTAGTTTTAACATGGTTCAAATCTTAAAAATAGATTTAAGCAAAAATAAATCAAAGTTTCTTTGGAAAATTGAAAAATAAAGGCCAGTTTAAACCTGTAAAAAAAATTTACTATCATGGTTCCTGATCTCGAATATATAAGTCAAAATGTTTTTGAAATTGATGATTTTTAAAAGCAAAATCATAATTTTTAATGAAGTATCCTCTGAGAAAATCGAGGATGAACGAAATCACGTTTTTAACGAAGTTCTGGTGATCGGCGAACTAATGGGTGTCGGGGTTGCTTCCAGAGATGCTTGGATGGTCGTCGAACTCGAGAAAAATGCGAGACGAATTTATAAATCATCGTGGTGATCTAATTATGATGATCTAAGGTTTAAAACCCACACTTAGTCGAGGTCAGGTTTTGAGCTGCTATCGCTTCGTTGTCGCATCGGAGCCGTTCGCACCAGTGGCGATCGAAACTAGGGAGGCAAGTGTAGCGCTGGCCAGAATTTGGTGACCTCTGTTGGTCGGAGGAGGGAGAACGAGGTGTTCGTGGTGATCGATGTTTCGTTCCAGTTGATGATGAGTGACAACATTTTGAGTTCGTCGTTGTTATGGACTTCTGGGTGTTCAGGTGGTCAAGAAAGGTGATCTTTGACCTGTAGACAGTCGTAGCACCGATCGGAGTTGGCTGGAATGGCTGTGCATGTGCACGGTGTTGATGTGGTATCAGGAAATTTGGGTTGGGGGAAGAAGCATTGGTGACTCAGAGTAATCTTTGGGAAGCTTGTGTGCTAGCTCGAGTCTAGCTCGAGTGAATTCGTGTGTGCGCCGGGTTTAACACTTAAACAAATTTTTAAGTTGAAGCAAAAAATGTACACGGGTTGATTTTTGAAAAACCTCGAAGCAATTAGGCATGTAGCCTGGGTGAAACTCGAAGTAGGCCTCGGGTCGTCATACAAAATAGTTTTCTTGACTTTAAAACAAAAATTCAAAATTATAAACATTTTAATCTATGTTTTAAATAATAGTTTTTAATTTTAATATTGGGTTAATAAAAGTTTTAAGTAAGATATTTCTAAAGTAATTAAGTTTTAATTTATTTAATATTGTAAAAATTAATTATTTTGATTAAGTTGAAATGTTATTTTTATTAACCTTAATCTTTTGGAACTATTGTGTTAATGACAATTGATTATAAAGTTTATTAATAAAGATTTTTATAATAATTGAATAATTAATTAAGATAAAAGATTTATAATCACTTAATTAATAAAAGGTTATTAAATATATAATTAAGGTTAATTAATTATTAACTTAAGTTAATTAATTTATAATTAAAGATTAACTTATTAAGGTAATAAATTAAGGATTTAATTAATTAATAATTAAGGAAAAATTAATTAATGAAGGTAATTAAGGATTTAATTAATTAATAATTAAGGATTATTAATTTATTAATTAAGAATAATTAATCATTAATTAAGGATGATTAATGAAAATAATTATGTGATTAATTAATTATAATCACATGAATACTTCATCTTAATTATAGATGATTGATTATTGTTGAATGCTTTGCATTGATGGATGTCTCTGATATGTGATTGTGATCTATGTGATATGAATTACTTTGTGTTGAGCTGTGATGTCTGTGATTTGTTTCTTGTGAATGTAAAAACCCATTGATCGTAAAACGCATTTGAATTTCGATGCGACAGGGAGTCGGATTCCAGTTGGTTATCTGAAACCCACATCGAATGTTAATGGTGAATCTTTGTGATTGAACTATCCACGTGTTTTTAAATTGATCGCTCGCTATTCGGTTTAGCCGAGAGAGGACTTTGTGTCATATAACCCATTCCAAATAGTGATACGACGAAATGGATAGCATTTGAAGACGGTGGTGAAGACCGGGTGTCTTCGAGAACGATAGGATAACCTTCGAACGGCTCTGCACTGAGTTGCTTTGGTATAGAGATCTCCATATGTGATGGGGAGTTCGATCGGGATTCTAGATACCCGGATTGCAAGGGCTTCTTCCTTTATTGGACGAAGTGTCTTCGGTTCTGTTCGAACCCGGAATAGACTTGTATGGTTGTATGTCTGACATTACACTTTGAGATATAAAGCTGATCTCTATCAAATATATTTCTGTTTGGTAGTGGAGAATTCATTATCTTAGTTTAACACCCTTCTCTGAGACGTACGAGCTCAGAGGTTATGTAGTTGATAGTTATCAGTGATATACTCCCAATTTGGTAGTGTGGCATGTTGAGTGCTGCTGTGTGTTACTGATCATTTGTTGATCAAAGCATGGCTTTTGTGTAAAGAGTAGCTTTGTGGACGAGACCTCGTCGGACCTCACAAATCGAAAATGATCGAAACAGGAAAGATTCGCGAAGGTTATGAGGGTCGCGCCCTTTAGGGTATGTCTATTTCCTTCTGGAAAAAGGTGATATCATGGTATGGAACCTAGATATTTAACCTATGTGGTTGCTGTAAATTTATTACTTTGTGGTTGTTGCTTTGTGGTTGAGGATCCTTAGATAAAGGTCGCTAACGATCGGGGGATGACATACTCGAGTAGTAGTTACCTAGTTACAGAGGTAACCCGGCCTTATGTTGGCAGAGATCCGGGTGGGTTCTCGGGACGTCCCTCTAGAGGCATACCCATGTGGCATAGGAAGTTCCTTAGCCTGACAATTTTTTGAAAATCCAAAGAAACAATACGAGCCCTGTATGGTTTTAGTTGTATAACCTACCATGCAGCGTGGCGGTAACCTACCATAAAACATGGTAGCTATAGTAGGTATACCATAAAGGTGGTATGCTAGCTAAGATTAGTATTATACTTTCAAAATGATCTCTACACTATGCACTAATAATAATATCTAATGAATTTTCTTGTATCAAGCATATTTGACTATCATAAGAAGAAATCTACTACAATTGTGCGATTGCATTGTGTGTGCGGCGGAAGGTCTTATGGTAGTATCATTTTCCTAAAAGCATGAACGGATTTCTTTTATAAACTGTCTTTGTACAAACAACAGTTTTGGTTTACTCATACCAGTCTCATGACTGACCCGGAGTTTATTGTTCCCTTCCTAAACTCTTGGTGCCCATAATTTCCACACGGGCAGCCTAGAACAGGTTATCCGTGTTTTGGAGCTAGCTAGGATTTTGAAGTCTTTTGGTTTGGAAGTTATCGAATTCTGAAAGTTTTGACTTTGAGATCTTTTGGAAGCTTTTTGGATCTAAAGGTGCTTAATTTGGAATCTCGTTATCGTTGTCTTTCTTTTGAAGACTTTCTTGAAGCTGTGATAACTCTGTTATTCCGCTATACAGTTATCATTTTGTTGTTGTATCTTATATGTAGTACTCTGATGTTGGTGATAAATGTTGTAATGAATATTGTATCACTGTTATATCTGTGGAGTTGATTAATGTGATAATCGTCTTTGTTTCCGCTGTTTATATCCATCTAATGTTGTTATAAGCTCCATCTGAACTGGAGTTCAACGTTTGAATCTTTGCCAGTCGAATACAAGTGAGGTATTTGATGTTGATTTTTAAACGCTGGATTTCCGGTCGTGACATGTACCGACCAGAATTGATAAATACTAAACAGAATAAATTAACACGATACAAAACCTTTTGTAACACTAACAAATACGCTCTCTCATATATACTCTTAACGAATCATTCTAGGGTATTACTACCCTATCTCTGGTAAGTTGGACACCACAAAGCTAAGGTTATCGCTAAACAAAAGCTCTGATACCAACTATAACGACCTGCCTTTTTGGACGGTTTAAATCAATGATAAACCATGTACGTCAAACTTAAACCATTCAAAAGGGCATGTTGTTATGGGGTAAATAAGAAAAAGCAAAGAAAGAAGAAAAAAATACAAAATCTTGCAGTGGAATGACAAAATATAATAATCAAATAAACAGTTCATGAAGCTGTTTTCAAATAACATTGATTAACCTTTATAATACAGATTAGGTTACATAAAACAAGAACAAATAATAAATAAATGTAGCGAAACAACATGATGCATGGGAATGCATATAATAAATAGTAATAATACAAAATCTTCATCTTCGTCCTCTAAAAATCAGTCTTCGATAAACTAAAAAGCTCAGACTGACCCGAGCAAATTGAAAAGACAAAACACTTGAGTTAGAACTAAATGATTTTATGTAAGTTAAATCAACAGTAAATAAATATGAGTGTAACGACATCGGAGGTGTTTACGGGATTTGACATCTCCTATCTAGTGTCAATGTGAATGCAATAACTTAAGAGATGTTTGGGATTTACATCTCCTAAGGATCCGTTAAACTATCTACATACATAGTACAATACGCTATTATAATAGTGTCTACAGTGAAGTAAAATATTAAAATAGAGTTAAGGTGTTACACATACCCCCCCTTAACACCTTTTTTATATATTCCAATATAGTACCGTAATTCCTCCGTAAACTGAAGGGCTATTAGAGGGCACTCCATATGTATGGTACAAACCAAAATCGTAGGAGGCGCGCTAGGGCATGTGAATACGGCACTCAAGGCAATGCCAGGGTAGATATACCGATTGCGGATTCGGACTGGTGGTAACGCATAGCAACTACTACCGCCCATCTCGGAATACACTCCCAAATCAAAGTCAATGGGTAGCCACAAAATCATCACAAAGTCATAATATGGCATCGAAGAAATGTGTTCGATCGGAGGAATGACCTGACTTGGCCCAACGTGGCTCCTATTTTAGTCACATCCAAGCTGACTCATGGGAGTCAGGGTCACGTAAATACCTTATACATAATCATTTGCAAATCATCCTACTTCATTTCTGGAATCTCCACCATGTATACAGTTGTTAAGGTAGTTTTTGGTATTGGCAGAGAGTATGACAATATCTGATCTCGGTATCTTTAATAACCAAACGCTTATTACACACCAGATGGTTCTTTTACATTTCCCAAAACACATTCATAATTGATATCAAAATATCATGTTCTCAAAACCATATGACCTCCGAATCATATTCACTTTCAAAATCACATTCACTTCCAAAATCATATTCACATTCAAAAATCATTGTAACAACCCGCATATTTATCGATTTTATATTTAAATATTTTATCGTTAGTCGGATTTTAGTCCGAAAAGCTACTTTTTGCATACGGTCGAATTAGGGCTCGGGACCACTCCCATTGAGTTTAAAATGCCATTTGCGACCTTTTTGAGTATAAGCTTCGATATGTTTGGAGAGAGTTAATTTTTTGCTACCTTTTCACTTTGGGTTTGGGTTTGGGCTCAGCCCTATGTTTAACTTATGCTCAAATCTGAGCCACTCTTCCCCATTCACACTCATTCTCTTCCTCTTTTCAGTTCTAAGGCAATAATGGTGGGAGAGATTGGAAATTAAAACTCCAAAACCCTAGTTCCTCTTGCAACCTCAAATTCCTAGCTCCAAATTCAAGAGAACCCATTGGTAAGCATTCTCTTCTTCTTCTCCAACTTATTCTCTTACCAATTTCAGAAATTCCTAAACCTAATTTTGGGAATGTTCTTGTTTTGAGCATAGATTCAAGCTCATTTGGGTTGTGTTGAAGAGAGGTTGATTCTCCATTTGCTTTCAAGCTTCTTCTTGTTTGATTTTGGTAAAAAAAAGGTGAGATTTTTATCTCACATCTTTGTCTATAATTATCTTCGATTGTTAGGTATGAATTCCTAACGTTTATTCGTGTGCAATTGATTTTTGGTTTGGATTGATTTCGTGTATATTCCAATTTTTGGTGTTTTGGTCTAATTTATGAAAATCCTATTATGGATATTTGGACATTGATATTTGAGGCGTATCGAAGAGCCGTTTGGGCTGGGTTGTCGTTCGACGTAATTCCTTTGTCCTCGCCATTTGCTCAATCGATCGTTTTCTATATTCGTTTGGCCATTTTTGGCCTAGGTTCAGGAAAACCACAAAATTGCAGTTTCAGACGTCTGAATTGGCTTATTTTCAAACAGAAAGAAAATAGGCTAAAATATGCCTATTTCAGACGTCTGAAACATTTGGTTCAGACGTCTGAATCGTGTTCTGGAAATTTTTATATTTCCAGATTCAGACGTCTGAACCACTTGTTTCAGACGTCTGAAACTGTTGTGATTTTTCCTTCTTCCCTTTTTGTTTGAGAATTCCAATTTAAATCGATTCGCGATAATCCTATTTGTTGTTTTCATTTATTATGACTTTGATGACTCTTTTTAGGGATTTTTGAATATCCATTTCGATGGATTCTTTGGATTTTATTCACGTCTTCGAATGTGAATTTAGTGAATGATTGTTCCTACAATCTTCTTTGTGATTTGTCACTTTAAAAATATAAAGGTTTTCTATACTAGTAATAAGTATCAAAACTCTTTCTTCAAATGATTTCAACACTATTTTATTACAAAGCTCGTCTTTTTAAACCGATTTCTAGTCTATTAGTATATACAAACCTTTACCTCACTCGTATGAGAAATCTAATTAAACGACTTAGTAAAACGAGTGGTATGAAACGCTTGCATTTACTTCGTCGGTTAATTCTTGGACTTGTTCGATTGAATCTCTTGTGACAATTTTCTAGCGGAAATCTACAGTTTGTTCGTAAATATTTAAGTTAAGCAAGTGGTTATGGGACATGAAGCTAAACTCATATATTTACTAGCTTAGTGTAATTGACACTTCTCGTTGATCATGACGATCATCTTTGTGATTTAGACTAGCAATGTGCGATGTCTCTTTGTCTACGAGGGAGACTGAACCCCATTTTGTGGAGTTTCGACTCAATTTGGTGGGGTAGCAACCCATGGTCTTCGGGCCGTTTGTGGAGCTTCGGCTCAATTTGTGATGGTTAGCAACCATGGAATTAGCATTCCGTTTGTGATACACATGTTGGTGAGCTTTATGCTCCTGTTTGTGATAGGCCTCCCCCCCTTTGTGATTTTTGGATTTCTTGAGATGATTTCTAGAATTTGTGCTTCACCAATTTTCGTGATTTCTATTGATAAGCCTTATCGATATTTGTGCATTGGTGAATTTGTGCGTCATTGACTTTTGTGATTTCTGGATTTCGTGTGTTGAATTCTAGAATTTGTGTGTCATTGACTTTTGTGATTGACATTGATATTATCGTCAATATATATGGTTTGGTGAACTAAATTAGGAGTATGACGTTTCTGTGATTCTTGTGTAGATTTTGTGACATTGAATAATCCCTTGATGATTTTCAACTGCTTATATATATCACAGCTTGGTATTGTGATTATTATGTGTTTAGTCATATCTCTTATTCTATATCATTTCATCTGATATTTATAGCTAGACTGATCCGTTTATCATTTTCTTATTAAATAATACTCGGGTCAGACCGAGATGTTACAGGTGCTTCTGCTTGACTTCTCTCTTGGGATTGATTCCTCTGACTTTTGGTTAACAACTTAGATTAGTAGTTTATTTTGTTGTATACACATGAGATATAGACTCATAGTTGTATTCTTTTGTATAGCACGTTTTGCTATCCTTTTGTATTATTGTGGATCTTTCTGACCACTACTCTGATGTACACTTTTATGTGTAATATTCATATCTTATTCTGCCTTTGTGATATGAATTGTCTGTGACTGATTTATGTTATGTTTATTTCTATATTTGTTTCCGAAGGATTTATATAGCCACCGTGTAGTAGCTTTGAGTTTGTGTCGGTATGTCGGATTTCGTCTTGAAATAGAATGCATGTTATATTATCTGACATATCGGTGCTCGCGCAAAGAAATTACACGGATGGTCGCTCCTCAACAGCCTTATTCTCCGTGCTAGTTGACAGCATTACACCGTAGTGTTCTTGGCTAGCGTGGGTATAGAGGTGGGGCGTCACAGCTTGGTATCGGAGCCAAACTTCGAAACAATATGGAATATTATAACAAGGATCATCGTCCTAAGTCCATCTTAGGAGTCGTGCTTTAGGATTTTATTCGGGTCTACGTACCGTCCTATCCTATTTTCTTTTATGATTCCTTGTTTTGTCTATCAAGATTGCTTGATATTCAATTTAGTGAATAACCTTTTTCTTCTTCTTCTTTCTTTCTAAGGAAGAGAAATGTCTAGACCAGGCCGCCCCAGAGCCGTACCATCTAGTACCCTACCCCAGGATGGAGTTTTTATGACTGCTCAACAGCTTCTTGATTTAATGACAAATGCTCAAGCAGCTGGAGCTAGCCCGGAACCTACTCACCCAAAGTCGGGATTTGCACGCTTGTGTAGCGATTACACTAATTTGGGTGGGGAGCCATTCAAAGGTTCCGAGACTATTATTGAAGTACGGGCTTGGCTAAGGTCATGCGATCGAATCTTTTCTCGCATGAATCTTATTGACCTTCACCGAGTTCAGGTGGCCTCTAGTATGCTCCGAGAAAGAGCATTGGACTGGTACGAACTTCTTATTTCTGAGATTAATGAAGCGGATCTCACCTGGGAGCAATTCCGAGAACGCTTCGAGTTGAAATTTGTACCAGAAGCAGAGAAAGTGACATTGGCTCGACGATTTATAGACCTTGTTCAAGGTGAGTCCTCCGTGACTGATTACGTTGCCTCCTTCGAGTCGCTTTCCAAATATGGGGTTGAATACATCAACACCCCTTTAAAGAAAACCAGAGGTTCGTCTATGGCTTAAACAAAAGTCTCAAGAAGCCATTACTTCTAAAATTAGAAGTTTCTTTCGACCAACTCGTTGATATCGCTCTTCGTCTTGAAGAGGCGGATAGGGAGAATGATGTTGAAGTGGTGGGTTCCAAACCAAGCTTCAACAATAACAAGAAGAGGCCAAACAAATTCAAAGGCCCCTACCCTAATAAGAAAGGGAAGCAAGCAACCTCCGTGGCAAAGACTTCTTCCTTTGGTCGTGGGGAATGCTATAATTGTGGTTCGAAGGACCATTATGCGAACAAGTGTCCCAAGTCTATCTCTTGTCGCTACTGCAAAGGTCCCGGTCATGTTATATCTTCATGCCCCAAGCTTCAGGGCAGGAAAGAGGGAAAGCTTAATGTTGCTCAAGCCCCTGGCAACACATCTCGTGGCCAAGGTATTTCTCATTCTATTCTGGATGGAATTATTTTATTTCGTGATCATCCTATTCGAGTTCTTTTTGATACGGGTGCGTCCCATTCTTTTATATCAAAAGAACTTGTTGATACTTTTTCTTTGGATGTTTTGTGTTTAATGACTTCTTTGAGAATTGCGAATCCGGTTGGTGGATCCGCGACAATCAGTTTATTGTGTAAAGATGTCGAGATTATATTGTGTGATTTTTCTTTCCGAGCCGATTTGCATGTCATGCGTTATTTAGGCTTTGGAATGATTTTGGGAATGGATTGGCTTAACCGTTATGAAGCTCATATCCTATGTCCTGAGCGGACTATTCATCTTCGACATCCTCAATCTGTTAAGAAGATTTCTATTAATCTTAAAGATTCAGATTCCAGCTTGGTTGCATCTTTATATTCTTTAAATCCTCGTGATGATGATGATGAGGGTGATATTATTTCTCTTATTCACGTCATTCGTGAATTTTCCGACATATTCGAGCCCGTTTTAGGATTACCACCTAAGCGAGCAATTGAGTTCAGAATTAATCTTATTCCTGGAGCTCAACCTATCACTCGTCCTCCGTATCGTATGTCCAATAAAGAAAACGAGGAGATGCGTAAACAATTATCCGAATTGGAGACGAAGCAATTTATTCGCTCTAGTTCCTCGCCTTGGGGAGCTTCAGCTATTTTTGTGAAGAAATCTGATGGAACACTTAGGCTTTGCGTTGACTACCGCAAGCTTAATGATTTTACTATCAAAAATAAATATCCTTTACCTCGGATTGATGATCTATTCGATCAACTTAGTGGTGCCAAAGTCTTTTCACAATTAGACTTAGCTACTGGATTTCATCAGCTTCGTATTGCAGAGGATAGTATTCCATTGACCTCGTTCCGTACTCGTTATGGATCTTATGAATGGCTTGTCATGCCATTTGTTTTGACGAATGCTCCGGCGTATTTCGTTGATCTTATGAATCGGGTTTTCAAAGATTTTCTCGACCGATTTGTTCTCATCTTTATCGATGATATTCTTGTGTATTCTAAAACCGAGGAGGAGCATGAAAAAAATCTTCGGATTGTGTTGGAAACTCTTAGGAGTAATCAATTAAAGGCAAAATTTTCTAAATGCCACTTTTGGCAATCTCGTGTGAAGTTTCTCGGTCATATTATTTCCGAATCCGGAATTTCCGTGGATCCTTCAAAGATTGAAGCGATTCAAGATTGGAAGAGACCGGAGAGTGTGACAGAGATTCGTAGTTTTCTCGGATTGGCGGGCTATTACCGTCGTTTTATCAAAGACTTTTCTAAGATTGTCGTGCCTCTCACTAGCTTGACGAAGAAAGGTGTTAAATACATTTGGTCGGACAAATGTGAAGTTTCTTTTCAGAAATTAAAAGAACTTCTTTCTGATGCTCCTATTCTCGTTATTCCCGAGGGGAATCAAGATTTCGTTGTTTATACCGATGCTAGTCGCGTTGGTTTGGGTACCGTTCTTATGCAAAAAGAACGTGTTATTGCTTATGCTTCTAGGCAATTGAAGCCAGCCGAGACTAGATATGCCACTCATGATTTAGAGCTCGCGGCTATTGTTTTCGCTCTTTGGATTTAGCGTCATTATCTTTTAGGAGAGAAATTTGTTCTTTATACCGATCATAAGTCCTTGAAGTATTTATTCTCCCAAAAGGAACTTAATTTGCGTCAACAGCGTTGGCTTGAATTTCTTGCACCATATGATCTTGACATCCTTTATACTCCCGGAAAGGGAAATCGCGTTGCGGATGCACTTAGTCGAAAGCAACAAGCGGTTGTTTCTATGATGATATCTGAATGGAACGATCTCGAGATTTTATCCTCTTGTGAGATTCGAGACCGTGTCTCCGATTTATGTTCATCACTTGTGTTGTGTAGCCTTGAGGCTCATCCTTCTCTTTTAGACCGCATTCTTGAAGCTCAGGGGTTGGATCCTGAATTGGCTCTTCTTGGCCAAAATATTAAAGATAAAATTGATATTGAAGGTTTGAAATACTTTGATATCGATTCTCATGGCGGCATTCGGAAATTTGGTAGACTTATCGTACCAAATATTATTGATCTTCGTAAGGATATTTTAGAAGATTCTCATCGTTCTAAATTCACCATTCATCCCGGTAGTAGTAAAATGTACGCAGATATGAAGCGACTTTATTATTGGGAGGGAATGAAACTTGACATCGCTAACTTCGTTAAGCGTTGAATGACTTGCCAACTCGTTAAGGCCGAACATCAAAGGCCCGGTGGGTTATTGCAACCTTTAGAAATTTCAATTTGGAAGTGGGACCAAATTTCCTTGGATTTTATAGATGGACTTCCCCGTTCTCGATCGGGTCATGATAGCTTATGGGTGATTGTGGATAGACTTACTAAATCCGCCCATTTTATTCCCGTTCGGTCTAACCGAACCGTTCCTCTTTTGGCCAAACTCTTTGTTAAAGAGATTGTTAAATTACATGGTGTTCCTACTTCTATTGTTAGTGATCGCGATCCATTGTTTACTAGTGGATTTTGGAAGAGTCTTCAAAAAGCTTTGGGAACGAAGCTTAATTTTAGCACCGCTTATCATCCTCAGTCCGATGGACAAACCGAGCGTATGAATCAAACTTTTGAAGATCTTCTTCGTGCTTGTGTGCTTGATTTTGGTGGAAGTTGGGAAGATCATATTTCCCTTGTTGAATTCTCCTATAATAATAGCTTCCAATCTAGTATTGGTATGACACCTTTTGAGGCACTCTATGGAAGGCCATGCCGATCTCCTTCTTGTTGGCTTGAGACCGGTGAGAAGCTGGTTTTAGGTCCCGATTTTATTCGTGATTCCACAGAAAAGATTGATCTTATTCGTCATAGGATGAAAGAAGCCCAGAGTAGACAAAAATCCTATGCCAATAACCGAAGAAGGAAATTAGAATTTTCCGTTGGAGATTCTGTTTTTGTTCGTGTTTCACCAATGAAGGGTGTTGTACGTTTCAGTCGATCGGGAAAATTGGCGCCTCGATATACTGGGCCATTTTCTATCACTGAACGCATTGGTTCCATGGCTTATCGCCTTTTATTACCGGCTCAATTTTCTGCTATTCATGACGTGTTTCACGTTTCTCAGCTTCGGAAATGTCTTCGAGATTCCGATTCTATTCTTGACCCCGGTGTTGTGGAAGAGATTGAAGTTTCGCCTAATTTAACTTATGAGCAGCATCCTATTCAAATTGTTGCTTCGGAGGTCAAACGCCTTCGAAATAAAGATGTCCCGCTTGTTAAAGTTCAATGGTCTTCAAATCCTAAGGATTGTTCTTGGGAATCTAGAGAGTACATCAAGCGAACACATCCGGACTTACTTTTTCATGCTCTTTGAGATGAACCTTTTATTTCAAATTTCTTTTGTGTTGAATATGCTTCTATGTTTGTTACTACATATCTTCTTCTTAAATATTGCGAGGACGCAATTTCTTTAAGGAGGGGAGTCTGTAACAACCCGCATATTTATCGATTTTATATTTAAATATTTTATCGTTAGTCGGATTTTAGTCCGAAAAGCTACTTTTTGCATACGGTCGAATTAGGGATCGGGACCACTCCCATTGAGTTTAAAATGCCGTTTGCGACCTTTTTGAGCATAAGCTTCGATATGTTTGGAGAGAGTTGATTTTTTGCTACCTTTTCACTTTGGGTTTGGGTTTGGGCTCAGCCCTATGTTTAACTTATGCTCAAATCTGAGCCACTCTTCCCCATTCACACTCATTCTCTTCCTCTTTTCAGTTCTAAGGCAATAATGGTGGGAGAGATTGGAAATTAAAACTCCAAAACCCTAGTTCCTCTTGCAACCTCAAATTCCTAGCTCCAAATTCAAGAGAACCCATTGGTAAGCATTCTCTTCTTCTTCTCCAACTTATTCTCTTACCAATTTCAGAAATTCCTAAACCTAATTTTGGGAATGTTCTTGTTTTGAGCATAGATTCAAGCTCATTTGGGTTGTGTTGAAGAGAGGTCGATTCTCCATTTTCTTTCAAGCTTCTTCTTGTTTGATTTTGGTAAAAAAAGGTGAGATTTTTATCTCACATCTTTGTCTATAATTATCTTCGATTGTTAGGTATGAATTCCTAACGTTTATTCGTGTGCAATTGATTTTTGGTTTGGATTGATTTCGTGTATATTCCAATTTTTGGTGTTTTGGTCTAATTTATGAAAATCCTATTATGGATATTTGGACATTGATATTTGAGGCGTATCGAAGAGCCGTTTGGGCTGGGTTGTCGTTCGACGTAATTCCTTTGTCCTCGCCATTTGCTCAATCGATCGTTTTCTATATTCGTTTGGCCATTTTTGGCCTAGGTTCAGGAAAACCACAAAATTGCAGTTTCAGACGTCTGAATTTGGGATTTCAGACGTCTGAATTGGCTTATTTTCAAACAGAAAGAAAATAGGCTAAAATATGCCTATTTCAGACGTCTGAAACATTTGGTTCAGACGTCTGAATCGTGTTCTGGAAATTTGTATATTTCCATATTCAGACGTCTGAACCACTTGTTTCAGACGTCTGAAACTGTTGTGTTTTTGCCTTCTTCCCTTTTTGTTTGAGAATTCCAATTTAAATCGATTCGTGATAATCCTATTTTTTGTTATCGTTTATTATGACTTTGATGACTCTTTTTATGGATTTTTGAATATCCATTTCGATGGATTTTTTATTGGTTTCTTTGGATTTTATTCACGTCTTCGAATGTGAATTTTAGTGAATGATTGTTCCTACAATCTTCTTTGTGATTTGTCACTTTAAAAATATAAAGGTTTTCTATACTAGTAGTAAGTATCAAAACTCTTTCTTCAAATGATTTCAACACTATTTTATTACAAAGCTCGTCTTTTTAAACCGATTTCTAATCTATTAGTATATACAAACCTTTACCTCACTCGTATGAGAAATCTAATTAAACGACTTAGTAAAACGAGTGGTATGAAACGCTTGCGTTTACTTCGTCGGTTAATTCTTGGACTTGTTCGATTGAATCTCTTGTGACAATTTTCTAGTGGAAATCTACAGTTTGTTCGTAAATATTTAAGTTAAGCAAGTGGTTATGGGACATGAAGCTAAACTCATATATTTACTAGCTTAGTGTAATTGACACTTCTCGTTGATCATGACGATCATCTTTGTGATTTAGACTAGCAATGTGCGATGTGTCTTTGTCTACGAGGGAGACTAAACCCCGTTTTGTGGAGTTTCGACTCAATTTGGTGGGGTAGCAACCCATGGTCTTCGGGCCGTTTGTGGAGCTTCGGCTCAATTTGTGATGGTTAGCAACCATGGAATTAGCATTCCGTTTGTGATACACGTGTTGTTGAGCTTTATGCTCCCGTTTGTGATTAGCCTCCCCCCTTTGTGATTTCTGGATTTCTTGAGATGATTTCTAGAATTTGTGCCTCACCAATTTTCGTGATTTCTATTGATAAGCCTTATCGATATTTGTGCATTGGTGAATTTGTGCGTCATTGACTTTTGTGATTTCTGGATTTCGTGTGTTGAATTCTGGAATTTGTGTGTCATTGACTTTTGTGATTGACATTGATATTATCGTCAATATATATGGTTTGGTGAACTAAATTAGGAGTATGACGTTTCTGTGATTCTTGTGTAGATTTTGTGAAATTGAATAATCCCTTGATGATTTTCAACTGCTTATACATATCACAGCTTGGTATTGTGATTATTATGTGTTTAGTCATATCTCTTATTCTATATCATTTCATCTGATATTTATAGCTAGACTGATCCGTTTATTATTTTCTTATTAAATAATACTCGGGTCAGACCGAGATGTTACAGGTGCTTCTGCTTGACTTCTCTCTTGGGATTGATTCCTCTGACTTTTGGTTAACTACTTAGATTAGTAGTTTATTTTGTTGTATACACATGAGATATAGACTCATAGTTGTATTCTTTTGTATAGCACGTTTTGCTATCCTTTTGTATTATTGTGGATCTTTCTGACCACTACTCTGATGTACACTTTTATGTGTAATATTCATATCTTATTCCGCCTTTGTGATATGAATTGTCTGTGACTGATTTATGTTATGTTTATTTCTATATTTGTTTCCGAAGGATTTATATAGTCACCGTGTAGTAGCTTTGAGTTTGTGTCGGTATGTCGGATTTCCTCTTGAAATAGAATGCATGTTATATTATCTGACATATCGGTGCTCGCGTAAAGAAATTACACGGATGGTCGCTCCTCAACAGCCTTATTCTCCGTGCTAGTTGACAGCATTACACCGTAGTGTTCTTGGCTAGCGTGGGTATAGAGGTGGGGCGTCACAATCATATTCACTTAAATATATCATTTCACAAAAAGGTTTAATTCTCAATTCCAACTTAGGTTGTCTTATCATCAAGGATTTAAATATAAATACTTCAACTTTACATAGTCTGTAATTTTAGAAAATAGATTAGGTAGTCATAAATAGTTTTAATAGTAAAACAAATAGTTTAAATAGATTAAAATAGTTTAAATAGTAAAATAGTTTAAATAGATTTAAATTTGATTTAATTAGATTTAAAATGATTTAAATAGATTTAAAATAGATTAAATAGATTTTTAAATTATATTAAATATATATTAAATAAATTAAATAAATTTAAAATAGATGAAATGGATTTAAATTATATTAAATAGATTTAAGATAGATTAAATAAATTTAAAATATATTAAATAGATTTAAATTATATTAAATAGATTAAAATAGATTAAATAAATTTAATTAGTTTAAAATAGGTAAAATAGATTAAATTGGATTAAATAGGTTATAATAGATTAAAATAATGTAAAATAGTTTAAATTGATTAAGACAGTTTAAAGTAATTAAAATAGTTTAAGTTAGTTTAAAATAGATTTCAAAGTTATATCCAAACATTTTCAAGAACTCAATTCCGATAAATTCATTTATATTTGACACTTCAACTTTGAAATTCCAATTTAAATCGTTTGAACAATTCATTAAATCAGTTCCAACTTTAACATTAACGCTTGGATTATCGAAAATAATTCAGTATAAAAAAATCAATTTCTATTTCAAAATGCCAGTTAACTGAATTCAAAATTTAAGGAGTTAAAAATTTATTTAATTTAACAAATCCGGTGTCCATATATAATTTTCTACCCTATGGTCAAGTAATACGGATACTTGTCATTTTAATCCACAATTTTAAATTTTACGGTTATATATCATTTCCAACCGCAATCTCGAATTAAATAAATCCATAAAATCGCTCGAGTCTATCATTTCAACCTATAACAATTTTTCCCTAATCTATAAATCATTTGGGTATGTATCATTTCAACCCGTAGGGAACTTGTAGTGTTAAAACAATATAAAATATAACACCAAGTCATCTAATATCAACAATCAAACATCCATCAAAACCAACATCCAAAATAATCAATAAACATCAATTGCTAACTGATTATCGATAACCAGAGTAAACTGACGAATTAAAATTTAATATTAAATTAAATAACAATTAAATGCAATAAATTCCATATTTAACTGGAATGATAGTTTAAGCATTCCAAACATCAATCAATTAATTTCAAATCACATCATAAATTTAATTTAACTAACATAAGATAATCAAGTAGTTGTGAGTGGGTTAAAACACCCACCTTTGATTTCAAATCGATTTGAAATCCAAAATAAGTTTCAAATTTCAACATTCTCGAAATCAGTCGAAAATGTCCGGAATTTCGATACGATCCCATAGAAACTAACCGCGCTTGAATCGGACCCCGTATGTAAAAGTTTACATTAGCACGATTGACAATAAAGTTTGAATTAAAATAAAATAAAATAAAATAAAAATGCCACATCACCCGCACTTTCTCTCTTCACGAAGCCCTAACCACATCAAAGCCCCATGCGCTCGAACAGGAACCAACACCACCACTTCACCTTGAATTATGATGCCGCTGCAGGGGTTTCCGCCTCGATCAGGCAACGCCGGTGGCCTCTATATGTCAGGCCAAGCTCCTAGGCCCCACGTGGTCGATCCTCCATCTCTGGAAATACCATGCCCTCCATATAAATCAAATTTTCTAGCCACCCTTGATGATTAAATTGACAAATGAACACCATCCCTAAGGGCTGCTCAGCCTCCTCTTCCCAACGCCGCCTCCTGGCCATCAAATGGTCGATGATCCACCGTTGGATCATAAACCCTTGAAATGGACGCAAAACAAATTCACTGATTTTTGGACAAACAATGATTTTATTCCAAAAATTAATTGCACCAGTGGACTACACTCGTCAAGAGCTTCGAAACGGTATATAATTTGATATACTTTGGATGAGTTTGATTTTTGGATTTGGTTTTGAAATTGAATTTGAGTTTAGGTCTGCAGCCATCGGAAAGAAGAAGGAACTATAGATGGAATAGATGGATACATATAGAAATAAGAAAAAAAAGGCTGCTAGGGTTTAGAAAGGTCTAAATACATGGACAAGGCTTGATAAGAAAATGAACATGTATCGAACTGATTTGAAACGACAAATACGACCCGAAAAGTCTGTTCTGCTTGTAGAAAGAAAGCAGGTCATCCCATATATCAAAATAGATGTTTTCAATAATTCTAAATTCAATGGAATGGTTTCAAGTCCTAATTCCATTGTATAAAGAAGTTAGCTTAAAATCGATTTATTTCAAATTGATTTCAATTAAATCGATTAAATTGATTTCTAGGTGTTTCGAGTTCGTATGATCAAACGACAAGTCCGATCGCTACGAAACTTGAAATCCTACAATAATTCATCGTTGTAGATCCGATGAAACTAGTTTAATCGAAATTCGAGTTAGTGGCCAAAATGACTATTTTCACATTAATTAAATAAATTATTATTAAATGGATAAATCACTTTTTAATTTCAAATTTTATAATTAACCAATTTTATCAGTTTTGATTACTTAAACATTTATAATAATTTAAAACAAATTTACATATCAATCCAGTGTTAAATATTAGACTAATTGCAGTGTTCAATTTCAACTGTAATAAAAATCCAATTAAGTATATATTCAATTGCAATAAATTGATTTAATTTGATTTCAATCTTTTTATTCATCACTTGTTATATTATGAATAAAATTAACATTGGGTTACATCTTATTACATTAATATTCACAAATTTCATCTTTTACCATATTAGTTGTAATATTTCAATTTTACTAAATTTTTGTTGATTTTCACATTAATTATAGTTTAAATCCCAATAAATTAATTTATCCTGGTTTCGCTCCATTTTAGTAAATCAATTATTACCATATGAATGTAACTGACATTTCTATACATCTTGTTGCATTCACCTTTTCCAGTTATCGTCTTAACCCATTTTATGTAGCATTTAATTTAATTTTAATTGATTAAATAAATTGGTAACAAATAACAATTTTCACCATTTTTATATTTAATCGCATTTGTATGTTTGTTGTCTACACACAAATATTATAGTTATTCACACAACCCTAATTTTATTCAATTATAATTTATTACTTACTATTTCATTAATTAACACGCATTTAAATTATCAATTACTCTTTTAATCCAATCATCAATTAATACACACATTACTACAATTAATTACAATCTATAACCAATTTTAACTTTTTAATCATTTTAGTTAATTGGAATTACATTTAATGCAGTTATCAATTACCATAAATTAATACTATTACATTTTTCATTCCAGATATATTCTTATAATTAAATCATAAATTTTTATTTCTTCCAACATTAAATCACAAAAACTTATTAAATTAACTATTTTTAATTATAAAAAATAATGGGTCGTTACAGCATTGTCAACTAAATGGATATGACGTTGAACAAGAGCGGGACTAATTCCTTTTATATTGTGATCGACCATCCAATTGCTTCTTTGCTTTTCGACAGAATTTAAAGTAAGGAAACTTCTTGATCAAAAGAGAGAGTTAAAGAGATTATGACAGAAAATGTTTCGTTGTCACCTAAGTATGCTTACTTAAGGTGATCGGGAAAGGGTTTGAGTTCCAACCTCAGGGCTTGCTCAATCAAAGAATTAGGTGGAAGTTCTGATTCAACGGTAAGGGGTTCAAACGGAAGCGCAATTTCCATTTCTTTAGCCTCGTCTTGAAACAGTTATTCGTATTTGATATCGCGTTAACTGTTTCGTACTCAAATTTTTCTTGAATGAAGCTAACTTCCAATGTTTGATCATGTCCTTCATTCGATTCGTTTTCAAGATTGAAGATGTTAAGATCCAAATTCATGTTTACAAAAGAATTTTTCTTCAAACCATTTCGACAATTAATTAGAGCACTTGAAGTGGCCAAGAAAGGTAGGCCTAAAATCAATGAAATTTGAATCATTAGATTATTCACATGTTGAGTCTCCAAAATGATGAAATCAATGAGGAATATGAGTTGACCAATTTTGATGAGTACGTCCTCGATTTCTCCCATGGGTTTCTTTATCGAACGATCGACAAATTGAAGAGTTACTTTCGTCGGTTTTAGTTCACCCATGCTAAGTTGCTTGTAAACTGAATAAGGAATCAAATTGACACTCGCTCCCAAATCGTGTAAGCACATATTAATTGTTTTGTCTCCTATCGTGCATTAGATTTTCAGACATCCAAAATATTTTTATTTAACAGGAATTTATTGGGACAAGACTTCGCTGAGTCCGGCGGCTAAGAAAATTTTCTTAGGTACGTGTATATGTCATTTTTAGGAAACAATTCCTTGAGAAACATAGCATAAGTTGGGACTTGCTGAATGATATCAAGAAGCGGGATGTTAACTTTGACTTATTTAAAAATTTCCAACATCTATTTCATTTGGTCAGAATGTTTCTTGGATTGGAACACGATACTCAGTAGGTGGGTCTACTTGAGTAGAAGAAGAATTTGGATTGGAGCGATTCAATATATGATTCAATGTTTTGTTCAGATTCGCTTGTCGTTTTGTAAGTGTCAAGAGGAATTTTTGTTAAATCGTTTGGGTTACAGCTTGATTATCTATTTATTTACTGGAACATAAAGTCGTGATAATATTCATTTGGGTTACGTTGCCATCTTGAACAACGTGGGCTTGATTCGAATTCGTGTTTTGATTTCTAGGATTCGAAACTGGATGACTTAGGAATGTGACTCTTTCACGCTTACTTACAGAGGTGGCTAATTGACTCATTTGCATTTCAAGTTTAACAATAGATTGACTCGTATTCTGCATGTACGAGGTTAACAAATTTTGCAAATTACTATTTGATTAGAGGCTTTGAGTTGTTGCTTTGTCTAAATTTTCAAGATTTTTCTCAAGTGAACTCAATCGTTTATCGTTTGGGGAGCAAAAGATTATTGAGGTTGATCTTGGGACGGATCCATAAAATTTTGTTGAAAATGATTAGGTTTAAGGGAGGATTTGAAGCAATATTCGAAAATGCTTGAAAATTGGGACGAACCAAATTCGTATTGGCATTATTTTGGTTCCAAGCAAAGTTCGGATGATTTCTCCAACTGGGGTTGTCGTTGAAGAAAATGGGTCATTCTTAACCTTATTAAAAGCATTGAGTTATTCTAACGAATTACGACATTGATCTGCTATATGATCAGATTGTTGCATTTATAACACATTAATTGAGAAGTTTGGTTCATTTGGTTGGATGAGAAAATGTTGTCGAATTTATTAATCATTGCGTCGATCTTTGCTTCCAAAGCCAAAGATGATCATATCGAGCGTGCGCTCAATCATGAATGAATGGATTTTTCGTTAGAATGTTCCCATTGTGATGATTTTCGGCTAGCTTTTCAAGAAACTTCCCAGCATTATCGTGATATTGGGCGAGAAAATCTCCTTGGCACATCGATTCAAGCATGGTTCATGAGCTGTTTTCAAGTCCATTGTATAAGATTTGGCACAAAGTCCATTTTTGAAATTATGGTGTGGACATTTTATCAAAAGGTCTTTGAATCTTTCAAAATATTTTTCAAAAGGTTCACTCCTGAATTGATCAAAATTTACAATTTCATTTTGGAATTTGGTCGTTTTTTCCAAAGGGTGGACCTTTTTTAAGAAAACTTTAACAAATTCTTCCCAAGTTTTGATAGAGTTTGAAGGTAAGCTGTACAACCATTTTCAGCTTAATCAATAAGGGTGAATGGAATTAATCAAAGTTTGGTTCCGTCATCACAAAGTTGTTGAAATTTAATGGTTGTCCAAACTTGTTCAAATTTTGTTAAGAAAATGCGTGGGCCATCATGTTCAAAATTGTCAAATTTTGGGAGCATAGCAATATGATTGGAATAAATTTCGAATGGTTACCTATTGGCGTAGGTAGCGTGATACAAGAAGGAATAGAAACTCTATAGGGAAAGATTTTATCTATGGAAGTTCGTGGGGCATTTCGTTTTCCATTGTTGGAGGATCGTTTGCCTGATTTAAAAGATTTATTGTTGTGTCACGAGTCCAAGTACTCATGCATAAGAAAAATTCGAGAAGAGAAAGAAATGAGAATTGAGTTTAAGAAAGAAGTAATGTTTCGAAAATGAAATTTTTTTTTTCTATTTTTTTTCTTAAAGGAAAAATATTACCAAAAATATTTTATTAAAAGGGAGATTTTTTTTTTCGGATTTTCAATTTTTCTTCTTTTTTATATGTTTTTGCTTCTTTTTTAATTTTTTGTTTTTGTTTTCGAATTTTTTTTTTGTATTTTTGTTTTTTAAAAAAACATGTTTTTTTATTTCTGATTTGGTTTGAAATATTTTTTCTTTTTTTATAAAGGAAAACATTTAAACATATTTTTTTCTGGATTAAAAAAAAATAAGTTACGTAAAATGTATAAAAAATTTTAGTTTTGAATTTTGATTCTATTTTTTTAAATATGCTTGAACTAATACAAGTAGACGAATGCAAGGACTTAATTATAAATTTCATGTCCTTAGTAGCTTCTAATCTAAAATTGTATAATCACACTTTGTCTTGATTCAACAAAATAGTTCTTAGCCAGGTAACGGAAAGGAGTTATTGGTGCACCATGAATCACCGTAGAAATGCAGCCAAAGGTTTAATTACCTTCAGAGAAACAATAAAAATAATATTCATGAATCACCGTAATATTTATAACTGATTATTGCTCTACTGTAGCATATACACCAGTAATATAAATTGTTGAAAGAAGACAATTTGTCAAGATACAATTAAGCTCCAAGTGAGCTCGTAACTCCCTTAAGTCCAAAGTCTAATCGTTATTATTAGCAAATTCTATAACGAAATGCAATTTGAGGGTCAAGGAAGAGGTGATGAAATCCCCCACCATATGTGTATTTGGGTGTTGCTCTTAGAAAAGAAAATAAGAAGAAATGAATGCAGAACATAAATTTAACGTGAATTAACGATGCAACTATGAATTAAATTTGATTTTGTTTTTGTTTTGAAATATTATTAAAATGCAAGCAACCAACAATGCAAAACAAATAAAAACAAGAGATAAGAGCACGATACCAGAGCGTGCAGAATAATTAACAATTTATTTTAAAGAGGCGTATTTTTTAGATAAGCAAGCAAAGCAATGCGGTTTTTAGCATGCACTTATTTTCACTGTCCTCTTTTCTTCTATTTGCAACATGAAAAAGTGTTAAAAACGATTTTTTTAGATAGAACAAAAACAAAAGCAATTTTTTTTATCGTTAAACAAAGCCAAATAAAAACGAAATCTTTTTCTTCTTCTTAGAAGAATAGAACTAAAATAAAAACAAACTAAAGGAATATGGCTCTTTTTTTAAGGGAAATTTTATTTTAGAAAAAAAAAAGAAAGAGAGAAGGAATCCACTCAAACAAAATTCAAAAAAAAAAAAATTAAAATTCAAACTCAGCCCACAAGCAGGCCCAATCACTACCTAAAGCAAAATAAAAGATATACTTTTTTATCGTTCGCAGCCGAACAAAACACAAACACTACAGCGCAAATAAAATCAAAACTCAAAACTTCACAAATCTTATTCATGAATTGCTTTTGAAAACTCCAAATTTCAGAAATCAAAACTTCCAAAAACTTGAATGTGCTCGGTCACGGGTGAAGCTTGGTTGGAGATGGGTTTTGGGATTGGAGATTTCGTGGTTGCAATTGGGTTCGTTGTGAGGTGATTCAATGGTGTGACAATAGAGAGGAAGCATGGTTGAGATTGATTAATCGAGTTTTGTTTTCTATCGTGTGGTGTAGAAGTTTTGGTAGGAGGAGTGATTGTAGAACGAAGATGCTGTTTCAAGCGTTTGGAAAGGTACAAGGGTATGGTGATGGTTGCAGTTAGTGAGTGATGCAGGTTTGAATTGTGTTTGAAGTGAGTTGATGATTGGCAGGTAGATTGTTTAAAGTAGGATGGCGGGTTCGGGTTGCCTTTTGTCAATGGAGGTGTGGTATATGGTTGGTTGTGGAAATTGATAGGATTTGAATGAAGTTTTGCAGTTGCTTATGTACAGTTGAATGATGAGCAGGGAAGGTAGTGGGGGTTTAGAGGTGGTTCAGGGTGTTTTGTTGGAGCAAGGCAGTGAATGGTATTGCAGTGGTGTTTCAGGGCAAGTGTATACTTTTAGCAGTTGTGTGATGGGAGGTTAATGGCAGTTAGGTGAAAGACAATGAGTTGTATTTGAGGCAGCATTGAAGAAGTTTTGTTTGTTAGGGGGTGAGTGTGTTTGTGGGAGAGATGTAGTAGAGGAAGTGTGATTGTTGATGGCATTAGTGGAAGTTAACAGTGGGGGTTTGGTAGTGATGTTTGTTGGTTAATGCGTGTTGGACGTGCACTATTGTTGTTAGAATTGTGCAGGTGGAGGTTGTGGTAGGTTAGAGGCAGTGCAGAGGTGGTTGGATGCAGTTGGTTGTGATAGTTGGTAGGTGGGGAGTGGCAGGAAGCAGGAAGCAGGAAGGTAGGTGGTTAAAATGAAGTTGAAGTGTGCAGAGGTTGAAACTTGTGAAAATTGTAGTAAAAGGAAACTTGTAGTTGAAGGAAGGTTGGTGGTGGAGGAAGGGATTCAAGGGGAGGTGATGTAGGGCAGTTTAGGCAATTGTTTCTAACAGTGGATGGTTGTTGTGAACAGTGATGGTTGATGAACTGTGGGGGAGGGGGAGTGCTGATGAACTGTGGCTGTATGCAGTTGATTGTTTACTTGATGAGGAGAAATGTGATGGTACAGAACAATTTGTAACAGGGAGGGGATTGAGAAGCAGTGATATGGTGGCTGTATGAAGGAGGTAGGGTGGAGCAGTTGAGTTTTCTATATGACAATGGCAATTTGCGAGGAGGAAGAAGTGGTTGTGGCTGTGAAGTGACGTTGCAGAGGAGGTTGGCAGAAGTGGATGAAGGTGGCAGTGAGAAATAATTGTTGTGTGGTTGGAGGCAGTGATATGAAGTGTGACGGCAGTGTAAGTGGATATGTGAAGAGGAGTTTGCTGTTTTGTAGGTGACAGAAGGTAGGTGGAGCAGGGTGGTGATGTTTATATAAGCAATGATGGTTTTTGGCAGAGAGGATGACCAGTCAGTTTAGCAAGGAGGAGCGGTGAGATATGGCAATGTGTGTTTGCTGTTGATAGAGATTGAGTGAGTTGTGGCTTTTAAAAATGAAATGCAAATTGCAAGTTGAAATGCGATAGTTTTATGTGCACAGTATGCACAACCAAGAAGTTTTGATTGTGGAGCAAACAGAATTGTAATGAAATGAAATGCACAGGTTTCAAATAGAGAAAGGTGAAAAAAATAAAAATAAAAAGTGAATAAAATGTAAACAAAGAGATGTAAAGAACTATGAATATAGAAATGAAATATAAACAAAATTGTAATGTAAATTTTTGTTTTTTGAAATGAAATGCAAAGTTTAAAAATGCAAATGCAAATAGAAAAACAAAAAACACACAAATCAAATGAAAGCAAAAATCGCACAACAAACACATAAGAAAAATATTCTTTTTTTTAAATGCAATTCAACGCACAAAATTAACACACAATAAAGTCAAAAAAATAATTCGAAGACTAAAATTAAAATCAAAATTCAAAATCCCTGACAACGGCACCAAAAACTTGTTGATAACGGCGGAATTTCTATCGATTAGAAAATCGTCGTTAAAAATATAATCGTTAAAATACCACAAGCGTACGACGTACAATTATAGTACATATGCGAGTATGGATCGATTATTCTACACAATCAAATTAACATAAAGAGTTTGAAATTATTTTAAGCTAAAAAAAAGGTAAAATCTAACTAAAACAAAATGAATAAAAATATGAGATTGAGAGACAATTTAGAAGCAAATCCACTCTCATACTCTCGCATAAATCAACACAAATTTAAGCTATCATCTCTCATTTTAATCTAGTAGTATTAATGATGTATTTATTATAAGTATGATCAATTTGTGTTACTAATTAACACAACTTGAACCATCAAACTTTTAATCCAACACTAAAACCACTTATTAATTGTAATGAAAATGAATATGAAGTTAAAGCGAAAGCTATTTTTAAGCACGATCTATTTACTATTTTGTTTAGTAACATAGATCATCAAATTCTGATTCTACTTTAATTTCATTATCAAAGTCAATTAGTAAGATGATGATGTAAATTGTGTTTATGTTGGATTATGCATAGCCCATCTGTGATTAGAAACACAACATAGGCTATCAAATTCTCTAATAAACTTACATCAACATCTAACTATCCATAAAACATAAAAAAAAGATCATAAATAATAAAATATGTTGAATCTATATAAATTGAGAGAGCTTCATTACCCTAAATTGAAGAGATTTAGCTTCTAATTTATGTTATAATATCAACATATGTAAATTTCAACGTAGAACAAAAAAGTGCAAACTAATTAAAATAAAAATAACTATCTACTTGCATAATAATAAAACTAAACTAAGTGCATAAATGGAAATCTAATCTACTAACATAAAAGGAAAGAGAGCATGTAAATAAAAATGAGCATAAAATAAAATAAAAGCATATAAAGAACAAAGAAGAAGAGGCTTTGAAAGCCATTTTATTTCTCAATAATTTTGTCGCTATAACTTACATAATATGATAAGATCATCAAACTTATTACAATAACATAAGAGGGTTATTTATACATGACTAAAACCATAATCCATTTGTAGGGAACTCTCTAAAATATCTTAAGGTAATGTAGCCTTCAAGTTATCATTAGCATGAACATAATCCTCCATTAAATGTGCATGCGTCTTTAATCCCCACTAACACGTGCATTAGCTATTAATCGTGGTTCTTTAGTTAGTGTGTTAGTGGAGTCCTCCATGATTACGTGCATTCTTTTATTTCTTCATTTCTTTGGTTTCCAACTCCTGTATATGCATATTCCATGAAACCACTTCCAAGTTGAATCCAAATTCCTACAAAACAAATTAAAATGTGCAAGTAATTTTTTTAAATTAATTCGCACAAGAAAATTGCCGTTTTGCCCCCATGTAGATGCATGAATTGTGACATGAAAGTATTTATAAAATTTGGTTTTAAACATGTAAAAACACCCAATTATGATATTTATTTTACTAAAATGAGATTAAGTGTGTGAGTAAAAATATACATTTTTACGTGCACATCATTTGGTATACGTATGAGTGACATATATGTTATTTTAGAAAAAACCCTAATATATATAGGGGTTTTTAGGCACAGGGAAGAAGTTGCAAAAAAAATTAGTCTCAGGGACAGCAAGTTTGTTTTTTAGTCTGAAGGACACTTTGTAGTGTAAATCACAGAATGATAGATGTAGCTATCATTTTCTGTTTACACTATAAAGTGTCATTCAGACTAAAAAACAAACTCACCGTCCCTAAGACTAATTTTTTTTGTAACTTTTTCCTTGTGCCTATTTTCCTGTGTATATATATATATATGTATGTATGTATGTATGTATGTATGTATATATATATGTACGTATATGTATACTTAATTTGAATTTACTCTTTAATTTCTGACCATTGAAGTAGTTGCGACTTTATTTCGAAAGGATGTACAAGGCGACTATGTGTCAGAAAAATGAAGAGAAAAGGGAATGGGCGATACAGGTCGTATTGTAAGGAATGTAAGTGGAAAAGATTGTAACTCTAAAATTAATAAGGCAGCAAGTGTGCATAAATAGGAAGTTACAATAATTTAATTATGATACAACTGGATTGATTAAAGAGATTGTGAGGGAAATTATGGAAAGATAATCGGAAATGTTTGAGTGAATAAACAGATGTCTTTAGAAATTGTCGGATTGGAATAATAATCATTTATTACGAACAACCAATATTTATAGGAATACTAAAGAAGCATGTTATGAAATAATTAAATACTAAAAAGTAGTATACTTGTAAACATTCAAAAGTAAGGGATGAAAGAAGAAGAAATTGTAGTAGAGAAGACAACTAAAAAAAGTTGTTGCTTTGAAAATGGTTTTCTAAAATCTAACTCCTTTTGAAAAAATGTGATAAAGAGTTGAAAATTTTTCTAAAATATTTTGAATGAGTTTTTCAAAAGCTTATTAAGAAGTTGTTTGGAAAAGGTAAGAAAAATTGGAAAATCATAATTTAGAAACAAGTTATGGAGTCGAAAGTTTTGATTAAAGGGCTTTTCATTTTTAAAACTCTTAGTTTAAGAATTTGATGGGGTTAAAAAGTTTCCAGTTTAAATATTTTTTCGATAAAGGGATTTTCCTTTAAATGTAAAATAGAGCGTAAGTTGGACTTGATGATTTTTTCTATTTCACAAATTTGTAAGTTCTTTAAAAATTCTTCTCTTTAAATGGAAATGGAATTTGTATAAAAGTTGTAGAAGCAGTTTAAGTATGAAAAAGACAAACAAAGGAAATAGTGGAAGATTTTATTATGAACAACATTAGGAACATATAAAATAGAATTAGTAATTTAATTAGAGATAATGTAGGAGAGAAATAATAAGACCGGAAAAGGAAAATGTTGGGATATGTGTTTACCTAATCTACTCCACTTTTTAATGCTTAAAATTACATAATATGTTTTTTAATATTTTGAACTAAAAGACCAACTTTCAAAGAAATAAATCTTTGATGCAGAAACTATTAGAAAAAGAAAAATTATTTTGCTTTTTTTTTGAATTATGCTGTCCTTTTTGAATTTTTAATGGTTTAATTTAACAATAAAGTTTTTGAATGTTTTGGGTTAAAAACCCTACTTTTAAAGAAGTAAGTCTTTAAAGTAAAATTATTAAAGACGGAAAATTACTTTACTAAGCAATTTTAAAACCTTTAAGTTTAGGGTTAAGAATAAAGCGGTAAATGTTTTGAAAATTGTGAAAAGTTGGGTTCAAATATTTTAAGAAGGTTTTGTCCAAGTGTTTAATAAAAATTGAACAGATATATGGAATAAAATAAAACATGGTGTTTATATGTTTATTAAGAATTTAATTCCCCAAATTATTTTTGAAAGTTGGAAATTCTTTTGAACAGTATGCTTAAAAATTTCTCTTTCGAGATGTAGCAATTCTTTCGCGAATTTGAATTTCAAATGTCACATACTAGCATAATGTGGATTACTTAGTTTATATTTTATAGATAGGGTTCACTATCTAGGAAAGAAGATTAAAAGTTTCTGCATATGAATAAAATAAGTGTTTCCCAAGGAGTTGGCCGGGCAACTTAGTACTTGGCTTACCAAGGGCGTTCGGCCTGTAGGTGGATCGGCACCATAGCGTTCGGCATCATGTTACGCTCGGCATCTAAAGAACGTTCGGCCTAAGACATTGCTCGGCCAAAGGTAGCACTCGGCCAGAGACTTCGTTCGGCCAAAAGCATCGTTCGGCCAAAGGCCTCGTTCGGTCAAAGGCTTCGTTCGGCCAGAAGCCTCGTTCGGTCAAGATGGTGTTCAAACATCAAGCTCCTCGTTCGGCACCCAGACCGTTCGGCACCAAACCGTTCGGCATCAAGGAGCGTCCGGTATCCATGAAGGCTCGGCATTGTCATTCGGCCTCCCGAGACGTTCGGCAATCAAGAATGGTTCGACAATCAAGGATGGTTCGGATTCGCCCCAGCATGCTCGGTCCGAACACTGCTTGGCCTACTCTTCCCCACAACAGACGTGTCGATCGGCATAAAGAAAATGGGTCGGTACTCGACCGTTCGGCATGTTCGGTTCGGCGTACAGGACTTGTCCTATTTGGACCGAGTTATTCAGCTACCAGGCCCACCAGGGAAGTCCAACCCACCTTTGTCTATAAATAGAGGGGCAGAGGCATAGAAAAAAAGGGAAGATTTTAGAGAACACTGGGGAGACTCTGCCATTTTCAAGACTCATTCCAGACTTATTTCTTTTACTTTGCAATTGTATTCTAGTAACAAAAAACGGATTGTATCTGTAATCACCCATCAAGGAAATCAATGGAAATCAACTTCAAAGTGGATGTAGGCAGTTACGCCGAACCACTATAAATTTGGTGTTCTTGTTCTCTGCATTTAAATTCACACTCTATTCTCTTTTTTAATTTACTTTCTTCATTAATCTCTCTACAAAATCTTTCTAAGGGTGTTGGTGACCAGTTTTAGTGCTAACATTTTGGTGCTTTCACTGAGAACTTGAATTCTCAGGCTATTAGGAACTACTTTGCAGCTACTGGATTGCATAAATTTCCCAAAGGAGATCCATAATCATCTATAAGGCATCTGTTGATTCTACTCAGAGTTACAACCAACAACTCTACCATGGGAAGACCACGAACTAGATCGGCCTCTCAAAATGCAGATGCCCACGAAACCGCTAGTGTGCAACAACTGGGAACTAGCAACCAGCAAGCGATTGGGGGTGCAGGGCCCTCCCACCAAAACCAAGCAGAAGTTGTCTCCCGAGCAGAATTCAATGACCTGATAAGAGAACTTAAGGAAAGTAGAAAGCAACTTTCTGAGCAAATGCAAGCCAACGCTGACCTCATGACCCAGCTTACTCAGCAGCAGCATTAGAATGCTGGAGGAAGCCCTATCCCTTGCTCTTAAGATGATAGCTCGACTTCTGCTGATGAACCTCCTAGGCGTAGACGCCGTAAGGATGAAGATGCACGTGCAGGTGCTACTGATCGATCTACCGGAGACCAAGACCCAAATCAGACGGGATATCAACCTGCACGGTCCCGTGGAACGGAACCCAACCCCCCATCTTCCATACAAACCCCGGATTTGATGGCTATGGTCAGGCAATTGATGAAAGAAAACCAAGGTCTAACTAATGAAGATTGGGGAGTGTCTAAGAGTCATACTCCCTTCACGGATACCATTCTACAGTCCGAATACCCAAGAAAGTTCAGCATGCCCGCCATTCCCGCCTACGAAGGGAAGGCTGACCCCAGGCAGCATGTGATGAGGTACGGATGGATGATGGATTCCGCAAGAGCTAATGACGCAACCAAGTGTAGGTGTTTCCCAATCACCTTGTCCGGATTGCCACCATGTGCTTCACTCGACTCCCACCACGATCTATATCTAGCTTCGATGAATTAGCAATGAAATTCGTAGAACAATTTAGGATACACATCACTCGTCAAAAGGACGTGATGTCCTTATCAAGTGTAACTCAAACTCCAGGAGAGTCATTGAAAGCATACCTAAAAAGGTTTCATGTTGCTGCTATCAAGGTGAGCAATCCTAACGACCACGCGATTTTGATGGCAGTAATGCGTGGAGTGGATCCGGATTCTGAATTTGGAGATTGGTTGGCGGGGAAGCCCCCAGCTATGTTGGAACGTTTTTATTCGAAAGCTCATTAGTTCATATGAAGGGAAGAAGCTCGGTGGATAAGGCGAGACAAGGCATCAGGGCCCGTTCAAGAGTCAGTGAAAAGTAACGCCGTCGTGAAGCAAACCGGAAATAACCCTGGAAAAACTCAAGTTGACATCCAAAACAAGCCCGGGCAGTCTAAAGGATCCGGAGGTGGAAACCCTGGAAAGAAAAAAGAGACAGGGAAATGGATATCAAGAATCCCAACATACAATGAATACACCCCATTGAACGCTTCTCTTGAGAACATCTATTTATGAACGTGCAACACCTTCCAGTATAGGAAGCCACATCCAAAGGAATCGACAGAAGAACAGAAGCGGACCGAAAGAATTGCCATTTTCACGAGTCTTATGGGCACAACACAGAGGAGTGCAGACACCTCCAAGATGCCATAGAAAAACTAATTAGACAAAAGAAGCTACAGGAATTTTTCAAACACCCACAGGATGCCGGGCAAGAAACATCAGACCCTGGACGCGGGCCAGCCCCACACCAACCGGAACAACCTACTCGTACTGTGGGTAGATTTGTTATTAACACGATTGCTGGCGGACCTCACCCTGCAGACAAGAATTGGCAGGAGATGGAGCGATATGCTAACTCCTTAAGACATGCGTAGTACGAGTGTTGTTCGAACGTGGAAGATGGGACTCCTGCAAAACAGAAGCGCACGATGAATGATGATATCGTATTCAGGAATGGAGATGCAGATATGGTAGAGGCTCCTACCATTGACCCAATGGTCATATCTGCGACCATCGGGCCGACATTCGTAAAGAGAATTCTAATCGATTGCGGAAGTTCTGTTAACATCATCTTCCGGAAGGCATACGACCAAATGAAGCTGGAGACCAAGGATTTGAAACCATCCAAGGCCAGAATCCATGGCTTTAATGGCGCAGCAACTGATGCAATGAGATATGTTGAATTACCAGTTGAACTGGGACAAGGTGAACGCAGAAGGGTGTGAATCCTACCGTTCATAGTACTGGACGTTGATTCC
Source organism: Allium cepa (assembly GCA_030765085.1). Lineage (NCBI taxonomy): Eukaryota > Viridiplantae > Streptophyta > Magnoliopsida > Asparagales > Amaryllidaceae > Allium > Allium cepa. The sequence continues at coordinate 124,268,296 of CM060939.1, forward strand.
CCGTACAATGTATTCCCGGGCCATCCAACCCTGGCGGAATTTAGGGCAGCTTTGGCCCCTTGGTGTTTGACGTTAAAATTTCCAATAGACATGGGGGTTGGAGTGGTACACGACGACCAGGCAACCGGCCGTGCATGCTATGTAGCCGAGCTCAAGGAGGCACGGCGTAGGGAGAAAGGAAAGGTTGCTGACAGCCCTGTCCGCATCCAAGGTTCTGACGATTGACAATTAGCGCCCGAGCCCTGGCTCGGGCGGCATTCTTGGATCCATAGAGACATAGATTCGAGAGACGATGATGGGGAACCCAGGAAAACAAATGCGGCACTGGCTGAACTAACCACCGACATCTCAGTTAGCTGCAGCGACCCATCATGAGTTCTTAAAATAGGATCACAGCTCGACCCCGTGGCAGCTGAGAATCTTACTGACTTCCTCCGAGCGAACCTTGATGTTTTTGCTTGGACGCATTCTGATATGTTCGAGATTTCTCCTGCAATCGCGAGTCATATGTTGAACATAGACCCGAGACATGTTCCTGTGAAACAAAAAAGGAGAGGCATGGACCCGGAGAGGTCCGCGGCTCTCAAAGAGGAGGTGGACAAACTCAAAACCAACGGGTTCGTCCGCGATGCCCTCTACCCTGAATGGGTATCTAAACCGGTGTTAGTAAAGAAAGCGAATGGAAAATGGAGGACTTATGTTGATTACTCCGACTTAAACAAGGCATGCCCGAAGGATAGTTTCCCGCTGCCAAGTATTGACCAACTCGTCGACTCAACTGCCGGACATGAGTTACTATCATTTATGGACGCGTACTCTGGTTACAATCAAATTTCGATGCACGTCCTGGACCAAGAACACACCAGCTTTGTCACAAACGTGGGATTGTATTGCTATGTAGTAATGCCATTCGGATTGAAGAACGCGGGAGCGACTTATCAACGCCTAGTGAATCGAATGTTCAAAGACCAGATTGGTAAAACAATGGAAGTCTATGTGGATGAAATACTAGTGAAGTCACGGCAGTCGAACGACCACATCCGAGACCTAACGGAAATGTTTGACATACTCAGACATTATGGAATGAAGATCAATCCGTTGAAGTGTTCATTCGGCATAACATCAGGAAAGTTTCTGGGATTCATTGTGAATGCCCGGGGAATCGAGGCTAACCCAGAGGAGATCCAGGCTATCCGAGATATACAAGTGCCCAGAACCATAAAGCATGTACGAAGCCTGAATGGAAAAGTGGCTGCGCTAAGTCGATTCATATCCAGGGCTACAGACAAGTGTATTCCCTTCTTCGACATTATAAAGAAAGGGAAGAGAAACTTCGAATGGACATCCGATTGCGAGGAAGCATTCCGGGCTCTGGTAAGGCACTTGGAAAGTACCCCTGTACTGTCCAAGCCGATAGACCACGAAACGTTGTATGTGTACTTGGCGGTATCCCAGCACGCTATCAGTACAGCCTTGGTCCGCGAGGAAGACCGGATTCAAAAGCCGATTTACTATGTCAGTAAGCGCTTGACAGGGGCGGAAAGAAATTATCCAAAGATTGAAAACTAGCCTATTGCTTGGTGATCACATCACGCAAGCTTCGCCCCTACTTTCAGGCACACTCAATTGGTGTCTACACTTACCAACCCTTGCGGTAGGTACTCCAACGACCGGAAACTTCCGGAAGGATGCTGAAATGGAATATTGAGTTAAGTCAGTTTGATATTACCTATTTGCCGCGGAGGGACATACAAGGACAAGCACTAGCCGACTTCATTGCTGAATTCACTGTGCTAGAGGAACCGAGTAATCACAGAACCATACCCCCCGTTCGATGGAAGATGTACACCGATGGGGTATCTAACGACCGTTGCTCGGGGGTAGGTATAATCCTCGTAACTCCTGAAGACCGATTAGTCTGCTACGCTTTGAATTTCGAGTTTGCAGCAACAAATAACGAAGGCGAATATGAAGCATTGTTTGCTGGCTTAAGACTTATTATCGAACTGGGAGTGAAGTCACTCGAGATCTTCTGTGACTCACAGTTGGTAGTATATCAGGTGCGGGGAGACTATCAAGTGAAGGGACAGAGACTTGCTCCTTACCTTGCTCGGGTTCAAGAGATGCTAGCGCATCTGGAATACTACGACATCTCACACGTCCCACGCGAACGGAACAGAGAAGCCGATTCATTGGCAAAATTCGCAAGCACGGGCGATGCACAACAAATGGGATTATTTCCTGTTGAAACCCTCCATGCTCCGAGTATAGATATGATGGAGATAGATTTCGTGTTAGAAACCGAACTTGAGAAGGAATCGTGGTTGACCCCAATCAAGTAGTACCTACTACTAGGGATTTGCCTAAAAAGTGAAGCGAAAGACGTCAAGTCCTCCGTAAAGCTTCATGTTATGTAATACAGGATGGGACAATGTATCGGAGGGGATTCTTGACCCCCTTACTCCGGTGCGTAGACCATGATGAGATAAAACGGGTACTAAAGGAAGTCCATGAAGGAGAGTGAGGCGACCATACTGGGGGGCAGACATTAGCCAAGAAGATCCTCCGCTATGAATACTATTGTCCAACCGTGAATCGGGACGCTGCAGACTATGTGAGAAAGTGTGACAAATGCCAGATATACACAAAAATTCCAAGAGCACCACCAACGGAACTCACACAGATGGTTAGTCCCTGGCCATTTGCAATGTGGGGGATTGACCTAATCGGCTCTTTACCCATAGCCAAAGGGGGCGCGAAATACGCAATAGTAGCGGTCGATTACTTCACCAAGTGGGCAGAGGCGGAACCTTTGGCCACGATCACAACCAGGAAAGTCATTAATTTCATTGTACGAAATATCATATGCCATTTTGGTCTTCCACGAACCATCATAACAGACAATGTAACTCAATTCCAAAGCAAGGAGTTCAAAGAATTTTGTCAGAATTATGGCATCGAGAAAAGGTTTGCAGCAGTCGCTCACTCGAAGGCGAATGGACAGGTAGAAGCCGTAAACAAAATAATCAAGTCCATATTGAAAAAGCGTTTGGAAAAGGCTAGAGGCAAGTGGGTAGATGAGCTCCCGACGGCGCTTTTGGCCTATAGAACTATCCACAAGACCGCGACCGGCCACACTCCATTCGCATTGGCATATGGAACAGAAGCTGTCATACCCGTGGAACTTGAAGTTCCATCCCATTGGGTAACTCACTACGACCCTGCGTCGAACCAGGATCTCTTATTGGAATCATTGGACTTTATTGATGAAAAACGCGAAGAAGCTGATTTGAGAGCGGCCTTATACAGACATCGGGTCGCCAGATATTATAACGAAAAAGTCAAACCGAGAATCTTTGACGTGGGAGACCTCGTTTTGAAACGAGTTTTTCTAGCCCCATCTCATATGAACCCCACATGGGAAGGTCCGTACGTCATCGAACGGTGGCTTGGAGAAGGAACTTTCAAGCTAGCGATCGTCGATGGAGCGACGCTCCCCCGAGCATGGAACAGCAAGCACTTGCGACGTTATTACACTTAGTCTATTTCCTTCATGCCGTAGTTGCATTTATTTCCAGTACATTTTCATTTCTAGTTCTTGGCATGTAATAAGACAATTTAGCTTGCTTTCATTAATAAAGGCTTGAAGCCATCTTTTTTATGAATGATTAATGTTTCTGCGTAAGATAGTCCTATGGAAAGCGATTAAAATTATATTATTCTGGCTGGCATACGAACGTAATAAATGAATAAGAAATCTCCAAGTCCCCGGAGTGCGGACTGGAGTACTCTAAGTCCCCGGAGCGCGGACTCGAGTATAAACGAATAAAAATCTCCAAGTCCCCGGAGTGCGGACTAGAGTACTCTAAGTCCCCGGAGCACGGACTCGAGTATAAACGAATAAAAATCTCCAAGTCCCCGGAGTGTAGACTGTTGTACTCTAAGTCCCCGGAGCACGGACTCGAGTATAAACGAATAAAAATCTCCAAGTCCCCGGAGTGCAGACTGTTGTACTCTAAGTCCCCGGAGCGTGGACTCGAGTATAAACGGGTAAAATTCTCCAAGCCCCCGGAGTGCGGACTGGAGTACTCTAAGTCCCTGGAGCGCGGACTCGAGTAAAAACGAATAAAAATCTCCAAGTCCCCGGAGTGCGGACTGGAGTACTCTAAGTCCTCGGAGCGCGGGCTCGAGTATAAACGAGTAAAATCTCCAAGTACCCGGAGTGCAGACTAGAGTACTCTAAATCCCCGGAGCGCGGACTCGAGTATAAACGAATAAAAATCTCCAAGTCCCCGGAGTGTGGACTGGAGTACTCTAAGTCCCCGGAGCACGGGCTCGAGTATAAACGAATAAAATTCTCCAAGTCCCCGGAGTGCGGACTGGAGTACTCTAAGTCCACGGAGCGCGGACTCGAGTATAAACGAATAAAAAATCTCCAAGTCCCCCGAGTGCGGACTGGAGTACTCTAAGTCCCCGGAGCGCGGACTCGAGTATAAATGAGTAAAAATCTGCAAGTCCCCGGAGTGCAGACCGGAGTACTCTAAGTCCCCGGAGCGCGGACTCGAGTATAAACGGTAAAAATTCTCCAAGTCCCTAGAATGCGGACTGGAATATTCCAAGTTCCCGTTGTGCAGATTAAAAAATAATTCCATGTGCTTGAAGCATGGGAGGAAAACAAATAACTCTCAGAGAATCTACGGGCTGTGTGAAGACAAACCAAGAAGTCTATGGTACGCACAACAGCATGGATTCGAATCACGATCACAAGGTAAACTGAATGATAAGAATCTTTTGAAAAGACAGAAAAGGAAATTAAACTCTATTCAGGGAAGGTCTTCTGCTACAAGTACTCCAAAATTCGGAGTCAACAGTCTATCTACAAAAATTACAAAAAAATCATTACACGACTTAAATTGACTCTCGTTGAACGAGGACAGTAGTTATTTCTTGTGCTTCGTCAACTTCTTCCCAGACGACTCTTCCTCAGAGCGTTTACCCTTGGAACCTTTCCTTGATTGAGCAGTAACAACTGAAGAAGTAGGGGGAACGTCCGAGGGCTTGGACCTGCCAGGAAGGATGACCTTCAATGGCTTGTTCAAGGGATCGTCCAGGTCCACCTCACGCGGCTCAACCTTGACCTTGGCTGTATATCTTTTATCTTTTTCGAGCCGCTCCTTCATGCTCAATTCAGATGTATGCTCAGAGGCGCCTGTGACTTTTATTTCATAACTCCCAGAGGAGGAATCGGACTTGCCTTCGTCAAGCGCCCCGATCACTTGAGCATCTGGCCCAGGAACCTCACCAGCATGAGCACCCCCACAGGACTTTTCCACCTCCTTGGCGACATCGCTCCTAGGAGTGGGATCGGGGTTGGAATGACCTGCACAAAATCAGAAAAGATGAGCATTAGAATGCAATAGTACTTCACAAAGAATGACGACTTTCAAAATCTCAAAGTGGAAGGTTATCTACCAAGCCCTGGAAAACTCTCTGCCGTCAAAGGAGTTTCGCCCACTGGGATGGGAGACAAAACATGAACGCCTAGGCCGGGGGCTTCCGGATCATAACCAATGTGCTGTTCGAAGGGATCGAGTATCGGCCGACCGACCGGCTGGGAAGGCACGTAAACAAGAGACTCGACCCCGGATGGACCGGTGACAACTTCTTTCCCTTTTCTAGAGGGGGAGCCTTTGCAATAAAGGCCTTGGCCACTGATAGGTCCGAAGGCTCATGTCCCTTCATAAATTCTTTCATCAAATCCTCCTCGTCAACCTCCTCGACACCGCGCTCGGCCTTCCTGATCTGAATCAAGGTTTCCCACACCTCGAGCAATGATTCAAGATAGCCATCACCCAAAAAAGTTAAGTCACGGTGCATGAGCGCGCGGGCGTTGAATTCGGCAATGAGAGGGTCGAACGCGGTTTTGATCTCTTCTCTACCTTCCTCCCTGGCTGCCTCAAGACGGGAGTCGATGTCCGTCAACGCCATCTTCTTGTCTTCTTCACGGGCCTCACTCTTTAACATCTCAACCCTGGAAAGCTTGCCCTCAAGTTGTTCTTTTAAAAGTCAGGTGGCGACAATCTCGTCACAGTATCGCTGTGACTCTTCTTGGGCAGCCGCTTTCTCCTCTCTCTATGCGGATAAGCTCTTCAAGTTCCTTGACCCGAGTGCTGAGCGCATCCCTCTCCTTTTGAACGGCGTCCTTTTCCAAGGCCAAAGCCCCACATCGTTGAACCGCCTCGTCAAGCTCTTTCTTATGAGTTGATTCCAAGTGAGTGACGGCCTCAGCAGTATCCCTGGCACTCCGATTGGCGACCTCGAGTTCAGATTTATAAGTGGCGATTTCTTCGTCCTGGGCCTTAATAATGTTTTTATCGTGGGTAGCCTCAAGTTTCAAATGGTCTATTTCATGCTGGCGCTCCATAGAGACTTCGGAAAGTTTCTCAGCTAGGTGAACGAACGCATCATCTTGAACATAGATGTCATTGGTATAGGCAATGGCGTTCTGCTTAACATCTCCTGGTATAGGATGAATCGCCGGAATGAACTTCAACCCATCGAAGCAAATCTTGGGAAATGTGGCCTTGAGCTCGCTCAGTCTCTCTGATACTGTGGGATCCGATGCAGGAGCAGGAGGAGGCGGCTTTGCAAGTTCGTCCCTTCTATGAGAATCTCGGGGCTGTCGAGTGGAAGAAGAATCAGAGCGTTGATCTCGGGGGATATCAGACTGCGACCCCTTATAACCAGGCTGATCCTTGCTTTGCCCCGAATGAGAAGGGGGGTGTCAGTGATGCTTAGGCTGGTAATACGGTTTCTTCCAAGATGATGAGTCCCGAGAATGACGGTTCCCACCACCATCACCATCTCTATCTCGACGTCTCTCGGTACCCGAGTCCCGTCCGGACGGATGAAAAATAGAAGAACCACGGAGACGATCGAATCCGTGCGAGCGTCCCATGTCACCTGTACGAAATTCAAATAACAACGAGTTAGCGAGGAGAGATGTGACAATAAAAATTTAAGTGTGAATTGAAGTGCAAATGTTCATGCATGTCCTAGTGTTTCCCCCCGACGGACCAGTAGCCTTGCTAACAGGGGTTTTCTCTCCCTGACTTTGGGTTGGAATGCCCACATCGCCTCTAACGGGCGAGTGAAACTTGAATGCCTCCGAATCGCCAAAATCATAGTTGAGCAGATCCTCTGGAATGGAGAGGTTCGAAAGGCCCTTTAGCGAACTTTCAACATGCTGTGAAGAAGCCTCCTTCTCTGTCGGGATGAGCGTAACTTTGGAAGTTCCGCCAACCTTCTCCTTTATAATCTTATATGTCAACGTCTTTTTCCCCTTCGAAGGGGAAGATGATGTTACAATATCGTGCACTTCGACCAGCAGATCCTGAGTAGGACCCACATTCTCACCTTGTGTTTCGGGTGCTTCACCTTCTCTGATTTCTCCCTCCTCATATGCACCGGGGGTGTGGCATGACGACGATTCAGCCAACTTTTTCCCTTTATCGGATGCGGGCTTGGGGATGGTGACGCCCTCAGGAAGGCTCACCCAACGGCCTTCTGCTAACAGCCCGAACCTTGATAGTGACTCATTTGAAATGAGGGTTCAGATGTCTCGTTCCTCGATGGGAAGAGCCCTAATGGCCTCAACAGCCTCTGAATAGCCGCGGCCCTCAGGACGTGGGTTGATATCTGAAAAAATGAAACAAGAGTTAGAAAAAGCATCGCCTCAACCGAAATATGAGCATCGCTCTAAAAAGAAGACTTACTTCCTTTAACCCATCTCGTCGCGAAACCGGGAGGGCAGCGCACGTAGAACCATTCCTGTTTGTACAGGGAAAACTTGCTCTACGATCCGGTTAGAATTTGGCACTTGTGGTGCGGCTCGAGGGACACGAAGGAGGGGCTATCTCTCCGCTTCTTGATCATGTAAATATATCTGATGTCGTCGGGAGTTGGAGGCCTGGAGAAGACAGCCATAAAAAGGAGGTAGGTCCCATGAATGAACGGATGACTGTTTGGGTGCAGCTGCGACGGGGCGACGTCTATGTATTGCAACACATCCCGAAGAAACAAATTGAACGGAGGCGCACTGCCCACCCAGCACATAAACTTATTACAGGCGGTGTATCCGACTGGGGGTAGGTGTGGACGATCACGGCCCGACGGAACCAACACGTCGGCGAAAATGATTCCGTGAATCGAACATATTCGCCGGAGCGCGGCTTCGTTAATCTTCGAAGCCTGTGAATCGATCGGATTATCTAAGAGAATCGTTGACTCCAGGGTATCAGGAGAAAAATCATGAGTGGGGGAGGTCGACGGTTAGAAGTGTCTACACCCCCTTATTTGGAAGACGGCCCGGGCCTGTCTGAGATAGTGGCGGAGCTGGATCTTTTAGACATCTTCAATAAATAGCGGATCTGACAAAACACCTGTGTGAACTATACTTGAAAAATGATCGATGTCAGAATTAATGACACGAATAATCCCCCCACGTGGTGTGTGAACTAGTGCAATCAATCGTGTATAAGCATTGAAAATTTGGAAGACGCAAGGTTACTGATATAAAACTAAGCTTAAAATCATCGCCTTTGAAGACCGTCATCGCTGACCGTCTCCAAAAGCCTTCCTTATGGCGATTACAGTTTCAGGTTCAAGAAACGTTAGAGGAAGTTATCCGGTTATATCGAATTAAGTTCTAGTTTATATCTGCTGGGAAGGTTATTAGTCCAAATTAGTTCGATATACAAGTATGCTGGAGTTCCTGTCCTTGTTCAGTTATGAAATTGGGCAAGGCAATTGTTTGATCGGTTTAACTTATGTTCGACCAATAGAATACGGTCGGCATTTACGTTTTGTTCGGCCAGGTATTGTTCGACCGTGACATTGTTCGGCATGTTTGGTCCGACATTTATGCGTTATTCAGTGTACGAGTGTTCGGCCTTAGAATGGTTCGACAGAGTATCATTCGGCCTAACTACAGTTCGTACTGGTTAGCGCTCGGTAGAGCATCGTTCGGCCAAAACACCATTCGGCCGAAACAACACTCGGCCTCCCGACTAACTCATGTTTCCTCCCTAACCTTCCATCCCATCATTCGGCCTATGGTGTGCCATGCCGAACGATGTTTACGCCGAGCTACAACGCTCGGCACAACCTTCGATTTTTCCTCTCCTCCACCATTCTTTTTCCCAAACCTCGTTCGACACGAGGGAACCGTGCCGAACTACAGTATCTCACCCAAACAACCCCTACGAATGATCATCCCCGACCACTTCTCCCTAGCTCACATCATTTGGCCTTGGAGATGTCCTAATCGGAGTTTGGGTCCTCCACCAACGTAGCCCTTCCGATCACAATTCTGATCTATGGAATTGGGCTACTAATCGAGACCTTTATTAATCAGGAAAAGGAGTCGGATAAAGGGATTTTACCTAGTTCGTGGATCGATCTTTAGAAAGAATTGGGAGGACTTTAGAATATGATGAAAGGGGTGGTTCAAAAGTTCAAGGTTGTAGAAGTGAAAGTAGAAAAAAAGGAGGAAGAAAAGGATGTCGGGTTTTATAAGGGAGAAGGAGAAGTTGAAGAGACTATGACCGGTTCTACCGGTCAAGGCGATATCGTTCGGCTATTTCGGTTCGTTCGGCCTGGGCTAACATGGAACGTTCGGCACTCGTCTTTGGCTGGGTTGTTCGGCATACGAAGTCACTCGGTGTAACGTGGATCGTCCGGCCTTCGACACTGCGTTCGGCCAGGAGAATTATACAACCCCCAAGAGTGATGATCCAAGGTTCGGAGCGAAGCATGAAGGATATGTAATACAATGCGTATCACGTTCGGTCACACGATACACTTTGGGGGGCAAGTGTTTCCCAAGGAGTTGGCCGGGCAACTTAGTACTCGGCTTACCAAGGGCGTTCGGCCTGTAGGTGGATCGGCACCATAGCGTTCGGCATCATGTTACGCTCGACATCTAAAGAACGTTCGGCCCAAGACATTGCTCGGCCAAAGATAGCGCTCGTCCAGAGACTTCGTTCGGCCAAAAGCATCATTCGGCCAAAGGCCTCGTTCGGCCAAAGGCTTCGTTCGGCCAGAAGCCTCGTTCGATCAAGATGGTGTTCAAACATCAAGCTCCTCGTTCGGCACCCAGACCATTCGGCACCAAACCATTCGGCATCAAGGAGCGTCCGGTATCCATGAAGGCTCGGCATTGTCATTCGGCCTCCCGAGACGTTCGGCAATCAAGAATGGTTCGGCAATCAAGGATGGTTCGGCATTCTCCCCAGCATGCCCGGTCCAAACACTGCTCGGCCTACTCTTCCCCACAACAGACGTGTCGATCGACAAAAAGAAAATGGGTCGGTACTCGACCGTTCGGCATGTTCGGTTTGGCGTACAGGACTTGTCCTATTTGGACCGAGTTATTCAGCTACCAGGCCCACCAGGGAAGTCCAACCCACCTTTGCCTATAAATAGAGGGGCAGGGGCACAGAAAAAAGGGGAAATGATAGAGAACATTGGGGAGACTCTGCCATTTTCAAGACTCATTCCAGACTTATTTCTTTTACTTTGCAATTGTATTCTAGTAACAGAAAACGGATTGTATCTGTAATCACCCATCAAGGAAATCAATGGAAATCAACTTCAAAGTGGATGTAGGCAGTTACGCCGAACCACTATAAATTTGGTGTTCTTGTTCTCTGCATTTAAATTTACACTTTATTCTCTGTTTTAATTTACTTTCTTCATTAATCTCCCTACAAAATCTTTCTAAGGATGTTGGTGACCAATTTTGGTACTAACAATAAGAATAGTATGTACAACCTAATTGAAAATTTAAAATCAGTCCCAAGCATTTATTTGTAGAATGTTAGTAAGGGTGTAAAGATATTCGAAATCTATAATTGGGTTGTAAGTTAGGTTGTCCTAGAAATGTGGATTTCCATATTTTGATTTGCTAGGAGCAAGGTCCGTGTAATTTCCATAAATTACCTAATTCCTTAAATGCATAAACCTACAGCGTTAAAATTTACAAGTGATATACCAAAGAGAAAAAGAGATATGTAAGATATGGATATCCTTTTTCGTTGTTTACACTCTCTATTTCAAGAAAAGAAATGAAAACAATCCCCTGCAATTTCAAACAAGGCAAAAACACACTTATGGTTAATTTATGGAAGTTATTAACAGTAACCCTATTAGAAAGGATGGCTCTGATAAAATAAAATATGGAAAAGAATGTTATATTTTTGAAATTAATAATTAGAGATAAGAAATACATATAAATAGCGTAATTTACAATGGTATTCGTATCAATTATAAACAGTGTATTAATTATAGGACTAGAATTTATGTACATTATTTACAGATTTAATGCGCAATAAGTTTGTATTGATAAAGGATAAAAAGGAATTAGATACAGGACTGATTAAGGAAGCTAATATGGTATTTATATTGAGATTTAACACCCATAATAAGAAAATTTTAAAACTGGTAATAGATTGAAATAAATTTAATACGAGTTAATTAGAGACTTTCAGTTTTATGTTAATGACCAGTTATTATGGGTAATGAATATTTATTCGGGATAAGAAGGAAAATTTAGAAAAGTGGGAAATGGTGGAATGACATTCTAGGAATATCCACCTAAAATTGTAAGGGGCATTAGGACCCCAACATCATTAGCAACATTTAATGATTAAGGATAGCTTCCAGGAGAATTTTCTTTTAAAGTTTTTGGGTTGAAATCACCAGTTGTCTCCTTTAACAAAAATTATTTATATGGTATAAGGCATGTTCCTATTTTAACACTATAATTTTAGGGATGGGATTAGACCATTAAAAAACATATATATTAAGGAACATCGTAAGTAAGGGAAGGATGCTTAATTAGCGAAAAAATAGAAATAAGACTAGAAGTTTGCAAGGAAATTAGGTTAGATTTCTTCAAACCTAAAACTTGTGGAGCGTCAGCATTCACGCTGAATGTGATAAGGTGTCCGGGGTTATGAAGAGAATTTTCTAATTGGTCAAGGATTAAGCGAGAGACACTAAATTTGTTTTCAGAGGTTTGACGTGCTAAAGGATTAAAGCTAAGTAAGGCAAGCCAAAGGATTAAATCGTTCTTGATCACTTTATCAACATTTTTAGCACTAAAAGGAAGACCAATTTCCCTCTTTTGTAAACTTCACCTATGTTTCCTTTAAACACCAATACAGTACCATGCATCCCATATATTCCAACACCCTTTCTAACCAAGAAAAACTTCACCTTGCCTCGAAGATGCCAAAAAAGAAACTCCTCACCACCGTAACCCAAGCTGAGGTAGGCGCCACTATAGAGGCTACCTCAGATCCTATCCTAGTAGTCTTTCATGGCTTCATAAACCAACTAAACTAGTATATGGATGGAATAGAGAGATCCTTAGGATAATATCCTGCCCCTAACGCGATCTCCCCTCAACCTACCACAGCCCACCGCCATCGCTCACCGACTACCGTGACTATGCAGCATGTGATTGATAAAGGAAATCTCAGAAGCGAGAACGGTGACTCTAGTCAAAGAACCGATAACAGGCTCAAAGCCAAAATCAAAATCAATCCTCAAATCAAATCGAAACCTACTAACTTAACCCTTAATTACTAAAGAAGCAGGCACGAATTGTGTGTGATGATGCTCCATCTCTATGTAGTGAAGTATCATCATCACTAACTTCATATTGACTGTGACGACCGCCCATGACTTCTGCACTAAACAAGGAAATAGTGCGCTGTAAAGTGTGCCAGACAGCCATGGATGATCATCAAGGTAAGGTAAAAACAGCGGAGTCTATCGTATTACTCACAGCGCAGGGATAAAATACAATAGAGAAATATATATAGTGAAGCTTCACTAAATAGAATCTCATCAATACACTATAAAACAATTTGATACAAAAATCTGAATAGTCAATACATCAAGCCTCACTACATAACACTCAGAGAATCATACAAGCAGCGGAACTTCCAGTACATATAGTAAGAAAAACAATATGCAAAAGCCTCCAGCTCGTCTTCGTCATCAACAGCGTTGGTCACTAAGAACAGCACCTGTCACCTGCTACCTAGTCTTCCCATCCCAAAATGGATGAACAGCCCAAGGTAATAAGAGTTGAACATAAAACCTTGAGTCAGACAAAAGTCCTAGTGAGCGGTAAATCAACTATCAAACATACCAAAAGAGCATAAAGGAAAAAGGAATAGGAATCCAACCCTCCCACTCACCTCTTTCTACAGTGATAGCCCCTAGACCCACTAAGTAGAAATAAACATAGCAAAGCAGACATTTAAAGTAAAACAATTATCACTCGAGTCAAGGTCGATGTTTTCCAAGCACAAACCCCCAAGGCCTAAACCAAGATCAGATAAGCACCCAGAAAACATCGCTCTTGAGACCGAATGACGATACAACCAAAACATCCAAACATCATGACTCTGGCTATCACTGTTATCATTGCTTCGATATCACCGTTAATTGAATGACCAGCTCATTCTTTCATCCGTCCGTCAAGGGCTAATGGTAACCCCGGTTCTAGACAGAACTCCGCACGTCGGCGTGACCCGTGCCTAGGACTATCGAATCTGCCCAGAGTACTCGACCATCAACTATTAGTCGATTGGGACTATCGAATCTGCCCAGCGTACTCTTGCTTTGAGCCTGCTAGAACCTTCAACAACGATGAGATCTCAGCCTCCTAGTCATCCTCCTTGACGACTATTCTCATACTAGCTCAAGCGCCTCTTGAGCCAACCATTATCAACGAACTCGAACCATATCACCGAGTTATCAACATGCTTGGGATGATCCCGTCTGGATTAAACCAAGGCTATCTCACATTATGCTTTGCTTCATCGCATCATAGCAAAGTCCCATCTCAACATCATGCTTTTCCTCATCGCATCATAGCAAAGTCCCATCTCAACATCATCATCAAATCTATCCGTATGAGCTTTATCATCCGCTTCATATGCCATGAGCAGCTTTCCTTATTCAAGAGCCTTTCCACTTAGCTTTTGAATCATCTTCGACCAACTTGTCCAAATCAAATCATCAATCAACTAATTTATAACAATCAATCAGATCAATCATTAATCCAAGTAATCAATCATTCAAATAAGATCTAAATAAACAGTTATAACAATAATGGCAATTTCGTAAATAAAGAGTCCAAATATAACAAGCATGAATTCTAAGTAATATCTTGATGAATAAACTAGCATAGGTTAACATGTAGTAAAGTGGATATCAAAACTTTATGAACGATGGATCTACATGCAGACTTAAGGAAAATGCATGAAATCACTATCTTTAACACATAAACAAGCCACCGATCCATTATACTCCTTTGAGTCCGTGTGAGAGATAACCACCACTCACCGAATCACCTAAACACCTCAAAAACAACACACTTCAGATCCGGACAGCGAAGGATCTAGCTTGATCCGTCAAAATTCTGCCTCAAACGATGAAGTCTCTCTTTGAAGAATGTAGATCTCCAATTTTGGCTCTTGGATCTTCGATTTGATCTTCAATTTGGATGGAAGGAAGCACAAGATTAAAGTGGACAAAAGAAGTGAAGAAGTGTTGTAGTCGAGCCCTCAAAATAGCAGCACTTCATCGCTTCAAAATCCGGATCCCAAAAATGAAGATAGGCACTTCTATTTATAGGCCAAACCTATGAGTCGTTCGCCCCCTTAAGTCGGTCACAGCTTAACAAGGCCTCACGACCTACCGACTCATCAACCCCACGGCCTACCGACTCATGCCTCTACGCGGCCTAACACAAACACGACTCAACGCACACGCGACCTAACATGCAAGCCGCGTTCCTTCCTAAGTCGTCTGGACGACTTAACAACCTATCGACTCACGACTCAACGACTCAACGACTCGACGACTCAAGCCATCATACGACTTACGACCTAACTACACACACGGTTTAGCGACCCAGCGACCTAACACCCTTTCCTTCATGCGACCTACGACCTAAGCCTTATCTCGTCCACGACTTAACTACAAACACAGGGTCTCACGACCTAAACTTCAACGACCTAAGCCATCTTCCTTAAGCCGTCCAACCAACCTATCTCCCTCTTAGGTCGTTAACCCGATCAATCTCCTAGGTCGTTGCCGCTAATTCTCTTAGGTCGCTTAACCCCTTAAGTCGCTAACCACTAGGTCGCTTACTATAAGCCGTTAACTCCTAAGTCGCTCCACCGACTTATGCTACGACACGACCTAACCCTGGACGACTCATCTCTGGACGACTTAAACTCCAAACGACTTAACAACACTAACAACCTAATGACAACAGTTCTACGATCCTTCGATCCGTAAAAATACGGGTCGTTACATTCTCTCCCCCTTAGGAATTTCGCCTCCGAAATTCCAAACAAACAAGAGCAATCAAAGACTATTCTGCATGCCTACCATCCATAGAAATCAACAAACCGTGCATCCAATTACTAGCCTAACATGCAGAATTCTAAGACTAGAACAAGTTACAAATTCATGAGATGTCACGACACCTTAGGGCCATACCTCGAAGAGTTCAGGATGAGCTGCCATCATCCTCTCTTCCTCCTCCCATGTACAGTCGTTAACATCATCACTCCATTGTACCTTGAGCAACCTGACTACCTTCCTCCTAAGCTGTTTCGTGTCAGTTTCCACAACACGAAGCGGCTTACGAGGTCTTCTAACAATTGGATCAACTTTGAAATCTTCACAGCTATCAGTAGAAACCACTGTACTTGGGTCGTGCACATACCTCCGTAGATACGATACGTGAAAAACATTGTGCACACCCGACATCTTTTCTGGTAACTCCAACTTATAAGCGAGCTTTCCAATTCGCCCGACGATCGGGAATGGTCCAACAAATCTCGGAGTCAATTTCCCTTTCTTCCCGAATCGAATAACATTCTTCAGTGGAGAAATCATCACAAAAACCATATCACCTACGTCGAATTCCAAATCCTTACGACGCTTATCGGCATAGCTTTTCTGACGGTCTTGGGCTGCCTTCATTCGTCGCCGAATGATCTTTATACAATCCGAAGTCTGTCGAATCATTTCTGGCCCAAGTATCAACTTTTCTCCCGTTTCCAACCAACATGTCGGAGAGTTACATGGTCTTCCATACAATGCTTCATACGGTGCCATACCAATGCTTGACTGGTAACTGTTATTATACGAGAATTCCACCAAATGAAGATAATCTTCCCATGATCCTCCGAAGTCCAAAACACATGCTCTGAGGAGATCTTCCAAAACTCGGTTGACTCTCTCGGTCTGACCATCTGTTTGAGGGTGATAAGCTGTACTCAAACACAACTGGTTCCCAAAACTTCCTGGAAGCTCTTCCAAAATCCACCAGTGAATAAGGGGTCTCAATCGCTCACTATACTTTACGGAATACCATGGAATCGAACTATCCACTTAACATATAGCTCAGCCAATTTCGATGCAGTTCTAGTTGATTGAACAGGAATGAATCTTGCACTCTTAGTCAATCGATCTACGATGACCCAAATCCCTTCATTTCCCGCCCTTGTTCTAGGTAGACCATCGATAAAATCCATCGATATTTGCTTCCACTTACATGTAGGAACTTCTAATGGCAGAAGTAATCCACTTGGCTTCTTCTGTTCGGCTTTTACCAACTGGCAGTTCATACATTTGAAAATAAAATTTCCAACATTCTTCTTCATACCTTTCCAGTAATAGGTTCTCTTCATATCCCGGTACATCTTATTTCCACCTGGATGAATTGTTAACTTCGAGTGATGACTCTCCTTCAGAACTTCATTCCTCAATTCATCTATATCGGGAACAACTAGTCGTCCTTGCTTCCGAAGCCAACCCTCTCGATCGACCTCGAATCCTTTATCCTTCTCTGGGTCCAATCCAGATTCCAAATCACGGATAATCTTGACAAGTTTATCGTCTCGCTTTTGGCCCTCGCCAATTCTTTCCACCAGAGTAGATCTTATTGATAAGTTTGCCAACATCTCAGGTTCCAATTCACATCTAGGACTGAAGTCAAATCCAGCCAAATACTCGAGACTCTTCCATTCTGAAAACATGGCTCCCAATCCTGCATGTCTTCGGCTTAACGCATCTGCCACCGCGTTACCTTTTCCTGGAGCATAGGCCATACCAAAATCATATGATGCTAAAAACTCTAGCCATCGTTGCTGTCGAAGATTCAAATCCTTTTAGGAGAAAAGATACTTCAATGACTTATGATCTGTAAACAACTCGAATCGAACTCCCAAGAGGTAATGTCTCCACATCTTCAGAGCAAATACAATCGCCGCCAACTCCAAATCATGAGTCGGATAATTCCTTTCATGCGGCTTCAGTTGTCGGCTTGCATATGCAACAACTTTATCCTTCTGCATTAGCACTGCCCCAAGTCTAGTACCACATGCATCGGTGTAAACCACCATCTCACCATTTCCACTTGGAATAGTCCAAACAGGAGCACTTGTCAGTCGCTCTTTCAGGATTCCGAAAGCTTGTCCACACTTAGCATCCCATCTGAACACTTGGTTCTTTTTCGTCAATCCTGTTAATGGTGCGGCTATCTTGGAAAAGTCTTTGATAAACCGACGATAATATCTTACTAATCCAAGAAAACTTCTCACATCAGATGCATTCTTAGGTCTAACCCAATCCTGAATCGCTGCCACCTTGGCGGGATCAACCGTTATTCCACTTCCAGAGATAACATGACCTAAGAACCTCACTTCACTCTTCCAGAAGTGACACTTCGAAAACTTAGCCCTCAGCTGTTGTTTCTGCAAGATTTCCAAAACAATCCGCAAGTGCGTCTGTTGCTCTTCTTCAGTTCTGGAATAAATCAAAATATCATCCACGAACACAAGTACAAACTTGTTCAACTGATCCCTGAACACTCTATTCATAAGATCCACAAAATATGCTGGTGCATTGGTCAATCCAAACGGCATTACCAGCCACTCAAAGAAATCGGATGGTGTCCTGAAAGCAGTCTTCGGCACACTATCCTTTGCCACTCTCAACTGGTGAAATCCCGTTACCAAATCCATCTGAGAAAACACCTTAGCTTCGTGAAGCTGATCAAACAAGTCATCTATTCTCGGCAATGGATACTTGTTCTTCTTAGTCACTTTATTCAGCTCACGATAATCCACACACAACCTCAACAATCCATCCGCTTTGGTTGCAAACACAACTGGTGCACCCCATTCGGACACACTACGCCGAATGAATCCTTTCTGTAAAAGGTCATCAACTTGCACCTTCAACTCTTGCTGTTCCCTAGGCGTTATTCGCCTAAGAGGCATCACAACAGGTCTGGCTCCTTCAACTAGATCGATACGAAACTCGATCTCTCTATGCAGCGGTAACCCTTTGATCTCGTCAAAAACATCCTCAAATCCATTCACAATAGGCACTGATGACAGTCCATCCCGTGGAACAACTAGCGAATACATGAAGCTCATGAAGACGCCTTCTTCATGCTTACATCGTATCACAACCCTTCACCCCTCCACATTCTCGACTGTCACCTCCAGCCTCTTACAATCAACCCTTGCCGCATACTTCCTAAGCCAGTCCATACCCAAAATAATTCCAAACCTCGCAAAGTTCAGAACAAAACAATCACAAACAAAAGAGCAATCATGACTCGACACAACCAGACCACGGCATACCATACACAAACAAGACGAACCCCCAACTGGATTAGTCACAACCAATGGTCTATCAACAATATCTGGTTCTAAACCCAACCGGCATACAAGTTCGTTACAAACAAAAGAATGCGACGCCCCAGTATCGAACAACACTCTAACTGGAACACCGCAAATGGAAAGAGTACCTTGTACCACCACACTCTTTCCTTTCTCTTCCGTCATAGGAGCTTTTGAAGATGATGGAACAGCCCCCAAAGCATAAGCTTGCATAATCTGTTTGTCCTTCCTCGGTTCTGGGCAATTCTTCCTGATATGCCCCAGCTTGTCACAGTTGTGGCACTTCACCGGCACTCTCGGATTCTTACAATATCTGGAGAGATGACCCTTCTGCTGACAGTTGTAGCAGGTCACTTCACCCTTCGGCTTCTTCTGGCCATCCTTACCCTTCTGCTGCTGCTGCTTCCTCTTCTTGTTCCCACCTTGTTGTGGTTTAGACTCCTCCTTTGTCACAGCAACAACAGATCCTTCTTTAGGAAACAGATTCTCGTGCCTGAGATCTTTCTCCACAAGCTTCTCAAACGGATCGTCCAAATGATCCACCAACTGCCTCCCAAGATAAATGTCCAAGCCTGTCACAAACTTCTCATTCTTCTGATAAGGAGATTCAATATATGACCGAGCATACTTGGACAAGGCTTCAAACTCCGAAACATACTCAAGAACTGGTCTTCCTCCTTGCTTGAGTTCCACAAACTTATTGAACAGAACAGATTTCTGAGCTGTAGAAATGAACTTAGCTTCAAATCTGGCTTGAAATTGCTCCCAAGTAATTTCTTCCTTTGGAGTATTAATGGTGATAGAGTTCCACCAATCAGAAGCTCTTCCCTGAAGCTGTCTCGATGCAAGCTTCCTTTTGGTTACATTCTCGATTCCCAAATCACCAAAGATCCTTCTACAAGCATATATCCATCTCTAGACTTCTATAGTTGATTCTGTTCCCAAGAAAACCTTTCCTCCAAGAGCAGTATAGTCTTTACACAGCTTAGCAAAATCCACCTGTTTTGGAGTTTGAACTTGAACTCCAACATCTACCGTTGGCCCTGGAGCTGGCATACTTCTCATGATCGAAGTCATCATGGCCTCAAACATAGCAGCATAATCAGCAGCCCCCTCAGCAGCACAGCCTTCCCTAGCAGCTGGTCTCCCTCTTCGACTCATTCTTAATATCTATAAAAGAATGATTAGTACACCTTGAGAAACAACTGCATAAGAGGTTCAAATCCTTCTAAGCTACTATATAAATATAGTAATCATCCATCAAAATACAATTACGTCTCTCATACGTAGTTACGTCAGCGAGCATTGGCTAAAATCGATTAACCAAAGCTCTGATACCAAATGTGACGACCGCCCATGACTTCTGCACTAAACAAGGAAATAGTGCGCTATAAAGTGTGCCAGGTAGCCATGGATGATCATCAAGGTAAGGTAAAAACAGCGGAGTCTATCGTATTACTCACAGTGCAGGGATAAAATACAATAGAGAAATATATATAGTGAAGCTTCACTAAATAGAATCTCATCAATACACTACAAAACAATTTGATACAAACATCTGAATAGTCAATACATCAAGCCTCACTACATAACACTCAAAGAATCATACAAGCAGTGGAACATCCAGTACATATAGTAAGAAAAACAATATGCAAAAGCCTCCAGCTCGTCTTCGTCATCAACAACGTTGGTCACTAAGAACAGCACCTGTCACCTGCTACCTAGTCTGCCCATCCCAAAATGGATGAACAGCCCAAGGTAATAAGAGTTGAACATAAAACCTTGAGTCAGACAAAAGTCCTAGTGAGCGGTAAATCAACTATCAAACATACCAAAAGAGCATAAAGGAAAAAGGAATAGGAATCCAACCCTCCCACTCACCTCTTTCTACAGTGATAGCCCCCAGACCCACTAAGCAGAAATAAACATAGCAAAGCAGACATTTAAAGTAAAACAATTATCACTCGAGTCAAGGTCGATGTTTTCCAAGCACAAACCCCCAAGGCCTAAACCAAGATCAGATAAGCACCCAGAAAACATCGCTCTTGAGACCGAATGACGATACAACCAAAACATCCAAACATCCATGACTCTGGCTATCACTGTTATCATTGCTTCGATATCACCGTTAATTGAATGATCGGCTCATTCTTTCATCCATCCGTCAAGGGCTAATGGTAACCCCGGTTCTAGACATAACTCCGCATGTCGTCGTGACCCGTGCCTAGGACTATCGAATCTGCCCAGAGTACTCGACCATCAACTATTAGTCGATTGGGACTATCGAATCTGCCCAACGTACTCTTTCTTTGAGCCTGCTAGAACCTTCAACAACGATGAGATCTCAGCCTCCTAGTCATCCTCCTTGACGACTATTCTCATACTAGCTCAAGCGCCTCTTGAGCCAACCATTATCAACGAACTCGAACCATATCACCGAGTTATCAACATGCTTGGGATGATCCCGTCTGGATTAAACCAAGGCTATCTCACATCATGCTTTGCTTCATCGCATCATAGCAAAGTCCCATCTCAACATCATGCTTTGCCTCATCGCATCATAGCAAAGTCCCATCTCAACATCATCATCAAATCTATCCGTATGAGCTTTATCATCCGCTTCATATGCCACGAGCAGCTTTCCTTATTCAAGAGCCTTTCCACTTAGCTTTTGAATCATCTTCGACCAACTTGTCCAAATCAAATCATCAATCAACTAATTTATAACAATCAATCAGATCAATCATTAATCCAAGTAATCAATCATTCAAATAAGATCTAAATAAACAGTTATAACAATAATGGCAATTTCGTAAATAAAGAGTCCAAATCTAACAAGCATGAATTCTAAGTAATATCTTGATGAATAAACTAGCATAGGTTAACATGTAGTAAAGTGGATATCAAAACTTTATGAACGATGGATCTACATGCAGACTTAAGGAAAATGCATGAAATCACTATCTTTAACACACAAACAAGCCACCGATCCAATATACTCCTTTGGGTCCGTGTGAGAGATAACCACCACTCACCGAATCACCTAAACACCTCAAAAACAACACACTTCAGATCCGGACAGCGAAGGATCTAGCTTGATCCGTCAGAATTCCGCTTCAAACGATGAAGTCTCTCTTTGAAGAATGTAGATCTCCAATTTTGGCTCTTGGATCTTCGATTTGATCTTCAATTTGGATGGAAGGAAGCACAAGATTAAAGTGGACAAAAGAAGTGAAGAAGTGTTGTAGTCGAGCCCTCAAAATAGCAGCACTTCGTCGCTTCAAAATCCAGATCCCAAAAATGAAGATAGGCACTTCTATTTATAGGCCAAACCTATGAGTCGTTCGCCCCTTTAAGTCGGTCACGACTTAAAAAGGCCTCACGACCTACCGACTCATCAACCCCACGGCCTACCGACTCATGCCTCTACGCGGCCTAACACAAACACGGTTCAACACACACGCGACCTAACATGCAAGCCGCGTTCCTTCCTAAGTCGTCTGGACGACTTAACAACCTACCGACTCACGACTCAACGACTCAATGACTCAACGACTCAAGCCATCATGCGACTTACGACCTAACTACACACACGGCTTAGCGACCCAGCGACCTAACACCCTTTCCTTCATGCGACCTACGACCTAAGCCTTATCTCGTCCACGACTTAACTACAAACACAGGGTCTCACGAACTAAACTTCAACGACCTAAGCCATCTTCCTTAAGCCGTCCAACCAACCTATCTCCCTCTTAGGTCGTTAACCCGATCAATCTCCTAGGTCGTTGCTGCTAGTTCTCTTAGGTCACTTAACCCCTTAAGTCGCTAACCACTAGGTCGCTTACTAACTTAAGCCGTTAACTCCTAAGTCGCTCCACCGACTTATGCTACGACACGACCTAACCCTGGATGACTCATCTCTGGATGACTTAAACTCCAAACGACTTAACAACACTAACAACCTAATGACAACAGTTCTACGATCCTTCGATCCGTAAAAATACGGGTCGTTACATTGACCCCGGCATTATGTAGTTAATCTTAGACTTGAGGAACCTTTCCTCTTATTCGAAACAACGTCGCACGAGCTTTTTTATGAATTTTAGCTTTTAAGGCATAGGGATAGCGAAGCCTGATTTAGCAACAATATTTCCCTATATATCGCTTGCTAAAATTATTTTTCCCAAACTTCTAAAGTTTTTAGGACTAAAGCATTCTAATTGCTAATTTAATTTCCTAACCTATTTCATAAACTTTCAACTTTAACTACATTTTATTGCTAGTTAAGTATCCTTATGAGATCTCCTTATTTACATTATTCCTCAAAATATACAAATATAGCGGTTAAAGCTCATCCAGAAAATCAACACTTGATAAAATATGAACATTTCTTATATCATATCATATGCTTTTCCAATATCAAAAGGGAGACAATTTGCATTTACAACCTAGAAAGGCCTAAAATAAACAATTGCTGGAAGCTACCTTCCAACAAAAGCTAGTGTTGATGGTGATGTGGCCCATGCGCTTCTTACTAAATTAAGATGGACGTTTCTAGTATGTCATTCTACTATAACCAACATGCTTTAAGTCACTTTCTCGGCTTCTAATAAATAAGGTCCATGAAATACTTTAATAATTACACCCGATTATGAGATAAATTGTGCACTCCTACACTGTAATGGGTAAGAAATATAAACTATATACATTTAGAGTAACTCATCGAAAAATTGGCTTGGTGGAATAACTTTCCTACCACCTATCTTACCTTCATTAGCCTTGAGTCAACCAAAATACTCCATTTGTGTTTGCCAAATTACTCTCTTCTTTAAATCATACTACTATCTTCTTATAATCAAAATCTCTCGATAGTATGCCCAAACTTTGGTTTCTACCTTCTTTGTCCTTTATCTTTAATATGAGTATACCCTAGACTCGAAAAAGTGTACTTTGATACCATTCCTTACTCCTTTGATGGTTCTCCTTATGGCTTTCACACATGTCTAATTAATTCTCCTTATGGCTTTCACACATGTCTAATTAAGCATTCCTAGGTTCATACCAATATTCCTCATATCCAAAGGGACTCCTTGTTGCTACCCTTTGAGCATTCGTAGTTATTTTATTCATCACCTAGAGCTTTACCCGATCTTACCTAGGTAGTCATCCTTATCTAGTCCATATCAAAAATTGGTTTGTTTTTTCACGACTCTTTAAAAAAACATCATGAAGTACTTATTTCAAAGCTTTCATCTTTGAAAATATAAATTTAGAAACTTTTTCCAAAATTTTTAGGTTTTCGAAAGGAGTCATGTAAACTTTTCCCATTCTAACCATCTTTTCTTTCTCAAAATCTTCCTACGAAAAAGACATACTTCTTTATAAGTAGGATTTTTAACTCAAAACATTTATTTACGTTCAAAAACTTAGTTGCCATAGTAAAGCAATTTTTCAAAAACATCTTCTATAACTTTAAATAATAAAAACTAGAGTAGACGAGGATAACTTTCGTCATATTATTTTCCTACTTCTCATGTTATTCTCGCTTTCAACCTTAGTGGAGATTCTAATAACACATGAAGGGGACTTCTAAATGATATGCGTAATTATTGCACATATTTATTGAAATTATCCATTTTCCTATGCTTAGCCTCTAATTTTCTACATCTTTCCTAACTGTTAATACCTCAGTTATTGATTTGATGATAACAAACTTAATAAACAACAATATACATTTATATAAAATATTGATGCTAATATTTGGCTAAGTTAGGTAGTATATAATGCAAGATATTAATACAGGTGTTAAATCTAATGGAAATGAAGACTCATGAGTATAATGACCAAGATATGAAGATATCAAGGATATAATATAGTGTATAGAGTCAAAGAATTTTGTTAAAGTCCCTGGTAGCAATCTTTGACCCCTATTTCTTATTTTCTTATCTTTTATATTTGAAAAAATTCAAAATATCTTTAAAAATATTTTATAAAAGTTTAAATCTTTATAAATTACATTTAATTTATTTTACAAACTATCAAGATATTTTACAAAATACAATATCTTCAAAATGTTTAAAAAGAAAAGAATTTTCAAAATTAGCATACATATGTCGACATATGTAGAGGAGGTATGTCGACATATATGTCGTAAATCATTTTTTCAAATTTTGAATTGAAGTATCTATTCGTCACAACTTTTCACGAACTGAAATATCTATTTATACACTATATATAAGAGGTTTCAAACAAATTTTCAATCAGTTATTACCTTATTTTTTTTTCTCTTACTCTCTTGAAATTTCCATTGAAATTATATCAAATTCTCTTCAAAATAAAAATAGAATCAATTCATACTTTTGTGTATTGATGCAATACTACTTTCTTATTATTTTGAAATCATCTCTCTCTCAAATCAAAGATCAAAGGATTGTCCAAGAGGCTATAGGATCCATTGTATTAAAAGTTCAAGAAATTATCTTTGGAAAACCCATCAAAAATTATTTGCATTTTCTTAGGTGTGGTTGTAGCCTGTTTAAATTAATATGGGGGTTCTTGGTTACCTGAAAATCTGAGTGGGTGTGCTTGTAGCCCATCCAAATTAAGTGGGTGTATCTTGAGCCCAGAAAATTAAGAGGTTGTGTCTCATAGCCTCGGAATCGAGAATGTAATTGGGTTTTCCTTTTAACCATTTAAAGATTAGCATTTTGATAATAAATCTGTATGAGAAATTGTACGAGACTGGATTTAACAGAAATCTGAACCAGTATAAATCCTAGTGTCATCTCTCTAGTCTCAACTTTACATTAATGCTTTATTTTTATCCGTGATTGCTTCTATGATTGATTATTGATATAATCCTATGTTGAAAATCTGTGATTTAATATTAAATTTAAAAGAAACTAAAAAGATTTACAAAAGTTAAAAAAATATCCATCCCCTTTAGTGTTTAATTAGCCTTAAGATCCATCATTCTGCAACCAACATTTGATATCGGAGCACTAGGTCTCCAAAAACTCGTAATTTAATTTTTTAAAAGTTTTAATAGCTAGTAGCATTATTGATACATTTGTTAACACTTTTGTCGAAGGACAATCTACTTCTAGATCCCCACACTTTAATGGCAGTAATTACACTTATTGGTCATGTAGAATGAAAAATTACTTACAATCTAATGATTTAGATATTTGGATTGTTACACTAAATGTGTATACTAAAGCCAAGGCTAATTTTGTATAATGAGCTGCTAACCAGAAGATAGTTGCATAGAATAATTCTAATGCCATGAATATTCTATTATGTTCATAAGATAAAAATGAATTTAATATAATCTCTATTTGTAAGTTTGAATACGAAATTTGGAGAACACCATAAGTTAGGATACTAATAAAGTGTAACAAATCGAAATTTCCATGTTAATAAATCAATTTGAGTTATTTCAAAATGAATCCAAATGAGTCTATTTTCGACATGTACTATAGATTTCAAGATATGGTGCATTCATGAGTTGCATTAGGCAAAAAGTCTTTTAAAAGGACCAAGTTAGAAAAATCCTCAATTCACTCTCTTCAAAATGAGATCAAAAGACACTAGTAATAGAAGTAGCTAATGTTATTAGTACTCTGAAAATTAAAGAGGAAATTTAATATCCTATGAAGCACAATTGCAAGGCGGAAGGGAAAGCAATGCCAAAGAAAGAATCCATCATTTGAATGCAATAACTGACGGTCGGGATTCAGAATAACGAGGAAATTGCCTTCATGACCGGAACTTTCAGAAAATCCTGAAGTGTAGGAAATGAAAAGATTTAGAAAACCTAGAAATGATCTTTGGAATTGGAACTGCTACTTGATGTTTCAACAATGATGAACTCGGTCATTTTCAAAGAGACTTTCCGTATCTGAATAAATCAAAGATCTCACCAGTTAATGATTCATCTTGGAAAAGAAAAAGGGCTTATACAACAACTTTGGATGATTTAGACACTTGCTTCAGCGACGATGAACCAAATACTAAAATGCGAATATGTGTTTCACGACAATAACTGAGTAGTCAGAACAGATCAACAAAATAGCACCAAAACGGTACCTTTTATCAAATAATTTTTATTTTTATTTGTTTTGGTTAAATGTGGTTTTTAGGAATAACATACAGATTATTAATAATATTGGATGAATATAAGTATATAAGTGTATACATATGAATATATTAGTTTTATTTTTTGAAAATTTCGAGCTATATGTCGACATACCCACAAGTCATAGTCGACATATATGCCAGAAATCGAAAATTTGAAATTTCTAAAATAGAAATTTCAATTCAAATCTCAAATTTTCCTCTCTTTTGCACTTACTCTATGTTCTGAAAAGGCTTCATTTTGACAAGAGAACATGACCCTTCACTCTTTATTAATTGAATCTATCTTTATCCATTTATTCACTTACTTTATTTCAAATTTAAATATCTCTTCATTCTCCTATCTCCTCAAAAACGACTTCCGCAAGTCAAACTTTTAAAACCATATGGCTCTTTAAGAAAACTAATAGCTTTCTTGTAACAACCTAGAATTTTAGTCATTTGAATTTGAAATATTTAACTAATTATAAATATTGAAATATTAGTTTTATAAGCCGAACAACAAAAATTTCACATATAGTGATTTATTTGAATAGGGAATTGAATATTGGAACTAGTGGACAATTTAATTTCGGATGTAATATGAATTAAAATGATTTGAAAATCTTATTTGAAATCAATAAATAAGAATAATGATAATAGACTTTTGAATCAGAACTTATAAATAATTAAAAGTGGTTGAGATGGTTTAGTAATAATTCGTGTTAATTAACAAGTGAAAATGCCCTTTCAGGACACTCCCTCGAATTTCGACAAAACCAGTGCCGTTGGATCTGTAATAGTAAATTATTTTATGTTAACGAATTTCATACCGATTGGACGTATTGTGTGGTCATGCAAGCTCAGAACGCCTAGAAATTTATTACAGGAATTTAATTTAGTAAAAATCAATTTTTAAAAGCTAACTTCTATATATGATCGAATTAGGTCCCAATAATAGTTTCATTGAGTTCAAAATAGGGGTATTTAGTGTAGAACATAAGTCGACATGCATCACTTGGAGTTCGATATTTTTGGGGTTGTATGGCACAAGATATTATAATATAAATAATCCATACCCTACCACATGCCTTTTCACATCAAGCCCATACTCTCCATACGTGCTGCCCCATACCCCTGCTTTTATATATGTGCTTGCAATGTATCATAAAATGAAGCTCTCTTCTTAAAATCAAACTTTAAAAATTGAAGTAAAAAATAAATACTCTACGAAAAATTGAAATTCTTGTTTCTTTGAGTTGCATAAGGGTATAACTTCATGTAGACGGGTTCTAAAAGGTTGCAACATGGGCTTGAGGCATTCAACAGTAAGTCACAAGCATTTGGTAGACTAGGGTTAGCGATTTATAGGGATATAAGCATCGATTAGAGGGATGGGGTTGTGATTGAATTTTTTTTAAGGTGTGTAGCAACTTAGCGCCGAGTATGGGAAGTCGTGGTTGATCGGAGAGGGGCTGATGATGGTACGGTCGCAAAGGCCAGAGGACGCATTCCAGGAGAGGCGGTCGAATAGAGTGTGATTGGGTCCTAGAGTTTGGGCTTGAGAAAAGGAAGACATTGCTGAAGGGGGCACGTCGTTTAGTAGTGTGTGGAGTGAGAACGAAGTGGATAAGTGGTCGGCAATGAGGGATGAGCTTCTATCTAGAATCTGGTCTGCAATCTGTTAGATTACTTCTTGAGTAAAACAGTATCTTCTCCAGCAAATATGGTTAGTTCATATAAAATTTACTTACATAGTTGCACAGTCAAAACATCAAAATTCTAGGTTCTAACATTCTCCCCCCTTTTGATGATGACAAATATGTAAGTTTGTAAATATATAAAAGCCAATTTACTCTTCTAAATGAATGGTTCCCCTATCAATCATATTCCCTCCCCCCTTTGTCATCGACAAAAGGAAATAAAACAATTGATACGAGAAATATAGACATATAAGCATATAGATAGAAGTAGCAAATAAACATAAACATCATAAACATCATAGACATCAAGCACATATAAGCATAAGAATATGATAAATAAATGACCATCTTACCTAGGAACTTCAAAGTACAATAAGTTTTTCATGAATTAAATGGCAATGAAAAAAAGAGTCTAGCAAATCCTCACTATATTGTACTTCTTCTTCTTCTTCCGAAGTCGTCCAAGAGAATGGGGCTGGATTTTCAGCAACACCGGTCGAAGTGGACCCGGAACAAGGGACCTTTTCCCAAATTCTATTTAAAAAGCCTTTGATCAAGTTTAGCTTTTTGTTAGTTTAAGAAATGTTCCTATGCACATTAGCTAAACGTCGACCAAGCTTGCTTTGATTTTGAGATAATGTCACAAGAGCTTGCTTTGGAGGCACGCCAACATGAAGTTCTTGAATTTCGTCGCCGTCTTCTTCTACTTCTTGTTGAGGAACTTGAGAGGAGGAAGAAGCAATATTCGTGTCTCTCGGTTATGGGATTCCTTGGTTACGATTAGCGCCCTTTGTTGATAGTTGATGAATTGTTGGTGTTCGGGATGCTTAGGAAGACCATTAGACTTAAAATCTTGGAGTTAAGCTCTCGGATGGTCATGAAATTGGAATTGGGTAATGGAACACCAAAATTTTATAGAATTCTCATAATGTAAGCTCCATAGTGAATCGCCTTGTAGCTTCTCTTGCGATTGACGGTGAGAAATTCATCCAATATTATTTTCCCCCAATTTAATTGTTGGGATGAGTAAATAGCATATAGGGCTTGAAAATCCCTTTTGTAGACCTTTTCGTAACTTTCAAACCGCAGTTGTAGCGATCGAATAATGGCACGATGAACGATTCTTGCCATCAGACGTATAGTACTAGATTTCAAAATAGTTAAATCGTCCGATAAGAAGAGATGCGATACTTCATCACGATTATACATATCAACCTCAACATCGTCAATATCCAATCCTTCAGATGGACATCTTAGAATTTGGCTTAATCATTGAAGAGGTAAATAAATCATTACTTGACAAACCAAAGTCCATATGAAATCATCTTTGTTTCGGTAATCTTGGTGGTCGAGATTCATATTTGCAAAGAAAAGATTAATCAAAAGAGGTAGATTTTGACATTATTGGAATCATACCCAATGAGCGAATCAAAACCGTGAGCTTCGGCTATTTCTCTAATTGCGTAGCTGTTGAAGTTGGGGAATTTCCTGAAAGCTCCTTAGAATAACTTTGAATTTCTCATAGTGTTGGATCTATTAACCACTGTTTCATTGTGTAGCCAAGCTCGAATTTGGCTCTTGGAAGCTCTGGTTGTTGATTTCCGTGCTTTTTTTATCAAGGAGCCTTTTGGTTTTTGAAATTTGGATGAAAAAATTGAAATTTTTGATGAAACTAGGGTTTATGTTTGAATTTATTGTGAATAAAGAATGTTTTAGGTAAGGTAAGAATGAAGGGTTTGAGTAAATAGGTGTGTTGGTGAATGTGCAGGTCTATTTATAAAAGTTGAAAACGGGCGGCTCAGTCAGCTGAAAGGGTAAATACGATCTGCCGAAATGTAGAGTATTGAACCAGCAAGTTTTTAGTTAAAAAATGTTATAATTCAGTTGGCTGAAGGGAGGTGTACAGTCGACTGAATCCTGGGTTGTATGTTGTATTTTTGAATATTCAGTCGGCTACGATGTGCCGGCTGATGTGCAGAAAAGTGCAACCCGCAAGAATATAGTTTAAAAGGGGTATATTTTTGTCGGTTGGAGCATAGGCTTCGGTCGACTAAATGCTAGAATAGTTTTAATTATGCACGAAGTTTCAGTCAGCTGAATTCCTATGCTTAGTCGGCTGAAACTATTATTTTCTAAGGCACAACTTATTTGAAGTTCATTCTTAAATTTTTTAACCAACAAGCTATATATATATTATTTAGCTTAATTCTCAAGTTAAAATAAATATAATTTTTATATTAATAAACATGTTATATATTCATATTACATATTAATTTTTTTTAAATATAGATTTTAGTTTCCTAAAGTCTTAGATTCGTATTAGTTTGGTTCAACTTTGGTGATATCACGTAATGGATGTATAGGAGACCAAACATTACGTTGAGCACTACGTTCCCAACAATTCGAAGATATGTAAGGTCGTTGATAAGATGGATTATGCACACCTTGCTTAGGAGACGTTCTATAGAATTTGAGAGCAAATTGATCAAGGAAATTTAATCGTATACCATAGTGTTTTTGTTCATAATACATCTCACGTTGTAATCCTAAAGTCTCGCGTTGATAATGATGTATTTCCTCAATTTTCTCCTTGGTAGATGGTGAACCAAAGTCTAAGTTTTTCTTAGCTCATTTCCCGTTTGGTGTATATCTAATATGATGATCCAGAGATGGTGTAATCTTTACTGGAATATATACCGGAGTAGATTTGTTTGATGAATCCATAATAGGAGTGTTGAAAACGATCGATGAGAGATCAGAACTTTCTAAAGCCGACATGTTGGAAAAAGAATGTATATTTATTCTTAAAGTTTATATATGAATTTAAGAAAATTCTAGTAACGTATATATATTGTGTTAATTATCTATTTAAAGTTTTTTCTTTTGGTTAATATTCTTTAAAGAACTTCAGCCAAGAGAAAATGTAAGGTTAAGAAGTATAAAAAGATTATAACCGCATATAGAATAAACGAAATGTAAGGCCTTAAATTAAGTAACACAATAGAACATTGGAAAAACACGTGACTTCGTTCCATGAGTGCAGAGTTTGAGTGCATTATCTATTTAAAGTTTTTTCTTTTGGTTAATATTCTTTAAAGAACTTCAGCCAAGAGAAAATGTAAGGTTAAGAAGTATAAAAAGATTATAACCGCATATAGAATAAACGAAATGTAAGGCCTTAAATTAAGTAACACAATAGAACATTGGAAAAACACGTGACTTCGTTCCATGAGTGCAGAGTTTGAGTGCATCATCTCCAATTTTTGTTCTATTAAATTTTTATTTATTTTAAAAAATTTACACTTTAATAGAAAATTATAAATCAAGTAATGACATAATTCCAAGTTCACGTCTTAATTTAAGGAAAATATTTTCATTTAAAGGTTTATTAAATATATCCATGACTTGATTTTCTGATGACACAAATTCTAGAGAAATATTACCTTTTCTATCTTGTCACGAAGAAAATGATATCGAATATCAATATGTTTAGTTCTGGAGTGATTTATAGGATTTTTTGACAAATTTATAGCACTTGTGTCACAATAAATTGTTGATTCAGATAGATCTTGAAGTGTTTGCTGCATATATATTACTTGAGCACGTGCCAAAGCAGTAGAAATATATTCTGCTTCACACATCGAAAGTGAAACTTAATTTTGTTTCCTACTAAACCAAGATACTAAAGATTGTCCAATGAAATGGCAAGTACCACTTATACTCTTTAGATCCATTCTACATCCTCCAAAGTCAGCATCACTATATGATACTAACTTAAAAGGACATTCTTTCGGGTAAAAGAGACCGTAGTCTTTAGTCTTGCTTATGTAGAGAAAAATTCGTTTCACTGCCCGCAGATGTGATTCTTTGGGATTTGCTTTAAATTGTGCACACAGGCATACACTCATCATTTTATCTAGGCGACCAGCGATTAAATAAAGTAAGGATCTGATCCTACTTCGATATAACTTTTGGTCAACACTTTTTCCATTTTCATCCCGATCGAGATATACCCTAGTGCTCATAGGAGTTGGTTTAGCAGAAGTATTTTCCATACCAAAACGTTTTATAAGATTATTACAATATTTTCTTGATTAACAAAAATTCCATTATTTAATTGTTTAATTTGTAATCCAAGAAAACATAAAAGTTCTTCCATATGAGACATTTCAAATTCTCTTGTCATAATATTCTTTCATTCTTGGAACCAAAAATGATGTCATCTACATAAATTTGTAGTATTAAAATATCATTTTTATCTTGTTTTATAAATAAAGTTTGATCTACTTTTCCAATTTTAAACCAAAATTTATTAGATAATTTTTAAGACGATCATACCAAGCACGAGGTGCTTGCTTTAAACTGTATAAAGCTTTCTTTAATTTATAAACATGGTTTGGAAATTTTTCATATACAAATAGAAGTGGTTGTTCTACATACACATTTTCTTTTATAAAACCGCTTAGAAAAGCAATTTTACGTACATTTGATATAACTTAAAGTTATGCAAACAAGAAAAAGCTAATAAAATATATATTGCTTCGAGTCGAGCTACAGGAGCAAACGTTTCTTCGTAGTCTATTCCTTCTTCTTGATTGTAAGCTTGAGTGACTAATCTTGCTTTATTTCAAATAATATTTCCTTGCTTATCGTCTTTATTTTTTTAAATCCACTTAGTACCGATGATTGTTTGATTACTAGGTCTAGGAACTAAGTCTTAAACTTCATTTTATTCAATTTGATTTAACTCTTCTTGCAGAGCTATAATCTAGTAATCATTTGTTGAAGCTTCTTTAGCATTTTTGTGTTCAATGTTCGATTGGAAAGCTATATGACCCATTTGATTTAATTGATTTCGAGTTCTTACGTTATAATTTATTTCTCCAATGATATTTTCAATTGGGTGATTTCCTAGAAGTCTTGGTTAATTTTCTTTGATTTAAAAGAAGATTTGGTTAATTTTCCTAACACATAAGCATTGCATATACTATTTACTTTAAAATTCATTTTTGGTAAACCTTTTACTAAATTATTTTTAGATAATTTGCTTATTACTTTAAAGTTATATGGCAAAATCTTTTGTTCCGTAACCAAGGTTCATTTTCTTTGGCTACTAGATACATATTTGTGTTATGATTAACTTCCATATTTAATATGTATATATTACGTTCCCTAGTTCCTTCAAAGATTAGATTCTTTTTTTCAAACATATTACATTTATTTTCTGAAAAAGATATATTAAAACCTTTATCGCATAGTTGACTTATACTAAGCAACTTATGTTTTAAATTTTAACTAGTAAAACATTTGTAATAAGAGGTAAGTTAGATGTACCTTCATTGCTCACATCGCCTTTACCGATGATATAACCTTTGGAATTATCTCCAAATATGACAGATCCTCCATCTGAGTAGATTATGTTAGCCCCCATACCTTTGTTTCCTGTCATTTGTTTTAAGCAAACACTATCAAGTATCCACTTTTCACTTTTCTAAGTTGGTACCTACAAAAAATATAAAGATGATGTTGGTACCCACTTTTATTAAGGTCCTAAGAGTTAGATCTTATGTAACCAAACCCAAGAGGGTTTAGAATTTCTTTTATAAGTGAAATTTTCATTTTTATGAATTGAATTTATAAAAGACTTAATATACTTATTTCTAATTGAATTATTATTAGTTTTTGGTACCCAAATCTTTATAGTATTTTTGTTGCAAATATCTTTCTTTTGAGTGAAAACCTTTGGTTTTGGTTTTTCTTTTACTAAATTCTTATGTATATTGAAATTTTTATATGGTGAATTATTTCTCTTTGAACTATATTTTGAGGAATTTGTACATCCTAACCCTTTCTTATTAAAAGTAGTTTGAGAGTTTTTAATAATTTTAGAGATATTTTCTCTTCCTTTGTTAGAGTTAGAAACATTTTTAGTAATATTTTCTAACTCCGTTTTCAGACTATTATTGTTTGATTCAAAATTTTTAAGGTTTGATTTTAAATTTTGATATTCTAAAGCTAAGATCATATTCTTTTCTTTTTTAACTTCAATTTCATTTGATAACATAGTGTGTTGAGAAGATACATTAGACAAAGATTCTTGTGTTTTAACAAGTTCTTCTAAAATTTTCTTTTCATCTCTAAGCATAACAACTTCTATTTCACTTTTGTTTAGTTTTTCTAAAGCATCTTTATACTTTCTTTTAACTTCCTTTAGTTTATCCAATAATCATGTGTTTATATCAATTAAATCATCAAAAGTTAGATCACTTATATTGTCAGCTGAAGCCATAAAGCAGACATTGGCTTGTTCAGAATCACTGTCAGTGTCACTGTATGATGACGAAGACGATTCTGAATCGTCTCATGTAACAGAGAATGCTTGCTTGCTTCTTATAATTGTCCTTCCTATTCTTGTACCCTTTCTTTTGATCAGCGCAGTCTATCTTTATCATCATAACACTCGAGATTTGAAGCTCGTGGTTTATAGGTATTATCTCTCCTGTTGTTTTTGAATTTCTTGTTCTTTTTAAATTTCTGAAACTTTTTGCTATAAATTCCATGTCATCTTCATCTGAATCTTCTTGTTTAGCTTGGAAAGCTATATTCTTTCTATCTTCGACATAATCTCGTTTTGCCTACAAATTTACTTCATATGACATGAGATTTCCTATTAACTCTTCGAGTTTGATGTTAGAAATATTGTTAGCTTCTTCAATAGCTAAGACTTTTCATTCCCATTCATCTGTTAAAGAGTTTAGGATTTTTGAAACAATATCAAAATCAGTGTATTTTTCTCCTAATGCTAATAGTGAATGATATATGTCTTGGAATCTAGAATACATTTCATTTATAGTCTCATCCCGCATCATACTGAAATTTTTGATCTGATTTTTAAGCATAGAAATCTTGCTTTGTTTAACTTTATTTGTTCCTTTATGTGTAACTTTAAGAGTTCGCCAAATTTCATAAGCAGTTGTACACATGCTAACTCTATTGAATTCATTTTAATATAAATCACAAAATACATATTCATGGATTTTGCGTTTGAGGTAGCATTCATCTTTTGTGTGTTTGACCATTGTGCATATGTTGTAGTAGGTATAGTGTATTCATTTCGAGTGATATTTTAAGTTTCATATCCATTTGCTTGCATATAAATTCTCATAGGAGTTAACCAATAATTTTAATTCAAACCATTAAATAGTGGTGGTCATGCAGTGGATTGACCTTCAATAAAACGTGTGTTAATGTTATTTTCCATATTACTCAATAGCAAATAACTTTGTTTTGGTTATATGATTACCAAGTGAAAGTGACTAAGGATCGTATAATATAGAATATTAACTAAGTTATCTGCTAGTGTGGAATATAAATATAAAAGTAAACAATAAAGTAAATGACACTAGAGATTTTTATACTGGTTCAAACATCTCGTTCTACGTCCAATCCCGGGCTCCTTCTAGAATTTAACTATCAACCTTCACTTGACCTAGAGGAATAGGTATTACACCACCTGAGCAACTGAAAAGGACTTCTATTGCCTAATCAACAAAATAATACTTCAACCGCTTGAGCAACCGAGCAGGACTTCCAATACAAATAGTAAAATTATTACTGATTGAATATGCTTTTGAATAGAACTGATCAGTCAATAACGTACACCCTTACTGTAATCTTTTCTATAACGAATGGGATTTTTGACCCTCAAAATCGATTCTAATACATCCTCAGTATTCACGTGCCGCAAATCCAAGCGCTGGAAACCCCAATTGTTAGGGTATGAAAATCAAGATAGAACAGAATCTCACACAAATGGAATAACATATATTATTTTAATATAATCTTTACAGCAAAAAAATTTGAATGCAATATAAGAGTCTAATCTAGGTTCAGCCTGGACAGTTATAAATCTTTGTCCTCACAATGCTGACAACCAAGAAAAATAAATGCAGGATATGCAGCGGATAATAGAATGTGTCTATATGTACATGAAGATCTCCAGCTCTTCTTAAGAAACTCCAAGCGTCTTCAATAAAATCTGAAACTACTCGGATGTGACCCGAGTATTAAAAATACTCGGATCAGGCTTGATAAACCAGCGTGAGGTACTCGAACCATAAACATATGATGGAGTCGTAGACGGTTACTAACAAAACCTTTGAAAAGAATAGTATCTCGTAAGACTTCATCGCACATAAACACGGGCGAGTTTCTATCTTACGATAACAAAAATACTTTGTACTGAAATTTTTTGATATTATCTTTATTGACATGGGTTTCAAAAACATTTTTCAAGTAAGTATATATAAAACAAGTATTAACACCCGGAATAAGTCTATGGTAATATACCTGGACAAAGTCAACATAATATACCTGGACAGAATATATGATACAAAAGGGGTAGCTGAAATGTTTACAAAGCATTACAGCTATTTTGGGAATACAATAAAAACAGTAAAGCTCGTATTGGAATTGGATCTCCAACATGATAGGGAACTATTGGCCTTTTCCTTCAATCCACGCATAACAAACGTAGTTCCCGCTATCCTTAATCGCTTTTCTCAGGCAAGTCACTTGGAACTGCACTTGGTACACTACCAATATCCGGTAGCCTTATCACTTTTCACAAGCTAGCTACTATATTCAAATAAATGGGGCAATAAATGCCTTAAGGGATTCCTCCTCCCAATGGGCCCTTCTACTGGACACCACTATATACATCAACCAACAACCCGAATGTGTTCTTCAGACCACATAGTATCCCGTATCATTCCTGGGATGTGAGGCTTGTGAGGCTGTGTTCTAACTAGCCAACTGATTCCACTCTGAATGCCATACTGCCATTTCTGTTTATCACTAATTGACTTCCATAAAAATACAACCTCTAAGCTCGTATGTCTTAGAGAAAGGTGTTAAGATAATTAGAGTTGCCTCCTACGCCACAAATAGATGTATGTTTGTAAAAATAAACGTTCATGGTTTAGAAATGCAATGTTAGACACTCATCCATATAAGTTCGTTCTGGGACTGAAAGAAACCGAAGGCACTCCTTCTACTACCATTAATAGTGAGTAGTCCGTGCAATACAAAGATTTCAAAACACGATAGAACTACTGCTATAATAAATGACTCTATATTGGGGCGATCCAAAGAATGTCAACATGCAGTCCTTTCGCTATGAAGATATTTGGTCTTCAATAATCATCATCTTCAACATGTCTTCACTTCCTAATGTGTACATTGGTTCGAAGTGGTTTTTGGATAGGAGTTACCCAAGTCCCACCCCGGTTCCTCCAAACTAATCATCGATTAAAAAGATGTTAAGTTCATATGTGATTACCAATCATCATTCAGTGTAATTCGTCCATTCATTCATTCATTCATATCTCAGAGAGACATATTATTTTAAATTATTCCATTTATCTTCTTAACAATATATGGAATCATTAAGCCTCATTTATCATATCCTTTTGGTTAATTAAACCTTTTTGAATCAATGAATAATTCCAAACCATTTCACTTTTTGTTTAGGAAAACATTTCCAAATCATTTCATTTAAATCTTTACAAAGATTTCTTAATCATAATTTTAAAACGGGCCAAAAACAATGTTATTTAAGATATAGTTTACTGCAAACCCAAAATAATCAATTTTAAGTATAGGAATAAAAATAATTCTCATTTCGTTTTTATTTTCAACACTTTTGCTTGATCTTTGTTAAGTATCCGGACGTACCTTTCGATCCGTTACATCCCTCGTCTAAGAAAGAAACTAGGTTAGATGGATTTCTCCATGTTGTTAACTACCTTGTTTGCTTTCTCAGATCTCACAAGAAGGACAAAGTGTACTCTTAGGTATGTTGCATACCTCTTTCTATTATTTACTTTACTTCTTGTTCAGAGTTAATACCTCATTTGCAACTTAAGTCTTCGATTTCAAACTAAGTTGTTTAGCTGTAAAAAATGAGGCGTTCCAAGTTGGGGATCTATTCCCCCTAGATCTTGGTTCGATCACATTCTTTATCCTTTAAATAACAGTTGTTTCCATACCTCGACGTCTAATGTCACTTCTGAGTATATTTTCAAATATTGTTTATTAATTAAACAATTCATTGGACTCCAAAATTTGACAATTTTTCTAAGTCCTTGTAAAATATCCAAATAAATCTTAAAAATCATCATTAATTATTATGAAAACATTTGCAAAAGACTCGGGTCGAAAAACTTCTTTTAATCTCTTTATTTCAAAATCTGATTTTTCAAATCGCTAATGAATAGTGATTTTCAAGTCAATTTCCAAAACCTATATTCTTTACTAAATATAAACCCATTTTGATCTTTCAAAACTTCATTATTATATTAATGATGAATTTAGCCATTTAATTTGTATATTTAGAGTTATAAAATGCCACTTATAAAATTTTGACCACCATTCGCTATAGAGCGACCTTTACGAAAACTGATTTACTCATAACTTGAGATTTATAAATCGAAATCTTGATTTTTTGGATTCATATGAAAGATATCAATTTTACGGACCAAATGTTTCCATTTTTGTAACGACCCAGAATTTTGTTATTTGAAATTGAAATGTTTATTTGATTTTAAATATTAAAAGTTAATTTTTAACTTGAATTTCAAATATAACCGTTTATTGGGTAATTTAGTTATTGAATTAATAATTCGTAATTGGTTAAAATATTGAATTTGGATTTTTAAGCTTCATAAAAATAATATAAAGGTTTATAAAATTTATATTTATAATAATGAAGTTAATAAAACTCTTTGAATTGGATTGAAAAGTGATTTGTTCAATTTTAAAAATATATTGTATAAATTTACATTTAAAAATAGCCTTTTGGGGGCATAGTCTTAGATTTCGACGAAACTAGTTCCATTGGAGCCGTAATATTGTATTATTACCATATTTCAAATTTCATAGCATTTGAATTTATCAGTTGGTCGTACGAGATATAAACGCGTTGAAATTTATATTGAAAATTCAATATAATAACTGGGTCCAAAAGGCTATCTTCTCCGTACGATCGAATTAGGACTCGAAACCTTTTCCATTGCATTCAAAATAAAGGTATAACATTATCTCGATAGGATTTCGAGATTTCAAGCTATGAAAATGAAACATTTTGATTTTAAATTAATATATTTATTTATGTATTTAGATTTCTGGTCAAACTTGTCTTTTCTCTGCAACATAGGACTTTGACTCAACCCATTCAAACACGCAAAACATTTTTAAACACGCAACTTCTCCCTCTTTCAAAACTCACAGCCGAATATCATAGTGAAAAAAGGAATTCAAAACTTCAAAAAATTATAACTCGATCTCTACTCCACGAAAAATTCTCAAACAAGCTTCTAAATTCGTGTTTAGGAAAGGGCTATGCACGACCGAAGATTTGGGTTATTCGATGGTGAAGGTAGGGGTTCGGCAGTGAAGTAGTTGGTGGTTTTAGGCTAAGGGTTTTGGTTTGGATAGGATCTAGGGGATGGGAGGTCGAATGGAGTGTATAAGGGTGTTCGTTGGAGAAAGACGCACCTGTAAGCGATCTATGGTGGAGCACGACCTAAGGAGGAGGGGTGCGAAGAAAATTTAGGAATTGGATTGCTTGGTTTTGATAAGGGAAGGAGCGGGTCTTGATAAGGAGGCCGTTCGTGGTGGTCGCATGAAAGTTTCGTGAAGGGATGAAGAGGGATGGGGTGGAGCAAGGTGCGGAAATGGTAGGTCGAAGTCTGGAGGCGGCAAGTTCAAATTTTGGGGAAGAACTACTATTCCTAGTGGTGGGTCGGGCTCTTTGTTTGGTAATGTGTTTTGTTTAAAAAATGTGTGTATTTAATTTAATTAGTTTTGTAATTAGTTTTATTTAAATTCAATTTCTTATAAATGGCATAACTCGCAAATGCTAGGTTAAATTCGAACGCAATTTTGTTTTGCGTTGTGGCTGTAATAACGTATTCTTCGACATTGGGATTGATTTGACGATAATTGGAGCTTCTGAAATTTTCAGATAAATTCAAACGCTTTCGGATTAACTCGAAACCCGGAATGCGGAGCGATAATAAAAATCAAAGTGAGTTAATCTACTCAACTTTGAATAACTGTAATTAATTTTAAATAGTTAAAATTAATTATTGTTTGATTGGTTGAATTTGATAATTTTTACCAGTTGAATGTTATATTATATATATTATAGCACATATATTGGAGTGATTGATATTCCCGTAAATATATAGCGGATGAGACCCTTTGCACCCTGCATAATAGCGGATGACCCTATATACCGCGATATCCCCCTCGAAGCGGGATTGGTTTTTTTATATAGTATTAATATCTGTGGATGTAGGGAAACAAGTTGGAGGGATCCAACTGGATTCCTCAAAAATGCTGAATTTAATTTCATATATAGTGATATATGATTTATTTGAAAAATCTATGATAGATTATATTGGAATTTGAATTTATTAGATGTTATGGTATTACTGGCCAGATTTTGGTATTTTAAATACCAATGATAAATGTTTTTGAATTTGGAAAGAAAAAAAGAAAATTGGAAGTAAATATTTATAGTGAAACTTGAATTTATTAAAGGAAATGAATATTGGGTAAAATAAATAGTTTGATTTTGAAATTTGTACTTGATAAATCTTGGAATATGGAAAATAGGGATTTTGGAATAATATAAATACAAGTATTTTAAATAATAAAACTTAAGCGATATTGTTTAAGTGAAAATGATTTTAAAATTGAGATTTAAAATAGTTTTGGAAAAATAAAAAGGGAAATTTGAAAATAAAATATGAAATTGTTATACTAGATTTTAAATTATAAAAAGGAAGTGGAATCTGAATTTAGTTGGGTTTTTGAATATATTTGGGCTATTGGGGAAATTGTTTTAAAAATGGAATTCAATTTAGAATCGATTAAGTATTGTGAAACCGTTTTTAGCGAGCAATGAGACTAGGGAATTTATAAACATATCTTATAAATAAAGTAAAGTGATTATCAGTGGATAAAATTGAAGTTAAAAATTTATGGTGACGATTTATTAAGGAGATGGGTAAATTGGTTTAAAAATAAACGGTAGATTTATTTTAAGAAATGTTAAAAGGGAATTTACAAAATTGGGACGTAAATCAAGTTAGAGGGATTTATAAATATTACACTGGTTATATTGGAATTGGAAGATATATTTTTCTGAAGAGTTAAGTTGTTTTAAATAAAAATAGGTTTTAAATATTTAACTAGGAAATTTTAAAGGGTTTAAGAATATTTCAGAAATATTAATTATTTAGTTGTTTCAAAATTGTTTTAAAGTATATTTAATTATTAATTGAGTTTTTTTATATTAAGTTAATTTATTATTTAAGAATTAATTAGTATTATTATTTTAAAAGGATAAATTATTATATATCAATATTATAGAATAACTTTTATTTTAAAGAGTATTTGCCTAAAATTAACTTGGAAATTAACATAGGAATTTTATAATATTATTTTGAAAAAATTATTTAATGAAGTTTTCGAAAAGTAATGATATACTTTCATAGCGTAATCGGAGGTAGTGAGTGCCTGCTGTTAATTTTTGGATTTTTCTGCGATAGAGACATAATCATTGAGCTGTAAATCCATGGTTAATACCGCAGTGGTACTTTCCATATTATTTTAAAAAGGTTTTTTTTTTTTGAAAAGAATAGTTTGTGAATATACTAAATTCGGCAAGATAAGTATATATTTTGGATAAAAAGATTTAATCTATTAAAATTAAATGAAATAAAACTTAGGGTTTTCAGTGGAAAAGGAAATATTTGGTTGAATAATTGTTTATTAGCTAAATAACCGACTATCAAATCTGGACCTAAAATATAACTTTGGGAATATCAAGAAGAAACATGAGAATTATATAGTACAGTTACCGTTCATAGTGCTATACTGTACGTATAAACTTGTTTCGTTCTCCTAGGACATTAATAAAGAAATCCGTCCACTAACGGTTAGGAGGTGATCTCCGATCTTATTTTCTTCTATTTATTTTCTAAAGAACCGAGGTTGAGTTTACCGGAAATATGGAATGTGTTTTCGAAGAGATGGGGATCGGATAAGTTATCTGAAAATCACTTCGATCCAGAGAATATGTTTTCGAAAGGAAAACAAAAGCATGGAGTCGAAGATGGAGCAATGAAGTACAAGGGCTAATCACTACGAATCTTGAGGATGATTCCAAAATGGATGTAGTAGGAATAGTGCCTTCGGTTCCGTTCGGACCCAGAATGGACTTGTATGGATGAATGCTATCAGTGCATTATCATTGGTGGATAATGAGCATTCTAAATGAAAACTCCTTTAAAAGGTAATCGTAGCCTCTAGCCTCATCAATCGGGAATGACTAAAAAGCAAGGGAGATGCAGAAAGGCTAAGTGGGATGCACCCAATTAGGGTATGTTTATCACCTTTTTAGATACCCTCGGATATTATTACTACGATATAAGGAAGGAGCTTGGAAATGGTGGAACACCAGGGGTGATAGCATATTCGATCTATCCAAGTTAGGGGTAGTTTGATTTTGTGTTGCAGGGGTTCCCGGCATGGTCCTTGGTACATTTTTCTAGAGGTGTACAGTGATATGTGGTACCCTAGTGCCTAGTCATTAGTATGGAACTCATTCTCCAATACGTGCCTTTACAGTTTTGGTTGTAGAGCCTAGTATGCTGGAATTTAATTAATGTAACAGTTTCGGCTATTTGAATAAATATTCATACTTAGACATTACTATAATATCAGAGGATTTGATATGAAATGTTTTGGTTAACGTAAGGTAAAAACCCATCGTCTTTATGTGTGGCATAGTCTTACGAGATACCTCTGATTTTCAAAGGATTTTAATATCTTAAATAATTCAAATTGAGTGTGTTTTCTCACATCCGTTTTCCAGACTAACTCGGGTGTTATTTTATTATAATGCTCAGGTCAAATCGAGTATTATAGATATAGGATAGGATGTAATGGGGCTCAGGAAACGAGCCAGATGGCGAAGGCGTATTTCACGTATTTGATTTTATTCCGCTGTGCATTGTAGGCTGTATATTCAGCACTTGTGAGGACAAGTTATTATAACTGTCCAGTATTGTGTTATTGGTGTTGTACTCTGATGATGTGATGTATAAAAACCATTATAGTTCTTTTTGTATAAAGACCATATCTATTATACATTGTTCCGCTGCGATTGTGAGATTTTGTGTTGTTGTTCCTATTTTCTTCTTCTACCTTTTTCTTCTTTCTCTTACGATATGGTATTTCCAGTATTGTTCGGCATGTAATATAGTAACCGTAATGATGTCGATTTTCGGAGGTCGAAAATCCAAGCCAGAGTTTTCAAGATGTTCCGACTTGAAACTCATTCTACACTTCCATTTAAAATTACGGGTTGTGACACGGCGTACTGCCGTTACGTAAAGTGCTCAATTTTGACCGTATGAGGAATTGTTACGTAACTTGTCTGAAACATTTCCAAACTCAAAGAACAAAATCCTAATCTCAAAACAAAAGGTGTGAGCCGGGATTTCTTTTGCTCCGTGCAGCCTAAGAAAGATGCTACCCAATTATTTGTTGTATGGGGCTGGATGCCCGACTTCTCTAGGCTGTTAGCTCTCTCGCTTCGGTTAAGCAACGAATTCCACCATTTATAAATGATTATAAAACATTATAAACATTTTTTTACATTTTATAACTTTAAAATATTATTTTCCAATATATTAACTTATATAATATTATATTATTATAATATTATATATAACTCTATATATGATTATAAAAATCGTATTAAATTCCTTTCCAACTTATTTTCGACATAGAAATTATTTTCTAAATTATTTAAATTTATATTCCGTATAAATTAAACAATATGCCTTTAACATTATCAAATTATATAAGAATGTTATCTTCTTTTCAAAACGAACCCATTACATCATTTCAAACCCTTTTTATTTATATTCATTATACGAGGCTAAGGATTTCCATACACCTAATTATTCTTTCAAATTCATTCATGGTTAACTAACTAACCATAACCATTCACATTTCA
This sequence comes from Allium cepa, assembly GCA_030765085.1. Taxonomy (NCBI): domain Eukaryota; kingdom Viridiplantae; phylum Streptophyta; class Magnoliopsida; order Asparagales; family Amaryllidaceae; genus Allium; species Allium cepa. Next base: position 124,312,998 of record CM060939.1, read on the forward strand.
CATTGGATTATTAATAATTCAATCTTGATAATTCATTATTATTTTGAAAATAAGTAATCATCCAAGGTTATCAATCAACCAATATGCATCCATATTATCAACCAAACACATAAATAATTATTTCATCATACATCTCATTATTAAACAACTTCTAATTAACTCATCATCGTAATGGAGAAACTTTTATCAAGTACTTTATAATTGCTTGCATACATAATTTTAAAGATGATTTAAACTTTAAATAGAAGTCATTTTCTTGAGATCTCGCCATCTTAGGTTCTTCCTTCTCCGTAGCTTCTTTAGATGATTCGATGGAGCTTCCGCTAAACGAAATAGCTTTCAAACTCCTCTCCTCCACTTTGAGTTCGGCCATGACCTGTAAATGGGTATAAGCGAGCTCCGTTGAAAACAGGGCTTAGCTAGATTGCTCCGGAATGCTTCAGGATGCTTAGATTTATGGTCAGATTTTAGTTTTTAGGTGGATCCGAACTATTTTCATTTGATTTTTTCTTCTCCTTGGAAGCCATTAATGGAAGCTTGGAGAAGAAGAGAGAAAATGAAGAATGAAATGAAAAAGGAGAAATTGAGAGAGGTAGGGTATTTATAAGCTTCAATATGGAAAATATCATGATATTTTTATGATACTTCACATCAATATTAAACCTCCTTCTCTCATCACATGCCCGAAAAGACCCCCTCCCATATGCTCTCATGATGCATGAACTTAGGTGTAAGAAGGTTGACTTAAGTTTGCTTATGGATGAAGAAAACTAAAAAATCCTAGATATTTTTAACATATGTATATATGTGTGTGTGTGTGTGTATATGTATTTATTTATGTATATGTTATATTTATGTGCATGTGAGTATGTGATATGTGTACATGCATATAAAAATATGCGCTAGTGTCATTTTTAACGTTGCAACAACTTGAAACTACTTTCGTTTGTTAAACCATTGAAAATCGGGAAGCCTATTAACAGTCACATTTTCACTTTTTATTTAATATATGTATACATGTAAAAAAAATTGGAAATAAATTTCTCATCATTTAAATTAATAATGACAATTATTTACACAAACTGCTATTATACCGATAAAGCGATATCAGTTTTCTTATATTTTTCAATTCAACATATATCTTCATAAAATTATTATAAATTATTGATTAACACTTTATAACTATTTAGATTTAATTATTATCATCTAAAAACAATTATTTGAATAATTAAAATAATTATTAAATATCAATAAATCAATTATTAAATAAAACGGCATCACTAATGATGTCATAAATAAATTTAATTTTCAAAAATAAAATAAATAATTTTATTTCATATTCTTGTTCAATTATAAAAATAAGTGTATGTATCCAGCTCAATGCACGACGTTGGACGAATTTAGAGCTGTTTATCGATAAAATGGATTTTCGGTCATTTTATTGATATTCCTTCAAAGTTTATATTTTCATAAATACTTATTCAAAATAAGATTACCATTATTATTTATTGTTCTAAACTTAATAATCCATGTTCAAAAATTTTATATTTTAGTATTTTAGAAATAAATATAATTTATCAAATTGATAAATTTGTGGGTCGTTATAGATTTCCCCCTTTAGAAGAATTTCGTCCCCGAAATTACACAAAAAAAAAACTCAAAGGTATTTGCCCAAAATATTTATTTCTAAACTTATATCCATATAATATATATAGATCATTCATGCATAATATCTGATTCGATCTACTATTCGAATCCAAAACTTTACTTCCGATCTAGTATTGATCCCCCAATCCTTTAGTGCGGACCCTGATCAAGCTTCTTGATTAAAAAAATCATTTCCCTAACATAGTCCTTAACTATTATTGAAAACTCAAGTATCTAATCATAAATCCTCATCAGTGTTCGCCGTCAAAAATCGGGTGATAAATCCTCTTTGAGACTAGTGTAAACACTAAAAGTTCTATACTCGAATCTTAGATCAAAATCATGCAACGAAATGATCTATGTACCTCATACGTACTAATTTATCTTCCAAAAATATTTGTGAAAACGGTTTATAAACTTTTATTCAACATTTCTTATATAAAAATGCTTTATATAATCACTTTAAATATTTATTTCCAAATATTTTTCTTAGAGGAAAACATTGCATCCCAAAGGAATCATTTCAATTCAAAAGATAATTTACCTTTTATTTTCAAAAATTTTAATCAACTTCTCTCATTATAATATATTTCCTTTTTTAACCAACCTTGATATTAATATATCAAATACTAATTTAAAATTATCCTTTTAACTTAAGAAAATTTATATAGATCGAGTAACTCCAAAATATTGCCAAGGAATCGGGTACCACCACCAACAGTATCCTATGTCCCCTTAATAAGAAGAGTAATACTTAAGAGAAGTGTTTACCATTTGAGCATCTCTCTTGCCCATTTTTAGTAATTTTTGAGCTACTCAAACTAGTTATCATTTGAGACTTTCTTGCTTTCCAAATTTCTTATTAAAAAATCCGTTATAGATTATTTGAACATAAAAACCATTTTATAAATCCCTTTTTATAAAATTATCTTATATTAACGTACTTTCTTTTAAAATTTCATAATATCCAAAATTTAGTTTCTCAAAATTCATGTAACATATCTTTTATATCCATTTATTTCAAAATTGTTTTATTTGTGTAAAATCCATTTTTATACTATACGCTTATTTTATTATCTTATACGAATTCGTTAACCTTAACCCCATATTATTATTAAACATCTTATAGCCGAATCGTGAAATTTAATTCATAAGATGTTCGTTCAATCAACAAATGGTAATAACTGAATATTATCATTCCCTTAACCATAAACTAACACATATAAATATCCATATCTTTTAAAAGATATTCCTTTATACTTAAAATATAATCCTTTTAAAATAGTGTGTCGGTTCGCCTTGTTTAAGTGTTTAGAAATCCCTATCAATAACGCAGATCAGGTGCATCGACTAGAATCTATAAGCCACTCAGCAGATAAATAAACACAAAACATTTTTTTGTATCAAATAACAAATACCCGCTCATATATAATACTCTCAAACTATACTAGGGTGTTACTAACCCTATCTATTATGAGTTTTACGCCACCAAAGCCTAGGTGTTCACTCGACCTAAGCCCTGATACCAAATATAACGAACGAGATTTTCGACCCTCAAAATCGACACTAATACAACCTCAGTATTCACATGCCGCAAATTCAAGTGCCGGAATCCCCAATTGTTAGGAAAAAAGAAAATAAAGATAGAACAGAATCTCACATAAATGGAATAATATATATCATTTCAATAAAATATTTATAGCAAAATTTTTTAAATACAATATCAGAGTCTAACCTAGATTCAGCCTGGACAGTTATCACAACACTAGAAAGGCAATTTCCTCACGGTTATAAGCGTGACAAAACTAATTTGTTATGGTTATAACCGTTAAAATATGTACCGTAGGCAAATTCAGTCACACTTTTGCTCACGGTTATAATCGTGATAAAAATAATAATTTCTCACGCTTATAACCGTTATAAATTTAGATATTATCACACTTATAACCGTGACAGAATAGTATTTACTCATGGTTATAATCGTGATAAAATGGTTATTACTAATGCTTATAACCATGGGAAATTTAGATAGTATCACACTTATAATCGTGACAGAACAGTAGTTTCTAACATTTATAACCATTACCAAAAAGGAAACTCTAACACTTATAACCGTGACAAATGCAAATTGCATCTAATAGTATTTCATTCAACCATATCTCATTCCGGATCTTATAGTATAATCACATATTATTTCATTCAACTATACAAATTCAAATTTATAGCAATAACGAACATGAAACTAAATTTCAAAATTAATATATCATCAAATTGTAAAGAAAATCAAACAAGCTAATTAGTTCATATCAAATTCTACAAAGTTCAATTTGAAAACATCAAATTTCACTACTACAAAATATTTTGAAGCTTACTGAACCGATACTGCATTTTCTGAGGGTCTGCGTCGTAATTTTAGGTAACCAAACTGGGTGCACCTGGAGAGGAGCCCTCGAAGATAAAAGGTAGGTGTCCTGTCGCTGCTTGATATCTTTGTTGAATCTGCTTGACAATGTTGTCACAAATTGTCATCTAATCTCAAAAAGAAGTTATTGATAAAAAGAAGAAGAAAAATACAAGAAATGGATCATGTCATCCCTTCATCCCTTAAAACCCAACGGATAAAAAATCAAAAAATAAAATGTAAAAAGAATTATGTTTTAAAGAGGATTGTTTGTTACCTCTAGGATTTCTTTGCTGCTTCGAATGCAGTTCTTCCAATGACACAAACTGTGCCACCTGTTGCACCAAATAAGCTTGAACTGTCAGTGTGAGGTAATAGCCGATGCTGCATTTCTTGAACTAGCTCCACCAGTTTATCAGTCCCGTGTGACCCAAGTCCGCAATTATTGTAACTATAATGGAATTGTATGCCAGTAAGGTAAGTAATAAGCGTTGATGATAGAGTTCATAGGATAAAAGACTACATGACAGTAAAATAAATGTCCCTTTTAGCAGAAGATGACTAGACAACCAACACCTGATACATGAGCTCTCCCAGTGCTGAAAGTTGCTTGTCGGTTGGCGCTGCCATTAATAGCGCTTTGAAGGTCTATATATTCCCAAATCATCTTACAACATGGTTAGAAAAATCTTCAAGCATAGTAAAATCTTCAAACATCGTACAACATGTGTATAAATTTTGCGTACAAAGGAACTAAAATAAAGGATAAGCCACATTATTTTTTGCTAACAACACATTAGTTGTCCCTAAGAGTAAATATGGCATCAAAACTGTGTAATACCTCATAAAAAACAGTAGTACATATCAATTAGAAGCATTTTAAGGAATAAAATAACATAAGCAAAGTATGTGCAGTCAAAAAACAGCAGATAACCTCAATTAAATACGGATTTAGTCTTACCTTCACCATTGAATGATGCAATATTTGATTTTTGTCAACAAAGGAGGAGGAAACAAAGATGACACTGGAAAAGGATTTAAAGCACCCACCGATCAATATTTGAAGGATTTGTTCCTCCCTTTCCGTTGTTTCTGCAGTCGAAAAAACGTTAGTTTATTATTTAGATTCATGAATACCTAATTGCATTCCTAGGAGCAGAAGGAATACTCTCATTTTCAATTTGCAATACTTTGCAATACTCAGTTTCAATTATAAACAGTGGCTAGTTTTTATAACGACAAAGCTTTTGACGCTATAAGCCGGTATAAGTTTATAACGGGGAATACTTCGCCTTTATAAGTTGTAGTGGCATAAGTTTAGGGCATAAGTATATAATGGCGAAGCTTCGTTGCTATAAATCCTACCATTTATTTAACTGCACTGGACCATGGCTAGTTTTGTGGTTATTTAAATGCGCAGTTTGTTCGTTCAAATAAAATAAAAATAAAAATATTAGGTGATAATGATGCAACAAAACATTATTGTGCAAATAAATAAAAGTTTTCTTTAGTTTTATGGGGGCACTTGATGTGAACTCATGCTACACATGGGTTGTATTGGTAATGCAATATTTTTGTGAAGATATAAATAAAATCACTATAAAATCTTTCTAGTTCAATTTAAAAAGCCCATTATTTTTCATATGTTACGCATGTTTATATTCAATGACAAACATATTGATGTACATGAAAGCAAAAGTAATTCATACGCAAGTTTCAGCAAATACTGAATATTAATAACTAAAGAAATTAAAAACTAATGGAAGAACTTTCTAGTTGAATTATTATACCATAATAAATAAAAATATATCACAAATTTATATTCTTTGTTGTGCAATTACCTGGATAAAATTCTAACAATTCTCTACCTGGGCACAGTATAAGTAGGGTAAAAAGAGTTACAGAACTGAGGGAAAGAACACGTTGTATGAAATAAATCAATAGTAACTAACAGTCAACATCTAATGCAATCTAATTGAATAACATTAATAGTGAGCAATCCGCTGATGCCTGTTTGAGAATCGGTTCCATTAAACAGAATAACAGATTAATAGAAAGAAATCCAATTGAATGGATGGTAGAGACTATAAAGATGAACACAAACTCCATAATTATGTACACATTTATAAAATCTACTCACGTACATCATAAAATTGGACTAAGATTTTATGCCTAGAGAGAGCTTTTAAGATTTTGACCACCCTGTGAACGTCCTATATTTCTATAGTTGTTGTCATCTGGAAAGCAATTTCAGCTAATCAACATTTACCCTTGAAAGCAGTTTGGTTATTTATTTATAACAGATAGTAGTGAACATATCAACGATAATACCTGTCATAACTAACCGTGTATGCAAATAAAATTATGGCCCAGTAAGTTTATCCATGTAATTTTTGATAGTAAAGTAACATAATAAGCTTTCAGCATACAACAACTACTTATTCCATAACCAATATTTCTGTATTAACGATTTGCAGCTATCTGGGTATGTTACATGAAGATGATTTTTTCTTTTTCTGTTCATTCTTGTTGTAAGCTAGGCCAGTAAATAATATGCATTGTTTATGCATCCATGCAAGTTTATTCAAGCTAAATTATATCACTATTTGTACAGTAATTATAGTTAACCATTTATCCTCCTTGTTTGCAATTTTATAGATCACCCAGATTTTCACAATTTTAACCATCAAAGTGTTTCTCCCTTTAACCTACATAATCGGTTTTCTTATTTACTGTACTGGTTCCATTCCAGTTGTGTCCCTCAAAAGCCTCCTACTTATAAAAATTTGTATAATCCAGAGTTCTGGTAATTTCGACATATGAAAACTTACATTATAGTTCTAAAACAAACTTTATGGATTACATTAACTATAACTCAAACTTACCTTATGATTGTATATCCTCTTCCCCAATCTCTTTGACCATCTTGGAGATGCAACTTTTTTCCCTAAAAGTAAGGAATAATTTGGGTTAATTATGGAAAAATATGACCTACCTTTAACAAAAAAGTGTGCATAATAAACTATTAAAAACCCAACAAACCTTACTTTGATTGAATGATATGGTGATGTTATGCGACATCCACAGCGGCAACCAAAACTTGACTATCTGGTTGATATGAATCACACACATATAAAAGAAGGATCAATATACTCTTAATTTCGAGCTTCTTTGTAGTTCTAAATCGTTATTAGATTTGAAAAAGATACAAGTCAAACACATATTACCTCAAAACATTTCATAATATTTGTGAATATTATATTCTAAGAAGATGAAAAATGCGAGTATAGATCTAATAAATAAATCATATATTATTGAACTACGTTATTTAAATAAAACATCTAAAACTACCATTGTTAAAATAAAAAACCAAAACACTAAAATAACTTTTTAAAGGTATTTTTAAGTCGAGGAGGAACATTTACAAAATTTTAAATGCTAAGTAGAAAAAGCCTGAGTCCTAGTTTTAATTATGAGACTTTAACATTTTAAAGGTACTAAGTAAACTACTTACTTTGGCTTAACAACTTGATAACTATTAACTTTGATGATTTTTAAAGTTCTAACTTTGAAATAAGATGTTATTTCTTATGATTATATTCTTTATATTGGTCATTAGTATTACCAAACATATTGATATAAGAATCAAAATATAAAATTTGAGAATTTTTGATACAAAAATTATGGCTCCCAACCTAAATGCCAGTGAAGCATTGAAGAGATGCTAAACTACAGCATCTTATATAACTATTGAAAAATAAAACAACATCCATCAACTATAAATTTAATTATCTTAAAAACTATTGAAATTGTAAGTAAGAAAGTTTCAAAATATTGAACCAACTTGAAATACTCTCCATTTATGAATGTTAAAAGACATACAATACAACATTCATGTTACTTGTTTCAAAGCCATAGATGTTTATTTTTATTTTTCTCGATTCTATCCTCTAGCCTTTTAAAACTGAATACATTTCCCATGTACAATTCATGAAAGATAGGATGATTCTGTGGTTTTAAATCTCGAAGTTCTCCCAACTTCTTTACTTAAACACATATAGACATGCATTACCAATAAACCAAGTAGAAAACTATGTCAAACTAAAAACTCCCTAATTCAAGGCTGAATAATTCCTCATATGACTAAATAAAATACATCTCATCAAAATGTTAACCCTTTTTATACATACACATTATAATATAACTTCAAAAATAATAGAAAACTGAAAAATGTACCCGATAAGAACTGAGATGATCTTATCCAATTATGTATCCAAGCACAACAAACATTGGAAGAGTTGCAAAACCAGCAAGCGACAACTTACCTCGGATCAAAAACCAAAGAAAAAACAACATCCAAGAAAGGATTTACAAAATTAGAAAGTGCTTCTATATCATAAGTGTGAAAATTTTAGGTTCATTAGTCATGTATAATGATAACTGACTGCCAATGTTCATATGAATGTTAGATCTGTACAATCACTAACTATGTTTGTAGCCTTACTGCAGTGTGCCATTCGAGTTACATGAGGATTTCTAGGATCTTTGATTACTCACATAGGCAAGGAATTGGTGAAATACATCTCAAGTAATAATAAATTGGATTTACCTAGAATTTGAGATATCATAAATTTTTTAGGTATGGTTGCTACATAAATGCATGAATAAACTGAACATAATATCATTCTTCTGAGATCAGTCCTGCTCTAGAATTCAAAAGCAACCGTATATTTTCTTTTCTATCCAAGTGATATAACTCATATGTTACCAGATATTTGAAACCATGCAATATCATGCACATAAAGTCATTATTATAGCACGGAAAGTGCAAACAATGATTTGTTTTATGCTTGTAGGAAATATATAATGGAAATGAGAAAGGTTATAAGAGAGAGGCTAAAGGAACGTCTATCCATGGATTTTTTTTGTCCTTGTAACCATTACGTTAATTTTGGTTCTGGGGGATTTAGCTAAAAGTGTGTAACTATGATTTAACACAGAAATGTTTTATGAATCATTGTTTCCACAGTAGCTAAAATTTATTTTCAAACCCCTCTATAAGTAGAAAGTGGACTCATTAAATCTTGAGTATTTTACGTTGAATTTTAAAAGAGAACGTTTGTGTTCAATTGTTATTTTTATTCACGTTTACATTCAATTGTTATGTTTATTCGCGTTTACATTTTCCTTGTATGTAAAATACAGTTGACATGAATAATTGATGTACATAGGTGCACATACCGTTGGCAAAGCTAGGAGCACAAGCTTTAGAAGCGAAACATGAAAGCCTAACTGTCCAAGTAGTTCAAGCTTCAGGGATAACAATCTGATACCATTAGATCTCTAATCTGCAACTGGCTTTGACAACAAATATTACCGAAACCTGGTGAATAAGTCAGTTAAGCTCCTTTGCACAAAATAGAAATCCAGAAAATTTAAGGAAAATTGTGTTTTTTGTTTATTTCATTCCTTTGATATACAAGTGCCTACTAAATTTGAATGTACACATTTGGTTTTCTATCATTTCCATTAATGGTGGTGTACTTTAGTAAGAGAGAGAGAGAGAGAGTGTGTGTGTGTGTGTGTGTGTGTGTTTTAATTGAACTTATTTTACTAAAAAAAGTTCCCACATATCGAAACAAAAAAGAAATAAAATAAATCTGAGCCAAGCTAAACTGTTGGGTTTTTACAAAGTTGCTATAACTTTTTTATTCCAGAAAGCAAACAAAGAGGTAATAAGACAACAAATACAAATGAAGCAGCTAAACTTTAAAATTTGAAAGCAACTAAAAAAGATTACTGTTATGTTTAACTAATTGCTCAACATATGTCTAAACTTAAAATTTTAAAAGTGGCTAAAAATGAAAAGTTCACAATAGTACTTATTATAAGACAAATTAGAGTAATTAGCATTTAAATATTTGTTTAAAATTGTTAATACATAAAAGAAGTCTTACGTTTTGGTCACTGTATGTTTGTACCTTAAAGCCATCATGAGATAAAATTGAAAGTAAAGTGAAAGTTGGTGCTTGGTTCGAATAGTAAAGTCAAAGTTAGTGCTCCATTCGACCATGAACAAAATCAATAAATTCAAACAACAAATCCGTCTTCTTTTTCTCAATGCAAAATTAGCCAAGTGAAATTAATAACGATATCCATTAAACAAAAAAACTGACGAACAAAACCATCAGTTATACTTGAATATCAATACATAAATGCATGAAATAAAGTTCCTTTACCTAACCGAGTAAGACTTCTCTTCTTTGCCTGGAATAAAGCCTACAAAGAGGAGATTATGGCGATACAGCGAAAGAAGGGGATCGATACGACAAAAAAATTAACTCGGATTTTGGGAGTTGAAGTGGAGAAGCGCAAAGATAAAACCCTAGATTAGGAATCGCAAAACAGAAGATGGAAAAGGAACGAAGTAACACGAGAATTAGGAATGTTTTTTAATATGGTAATTACAAATTTGCCCCGTGACTTCATCTTATTTACACCACGGAAAAATATACCAACGGTTATAAATGTGAAAAACGTTAACCAACGGAAATATTGTTGGTATTTTGTAACAGTAATAACCGTTAGGAATTCTAAAAAAATAAGCGTTCAAAATAGCTGTTTTGGTGTAGTGTATAAATCTCTGTTTTACAATTCTGACAACCAAACAAAATATATGCAGTATATGTAGCGAATAATAGAATATGTCCATACGTAGATGAAGATCTCCAACTCTCCTTCAGAAACAATAAGCGTCTTCAACAAAACCTGAAACTACTTGGATCTGACCCAAGTATTAAAAATACCCGGATCAGGATTGATAAACCAGCGTGAGATACTCAAACCATAAAAATATGACAAAGTCATAGATGGGTACTGACAAAACCTTTGAAAAGAATAGTATCTTGTAAGACATCGCAGCACATAAACACTGACGGGTTTTTATCTCACGATAACCAAAATACTTTGTACTAAAAACACTTTGTTATTATCATTAATGACATGGGTTTCGAAAACATTTTTCAAGTAAATATATATAAAACAAGTATCAACACCCAGACAAATCTATGGTGATATACCTGGACTAGATCAATGGAATACACCTGGACAGAATATATGATACAAAAGGGGTAGCTGAAATGTTTGCAAAGCATTACAGCTATTTTGGGAAGACAATCAAAACATAAAGTTTGTATTGGAATTGGAATTGGATCTCCAACATGATAGGAACTAGTGGTCTTTTCCTTCAATCCACGCATAACAAACATAGTTCCCGCGATTCCTTAATCTCTTTTCTTAAGCAAGTCACTTAGAACTGCACTTGCTACACTACCAATATCTGGTAGCCTTATCAGTTTCATAAGTTAGCTACTATATTCAAATGAATGGAGAAATAAATGCCTTGAGGGATGCCTTCCCTCGATGGGTCCTCCTACTAGACAACACCATATACATCAACCAACAACCCGATGGGAGCGAACCAGAGAATGTGAACAAGAAGTCCTTTCTCTATGAAGATCTTCGATCTTCAGTAATCATCATCGTCAACATGTCTTCACTTCTGAATGTATACATTGTTAGAAGTGGTTTTTGGATAGGAGTTACCCAAATCCGGCCCCGGTTCCTCCCAACCAATCGTCGATTAAATAGATGTTAAGTTCATATGTGATTACCAATCATCATTCAATTTAATTCATCCATTTATTCATTCATAAATACCTCAGTGAGACATATTATTTTAAATTATTCAATTTATCTTCTTAATAGTATATGGAATCATTAAAACTCATTTATCATATCCTTTTGGTTAATTAAACCTTTTTGAATCAAGGAATAATTCCAAATCATTTCACCTTTTATTTAGGAAAACATTTCAAAATCATGTCATTTAAATCTCTACAAAGATTTCTTAATCATAACTTTTAAAACAGGTCAAAAACAATGTTATTTAAGGCATAGTTTACTGCAAACCCAAAACAATAAATTTCAAGTATAAGAATAACAATAATTCCAAATCATTTAGTTTTCCTTTTCAACACATTTACTTGATCTTTGTCAAGTTTCGGATGTACCTTTCGATCCTCTCCACCCCTCATCTAAGAAAGAAATTGTAATGACCCATAATTTTCCTATAATTAAAATATTAAATTTAATAAGGTTTTATAATCTAATATTGAAAGAAATAAAAATTTATGATTTATTAATGTGAGAAGACTTAGTAATGAAAAGAATAATTAGAATTTAATATTAGTAATGTTAATTTAAGGTAACTGATAACTATTTTAATGCAAGTCCAATTTATTGAAATGATTGTAAAGTCATAATAGGTTTTAGACTGTAAATAAAGAAATAAAATTTAATATTGGAGTCAATGTTGAAATTAAATGTATAAATTGGAATTGGTTAATATTGAAAATGAAATCAGTGATGTGTAAGTAGTTATAACATTTGTTGTAGATAATAAACTTGTAAATGTGATTAAATTAAGCAAAAGGTGACAATTGTTATATGTTACTTATTTATTTAATCTGTTGAATCAAATTGGAAATCAACTGCAATTAAATGTAATTAAATATTACATTAATGTAAATTAAGATTATAATTGTAGAGTACTAGTGTAATAAGATATAAACCAATGTTAATTATGTCCATAGAGTAATGATTGATTGAATAAAAAGATTGAAATCAAATCAAATTAATTTGTTGGAATTAAAATATAATTAATTGGATTTTATTTACAGTTGAAACTGAACACTGCAATTAGTATAATATTTAACACTGAAGTGATATGTAAATTTTTTTAAGTTATTGTAAATGTCTAAGTAATCAAAAATGATAAAAATTGTTAGTTATAAAATTTCAATATAAAAAGTGATAAAATTTATTTAATAATAATTTATTTAATTAACATGAAAATTGCCATTTTGGCCACTATCTCGAATTTCGATGAAACCAGTTTCGTTGGATCTATAACAGTGAATTATTATAGGATTTCAAGTTTCATCGCGATCAGACATGTCGTTTGATCATGCGAGCATGAGATGCGTAGAAATCAATTTAATTGGATTTAATTGAAATAAACCAAATTTTAAAGCTAACTTCTTCATATGATGGAATTAGGACTTGAAACCTATTACATTGAATGTAAAAATATTAAAAACATCTATTTTGATATATGGGATGACTTAATTTCGTTCTGGAAGCAGAATAGGCTTTTCGGGTCGTTATTGTCGTTCGTATCAACTCGATACGTGTTTAATTTTCTTATCGGGATTTGTTAGTATAAATAGATCTTTCTAATCCCAAGCAGCCTTTCTATTCCTTATCACAATATAGACAATTCTGTCTGTCTACTTCTCTTCCTCAATTGTAGAAATATATTCCAATTTCAAATCCTAATCCAATTTCAAATCAAAATCAATTTCAAAAATTCAAACTCCTCCAACCTTATCATATTATATACCGTTTCGAAGCTCTCGAAAAGCATAATTCACTACCACTGTTTGTTTTTTGATTTGCATTACCGTTTGATCAGAAATTAGGTTGAACCTCAACCATCCATATTAGGGTTTTGATTATTTAATGGTGGATCTGCGTCCTGGAGATGATCAGAGGATATGGGGTGGTAGAGCTCGTCGGCAGGCTTTGGATCTGAGTCTCGTTCTCACCGTAGATCGCCGAAATCACCATGATTGGCCGAAGATTGGGACGGCGATGCTGGTTGAAGGAGAAGGTCGCAAGGGGGTTGCACGGCCCCATGGAGGCGCCTCGGCCTGGTGGAGTGTTCGACAGTGCTAGATCTAGCCATAGGCCATCATGGCGGCGGCGAAGTCATAAGTTACAGTGGTGGCTGAGACGTGTTATCGCGTTCGAATGGGATGGAGATAGGGTTTCTAGAACGATATATGATGTGGCAGGTAACGTTATGTTTTATTTAATTAATTAGTATATTTAATTATTCGAATCGTTCTAACGATCATATCTTTGTCATACGAGCTCTGATTCACACATGATTTGTTCCGCCGAGATCGTATCGAAATTTTGGACATTCTGGAACTAGTTTGGATGGATTCTGAAACTATTCAAATTTGGGCCTTATTTTGGATTTCAAATCTATTTGAAATCAAAGGTGGGTGTTTTAACCCACTCACAACTACTGAATTATCTTATATTAGTTAAATTGAATTTATGATATGATTAGAATTTGATTGGTTGATGTTTGGTATATTTAATTTGTCATTCCAGTTAAATCTAACTTTTATTGAATTTAATCTCCATTTAATTTAATATTAAAATTTAATTTTCCAATTTGTATCAGTTAATGATAATCAATTATCTATTGATGTCTATTGATTGATTTGAATGATTATTGTGATGGATGTTTGATTGTTGATATTGATGACTGGATGTTATATTTTTTATATTGTTATAACACTACAAGTTCTTTATGGGTTGAAATGATACATACCCAACTATCTAATAAATTATGGAAAATTTTTATGAGTTGAAATGATAGACTTGAGCGATTTCATGGATGTGAAATAAAATTTGGGATTACGGGTTGAAACGCGTAAAATTTAAAATAATTGCGGATTGAAATGATAAATATCTTTATCACTTGACCATAGGGTAGAAAATTATAAACGGACACCAGATTGGTTAAATTAAATGATTTTAAATTCTTAATTTTTGAGTTCAGTTAAATGATATTTGAAATAAATTGGATTTATATAAACTAGACTATTTTCGAAAATCCAAGCTTTATATGTTGAAATTGGAATTGATCTTAATAAATTGTTTAAAAGATTTAAATTGAGATTTCAAAGTTGAATTGTCAAATATAAATGAATTTTATCGAAGTTAAGTTATTGAAATGTTGAATATAACTTTGAAATTTATTTAAATTTGCAGTAGTTTAAATCGATAATTCAAATATGGATTTGAAATCGATATTTATAAAATGGTTTAATGAGAATCTGAATTTAAAAACCATAGTTAGTTGAATTGAAAGCTGGACAAGGTCCAGATGTGTGGAAATGGAAGAAATGGTTTAATTTTGATATTAATTACAAATTAATCATTTTAATATAAACTTTTTAAAGATTTATTATTTTAAAATCCTGATTTTAAGGTTTTCAAACTATTAAACTAATTTAAATCTATTTTCAACTATTTTAAACAATTTTTTTCAATTTAAAATAATTTAATTTGTTTTAACCTATCTTAATCTATTTAACCTAAATTAACCTATTTTAACCTGTTTGAACAAATTAATCTATTTTAAATCTATTTAAACTATTCTAAATCTATGCAAACTATCCTAAACTATTTAAACTAGTTATAATTATCCCAAATGACTTCCTAAATTTCAGACTGTGTAAAGTGGAAGTGTTTATACTTAAATATTTGATTTAAAAGCAAATACGGTTAAATGATGTTATAACCTAAGTTAGGATTTAAATGAAATAGTTGAATGAATATGATGATTTTGAAATGAGGATTTAGTTAACATATCTTATTAATAATTTCGAAAGTGAATATGATTTCGAAAGTGAATATGATTTCGAAAGTGATATGATTTGAATTGAATAGGATATTTTGATATCAATTATAAATTGATTTTAGAATTGTAAAAGAACCATCCGGTGTGAAATAAGCATTTGGTTGTTACAGAGACCGGGATCAGATATTGTCATACTCTCTGCCAATACTGAAAACCACTTTAACAACTCTGTACGTGGTGGAGATTCCATAATGAAGTAGGATAGTTTGACGAATGATTCTGTATGAGGTATTAATGTAGCCCTGACTCCCATAAGTCAGCTTGATGTGGCTAAAACAAGAACCATGTCGAGCCGAGCGAGTTCGCACCTCCGATCGGACACATTTCTTCGATACCATATCATGACTTTGTGATTGATTTGGTGGCCACCCTTTGATTTGATTTGGAAGTGTGTTTCGAGGTAAGCAGTAGTAGCTGCTTTGCGTTACCACCAGTTCAGATCCGCAAAATAGTAGTATCCTACCCTGGACATTGCCTCGCATGCCTTGTCACATGCCTTATCGCTCCTAAGAATTTGGTTTGTACCATACCTATGGAGTGCCTTATGATAGCCCTCCAGTTTACGAAGGAATTACGATATCGTGTAGACCGTGGGAATATATAAAAATGTGTAAATGGGGATATAGGTAATGCTTAACGCTATTTTAATACTTTACTTTGCTGCAGACACTATTATAGTAGAGTATTATACTATGTATGTAGATAGTTTAACGGGTCCTTAGGAGATGTAATCCCCAACATCTCTTAAGTTATTGCACTCACTTTAGACACTAGATAGGAGATGTAAAACCACGTAAACATCTCCAATGACGTTACACTCATATTTATTTACTGTTGATTTAACTTACATAAGATCTTTTAGTTCTGACTCGAGTGTTTTGTCTTTTCAATCCGCTCGGGTCAGTCTGAGCTTTTTAGTGTATCGAAGACTGCGTTTTTGAAGGATGAAGACGAAGATTTAGCATCATTACTATTTATTATATCTAAACTACTACATCATGTTATTCCACTGCATTGTTATTTATTTCTGTTGTATGTAACTCTGATTCTATATTGTAAAAGCTTAATCAAATGTTATTTGTAAAACAGCTTCATGAAATGTTTATTTGATTGTTATAGTTTGCCATTCCGCTATGAGATTTTGGGTTTTTTTTTCCTTTTTGTCCCTATTTTTCTTATTTAACCCATAACATCCTCCCTTTTGAATGGTTTGAGTCTGACGTGTGTGGTTAGTCATCGATTTAAACCGTCTAAAAAGGTGGGTCATTACAGAAACCAAGTTAGATGGATTTCTCCATCTTGTTAACTATCTTGTTTGCTTTCTCAGATCTCACAGGCGGGACAAGATGTACACTTAGGTATACAACATACCTCTTTCTGTTATTTACTTTACTTCTCATTCAGGGTTAATACCTCATTTACAACTTAAGTCTTCGATTTGAAACTAAGTTATTTATCAGTAAACAATTAGGTCTTCTAAGTTGGGGAACTATTCCTTTCAAACCTTGGTTTTATCACATTCTTTATCCTTTAAATAATAGCCTTTTTCATACCTCAAAGTCTAATGTCACTTCTGAGTTTATTTTCAAATATTGTTTATAAATTAAACAAATCATTCGACTCCAAAATTTGACCATTTTTCTAGGTCTTTAGAAAACTTCTAAATAAATCTTAAAATAATCATTAATTATTATGAAAACATTTGCAAAAGACTCGGGTTGAAAAAATTCTTTTAATCTATTTATTTCAAAATCCGATTTTTTAAATCGTTGATGAACAGTGATTTTCAAGTCAATTTCCAAAAATATACTTTTTACTAAATATAAACCCATTTTTATCTTTCAAAACTTCATTATTATATTAATAACGAATTTAGAAATTTACTTTATATTTTATGAAGTTATAAAACCCCAGTTATAAAATTTTGACCTTTAGTGCTGTAGGGTGACCTTTACGAAAACTGATTTACTCATAACTTGAGATTTATAAATTGAAATCTTGTTTTTTCAAATTCATATGAAAGCTATCAATTATATGGACAAAAAATTTCCGATTTCAAATTGTTCATGCTTGTAACGCATTCTACACTTTCGTTTGAAGTTACAGGTCGCGGCGTATTACCATTACGGAAAGTGCTCAATTTTGACCATTTGCGGAATTGTTGCGGAACTTGTCTAAAGCACATCCAAACCATTTATAAATGATTATAAAAAATTATAAACATTTATTTTTTACTTTTTATAACCTCAAAATATTATTTTCCAATATTTTAACTTATGTAATATTATAACAATATAAATAACTTTATATATGATTATAAAAATCATATCAAACTCCTTTCCAACTTAATTTTGACATAGAAATTATTTTATAAATTATTTAATTTATATATATAAATTAAACAATATGCCTTTAACATTATCAAATCATATTAAAGTGTTATCATCTTTTCAAAGTGAACTCATTACATCATTTCAAACCCTTTTTATTTATATTCACTATACATAGCTAAGGATTTCCATACACCTGATTTTTCTTTCAAATTCATTAATGGTTAATTAACTAACCATATCCATTCACATTTCACATTGGATTATTAATAATTCGTTCTTGATAATTCATTGTTGTTTTGCAAACAAGTAATCATCCAAGGTTATCAATCAACCAATATGCATCCATATTATCAACCAAGCACATAAACAATTATTTCATCATACATCTCATTGTTAAAAAACTTAGAATTAACTCATCATCATAAAGGAGCAACTTTTATCAAGTACTTACTAAATAGCTTGCATAAATAATTTTAAAGATTATTTAAACTTTAAATAGAAGTCGTTTTCTTGAGATCTCGCCACCTTCGCTCCCTCCTTCTCCGTAGTTTCTCTTGATGATCTGATGGAGCTTTCTCTAAATGAACTAGCCTTCAAACTCTTCTCCTCCACTTTAAGTTCGGCCATGACCTGTGAATGGGTGTAGACGAGCTTCGTTGACAACGAGGCTTAGCTACATGGCTCCGGAATGCTTCAAGAAGCTTAGATCTGTAGTCGGATCTAAGTTTTTAGTTGGATCTGAACTATTTTATTTTGATTGTTTTCTTCTTGGAAGCCATTAACGGAAGCTTAGGGAAGAAGAGAGAAAATGAAGAAATGAAATGAAAAGGAGTAACTGAGAGAGGTAGGGTATTCATAGGCTTGAATATGGAAAATATCATGATATTTTTATGAAACTTCACATCACCATTACACATCCTTCTCTCATCACATGGCCGAAAAGACCCCCTCCCATGTGCTCTCATGATGCATGTACTTGGTTGTAAGAAGGTTGATTTAAGTTTTCTTAAGGATGAAGAAAGCTAAAATATCTAAGATATTTTTAACATATGTGTATTTATGTATATGTTATATGTATTTTCATGTGAGTATCTGATATGTATACATGTAAACAACGTTGTAACAACTTGAAACGACTTTCGTTTGGTTAGCCGTTAAAAAGCAGAAAGCTGATTCCCGGTCACATTTTCACTTTTTATTTAGTATACATATACATGTAAACAAAATTTGAAAATAAATTTCTCATCGTAATTAATTAATTAAAATGATCTTATTTTATTTATAAAACCATTTAAATTAATAATAGCAATTATTACACAAACTGATGTTATACCGATAAAGCGATATCAATTTGCTTATATTTTTCAATTCAACGTATATCTTCATAAACTTATTATAAATTATTTCTATCTAAAATGAATTGTTATCATTTATAAACAATTTTTTGAATAATTAAAGCAATTATTAAATCATTAAATCTCAATAAATCAATTATTAAATATAACTTCATCACTGACGATGTCATAAATAAATTTATTTTTCAAAATTGAAATAAATTATTTTATTTCATATTTTTGTTCAATTATAAAAATAAGTTTATGTATCCAGCTCCGTGCATGACATTTGACGATTATAGTGCTATTTATCGATAAAAAGGTTTTCGTTCATTTTTTTCGATATTCCTTCAAAGTTTATATTTTCGTAAATACTTATTCAAAATAAGATTACCATTATTATTTATTGTTCAAAACATTATAATCCATGTTAAAAAATTTATTTTTGAGTATTTTAAAAATAAATATAATTTATCAAATTGATAAATTTGTGGGTCGTTACATTCTCTTTTGTGGTATATCATGTAATTCGTGAAGATATGAAGTTTAATTAACCACTAATGAAGTTTGTGAATGAATAAGTGATTAGAATGAAAAAATTGAATGCAAATGGCAAGATTATTTAGACAATAAGAATAAGAATTAGAATAAAAAATATGGTAAAACAATGGATTTCATGGCTATATCTACGAATTAAGAGTTGCAATCCTTCGTGAAAAGTAGCCGTGAAAGAATATAAAAGCAACTCTTAAAACAAGAGTTATAATATTTTTTGAAGTGAAGTGTCTTTTCAAAATTTAGCTGTAATGAAGATTCAGCAGTCTGAGTAAAACAAATTAACTAGCTGAATCGATCAAAAATCTACTAGCAAGAAATAGTGCAAAAAGGCTTAATTCTGCCGGCTGAACTTGCAAGGTCAACCGTCTGAATGTTCAAATAAAATTGTGCACATGCACAGATTTCAATCGGCTCACTATAGCCATTTAGTCGGCTGAAACGAGTGTTTTCTGCCATATAAAGAATGTTTTAAAAACTTTAGCATATGAGCTTTTTTTTTTGAAAAACTTTAGCATATAAACAATGTTTCGAAAATCTTTAAATTGCATGCGCGTGCATATACCACTTCGGAGATATTTTAACATGAATTCACTACTAGACTTAGACCATAGACTAAATATATTACTGAAGCTTCTATCTGGAATCTTGTTTGTAATCTGTTAGATTATTTCTTGAGTAAAACTTTATCTTCTCTAGCAAATATGGTTAGTTCGTATAATATTTATTTATATAGTTGTCACAATCAAAATATCAAAATTCTAGGTTCGAATACAACTCTATTTTGAAATAATACACAATATAATATATACCTCTTTTTATATAACAAATCATATTTGGGATTTACATCAAAACTTGTTTTACCAAACAAATCTCTTACGGTAGCAATTCCACTCTTGGAAACCCAAAAATAAAGGTTGCTGATGAAGCAGTTATCTTCGAAATTATTTTCCAACGACCGAAGTGAGTTCAGTGCTTTCTTAGTACTTTTAAATTCCATTTTCAAATATTTCCATTCAAAATTATTTTTCAAATAATGATATTATTATTTTCCAAAACTTTGAAATACTATTTTCAAAATCAACGGGATTTAAATTCTCAAATTTTTAGCTTCAATCCTTTTTATTTACAAATCATATTTATAAATTTCGCTTATATAGAATTTCACTACGGTTATATAAAAACATTTCTTAATTGTTTATCTTTGTTTACATTATAACAACACAACTTCTATTAGAGCACAATCAACAAATAACAAATGATAGTAATCAAGTATTAACAATCACTAACACATAAACACACCATATATACTACAATAATTCTTGAAAAATTATTCCTTTATATATAACATAAAATCAAGGTAAAATTATTTCGTTTACCCAATTTCAAAACAATATTATATCGAATTGCTTTGTTCTATTTTTTAAAGATCTCTATCCATAATGTTAATTACTTGTATTGACCGGAATCCATAAGCCATTCAACAGATTAATCAACATAATATAAAACATTTTTATATCATTAACAAATACGTGCTCATACATACATACATACATACATACATACATACATACATACATACATACATATGCACTCAAACTCATAATAAGGCATTTCATTACTGTATCTCTTAATGAGTTACTTAAACAAATCCAAGGTCCTCACTTAACCTTTTGCTCTGATACCACATGTAACGAATCGAGATTTTCGATCCTCGAAAATCGACACTAATACGTCCACTATATCCTGTGCCAAGAAATCGAATGTCAAAAAGCCTGAATGTTAGGGGTGAAAGAAGGGAAAGAAATAAAGAAAGAAGAAGAGAAGAGAAGAACAAGAGAAAAAGAAAACTAAAACAAAAAAAGTCTCACAAATCGCAGCGGAACAACGTATAATATAAACCAATGATCTTTACAAAAAGGAAACTGCAATATACATACACCAATCAGAGTACGCTAGCGTATTTTAGCTCAAACAGTTATAATAGCATGTCCATACACTTTTGATAAATACAACCAATAGACAACACAATGGAACACAAAGAAATACGTAATACGTCTTGGACGTCCAACCCGACCGTTGAGCTCTAATGCATCAAAAGCAATCTGTAAATAAACTCGGTCTGACACGAGCATTATAAAATAACACCCGAGTCAGTCTGGTAAACCAACATGAAAAACACACCCAGTTGGATTTTTTAAAAGATACAAAACCTTTGAAAATAAAGGCATCTCATAAGACCATGCTGCATATAAACAGGAACGGTTTTCTTTTTTACCTTATGATAACCAAAATATTTTCTATAGAAAATCAAGTGGTATTATAATAATGCCTAAGGTTTTCAAGTAAATAACTAACATATCCAAAATTGTTGCATTAATTAAATTCCAGCATAATAGGTGTAAAACTAAGACCAGAGGCACTTACTGGGAAATAGATTCCATACAACGACTAGGTTACCGAGGTACCTCTCGTCACGATGCATCTTAGATAAAAACCAAAGACCTCGCTGGGATCCCCTGCCAAAATAGAACCAGCCTACTACTTGACTAGTAGTACCGAATATAATCACCCCTTGGTTAGTGCGGCCTGAAGCATAAAAATAAGAGATAGTATCGACTCTAAATAAGGACGATCATACCCTAATTGGGAATAACCCACTTAGCCCTTCTGCATATCCAATGTTTTAGTTATTCTCGGTTGATGAGGCTTGAGGCTATGTTTTATCGTTTATATAGAACTTTCCACACAGAATGCTACATTGTCTTTCAGTCGAAGATTAAATGTCAGCATTCATCCATACAAGTCATTTAGGAGATGAATGAACCAAAGGCACTATTTCTACTACATCCATTTTGGAATCACCCTTGGGATTAGTAGCAAGCAGCCCTTACACTTCAAAGAGCTCCGTCTTTAAATTTCATCATCTTCAAGATATCTTCACTTTGAAACGCTTGAGTTGGATTGAAGTGATTTTCGGATAGCATATCCGAACCTGGTCTCTTCAAAACAACATTCGATAGTTTTCAGTAAAGTCAACCTCGGTACTTTAGGAAATAAATAGCAAAGGTAAGAGCAGAGATCGCCTACTAACCGTTAGTGGATGGATTTCCATATTGCCTGTCCGAGGAGAACAAAACGAGATTTACACGCATTGTATAACATCATCAAAGATGACCGTGCCATATAATTCATGTGCTACTCCTAAATATTTCCAAAGTTACATTTTAGGTCCATATTTGGTATTCGATCATTTAACTATCGAATAAACACACACCCAAATTAAGGATTTATGTCCAAAGGGAAAACCAACATTGGTTAAGCGCATAAGTAACTCCTAGTCTCCTTAATTAATATTTTCATTAATTAAAATCACTTTTTAATATTTGCATCAAAATACTTTTACAAAGATTCATTCAAAAACCTTATATTTTCAATACTTAGAAAATATCTATATACTTACCTTACGGTTTAAGTACATTCACAAAACCGGGAAAGATTTTCCCTTTTTATACAATAGAAAAATCAATTATAAATTCCTTTTTAAATCTCTAAAATCATTTGTAAACTATTTGCAAAATTATTTCTCAAGTCATTTATAAACCCTTATAAATCCATGCAATTGTTTATAAAACTCTTTTTAAAATTTTATAAACCCATTTATAAAATTTCTTTATAAATATCTAAAACCATTTACAAAACTCTCTTTATACATCGTAAACAATTTCTCTTCAAGTCTCCTAAAAACTCCTCTTATGAAACCCAAGTCCATTTACTAAACACTATTTATGAGTCTCAAAAACCTAAACTAAAATCATTTCTTCAAATCACTATTACAAAATAATTATTAACAATAAACATTATAAATAAATAATAATTATTAACTTCAAAACACTTTAAAAATAATAATTAATAATTTCAAGATATTATTAAATAAACAATAATAATAAATCTTTACCATTATTATAAATAGTAATAATTAATTTCTAAAACATTATTAATAAACCATTATTATTAATTTGAAACCATATTAATTATTTAAATAATTAACTTTAAAAATATTAAAATATTGATAAATAACTTTAAACAATATAGAACATAAAGAAAAATATATTTAAAATAGTATTAAATAAAAATAAAAATCCTTTAAACCACTTCTACATGACTTAAAAAGACAGATAATAAGGTTGGAGTAAACTAGAAATTAAATCCTTTAAAACAAAATATTTTTGACACTTAATTTCATATTTAAAATTACTTCCTATCTCATAAAAACTAACTCCAACCCAAATGGCAATTTAAAATATTTTTAGAATACTAATTTGAGGCCAATTGCTACCCAACTTTTAACCAATATCAACATTGATTTTCTATCACTACAAGATTTAAGTTTTGAACCATATCAATGTCATAACCAATAGTGTCAAACAATCAAGTTTGATATTTAACGATTCATATAACAGGAATATTGTTGAAAACAATTCAACAATGGCAAGGAATCTAGTTGATCCCCCTAACATGCCCTCCTGCATCACCACTTATATATATATCAACACATCTATATGTACATAAAATCAACAGTGGTGAGGAATCCTGTGGATCCTTCCAACCTTTCCCCTGCAATTAATTTCCTATATTAACTGCTTTCAAAAGTGACAATTTATCAAAACCAAAAAATCAATAGATAAACGTCCAAACATTCAATCAATAATTTTTATCAGTTATATAACATTACTAGTTAAGCAAAAGGTTGAGTTTAACTCATCAGCATTCCAATAGTCGCTTTTACATTCTAGTTCTGTCTAAATTCGAATTCATCATAAAATTCCACTAGCTCCTTTCGTCATCAGTCCAATTCTAAAACTTAGTTCATTCCAACACGATCCTAATGCAAAAATCCACGTTCAAATCCGATTTAGAGCGAATAAGATATTTAATATACAAATTCTATAATTAAATAATAATATTCAGTTCCTAATTACAATTATAAGCTTAATTACCCCAAAAATATCTCCCTCCTAAAACAGAAAATGCACGCTACTCCATCCACGCACGCCAACCATGATATTGAGCCTTGCTCCCCGATTCTTCAATCAAACCACGCCGTCGACTATCTCTTCTCCACCTTGACTTGTACGTCACCACCATACAACGCCCAAAGCAAAACCCGACATCGTCAAATGACCTGCTGCCTTCCCCATGCCCATACTTAGGACGTGTTCCACCAAAGACCGCCTACATGCCTCCAACCGTCACCAATCATCACCTCATCGAATGCCGAGTTCAGTGGTACCCATGCTTTTTCCTTCGCACCTCCTAAATAAAATGTGACATGGCCTCCAATTACAGCAATTGACGCAAATCACAATACAAGGCCAGATCTCCCAAAACACATTCTATTCATGCTACATGACCTCACGAATATAAATCCACATCCCGTTTCTCATATCTTCTATCCCATCACGAGAAATGATAAACTTATTTCCTAATCAAGCACAATCAGTCCTCTTAATCACTGCCGCATACGACAATAATTATGTAGGTTTGAAGCTTAGACCCTAAGAAGTTTAAAGATCCAGGTTTTGCAAAATTTCGTGGAGTAGAGTGTAGAGCATTAGTTTTGAACTTTTGAAGTTGTGGCTTACTTATGTTTTTTTTATTTCAAATGTTCACAGAAAAGGAAAGTTGAATGATGACGAAGAAATAAATAGAGGGAAACGGTATGGGTTAGACGTGGGGTATGATGTGGTGGGTATAGCTATAGTGATTGAGTGAATAGTGTAGGGTATGTTGTGAACAAGTATGGGTATATATATTATATTAAAAATATCAGACTCGATGCCTTCAAAAATTTCAACATCTAATCGAAATATGCTGCCTAGCATTCTATAGTAAATACCCATATTTCGAACTCACTAGAACTGTCTCGAGGACCTAGTTTGCTATTTTTGAAAAAGATTTCTTGGAAGATTTGCTGAATTCAAATATTTTCTTCTTATGGTTTACAAGAGCTTTGTTTTGAAAGTGGAATTTTTCGTTTAATTGACTCTTCTCAAAATGATTTTTCATTGTTATCAAAATTGGATCAAAATGTTCGGTACGAATTTGGATGGAAAAAAATTTCAAGGAGAAGAGGGACAAATTTAGGGTAATGATACACAAATTGTTTTAAACTGTGAAATTTTGGGTAAAATTCTTAGTTGCAAATCTAGTGGAATCGACCTCTTCACTTTTCAAATTGATTAAAAAATCATGAAGCTTTTCATGATATTTTCAAAAGTGGTGAAGAATTTGATTTTAAATACAAGAATCTTCGACCAAAATCGATACTTATTGGCCTCATTTTGCAATAAAGTATCATTCCAAGGATGGATAATTACGATAACCCTAAAAAGTTTTTAAAGCACTTTTCGCCATTTATGGAAATTACAACATCAATTCGGCACAAGTCTTTGTAGATGACTTTGTTAAATAGAACATTTCTAGACATGAGAATACACTCTATCATGATGCGTATCTTATTATAATTTTCATATATTTTGGTATTGATTTAAGAGGAAAACAATCTATCCCTCAAAAAGTTTTCGACAAGGCCAACATCTTTCTTATGCGCATACCGCCATTTTTCGAACCGTATGAGACACTTTTCGATAAGGAACAATGGTTGGCATATGAAGAAGAACAATAGATTCAAGAAGAAGAAAGAAGGCGATGAAATGGAAGTGGAAGAAGAAGAGGAGGAGGAAATGAATACTTCCTTAGAAAATTTTAACAAATGATCCAATCCCTCTAATAAAGAGATACTAAGGAACCAAGAAAAGCTTCATAAAAACCAAAAGAAACTTAAGCATTCATTTAGCAAAAAGTTCACCTCTCTTACCAACAAAATGGATAAATACGTTGGAAAGAACATTCGCAAGCTTGGCGGCTTTTCATCATCATCCTCCTAAGCCTATATAGTTGTTCCTTATGATATGTAGATTTGTATTCCTTAATATTGTGTGCTTTTAGTTTAAGTTTATGTCATTTTCATGTATTTTCTTTTATTAGTCTTTGAAATCCACGTAACTATCGATTCTAAGTAATAAAATATATCTATTACTGTCTTATATTGTTTATTAGTCATTAGATGTTATAAAAATATAATGGTATAAATTTAAAAAAGAAACTATAACAAATTTTTTTTTTTTGCAATTTATGACATGTTGGTTGACATACATGAACCCTATATGTTGACATGTGACGGCCATTTGGTAAAAAAAATTAACATTCAAAATTAAATAACTACTATTATGACTTGGTTTTGATTCATGACACGAAGCTATCACTACGACATACAGATTTGACGACTGCTACGACAAAAAGAGAATATATACTACAATGAGACGAGACTTCAAAAACGGTGCATCAATTATATTATTTTGTTTTTGAGTCTTAGGTCAATGTTGTTAAAATATTTCCTCGGTTATGTATATATTAGCTTATATATTTAATCATTCTATTTCTCAAATATTTTATACATATATAAGCATATATTAAATTATAAAAGTGATTAAAGTTATTTATATTTCTATACCTGTGTAAACTGTGCATATTGCATAGATTTCATTAGGTCGGTCGACTGACCCAGAGGTCCAGTCGACTGACATAGGAAAATTGTTGCAACATGCACAGGCGCACAGATATATGGATATATATTTACAAATTATTTTGAATATTCAGTCGATTGACCGAGAGGCTCAATTGACTAAATTTCTACAACAGCTACTTTTCGAAAAGACACGACTTTTTGTGAAGAGATACGAACCTCTACAATAAGATTTGGATGCAATACTTCAATCGAAACTCTTCACCAACAGTCGCTGCTTTCTAACTATTATAAATACATACCCAAACTTGATTCCAAATCACTGATTTACAATCGAATTTTCTTATCTCTCTAATCTAACTCTCTGGAATCTATTTGCTATTATACTTTCAATTATTTTGCATTAAAGCAATACTATACTCATATACTTCAAATATAAATGTTTATACTTGGGGAGAATATTATAGGAAGGATGTACTACAAGTGACAAATCCGTGTTATCAGAACACATAAAAGTCAAAACCATTTTCTGCATTTGTTGAAGTCCTGTTCTGCTGCTCAGGCGAGTGAAGTCCTCTTTGACTGCTGAGGCGAAATCTTATTCTGCTGCTTAGGTCCCTGTTCGGTTGCTCAGTGGTTGTATAGACCTATTCCTCCAGGTTAAGTGAGGGTTATTGTTTTAGTGAAATTCCAGAAGGAGTCTGGGACTGGACATAGGACGATGCTCCGAATCAATATAAAAATCTCTGGTGTCATTTTACTTTACTGCTTTTATATTCCGCACTATTTACTGTACTGCTATCATTACTATACTCTGTATTATCATATATCCATATTACACGATCCATAGCACACTTTCGTTCAGTATCAAAGCCTGGAATTCCATCGATCGTCACAACATCATAGAATAATGACCAGAAAACGATCCAGTTGAAGTACAATAGGCAAAATCCCTATTAAAACCAAAAGTGAGGACTACAAAAAGGTACTTTCTGATTACAAATTTCAGGAAAAGATAATAATGAATTATTTAGTATAAGCAATAAGATTTCAAAGCTTAATTTTTTTATTTTAGAAAAGATGAAACCTGTTGAACTTGAAAATGAGAAGCTAGATTTAAAAAATCAACTTGGTGTTTTAAAGAATAATTTTGAGGCTCTTAAAGATTTTTTAGATAAAGAAAACACCATATTTGAAAAAGAGAGAGAAAAAATTTTCAAAAGAAAATTTTGATTTGAAAAGACAAAATGGTTCATTACAGTTCTCTTTAGATAATTCAGAGTCTCAGAACTTCCTTCTCAAGAATGAGAACTGTACGTTAAAAAACGAGAATTCTAAATTAAATGAGAAAATTGATATTTTAAAAAAAAAAAATTCTTTTGAAAATAATAATTGTGACTTTAAAGTTAAATTTGATAAACTTAATACTGAAGTCACAAAATTTAATAAAGGTCAAAACGATTTAAACATGATTTTATCTAGTTCTAGACCTTTACATGATAAAAGTGGTTTAGGGTATAATAAAACTAATTGTAGAAATAGCACTAGATACGCTTTTATGTATAGTAAAAATGTTAGTGCTACTACTAAATTTCGAGTAATGTCGAAATCCATTTTTTATGAAATTCAAATGCTGTTATGACCAATAATGTTTATAATTTCTCTAGAAGTACAAAATCATTGACGGGAAATATGAATAAAAATTATCTAAGTATTTGGGTTCCTGTTAATTGAAAAAATAGAGAAAAATACATTGACGAATATTTTTATATGGTAGTTAATAATGAAAATTATATTTATAAAGGTTCAACACACCCAAATGGGTATGGTTTCCTAAAAATTAGGAAATTATACATGCTTTAAATGTTAATTTGTTTTCTGATACCTTACATTATAAGTAGTATTTATTTTGTTCTATATTATTCAAAGACTCTTGTCTATGGTATTTTAATGTATGAATGATCGGTTCCTTCATAATATCTGTCAATGCTTTATACTTTTATATTCCTTATTCCTTTTTGTCGATGACAAAGGGGGAGAAATATTGTTACTAACGTTAAGATTGCAGGATATGGAGCGTCAAAGGTTCAAGGGGAGTAAGTATTTATATTATAAATATTTTTACTAACGTTAAGAATGCAGGATATAGAGCGTCAAAGATTCAAGGGAAGTAAGTATTTATATTATATATACAGTCGAAATCTATATCTATTTACAGGTTGTCATCAATCAAAAAGGGAAAGAATGTTGAGAATTGGTTTTGATTCCCACGAAGCTATCACTATGACATATAGATTTGATGACTGCTACTACAAAAAGAGAATATATACTTCAAGGAGATGGGACTTTAAAAGCGGTGCATCAATTATATTATTTATTTTTTGAGTCTTAGGTCAGTGTTGTTAAAATCTCTCCTCGGTTATGTATGTATTAGCTTATATATTTAATCATTCTATTTTCCAAATATTTTATACATATATAAGCATATATTAAATTATAAAAGTGATTAAAGTTATGTATATTTCTATACCTGTGTAAATTGTGCATATTGCACAGATTTCACCAAGTCAGTCAACTGACTCAGAGGTCCAGTCGACTGACACTGGAAAATTTGTGCAACATGCACAGGTACACAAATATACAGATATATATTTAAAAACTATTCTAAATATTCAGTCGACTGATCCAGAGCTTCAGTTGACTGAATTTCTACCACAACTACTTTTCGAAAATGAACGAATTTTTGTGAAGAGATAGGAACCTCTACAAAAATATTTAGATGCAATACTTCAATCGAAATTCTTCACCAACAGTCGCTTCTTTTTAACTGTTATAAATACATACTCAAACTTGATTCCAAATCACTGAATTACAATTGAATTTTCTTATCTCTCTACTATAACTCTCTGGAATCTGTCTGCTATTATACTTTCAATTATTCTGCATTAAAGCAACACTATACCTTTCTATTTTTCATATACTTCACACACACACAGACACACACACACTCAATAAGAAGATTATTGGAAGGGTGTACTACAAGTGACAAATCCGGGTTATCAGAACACACAAAAGCCAAAACTATTTTCTGTATTTTTTGAAGTCCCGTTCTGCTGCTCAGGCGAGTGAAGTCCTCTTCGGCTACTGAGGGGAAATCATGTTATGCCGCTCAGGTCCCTGTTCGGCTGCTCAGGGGTTGTATAGACATGTTCCTCCCGGTTAAGTGAGGATTGATGTTTTCGTGAAATTCCAAAAGGAGTCTAGGACTGGACGTAGGACGGTGCTCCGAACCAGTATAAAAATCCCTGGTGTTATTTTACTTTACTGCTTTTATAATCCGCACTATTTACTATATTGCTATCATCACTATACTCTGTGTTATCATATATCTATATTACACGATCCATCGCAAACTTTCAACTACCACCTATTCAATCAATCCAAACAACTTTGCACTTCTATATTAGCCTATTTCTTCTAGAAAACTCGCTCATCATTTTATCCTATACTCTCTTTTCCTTCTCAAACATCTTTTTACAAATATGTCTTCTCTACATCGGAAATTATGTGAAAACCTTGAACAAACTCTTCAATCTTTCAAGGATACTCTCCTTTTTATGTTAAAATATCAAAGGCATTTAGAGTTAAGTCAAATGTAGATGATCAAAGAAGAAAAAAAGTATTTCGATACCATTCGATGGATGATTTCTTTCTTAATCAAATATGAACCATCCAACAAACCAGGGTGCACTGTTAATAAGGATAATGAAGATTGGGATGCCATTAAAGCGGATCTAGTCTTTAGGTTCGACGGTTGGGTTGAAATTCCATGAAATGTCTAGTTATTAGGTTTGAATTGGTTTGGATATGTCTGTTTGTATATACACACACTCATAGGATTTGATTTGGTTTAGTGTGTATGTTTGAATTGGATTTGTTTGGTTTGGATAGTTTATACTAAGGATTGACATTTGGATTTGTGTGTTTAATTGACTGAATGATATATAAGATTGATTTTAAGTAATAGAAATAAGTTGTGTTATCCTATGTATTGTATAATCATATATATATATATATATATATATATATATATATATATATATATATCATTCTTGTTATAGAATAGTGCATTGTTTCTAAGTGTATAATTATATATCATGATTATGAATATCATTCTAATAAATTTAGTTATTGATTTTAATCTATACTTTTTAAATATTTTGATTTAGGGGGAGATTTTACTTTTTCACCCATTTTTTGTTGATGATAAAGGAGGAGAAAAAAATAAAATATACATATGCATATAATCAGGTGGAGTTACTAACTCAAAGGGATTTATATCATTTTTTATATATAGGATATTAAATGGTTGTCATCATCAAAAAAGGGAAGATTGTTAATACCTCAGTTATTGATTTTTATGATAACAACCTTAATAAACAATACTACAAATTTATATAAAATATGGATACTAATGTTCTGCTAAGTTATGTTGTATATATTGCAGGATATTATACAAATGTTAAATCAAAGACCGGACAATATTAAAACTCAAGAAATGAACATGAAGACTCATGAGTATAAAGACCAAGATATGAAGATATCAAGACTATAATATAATGTTTAGAGCCATAGAATTTTGTTAAAGTCCCTGTAGCAATATTTGATCTTCATTTCATATTTTCTTACCTTTTTATATTTTTAACAAAATATCTTTTCAAAATATCTTTAAAAATATTTTATAAAAGTTTTTCAAAGTTTAAAATGTTTATAAATTATGTTTATTTTATTTATAAAGCATCAAAATATTTTATAAAATATAGTATCTTCAAAATGTTTAAAAAGAAAAGAGTTTTCAAAATAAACATACATATGTCGACATATGTATTGGAGGTATTTTGACATACATGTCGCAAACCATTTTTTCATATTTTGAACTAAAGTTTCTATTCGCCGCAATTCTTCGCGAACGGACGTATAAGTTTACACATTATATAGAAGCTTTCAAATGATTTTTCAGTCCGTTATTATCTTATTTTCCACCCTCCGCTTACTCTCTCGAAAATTCCATTGAAATTACATCAAATTCTCTTTAAAATCAAAATAGAATCAATTCATACTTTTGTGTATCGATTCAATACTACTTTATTACTGTTTTAGAATCATCTCTCTCTCAAATCAATAATTAAAGTGTTTTCCGAGAGGATATAAGATTCGCTGTATCCAGAGTTCAAGAAATTGCCATTGGAAAAACCATCAAAATCTATTTGTATTTTCTTAGGTGTGATTGCAGCCCATTCAAATCAATTCGTTATGCTTATAGCCTAGAAATCCGAGTGGGTGTGCTTGTAGCCCGTTTAAATCAAGTAGGTGTACCCTAAGGTCAAAAGATAAGGAGGGTGTGTTCCATTGTCTCGGAATCAAGATTGTAATTTGGTTTGCCTTATGCCTGTTCAAAAATTGGCATTTGAAAAGAAATATGTACAAGAAATTATATGGGACTGGATGTATAAGAAATCTGAACCGGCATAAAAATGTCTTATGTCATCCCTCTAACTCTCTACTTTACTTTATTGCTTTATTTTTATCCGTGACTGCATCTGTTATTGATTGTTGATATAATCCTGTATTGAAAATTTGTGATTCAACATTAAACTTAAAAGAAATTTAAAGAGATTTACAAAAGTTAGAAAATACTATTCACCCCCTATAGTATTTAATTAGCCTTAAGGTCCATAATTTTGTAACCAATACTAACTAGATCACCGATCCTATTTTAATATAAATTCCTAATACAATTTCTATTCAGATTTCCTAGTATTGCTACTATTAAAAAATTTCCTACCAAATTGGCTTCTACTACATAGTTCTTTTCCTCTTTTATTATTTTCTTCATTGATTTATTGCAATACGTTCGCCTCCTACTTTAGCCATTGAGCTTTCCTTCATTAACATGAGAAGAGATATGTATATATCTATTTTAGCTATTATTCTTCGTATTTTCCTTATATAGGAATATCCCTCCTATCTTCACTGTCGGCATTCTTACGCTTCTACTCTCTTTATCCCAATTCAATAAAGCAGCATTTTCATATATCTACTCTTTAGAGAAAGAATTTTTTTAAAACTTTTGAACTTACAAAAATAGGAAAAAAATCATCGACCCAAACATAGGCTCTCTTTTACATTCATTTCAAAAATGAACCCTTTATTGAAAATTTTTAAATCAAAATTTTTTGACTTAACAAATTTTAAATTAAGAATTTTAAAATTTCCTTGCTTTTTCAAAACAGAACTTCCTAATAAGTCCTTTGAAAAAACCATCAAAATGATTTAAGGAATATAAAGAAAATCTTTATGTCAAATTCTTTCATATGGGGTCACATTCAGAAATGGACTTTGGTTGTCCTTTTTACTAGACTTTCCTTCTTTGTTACTCATTGTTAACCTCTTTATACTAAGAGTATATACTAAAAATCTGATTATCCTTCTATGGTAATTAATCCACACCTTCTTGCGGGAAATTGCTTACTCCTTTATCACGTTTGCTTCCAGATGCTTGCAATGTATAGGTTCTTACTTCCCATCTATTTAGATGAAATGTATGTCTTCAATCGACAATCCATCAAAATCCACAGTCATAAGGCAACCTAAACTGAACATAGGAGTCAAGTACCAACTAGCTTTTGGGGTCCTTCTACATGTCGCACTCATGATCCTCCAAGCCACGCCTTATGGTATGGCCTACAATTCATGGGGTAATCAGGGTTGGTGTATAATTTTAACTCCATTCATTGTTCCACTTCATAGTTTCCTCATTCATCTTTTCAGAATATGGTCGCAACTATTTCTGTAGTTAGAATTCATAGAGTTTGCCATATAATATAAATATAATTACAGGTAAAATTACAAATATGTTCTCTTAGCATATCCTAATTCTTGTGACCGACTATCCTATGCACTGATACCAAATGCAATACCTGCACTTTAATGGGCTAGAATTTGAACTAAATCAAAACCCAAGTCTATTAGAGCATGGATTGTTGGTTTTAATAACCCGTAATAAACATAAGTATATCAGAGAACGATCACAACAGAGCAAAAAAATAAATAAGAACATAAATACTGACTTGGGATACTACTTTAGTATTGATAGTATCCCTTGGATATTCGGTTGCCTTATCAGCGCCGAGAATGAATGAGAAGACTTCACTATATACCATTCCCTCTTGCACCAGAAGCCCATCGCTCTAAATCTATTATGGGGATTGTTCAAAACAACATTCTGGTGATTGGGAATTTACACACTTTGCCCATAACACTCATTTATGCCAATAGATTTTCATTGAAATGCTATGTCTATTATTTATAACTAATCCTTTCAATCCTATATGCACGTACGATATGTCTAACATTCTTCAAGGTATAACTATATATAAATATATGTTGATATACATATAGATTAACATGTTGTACTACTGTAACAACCAGTAATTTCGCTACTCCAGGAATGAGAGATTTCGTTTGTTTTAAATTTAAAAGGAATTTAAAACTTAAATAAATATGTTATATATAATAAATATTTTTCTATTCTTATAGCTAACAATTAAAAAATATAAATTTGGCTTTTAGAACAAATTAACAAAAGTTAAGTTTAGTTAATAATAAATAAAGGCTTAAATAAATGGATTTAAATAAAAAGATAAATCTTATTAAAAACATCTAATAAAGATAATAAAAGTATATTAAAAGATTTAAAATTATATTAATAATCGTTTAGAAAAATAACCAAAATTTATCGCATTTTGTCAGTTTTACATATAATGTAAAATTAGAGATTTTGATATCGATTAAGTATGATTTTAAAATACAAAGAGACATGTTTTTGTTTATTTAAAGAAGTAAAATGTTCATTTTAAAGTTTTTTTTACTTCAATATATAGTTTAACAAAAACGTCAAATTTTGACTGTAAATTTGTTGACAAAAACACCGTTTTCAACCGAAACAAGTTGTCAACAAGTTGTTGCAACTTGATACATTTTCCAACATATATATACTACTTTACAAACTTTTTAAACACTTTACATTTAGCATAAAAAGACAAAAGGAGTTTACTTTTGGAAAAGTTTAAATAATACAAAAGAGTGAAAAGACATGATTTGACTAATTATTTTATTTTAAATAGTTATAAACAACATCATTACCTTACTTCTTATCTCATTAATGAGATGTTATGCTTATACTAGAAAAGAAGCAAAAATTTATGATTTAACCATTACAAACCATAAGAAAATGACACCTCTTCACCTCTTAACACACTTTTCCATAACCCTCATTCCATACATTAAATGCAACTCAAATAAAAGCTAATCAAAGTTCAAAAGCAGACAAGGCTATTTGTGTCATTTACCAACATAATCTTCACTTATAAATACAACCTCAAACCCCTTCATTTTCACTTCACTTTCATTTCAAAAAATTTCTAAAATCCTTCTCTACTTCCTCCATTTCTCTTCTACCTTCAAGCTATCACCTCCACATCACCGAAACTAAGCCACACCATCACCCAAACCTCGTTTACCCAAGCCTACACACCTCTACCCCCTCCCCATAACTCACGCACCCTACAATCTCCCCAACTTAAGCCTCCAAACCCACGTACCCTTGGCCACACCACCATACCAAAGCCGTACCCCCTCTTATACACCAAGGCCTAGCCTATACTCTACCATGGCCAAGCCCAAAGCCACATACCCAAGGCACTAAACCCCATTTCCCTCCAAAGCTCACGGCCAAATAAAAAAAGAAAAATGAAAAAGAAAAGGTAAAGGAAAAACAAAAGCAGTTCGAAAGGAAAATAAATTAAGAGGAGAATTCAAGACGTTCGAAAAAAAATGCATTAGTCCGAGAGCACGTTAGCCTATAAAAAGATTGATGGAGTGGATACGAAGGTGATAAATTCTCATCGCTTTTGAATTTATATTTAGGTTATGTTAAAACAATCACATTTATATCTTATGACATATAAATGTTTATACCAAATTGATTGTTAATATGGATATGTTAGCACCAGAATTGGTCACTAACACCCTCAAAAAAGATTGTGCAGAGAGATTAATGAAGAAAGTAAAGTTAAACAGAAGACAATACGTAAATTCTAATGCAAAAACAACGAACATCAGATTTATAGTGGTTCGGCGTAATTGCCTACGTCCACTTTGAGGTAGATCTTTATTGCTTTTCTTAATAATCGATTACAAATACAATCCGTATGTCAATCACTCAAATACAATTGCTAAGCAAAAAAGATTAACTCTTGAATGAGTCTCGAATACGGCAGAGTCTCTCCGGTGTTCTCAAAAAACCGATCCCTTTCACTGTGCCCCTGCCTCTCTATTTATAGACGAATATGGGTTGGACTTCCCTGGTGGGCCCGGTAGCTGAATACCTCGGCCCAAATGGAGTAAGCTCTGCGTGCCGATCCGAACATGCCGAGCGGCCAAATGCCGAACCATCATCTTCATGTGAAACGATGCGATATGTTGAGCGAGGGGTGTAGGCCGACCGAGAATCGGTGTCGAATGAGGAAAAAACCGAACGAGGCTGGAATGCCGAACAGTCCAGGAATGCCGAACAGTCCAGGAATGCCGAACAGTCCAGGAATGCCGAGTGAAGCATAAATGCCGAGTGCTCTAGAAACCGAACGCTCTTAAATGCCATTCGAGCCAGTTGTGCCGAACGTCTCTGGAATGCCGAACGTTCCTTGTATGTCGAACGTTCCTTGTATGCCGAACGTTCATGGATGCCGAACGTTCCTTGTATGCCTAACGTTCCTTGTATGCTGCACGTTCCTTGTATGCCGGACGTTCCTTGTACGCAGAACATTCCTTGTACGCCGAACATTCCTTGTACGCCGAACGTTCATGGATGCCGAACGATGTACAATACCGAACGTCTTTCAATGCCGAACGCTCACGCATACCGAACGTTTCTTAATGCCGAATGCTCACGCGTGCCGAACATCCCATAGATACCGAACATTATTCAATACCGAACGAATCATATGTGCCAGACGACTCCTGAACGCCGAGCAGTTATCTAATGCATAGTTGCCTGGTCAAATCTCCAGGTAACACTTGCCCCCCAAAGTGCATCACATGATCGAACGTGGTGTGCTTTGAACCATGAGTCCACTGCCTTTGCTTTGAGATGTGGTTCAGTTCAATAGTATCTTCTCTTGAATACTAGTGAGACGACGTATGCTGAACGGCATGCGAATGCCGAACAACCTAGCTGAAGACGAACACCCAGGATGCCGAACGAACCAAGATAACCGATGCCGAATGATTTTGTCTTGACCGGTTGACCGGTCATAGCCTCTTCGACATCCCTCTTCCCTATAAAACCCGGCATTTCCCTTCTCCTCCACTTTTTCACTTTTTACCTCCGTGACTTTCCAAGAATATACAAGCTACTGCCCTTGAGTTACCTTCACTCCTCTGATCTTCCCTTCCTAGTTGGCATCCATCACGCCCTTCCAAGTTATGCTCGATCAACCTCTAATCCTAAATTTATAGACCCCCTAGTTCCTGCCGTATTCTTACGTAAGAACTTTCTGATCACTCTCTTAGATTAGGAAGTACCACTTATTATTGATGAATTGAAGTCTGGGCGCGCTCTAAGGTTCAAACTTAGTATGTTTTCAGACGACCTTGAGGTGGATAGATTGGAGAAGAGGAAGGTGGAAGATGCATTGCAGTGGCTCGGCACGATCCTTTAATGCCGAGAGATGTTGGAGGGAAGTATAGAGGAGGAGTAGGAGTTGGTTAGAATGCCGAACAACACGGTTCGGTATGACTTGCCGAACGGCTCATTCCCGTCGTTCGGCATGGATGGAGGAAAAAGACAAAATCGTTGTTAAGGATGGAGTGCCGAGCGTTGGGACTCGACGTAACTTTGGTTCGACATGATTCATCACATGCTGAGCAGTGGAGTGGAAGGACAGGAAGGAGGCATGAATTGGATAGAGTGCCGATTGATGCCTCGGCCGAACAGTACTTAGGCCGAACGAGATTTTGACTGAGCGAACCCTAGGCCAAACAATGCTTTGGCCGAACGATGCCTAGGCCAATGTTTCGACCGAGCGATATAAACGCCGAACCATATTTAGGCCGGACAATACTTAGGCCGACCAATCATGACTGCCGAACCATACTTTAGTCGAACAGTATTTAGGCCGAACAATCATGAATGCCGAATCATACTTTAGCTGAACCAGTACTTAAGCCAAACACTTATTCACCTTGCCTAATCATATAACAAAACAAGGACATGGACCCCAGCATCCTAGCATATCGAACTAATCCGGACTGATCACTTCCTATTTTCAATAACCACAAGTCTGAACTTAAATCGACAATAACAGATAAAAGCTTTTAACACGTAGTGCCAATGTCCGAGTCCAAAATTGAAAGCATTGCAAGGCTGGTTTTCGAAGACGGTCAGCGATGACGGTCTTCGAATGCAACAGTTTAAAGCTCATCTTTACATCATCAATTCTGTGACTTATAATTTCTTAGCACTTACACACGAATGATCGCACTAGTTCACACACCACACGGGGGCAATATTTACGTTGTTAAGTCTGACGTTGATCATTTTTCAATTATAGTTCAAACAGGTACTCTACTGGATTCAATTTCTGCTAAAGATGTCTAAGAAATTCAGCTCCGCCACAATCTCAGAAAGACCTGGTCCATCTTCTAAACAAGGGGTCGTAGATACTTCTAACCCGTCGACTTCCTCTGCTCATAACTTAGCTCCCGACGCCCTAGAGGCATCAATTCTCTTGGACAACCCGTTCGATTCATAGGCTTCGAAGATCAATGAAAGTGCACACCATCGGATATGCTCCATCTACGGAATCCCCTTCAAGGATGTATTAGTTCCATCAGGGAACGATCGTCCACACCTTCCCCCAGTTGGATATACTTCTTATAATAAGTTTATGTGCTGGGTTGGCAGTGTGCCACCGTTTAACTTATTTCTTCGGGACGTGCTGCAATACATCGACATTGCCCGTCACAACTGCACCCAACGGTCACGCCTTCATCTACGGTACTTACATATTTTCATAACCGTTCTCTCTAGGCCTCCAACACCGGGTGACATCAGATATATATATATATATATATATATGTGTGTGTGTGTGTGTGTGTGTGTGTGTGTGTGTGTGTCTATATATATATGATCAAGAAGAGGAGATAGAGCCCCTCTTTCCTGTTCCTCAAGCCGCACCACAAATGCCAAATCTTGACTGGAGCATGCAGCAAGTTTGCCCTGTATAAACAGGAATGGTTCTATGTGTGTTGCCCTCCTGGTTTCGCAAGGAGATGGGTGGAAGGAAATAAGTCTTTTCTCTGGATTGATATTCATACTTAGACAAAGTCATGCCTCTTCTAATTCTTTTTTCCATCTTTTCAGATATCAATCCACGTCCTGATGGTTGCGGGTATTCTGAAGCCGTCGAAGCCATTAGATCCCTTCCAGCCGACGAATGGGACATCCGAACTCTCCTTTCAAATGAGTCACTATCGAGGTTTAGACTGTTAGCAGAAGGTCGTCGGATAAGCCTACCTGAGGGCGTTTCCATACTCAAGCCCGCCTTCGGTAAAGGGAAAAAACAAGCTGAGTCTTCAGCACGCGGCGCTCCTGGTGCACTAGAAGAAGGAGAAATCAAAGAACATGAAACACCCGAAGCACAAGATGAGAACGTTGGGCCTACTCAGGACCCGCCAATTGAAGTTCATGACATCGAAACGTCATCCTCCCCTTCGAAGAAGAAAAAGAAACTAACCTACAAGATAAGGAGGGAAAAAGTTGGTGCAACCTCAATAATTACTCTTATTCCGACAGAGAAAGAGGCCTCTTCACAACGTTTAGAAAGTTCTCTAAAGGGCCTCTCGAACCTCTCGATACTTGACGATCTACTTAATTACGATTTCGATGATCCGAAGGCACTTAAACTTCACTCGCCCATCAAAGGCGATGCAGGCGTTCAAGCCCACACTCAGGGAGAAAAAACTCCCATTAGTAAAGCAACTGGTCCATCAGGGGGAAACACTAGGACACACTCACACATACACATGCACGTCATCTTGCACTTAATTTTACATCGTCGCATTGCTTTTTGCTGATTCGTTGTTATATAAATTCTACGCAGGTGACATGGGGCGTATACACGAAATTGATCGCCTCCGCGGGTCATCTGTCTTCCATCACTCTGGACGTGACTTAGGTTCCAGGAGACGTAGGGACAGAGACGATGATGGCGATGGGGATTATCATTCCCGGGACTCATCATCTCGGAAGAAAACATACTACCAACCCAAGTACCACCAACATCCCTACTCTCACTCGAAACAAAGCAAAGATAAGCATGACTATAAGGGATCGCAATCCGATATCCCCCGAGACCAACACTCCGATTCCTCTTCCACACGACAATCCCAGGATCGTCACAGGAGATCTAAACTTTCAAAGCCGTCTCCTCCTGTTCCCGCAGCAGATCCAACAGTATCGGAGAGATTGGCCGAGCTTAAAGCTAAATTTCCAAAGATTTGCTTTGATGGTATAAAGTTCCTCTCGGCGATCCACCATATACCTGGAGATGTTAAACAGAGTGCCATCACCTGCGCCAACGACGTCTATGTTCAACATGACGCGTTTGTTCACTTGGCTGAAAAACTTTCAGAAGTCTCCATGGAGCGCCAATATGAGATCGATCGCCTGAAGCTTGAGGCTATCCATGACAAAGATATCATCAAGTCTCAGGACAAAGAGATTGCGTCGTATAAATTTGAACTTGAGGTCGCCCAACAGAGCGCCAAGGATACCGCCGAAGCCGTGACTCGTCTGGAATCGACTCACAAAAAAACTCGACAAGGCGGTACAACGTTGTGGGGCTTTAGCTTTGGAAAAAGATTCAGTGCAAAAAGAGAAGGATGCATTATGTCTCCGGGTTAAAGAACTTGAGGAGCGACTCCGCAAAGAGCAAGATGAAAAGGTTGCTGCCCAAGAAGAGTCGCAACGGTATTGCGACGAGATTGTTGCAATGCGACTCCTTAAGGCGAAACTTGAGGCCGAGATTTCTAAAGTTGAGGCACTGAAGAATGAAGCCCTCGAAGAGAAAAAAGATAGCCTCCGCGGAGATCGACTCCCGTCTTGGGGCGGCCAAGGAGGAGGGTAGAGAAGAGATTAAAACCATGTTCGACCCGCTTATTTCCGAATTCAATGCCCGCATTCTCATGCACCGGGACTTCACTTTTCTAGGCGAGGGCTATCTCGAATCTTTGGCCGAGGCGTGGGAGACTTTAATTGAAATCAAAAAGGCCGAACACGGTATCGAGGAGGTTGATGAGGGGGCCTTGATAAAAGAATTCATCAAGGGAAATGAGCCTTCGGACCTATCAGCGGCTAAAGCTATTTATTGCAAAGGCTCCCCTTCAACAAAAAGGAAAGAAGTTATCGCCGGTCCATCCGGGATTGAGTCTCCAGCTCGTGTGCATACACAGCCGACCAGTCGGTCGATACTCGATCCTTTTGAACAGCACATCGGCTATGATCCGGAGGACCCCGGCCTTGGAGTTCATGTTTTGTCACCTATTCCAGAGGGCGAGACCCCCCTGACGGTTGAGAGCCAGCCAGAACCTGGTAGGCAACTCTTTTGCTTTAACATTCCAAGAGCTTTCATTTTTCACCAGAAGCTATTGTATTCTAGTACTTGCTTTTCGTGATTTTATGCAGGCCGTTCTAATCCTGAGCCCACTCCGAGGAGCGATGTCGCCAAGGGGGTTAAGGGAAAAACGAGTGAAGCCACTCATGCAGGAGAGACTCCCGGTCCCGATGCTCAGATGATCAGAGCGCTTGAAGAGGACAAATCTGAGACTTCCTCCCCCATCGATGGGAGTTATGAAGTCGAAATTACAGGCGTCTTCGAGCACACGTCCGAACTGAGTATGAAGGAGCAGCTTGATAAAGAGAAGGAAAAGACGATCAAGATCAAGGTCGAACCTCAAGATGTGGACCGGATGACCCTTTGAACAAGCCGTTGAAGGTCATTCTCCTTGGCGGGTTCAAACCCATGGATGTTCCTCATACTTCTTCAGCTGTCACTCCCCCGTCAAAGAAAACCGTCAAGGGTAAACATACCAGGGAGGAGTCGTCAGGCAAAAAGTCGAAGAAGTCAAAGAAAGAGATTTCGCTCTCGTTCAACATGAGCTAATTTGGATTATGTAATTATTTTTGTTTTCGTAGTTTATGTAAATAAACTTTTGACTCCGAGCTTCGGAGGAGTTGTAGTAGAAACTTATTTTTGATGAATAAAACTTAGCTCTTTTTGCCTTTTGGAAGAATTCTGTTGTCCGGTTTTCTGTATAATCATGGTCGGAACCCAAGCTATTGCAGGTTACATAAGCTTCTCGACTCAACTCCAAATAAGTTGGTAATCTTTTGGCATTGCACATTCTATTTTCCACGCTCTGGGTACTTAGAATATTTTCTAGTCCGTACGCTAAGGGCTTGATGACTTCATGTCATTTATATCCATTCCACCTTCAGGGGACTTGGACATTTAAATCGTTTATACTCGACCCCGCTCTCTGGGGACTTGGAGTACTCCAGTCTACACTCCGAAGACTTGGAGATTTTGAGTCGTTTATACTCGAGTCCACGCTCTGGGGACTTAAGAGTACTCCATTCCGCACTCCGGGGAGTTGGAGATTTTGATCGTTTATGCTCGAGTCCACGCTCTAGGGACTTAGAGTACTCCAGTCCGCACTCCGGGGACTTGGAGATTTTGAGTCGTTTATGCTCGAGTCCACGCTCTGGGGACTTAGAGTACTCCAGTCCGCACTCCGAGGACTTGGAGATTTTGAGTCGTTTATAGTCGTGTCCATGCTTTGGGGACTTAGATTACTCCAATCTGCACTCCGGGGACTTGGAGATTTTGAATCGTTTATACTCGAGTCCACGCTCTAGGGACTTAGAGTACTCCAGTCCGCACTTCGGGGACTTGGAGGTTTTGAGTCGTTTATACTCGAGTCCACACTCTGAGGACTAGAGTACTCCAGTCCGCACTCCGGGGACTTGGAGATTTTGAGTCGTTTATATTCGAGTCCACGCTTTGGGGACTTAGGGTACTCCAGTCCGCACTCCGGGGACTTGGAGATTTTGAGTCGTTTATACTTGAGTCCATGCTCTGGGGACTTAGAGTACTCTAGTCCGCACTCCGGTGACTTGGAGATTTTGAGTCGTTTATACTCGAGTCCACGCTCTGAGGACTTAGAGTACTCCAGTGCACACTCCGGGGACTTGGAGATTTTGAGTCGTTTATACTCGAGTCCGCGCTCTGGTGACTTCGAGTACTCCAGTCCGCACTCCGGGAACTTGGAGGTTTTGAGTCGTTTATACTCGAATCCGCGCTCTGGGGACTTAGAGTACTCCAGTCCGCACTCCGGGGACTTGGAGATTTTGAGTCGTTTATACTCGAGTTCGTCCTTTGGGGAC
The DNA here is from genome assembly GCA_030765085.1 of Allium cepa. Taxonomy (NCBI): domain Eukaryota; kingdom Viridiplantae; phylum Streptophyta; class Magnoliopsida; order Asparagales; family Amaryllidaceae; genus Allium; species Allium cepa. The sequence continues at coordinate 124,356,986 of CM060939.1, forward strand.
TTAGGGTACTCCAGTCCGCACTCCGAGGACTTGAAGATTTTGAGTCCTTATACTCGAGTCTGCGCTCTGGGGACTTAGAGTACTCCAGTCCGCACTCCGGGGACTTGGAGATTTTGAGTCGTTTATACGCGTTCGTACGTCAGACAAAGTGATGTATCTCTTATTTGTTACAGCGTTATTATACACAGAAACATCGACAACACATGGAAAAAGGAAATGGCTTCATGCCTTTATTAATGCAACTAAGCTAAATTGTCTTTTCACATGTTGTAAACTAAGAATAAAAACTTGCTGGAAATAAATGCAACTAAAATGTGATAGAAATGAACTAAGTGTAATAGTGCCGCAAGTGTTCACTATTTCATGCTCGAAGACGTGTTGCACCATCAATGGTCGCTAGCTTGAAACTTCCTTCTCCAAGCTCTCGTTCAATGACGTATGGACCTTCCCATGCGGGCCTCATATGCGACGGAACTGGGAAAACTTGTTTCAAAACGAGATCACCCACTCCAAAGATTCTCGGTTGGACTTTTTCATTATAATATCGAGCAACTCAGTGCCTGTACGCGGCCTCTCCTAAATTAGCTTCTTCGCGTTTTTCACCAATGAAATCCAAAGATTCCAGCAAGAGATCTTGGTTAGACTCTGGGTTATAATAAGTTACTCGATGTGATGGGACTTCAAGTTCCACGGGTATGACAGCTTCCATGCCATACGCTAATGCGAACGGAGTATGGCCAGTCACAGACTTGTGGGTGGTTTTGTAAGCCCAAAGTGCTGTTGGAAGCTCATCCACCCACTTGCCTCTAGCCTTTTCTAATCGTTTTTTCAATACGGATTTGATTATCTTGTTTACGGCCTCCACTTGTCCATTAGCTTTCGGACAAGAAACTGCTGCAAACTTTTTCTCAATACCATATTTTTGGCAAAACTCTTTGAACTCTTTGCTTTCAAACTGAGTTTCGTTGTCTATGACGATGGTTCGTGGAAGGCTAAAACGACATATAATATTTCTTACAACGAAATTAATGACCTTTTTGGTAGTGATAGTGGCTAAAGGTTCTGCTTCTGCCCATTTGGTAAAGTAATCGACCGCAACAATCGCGTATTTTGCACCACCTTTGGATAAAGGCAAGGAATGGACTATGTCGATTTCCCATATTGCAAATGGCCAAGGACTAACCATTTGTGTGAGTTCCGTCCGCTGAGCTCTTGGGATTTTCGCGTACTTCTGACATTTGTCACATCTTCTCACGTAGTCTGCGGCATCCTGATTTATAGTTGGCCAATAGTACCCATAGCGGAGGATTTTCTTTGCTAACGTATGCCCTCCGGTATGGTCGCCACATTTACCTTCATGGACTTCCATCAGGACTCGTTTTATCTCATCATGGGCAATGCATCGGAGTAATGGGGTCGAGAATCCCCTCCGATACATTATTCCATCCTGCATTACATAATGAGAAGCCTTATGAATGACTTGTCGTCTTTCGCTTCTTCTTTCGGGCACGACCCCGTGTAACAAGTACTACTTGAATGGGGTCATCCATGACTCCCTTTCGATTTCTGTTTCTAACACGTAATCTACCTCTATCATATTTATACTCGGAACATGTAAAGTTTCGATAAGAAACAATCCCATCTATTGCGCATCACGAGTGCCTGCAAATTTTGCCAATGAATCAGCTGCCCTGTTCCGTTCGCGCGGAACGTGTGAAATATCATAATATTCGAGATTCGCCAGCAGCTCCTGAACTTGGGCCAAATATGGGGCAAGTCTCTGCTCCCTTGCTTAATAGTCTCCACGTACTTGATACGCCACCAGTTGCAAGTCGCAAAAAATTTCAACCGACCTTATTCCCAGTTCTTCGACGAGTCTTAAGCCGGCAATCAATGCTTCGTACTTGGCTTCGTTATTGCTGTGAATTTGAGATTTAAAACATAGCAAACTTACCAAAACTATGCCAACCCTCGAACAACGGTCGTTAGATGCCCCATCGGTGTACATCTTCCATCGGATGGGAGGTATGACATCGTGGCCATTTGATTCGTCTGTTATGGTGAATTCAGCGATGAAATCCTCTGGCGCTTGTCCTTGTATGGCCTTTTGCAGTAGGTAAGTAATATCGAATTGACTTAATTCGATATTCCACTTTAACATCCTCTCGGAAGTTTCCGGTCGTTGGAGTACCTGTCGCAGGGGTTGATCAGTGTAACACTGATTGGGTGTGCCTGTAAATATGGGCGAAGCTTGCGTGATGCGATCACTAAGCAATAAGCTAATTTCTCGATCTTGGGATAATTTTTTTCTACCCCCGTCAGGCGTTTACTGACATAGTATACTGGCTTTCGAACTTGGTCCTCCTCGCGAACTTGAGCCGTACTGATAGCGTGCTGGGATACTGTCAAGTATACATATAGCATTTCATGGTCGATTGGTTTCGATAGCACCGGGGGGCTCTCCAAATGCCTTACCAGAGCTCGAAATGCTTCCTCACAGTCGGATGTCCACTCGAAATTCCTTTTTCCCTTCTCTATTACGTCGAAGAAGGGAATGCATTTATCCGTGGCTCTGGATTTGAATCGGCTCAGAGCTGCCACCTTTCCGTTCAAGCTTTGTACTTGCTTGATAGTTTTGGGCACCAGTATGTCCCGAATGGCCTGAATCTTTTTCGAGTTAGCTTCAATTCCACGCGCATTCACAATGAAACCCAAGAACTTTCCTGATGCCACACCAAAAGAGCACTTTAAGGGGTTGATCTTCATACCATAATGTCTAAGTATATCAAACATTTCTGCCAAGTCTCGAATGTGGTCGTTTGACTGTCGTGACTTCACGAGCATGTCATCCACATAGACTTCCATCGTCTTACCGATCTGGTCTTTAAACATTCGATTCACAAGACGCTGATAAGTTTCTCCCGTGGTTTTCAATCTAAAGGGCATTACTACATTGCAATATGGCCCCATATTCGTGACAAAACTGGTGTGCTCTTGGTCTGGAATATGCATCTGGATCTGATTATATCCTGAATACGCATCCATAAATGACAGCAATTCGTGTCCAGCGGTGGAGTCGACAAGCTGGTCGATCTAGGTAAAGGAAAACTATCCTTTGGGCATGCTTTATTCAGATCGGAGTAATCATCACAAGTTCTCCACTTTCCATTTGCTTTCTTCACTAGCACTGGGTTAGATACCCATTCAGGGTAGAGTGCGTCGCGGACGAACCCATTGGCTTTGAGTTTGTCCACCTCCTCTTTGAGAGTCGTAGACCTCTTCAGGTCCATACCTCTCCTTTTCTGTTTTACGGGAACGTATTTTGAGTCTATGTTCAACATATGACTCGCAATTGTTGGAGAAATCCCGCACATATCAAAGTGTGTCCAAGCGAAAACGTCCAGATTCTCCTGGAGAAAATCAGTAAGATCCTCGGCCACTGAAGGGTCGAGTTGCGATCAAATCTTAAGAACTCGTGATGGGTCATCCCGGCTGATTGGGATGTCGATCGTTAGCTCTGACGGTGCAGCATTCGTTTCTCTGGGTTCCCCATCATCGTCTCTCAGATCTATGTCTCTAAGGATCCGAGAATGCTGCCCGAGCCAGGGCTCAGGCACTGCTTGTAAATCATCAGTCTTTAGGATGCGACGGAGCTGTCCACAACCTTTCCCTTCTCTCTCCGCTGAGCTTCTCTCAATTCCGCCACATAACATGTGCGACCGGTCGCCTGATCGCCATGTACAACACCGACTCCTTTGTCTGTCGGAAATTTTAATGTCAGACACCATATGGCTAAAGTAGCCCTAAACTCTGCCAATGCTGGACGACCCAAAAAGACATTATATGGAGAGTCAACATCCATTACTATGAATGGTAGGACTCACACTCTCCTACGTTCACCTTCTCCCAGTTCAACTGGTAGCTCTATATACCCCATCGCGTCGGTTGCAACACTGTTAAAGCCATGGATACGAGCTTTGCATGGTTTCAAATCTTTCGTTTCCATCTTCATTTGGTCATAAGCTTTCTTGAAGATGATGTTGACGGAGCTCCCGCAATCAATCAGGATTCTTTTCACGTAAGCTGGCCTGATTATCGTAGATATAACCATCGGGTCGATAGTAGGAGCCTCCACCTTGTCCGCGTCTCGACTCCTAAACACTATATCGTCAGTCATCATGCGTTGTTGCTTTGCGGGGGTTCCATCTTCCATATTCGAACAATATTCGTAATTCGCATGCCTTAAAGAGGTAGCATATCATTCCATCTCCTGCCAATTCTTGTCTCTAGGATGAGGTCCTCCGACAATAGTGTTTATAATCAATCTACCTAAAGTCCGAGCAGGTTGCTCTGATTAGCGTGGAGCCGGCCCGCATCCGGAGTCTGACGTTCCTTGCCTTCCATCTTGCGGGTTTTTGACAAATTCCTGCAAAATTTTCTATCTAATTAACTTTTCTATGGCGTCATGGAGGTGTCTACACTCCTCAGTATTGTGCCCGTGGGTCTCATGGAAGCGACAATACTTCCCTGTCCGTTTCTGTTCTTCAGTGGACTCCTTTGGGCGTGACTTTCTGTATTCAAAGGTGTTACAGATAGATAGATAAATGTTTTCAAGAAAAGTATTCAGCGGGGTGTATTCAATGTAGGTCAGAATCCTTGACTTCCATTTCCCTGCTTTTCTTTTCTTTCTGGGATTTCCACCTCCGGATCCTTTGGACTGCCCAGGCTTGTTCTGGACGTTGACTTGAACCTTTCCCGAACCATCGCCGGACTGCTTCATGGTGATGTTACTTTTCACAGCCTCCTGAATAGGCCCTGGTGCCTTATCTTGTCTCGTCCATCGGGCCTCCTCCCTTGTATGTACTAATGAGCTTTGGAATAGAATCGTTCCTATGTAGTTGGACGCTTTCCCGCCAACCAATCTCCAAACTCCAAGTCTGGATCTACACCTCGCATTACCGCCATCAAAATCGCGTGGTCGTTAGGATTGCTAACTTCAGTGACGGCAACATGAAACCTCTGTAAGTACGCTTTCAAAGACTCTCCCGGAGCTTGGATTATGCCTGATAATGACATAACGTCCTTTGGACGGGTAGCATGTATCCTAAATTGTTCAACAAATTTCTTCGCTAACTCGTCGAAGTTGGATATAGATCGTGGAGGGAGCCGAGTAAACCACATAGTGGCTACTTCCTGGAGAGTGATTGAGAAACACCTACATTTAATTGCGTCATTCGCCCTTGCCGAATCCATCATTCATTCGTACCACATCACGTGTTGCCTAGGGTCAGTCTTCCCTTCATAGGCTGGAATAGTCGGCATACTGAATTTCTTGGGGTACTCAGCCTGTAGGATAACATCTGTGAAGGGAGTGTGGCTCCTAGACACTCCCTAATCTTCGTTGGTCAGGCCTTGGTTCTCTCTCATCAACTGCCTGACCATGGCTGATAAATCTGGAGTTTGTATGGAGGGTAGGAGGTTGGGTTCCGTTCCACGGGACCGTGCGGGTTGATGTCCCGCTTGATTTGGGTCTTGGTGATCTGGGCGTCCGGTCTCATCACGTGCCTGATCCCTGACGGATCGATCGGTAGCACCTGCTTGAGCAGCTTCATCCCTATGGCGTCTACGCCTAGGAGGTTCATCAGCTGAGGTCGAGCTATCAGATTCAGAATAAGGAGCAGAACTACTTCCAGCATTCTGATGCTGCTATTAGGAAAGCCGAGTCATGAGATTAGTATTGGCTTGGATCTGCTCAGCAAGTTGCCTTCTACTTTCCCTGAGTTCTCTTATCAAGTCGTTGAACTTTGTTCGGGAAACAACTTCCGCTTGGTTCTGGGTGGAGGTTCCTGCGCCTTGAATTACTAGTTGGTTGCTAGGCCTACCTGTTGTACACTAGCAGCTTCGTTGACATCTTCGTTGTGAGAGGCCGATCTAGTTCACGGTCTCCCCATGGTAGAGTTGTTGGTTGTAACTCTGAGTAGAATCTACAGATGTCTTGTGAATGATTTGGATCTCCTTCAGGGGATTTTTCAATCCAGTAGCTGCAAAGTGGATCCTATCGTCCTGAGAATTCGAATCTCGGTGAAAGCACCAAAATGTTAGCACCAGAATTGGTCACTAACACCCTCAAGAGAGATTGTGTAGAGAGATTAATGAAGAAAGAATAGTTAAACTGAAGACAGTACGTAAATTCTAATGCAAAAACAACGAACACCAGATTTATAGTGGTTCGACGTAATTGCGTGCGTCCACTTTGAGGTAGATCTTTATTGCTTTTCATAATAATCGATTACAGATATAATCCGTATGTCAATCACTCAAATACAATTGCTAAGCAAAAAAGATTAACTCTTGAATGAGTCTAGAATGCGGTAGAGTCTCCCCGATGTTCTCAAAAAACCAATCCCTTTCACTGTGCCCCTGCCTCTCTATTTATAGACGAAGATGGGTTGGACTTCCCTGGTGGGCTTTGTAGCTGAATACCTCGGCCCAAATAGAGTAAGCTCTGCATGCCGAACAATGCGATGTGCTGAGCGAGGGGTGCAGGCCGACCGAGAATCGGTGTCGAACGAGGAAAAAGCCGAACGAGGCTGGAATGCCATACAGTGCAGGAATGCCAAGTGAAGCATAAATGACGAGCGCTCTAGAAACCGAACGCTCTTAAATGCCATTCGAGCCAGTCGTGTCAAACGTCCCGGGAATGCCGAATGTTTATGGATGCCGAACGTTCCTTTTATGCCGAACGTTCCTTGTATGCCGAACGTTCATGGATGCCGAACGTTCCTTGTATGCTGAACGTTCCTTGTATGTCGGACGTTCCATGTATGCCGAACGTTCCTTGTATGCCGAACGTTCATGGATGCCAAACGATATACAATACCGAACGTCTTCCAATGCCGAACGCTCACGCATGCCGATCGTTTCTTAATGCCGAACGCTCACGCATGCCGAACGTGCCATAGATGTCGAACGTTATTCAGTACCGAACGAATCATATGTCTCGGACGACTCCTGAATGCCGAGTAGTATGCTAATGCATAGTTGCCTGGTCAAATCTCCAGGTAACAGGATGATTGATAATTGGTTAGATAATTGAATTGTGATAATATATCCCGCTATGGTATTAATAGTGAATGTTGGATTTAAAATCATATGTTATGTGATTGGTTGAATGAATGTTATGTTAGTGATAAATATGGATATTGGTTATGCTCATTTTGATTTAATAATCCCTTTGTTAATAAGACCAAATTTTGGTGATATGAGATATTTTGGAAAAATAAGTCTTTTTTCAATTAAAATTGAAATTAAAGTAAAAATAAAAGAGAATTTGAAATTTGAAGTGAAACGGGTTTGAAAATGATAGTAAAATTGAAATTGAAATTGATATGAATAGTGAGATTGAAATCGATTTTGAAAAACTGAAGTTGATATTAAGGTTGAATTGAAGTTTAAATTAAAATTAGATTTGAAATCTAAGCTTTAAATGTGTTTAATTTGAAGTTAGAATTGAAATTGAAATTTAAAATTTAATATTAAAATAATGTGAATATAATAATATTATAATATGGAAATGGGAAAATTCATTTTAAAAGCTTTAAAGTGTAAATATTAATTCCAAATGATTTTTAACGATTTTATAAGTAATAGAATTCAATTTGAATATATTATTTCAAATATTGAAAAATAAGTTAAAACTAGGTGCGTCGTGCAACGGTAGTTCACGATTTCACGCCGAAAAGTTCAAATGAACGTGTAGAGCGGAATATAGCTCGAAATTCTTTAAGATAAAAAAATTCCGGACTATTATTTCAATATCTTCTAAACGAAGAAAGAAAATCAAAGTTTCGTTAAGTAGATTTTGAAATAATTCAAATCAATTTTCTAAAAATATTGCGGTAGTACAGTTAAGTGACCACAACAAGAAATCTGTTTAAATGAACATTTTTAAAATTGAAAAAATATGGAACAAATTTTATAAATCTGTTTAAATAGTTTAAAAAAGATTTGGTTTGGAAAATATGAATTATCGAATGTTTAAAAGTTGATTTAATCAAATAAGCTTATATAGCACTTTCCGTAGCACTTTTATGCTGCAAATTGTATACTTTTTGAATGTAAGTTTAAAAGTAACGATTTTTTCTGGAATTAATTGTGAATGTTTTTAAAAAGAAAAATTAAGCATTTTGAAAGATAATTTGGAATCTTTGTAATCGTTTCCAAAATAAAATTGGTATCTGAGTATGCGGAAACGACTAGTACATTTGCCCCGTCTGTGATATCTAGGAAGATAAAGCAAAGTGTTTAACTAAGATTAGGGATGGAGCAACAAGTGCCTTGAATTACCTGGTCTACGTTTTCTTTTCTTAGGTGAGGGGTGGAATAGATCGAAAGAAAAGCCCGGATGCTATTAAATAAAAAGATCGTATTAAGTTTCCAAATAAAAGAAGATGCTATTATCCAAAATCTAAGCAATCTCCAAATGAACGATTTTTATGTACCTATTTATTCAAAAATGTTCGTTAAGATAGACTTTTAGGGTTTATCACAAGCGATGTCTTAAATATCATTGTTTTTGACCCGTCTAAAAGTTAAAGAATTTGGATCGAGAAGTTAAGGAAATTTGAGATATTTTCCAAAGCAAAAGAATGAATTATTTAGAATTATTCTACATCAAAAGAAAGAGATTTCAAAATGATCCGAATAGGATTAAAGTAAAAAGAGACTTAATAAATCCTGTATACTCATATTCACTTTTTATCGATAATTGGACTTCGAAGGAACCAGGTCGGATTTGGTGATTCCTATCCGATAACCACTCCGAACCAATGTATACATTCGAATGAGAAGGCATGTTGAAGATGATGATTATTGACGACCGTGGATTTTCATAGCGTGAGGACTGCTTGTTGATTTGCTTAGGGTCACACCCATTATATAGTCATATATAGCAGTGGTCGCCTCATTATGGAGATTTTTCGGATTGCAAGGACTACTCGCTACTTGTAGTAGTAGGAGAGTGCCTTTAGTTTGTCCCTTTCCTGGACAACGTATATGGACGTCTGTCTGACATTGCATTTCTAAAAATTACATACATTGGTTTTTACAAACTACATCAGTGGTGGCAGAGAAGGCAACTTCTCTTAGCTTAACACCCTCCTTGAGACGTATGAGCTCAAGGGTTGTATTTTTGTGGTAAGCAAATAGTAGTTAACGAAAATGGCAATGTGGCATTCAAAGATGTGATATGTGCTATGTGAAAAGATAATCGCTACCTCAAGCCTCATCAAATCGGAAATGACCGAAACAGGATTAGATGCAGCAAAGCTAAGTGTGTCATTCCCAATTAGGGTATGATCATCCCCTTCTAGATATATTTCTTTCCACTATGACATTCGAGATGTAAATTAATGTGGTTTGTAAGCTTGGGCGTCCAGTTTAAAGGTCGATAACGATCGAGGGATGACATATTCGGTACTATCTAGTTGCAAAGGTAGGCCAGTCTTGTGTTGGTAGAGGGTAGATGTTCTATGCCTCGGGACATCCATCTAGAGGTGTACCCATTCGGAAGGTAGATCCTTCACCTGGTCATTTGTATGGAAACCTATTCTCCAATAAGAACCTACGGTTTTGTTCGTATTAGCGTAATCAATAGCCTTGAAATGCTATATGAGTAACCATTTTGGATAAGATTAATATGTTTATTTGTAAATATTTTCAAAGAGATGTCATTAGAAATAATATCAAAGTTTTTGATATAAAAGTGTTTTAGTTATGATAAGGTAAAAAACCATCCGTGTTTATGTGTGGGCGTGGTCCTATGAGATTTCAAAAGGATTTTATTCAAAGGCTGATATATGACAATGTCATTCATTATTGAGATTTTCTTACGCTGGTTATTAAGCCCGATCCGGGTATTTTCAATATTCTGGTCAGATCCATGTAGTTTCAGGTTTAGCCTAAGACGGTTGGAGTTTGCAGAGTAGAGCTAGAGATATTCATCTACATAAGTACATATTCTATTATCCTCTGTACTTAGTTTGTTTTAGTTGATGTGTGTCAATAATTGTAAGGACAGATGTTTATAGCTGTCCGAGCCGAATTTAGGTTAGACTCTGATATATGTATTTAAAAGTTTTCCGCTGTAAAGATATTTTTTCAATATTATATGATATTCCATTCGTGTGAGATTCTGTTCTGTCTATTTTTCTTTATTACTCTTGATAATCAACAATTCCGTGCAATTTGGGTCTGATATGTATGGTTTATTGTCGGCACAAAGGGCATAGAATTTTGGGTCGTCTCATTTGGTATCAGAGCTTTTGGTTGAGCGAACACCAAAGCCTGATAAGGGTAAGTCTCATCAGAGATAGGATTAGTAATATCCCAGGATGAGTAACTCGTTAGAGATAGGGTTAGTAACACCCTAGAATGAGTTATGAGAGTATTATTTATATATGAGTGCATATTTGTTAATTTTATAAAAATGGTTTTGTTTTAAAGAAATTGGTAAATGAAATAATTTCACCTTGAGTTTATATTTCAAATATACAAAAAGGGATATTATTATTTTTGGGTAAAAAATTAAATTAAGGATTGGTTGTAATTTTGTTTAGTAAAAGTAAATATGAATATCTTGTGATTAGAATTGCACAATTTGACTATAAGATATTTCATATAGAATCAATTGTTTGAGAACTAGAATTTAGAACTTTCACCGCATAACCCTAGACATTCAAGCCTTAAGAAATAATAATGATTTGATAAGTATAACTGGGTTAATTTAAAAGAACTATGAACAAATGCCTTGTGAATTAAGTTTCACATTTTGACTATAAGGTATTTGATGATAATATGTAGAAAAATAATATTCTTTTCAGGAAAGACCAAATCCACTGAACTTCGCTTCACTTTGTTGGGAATTCAAGTTCCTAAGTCAAAGAAAGTTTTTGGGGTCAGAAAAGATTATGGAAGTTAAGGGTTGGTTAAGCAAGTGTGATGAGCTCCAGCATATCATGGTGAGCTTCATCTATGAATCATTTAGGGAGATGATAAGCAATGCCCTAAAATTCGAAGATGTTGTTGCACAGCCAACTACTAATGTACCAGCTAGGAAGAAAAGGCATAAGAAGAACAAAGTTTGTGTTTTCAAATGTAGACAAAATGGTCACCTTGCAAAAGAATATAGATCAGGAGTAAACATTAAGACCTTCACGAAAACTGTCCCAAAGAGTTGTTATTAGTGCTATATTATAGGACATATTGCCAAAGACTGCCCAATGCTCAAGACGGCAGAATATCCTAGGCCTTTTGTTACCCTGACTCATCCATCTACTGCTGCATAAAAAGGAAAAGGGATAGTGGAAGCATAAGTTAGTTAAGCATTGTAATAGTAAACGCCATCTAAGTATTTAAATCGTTTAACTTTTGTAAAACTTTTTGAGTGTACTCCATAGACGTCACTTAGTATGAATGTATTTTGGAAATCAATATTTATAGACAATCATTTTGCTGCTTTGTCAATACCCAATTTCTATTAGAACTTATTAGAAATGCTAAAAAGATTTAATCCCATATAGAAAAAGAATGAAAAGGAAAACGATAATTATTAAGTAAGAAGCACTTAATAAAATGAGATGAAATAAGTAAAGTTGAGATAGGATCTCTGATAAGAAAGGATAACTGATTTTAAGTTCTTTTATAAATTATATAAAGTAATCAAAGCCGAAAGACTAGCAATTTGGAAGAGATTTAAGGAAGCCTTGTCTAAATACGAAGACTTAGAAGTTTTGGATGCACCAATTTCGAGTGGTGAGGAGGATATGCAAGTAGGGGAGCCTTCGGGGATAGTACTAGGATTGTTCGACCATCCGACAGATATCTCAAAGGATGAGGAGTTGATGGTTACTTTAGATGAGGAGGATGTGTTGCCAGTATGCGCAGATATTGTTGCAGGAGCAGAGGCCGACAATGAAGAAGATGATTGGATGTTGGATCCTTTGAGTGAGGACGAGGAGCATGAAGAAGAAGAACCTATAAAGGAGCCTATGGAAGTATCAGAGAAGATATACCGAGCCGCTGATAGGGGAACCCGTGGCAATGGAGATGGAAGATTTGGGGATTTACGATGAATGGTTATATGCAGATGATGATTCAAAGAGTGATGAGCAGATCATTTGGGAGATGGGTAAGTCCATTCAGGAGATAGGATCTCCTGTTCCAGAGATAGCTAAGGATCTCGGTTTAGAGGATATTGAGATGGAGGAGCATGATCCATGGATTCCGAGAGGTCAGCAGTGGCAGCCGATAGGTTGGGACATAGCTCCAGAGATGATAGATGATGCAGAGCCAGTTGAGGACATAGAGGAACCATAAGAGATCGATCTGAAGCCACCATCAGAGGGTTCATCCGGTGAGTAGTGTTTCACACTTAGGGATATTTTGGGTTTGTATTATAGCAGTTGTTATTATCTTAATCACGTAGTACGCACTAAGTTATGGGATTTAGTCCTTTAGTATGATATTTTGGTTGAATGATGTTGATAGTGACTTATGACTATGTATTTACCTCAAGTGTGTAGTATGCACTCAGGTTGGGACTAGGATCGATGATTGTATTTCATGATCCGTATTTTGTAGTAGTATTTCCTTTTACATATATTGTTGACCTTTATAGTTCTATATCTTTGATTTCATTTCGAGGACGAAATGCTTTTAAGTAGGGGAGAATGTAACGACCCGTAATTTAGCTACTTCGAAAATGAGAGATTTCATTTGTTTTAAATTTAAAAGGAATTTAAAACTTGAATAAATATGTTATATCTAATAAATAATTATCTATTCTTATAGTTAATAATAAAAAGTATAAATTTGGATTTTAAAACAAATCAAAAAAAGTTAAGTTTTGTTAATAATAAATAAACGCTTAAATAAATGGATTTAAATAGATAAATCTTATTAAAAACATTTATTAAAGATAATAAAAGTATATTATAAGATTTAAAAGTATATTAATAATCATTTTACAAAAATAACCAAAATTTATCACATTTTGTCAGTTTTACATACATTGTAAAATTAGAGATTTTGATATTAATTAAGTATGATTTTAAAATATAAAAAGACAAGTTTTTATTTATTTAAAGAAGTAAAAAGTTCATTTTAAAGTTTGGTTTACTTCAATATATAGCTTAACAAAAACGTCAAATTTTGACGGTAAAATTTATTGACAAAAACACCGTTTTCAACCGAAACAAGCTGTCGACAAGTTAGTTCAGCTTGATCCACTTTCTAACTTATAAATAAATCTTTACAATTTTTTTAACACTTTACATTTAGCACTAAAAGACAAAAGGATTTTACTTTTGGAAAAGTTTAAATAATATAAAAAATGAAATGAAACAATTTGACTAACTAAATTTTATTTTAAATCTCTATAAACAACATCATTACCTTACTTCTTATCTCATTAATGAGATGTTATGCTTATATATAGAAATGGAGCAAAAATTTATGATTTAACCATTACAAACCATAAGAAAGTGATGCCTCTTCACCTCTTAACACACTTTTCCATAACCATCATTTCATGCATTAAATGTAACTCAAATCAAAGCTAATCAAAGTACAAAAGTAAACAAGGCTATTTGTGTCATTTACCACCAAAATCTTAACTTATAAATACAATCTCAAACCCCTTCATTTTCTCTTCACTTTCATTTCACAAAATTTCCAAAATCCTTCTCTACTTCCTCTATTTCTCTTCTACCTTCAAGCTATCACCTCTACATCACCAAAACTAAGCCACACCATCATCCAAACCTCCTTTACCCAAACCTACACACATCTACCTCCTCACCGTAACTCACGCACCTTACATCCTCCCCAACTTAAGCCTCCAAACCCACCTACCCTCGGCCACACCACCATACCCAAGACGTACCCCTTCCTATACACCAAGGCCAAGCCCATACTCCACCATACCCACGCCCAAAGCCACATATCCAAAGCCGTACACCCCATTTCCCTCTAAAGCTCACGACCGAATAAGAAAAAAATAAAGAAAGAAAAGAAAAGGAAAGGAGAAAGGAAAAACAAAAGTAGTTCGAAAGGAAAATAAATTTAGAGGAAAATTCAAGACGTTCGGGAAAAAACACATTAGTTTCAAAAACACGTTAGCCTCCAATAAGATTGACTGAGTAGACATGAAGGTGAGAAATTCTCATCTCTTTCGAATTTATATTTTGATAATGTTAAAATAATTACATTTATATCCTTATGAAATATGAATGTTTATACCAAATTGATTGTTAATATGGATGATTGATAGTTGGTTAGATAACTGGATTGAGATAATATATCCCGTTATGGTATTTATGGTGAATGATGGATTTGAAATCATATGTTATGTGATTGGTAGAATGGATGTTATGTTAGTGATATATATGGATATTGATTATGCTCATTTTGATTTAATAATCCTTTTATTAATAAGACCAAATTTTAGCAATATGAGATATTTTGAAAAAATAAGTCTCTTTTCAATTAGAAGTGAAATTAAAGTAAAATAAAAGAGAATTTGAAATTTGAAGCGAAACAGATTCGAAACAGATTTGAAAAGGATAGTGAAATTGAAATTGAGATGAATAGTGAAATTAAAATTGAAATCGATTTTGAAAAATTGAAGTTGAGATTAAGGTTGAATTGAAGTTTAAATCAAAATTAGATTTAAATTTAAGTTTTAAACGTGTTTAATTTGAAGTTAGAATTAAAATTGAATTGAAATTGGAATTTAAAATTTAAAATTAAAATAATGTTATATAATAGTATTATAATATGAAAATGGTGAAAATCTATTTTAAAAGCTTTAAAGAGTGAAAATATTTATTTAAAATGATTTGTAATGATTTTACAAGTAATAGAATTCAATTTGAATAAAATATTTCAAATATTGAAAAATAAGTTAAAACTAGATGCGTCACGCAGTGGTAGTTCGCGATTTCGCGCCAAAAAGTTCAAGTGAATGTGTAGAGCGGAATATAGCTAGGAATTCTTCGACATAAGAAAATTTTGGACTATTATATCCATATCTTCTAAACGACGAAAGAAAATCAAAGTTTCGCTGAGTAGATTTTGAAATAAGTGCAAGTCAATTTTCTAGAAAAATCGCGACAGTATAGTTAAGTGACCATAACAGGAAATCTGTTCAAATAAACGTTTTTAATATTGAAAAAATATGGAACAAATTTGATAAATCTATTTAAATAGTTTAAAATAGATTTGGATTGGAAAACATGAATTATCGAATGTTTAAAAGTTGATTTAATCAAATAAGCTTATATAGCACTTTCCGCGGCACTTTTATGCTGCAAATTATATAACTTTTTGAATATGAGTTTAAAAGTAACAAATTTTCCTGGAATCAATTGTGAATGTTTTTAAAAGGAAAAATTAAGCGTTTTGAAAGATAATTTGGAATTTTTGTATTCATTTCAAAAATAAAATTGATATCTAAGTATGCGGAAATAACTAGTACATTTGTCTCGCCGGTGAGATCTAGAAAGATAAAGCAAGGTGTTTAACTAAGGTTAGGGATGGAGCAAGCAGTACCTTGAACTTACCTAGCCTATGTTTTCTTTTCTTAGGCAAGGGATGGAATAGATTGAAAGGAAAACCCAGATGGTCTTAAATAAAAAGATCGTATTAAGTTTCCAAAATAAAAGAAGATTGGTATTATCCAAAATTTATGCATTCTCCAAATGAATGATTTCTATGTACCAATTTACTCAAAAATGTTCGCTAAGATTGACATTTAGGGTTTATCATAAACATGTCTTAAATAACATTGTTTTTGACCCGTCTAAAAATTAAGGAATTTGGATCGAGAAGTTAAGAAAATTTGAGATATTTTCCAAAGCGAAAGAACGAATTACTAAGAATTATTCTACACCAAAAGAAAGAGATTTCAAAATCATCCAAAAAGGATTAAAGTGAAAAGAGACTTAATAAATCCTATATACTCATATTCACTTTTTATCGATAATTGGACTTCGAAGGAACCGGGGTCGGATTTGCGTGATTCCTATCGATAACCACTTCGAACCAATGTATACGTTCGAATGAGAAGACATGTTGAAGATGATGATTATTGAAGATCGTGGATCTTCATAGCGTGAGGACTGCTTGTTGATTTGCTCAGGGTCACACCTATTATATAGTTATATATAGTAGTGGTCTCCTCATTGTGGAGATTTTTTGAATTGCAAGAACTACTTGCTACTAGTGGTAGTAGGAGTGTTCCTTCAGTTTTTTATGTCCTTAGACAACTTGTATGGACATCTGTTTGACATTGCATATCTAAAGATTACGTACGTTGGTTTTATAAACGTACATCAGTGGTGGTGGAGAAGGCAACTTCTCTTAGCTTAACACCCACCTTGAGACGTACGAGCTCAAGGGTTGTATTTTTTTGGAAGGCAATTAGTAGTTGATGGAAATGGCAATATGGCATTCAAAGATGTGATATGTGCTATGTGAAAAGGTAATCGCTGCCTCAAGCCTCATCAAATCGGAAATGACCGAAACATGATTAGATGCGGCAAAGCTAAGTGGGTCATTCCCAATTAGGGTATGATCATCCCTTTCTAGATTTATTTCTTCCCACTATGACATTCGGGATGTAAATTAATGTGGTTTGTGTGCTTGAACGTCTAGTTTAAAGGCCGATAACAACCGAGGGATGACATATTCGGTACTATCTAGTTACAGAGGTAGGCTAGTCTTGAGTTAGTAGAGGGCAGATGTTCTATGCCTCGGGATATCCATCTAGAGGTGTACCCATTCGGAAGGTAGATCGTTCACCTGGTCATTTGTATGGAAATCCATTCTCCAATAAGAAACTACGGTTTTGTTTGTATTGGCATAATGAATAGCCTCGAAATGCTATATGGGTAACCATTTCGGATAAGATCAATAAGTTTATTTGCAAATATTTTCAAAAAGATGTCATCAAAAATAATATCAAAGGTTTTGATATAAAAGTGTTTTTGTTATCATAAGGTAAAAACCCGTCAGTGTTTATGTGTGGTTGTGGTCTTACGAGATACTCTTTATTTTCAAAAGGATTTTATTCAAAGGCTGATATATGACACTGTCATTCATTATTGAGATCTTCTCATGCTAGTTATCAAGCCTGATCCGGGTATTTTTAATACTCAGGTCAGATCCGAGTAGTTTTAGATTTACTCAAAGACGGTTGGAGTTTCCAAAAGAGAGCTGGAGATATTCATCTACGTAAGGACATGTTCTGTTATCCACTATACTTAGTTTGTTTTAGCTGATGTGTGTCAATAATTGTAAGGACGGATATTTATAACTATCCAAGCTGAATTTAGGTTAGACTCTGGTATATGTATTTAAAAGTTTTCCACTGTAAAGGTATTTGTTTAATATTATATGATATTCCATTCGTGTGGGATTCTATTTTGTCTATTTTTCTTTATTACTCTTGATAATCCACAATTCCGTGCAATTTGGGTCTGACATGTGTGGTTTATTATCGGCGCAAAGGGCATTGAATTTTTGGTTGTCACATTTGGTATCAGAGCTTTTGGTTGAGCGAACACCGAAGCCTGATAGGGGTAAGTCTCATCAGAGATAGGATAATAATATCCTAGGATGAATAGCTCATTAGAGATAGGATTAGTAAAACCCTAAAATGAGTTATGAGAGTGTTATCTATATATGAGTGCGTATTTGTTAATTTTATAAAAATGGTTTTATTTTAAAGAAACTGGTAAATGAAATAATTTTACCTTGGGTTTATATTTCAAATATACAAAAAGGGATATTATTATTTTTGGGTATAAAATGAAATTAAGGATTGATTGTAATTTTGTTTTGTAAAACTAAAATATGAATATCTTGTGATTAGAATTTCACAATTTGACTATAATATATTTCATATAGAATCAATTTTTTGAGAATTAGAATTTAGAACTTTCACCGTATAAATGGGTTAATTTAAAAGAACTAAAAACAAATACCTTGTGAATTAAGTTTCACAATTTGACTATAAGGTATTTGATGATAATATGTAGAAAAATAATATTCTTTTCAGGAAAGACCAAACCCACTGAACTTCGCTTCACTTTGTTGGGAATTCAAGTTCCTAAGTCAAAGAAAGATTTTGGGATTGGAAAAGATTATGGAAGTTAAGGATTGGTTAAGAAAGTGTGATGATCTCCTACATAGCGTGGTGAGATTTATCCACGAATCATTTAGGGAGAAGATAAGCAATGGCCTAAAATCGAAGATGTTGTTCCACAGCAAACTACTGAAGTACTGGCCAAGAAGAAAAGGCATAAGAAGAACAAAGTTTGTTGTGTCAAATGTAGACAAAGTGGTCACCTTGCAAAATAGTGTAGATCAGGAGTAAACATCAAGACCTTTAAGAAAACTGTCCCAAAGAGTTGTTATTACTGCCATATTATAGGACATATAGCTTGAGACTGCCCAATGCTCAAGATGGCAGAACAGCCTAGGCCTTTTATTACCCTTACTCGTCCACCTACTGCTGCAGAAAAAGGAAAAGGGATAGTGGAAGCATAAGTTAGTTAAGCATGTATTAGTAAACGCCATCTAAGTATTTAAACCGTATGACTTTTAAAAAAAATTTGAGTGTACTCCGTAGAAGTCACTTAGTATGAATGTATTTTGGAAATCAATATATATAGACTATCATTTGCTGCTTTTTCAATATCCAATTTCTGTTGGAAATTATTTGAAATGCTAAAAAGATTTAATCCATTTATAAAAAAAAGAATGAAAAGAAAAACGATAATTATTAATTAAGAAGCACTTAATAAAATGAGATGTAATTAGTAAAGGTGAGATAGGATCTCTGATAAGAAAGGATAACTGATTTTAAGTTCTTTTATAAATTGTAGAAAGTAATCAAAGCCGAAAGACTAACAATTTGGCAGAGATTTAGGGAAGCCTTATCTAAATACGAAGACTTAGAAGTTTAGGATGCACCAATTTCGAGTGATGAGGAGGATATGCAAGTAGGGGAGCCATCGGGGATAGTACCAGGATTGTTCGACCATCCGATAGATATCTCAATGGATGAGGAGTTGATAGTTATTTCGGTTGAGGAGGATGTGTTTCGAGTATGCGTAGATATTGATGCAGGAGCAGAGGACGATGATGATGAAGATGATTGGATGTTCGATCCTTTGAGTGAGGATGAGGAGCAAGAAGAAGAAGAACCTATAAACGAGCCTAGGGAAGTACCAGAGAAGATCGAGCCGCCGATAGAGGAACCCGTGGCAATGAAGACGGAAGATTCGAGGATTTACGATGAATGGTTGTATGCGGATGATTGTTCGAACAGTGATGAGCAGATCATTTGGGAGATGGGAATGCCCATTCAGGAGATAGGATCTCCCATTCCAGAGATAGCTAAGGATCTCGGTTTAGAGGATATTGAGATGGAGGAGCATGAGGCGTGGATTCTGGGAGGTCAGCCATGCAGTCGCTAGGTTGGGACATAGCTCTAGAGATGATAGATGATGCAGAGCTAGTTGAGGACGTAGAGGAAGCAGAAGAGATCGACCTGAAGGTACCATCAGAGGGTTCATTCGATGAGTAGTGTTTCACATTTAGGGATATTTTGGGTTTGTATTATTGCAGTTGTTATTATCTTAAGCACGTAGTACGCACTAAGATATGGGATTTAGTCCTTTAGTATGATATTTTGGTTGACTGACTATGTATTTACCTCAAGTGTGCAGTATGCACTCAGGTTGGGACTAGGATCGATGATTGTATTTCATGATCAGTATTTAGTAGTAGTATTTCCTTTGACATATATTGTTGACCTTTATAGTTCTATATCTTTGGCTTCATTTCGAGGACGAAATGCTTTTAAGTAGGGGAGAATGTAACGACCCATAATTTTGCTACTTCAAAAATGAGAGATTTCATTCATTTTAAATTTAAAAGGAATTTTAAACTTAAATAAATAAGTTTTATATAATAAACATTTATCTATTCTTATAGTTAATAGTTAAAAAGTTTAAATTTGGATTTTCGAACAAATCAACAAAAGTTAAGTATTGTTAATAATAAATAAAGGCTTAAATAAGTGGATTTAAATATTTATTTAAAAAGACAAATCTTATCAATAACATTTATTAAAGATAATATAAGTATATTAAAAGATTTAAAAGTATATTAATAATCATTTTACAAAAATAACCAAAATTTGTCGCATTTTGTCAGTTTCATATACACTGTAAAATTAGAGATTTTGGTATTAACTAAGTACCAAATGTGATGACCCGACTTCCTACTACCAGAAAATCGCATCATCTATAAGAAAGAAAGGGATAGAAAAGAGAAAAGACAGAGAAGAAGAAAGAAACAACATCAGAATCTAAACAGCGGAATGAGTAAATAATATTAATCACATAATACTTTACATAGTTTACAATCATCATCAGAGATACACAGCATAATCAACTCATACTAGACAGTTATAGACAGCTGTCTAGTTATACAACTCAATACAATAACTCAGAGAACACACAGCGGAAAAACTCTATAGCTATACGCAAAAGCCTCATGCTCCATTTGCTCCTTCAGAATTCGTCAAGCCAACCTAAAATCCTAACCTGAATCCCTTGGCTACTCGTAAAAATTTGACTACCCAAGAGTTTATGGAAATATAAAGAGACAAGTTTTTATTTATTTAAAGAAGTAAAAAGTTCATTTTAAAGTTTGGTTTACTTCAATATATAACTTAACAAAAACATCAAATTTTGACGGTAAAATTTGTCAACAAAAACACTGTTTTCAATCGAAATAAGTTGTCAACAAATTGGTTCAACTTGATACATTTTCTAACATATAAATACATCTTTACAAACTTTTTTAACACTTTACATTTAGCACTAAAAGATAAAATGAGTTTACATTTGAAAAAGTTTAAATAATATAAAAAAATGAAACGACATGATTTGACTAATTAAATTTTATTTTAAATCTTTATAAACAACATCATTACCTTGCTTCTTATCTCATTAATGAGATGTTATGCTTATATATAGAAAAGGAGAAAAAATTATGATTTAACCATTGTAAACCATAAGAAAGTGATACATCTTCACCTCTTAACACACTTTTCCATAACCATAATTCCATACATTTAATCCAACTCAGATCAAAGCTAATCAAAGTACAAAATTAAACAAGGCTATTTATGTCATTTACCACCAAAATATTCACTCATAAATACAACCTCAAACCCCTTCATTTTCCTTCACTTTCATTTCACAAACTTTCCAAAATCCTTCTCTACTTCCACCATTTCTCTTCTACCTTCAAGCTATCACCTTCACATCACCGAATTAAAGCCACACCATCACCCAAACCTCCTTTACCCAAGCCTACACACCTCTACCTCCTCACCATAACCCATGCGCCTTACACTCTCCCTAACTTAAGCCTCCAAACCCATCTACCCACGGCCACACCACTATACCCAAGCCGTACCCCTTCCTATACACCAAGGTCGGGCCCATACTCCACCATACCCACGCCCAAAGCCACAAACCCAAGGCCGTAAACCCCATTTCCCTCTAAAGCTCATGGCTGAATAAGAAAAAAGGGGAAAAAAAGAAAAGAAAAAGAAAAGAGAAAGGAAAAACAAAAGCAGTTCGAAAGGAAAAAAATTAAGAGGAAAATTCAAGACGTTCGAAAAAAACGCATTAGTTCTAGAAACATGTTAGCCTCCAAAAAGATTGAGTGAGTAGATATGAAGGTGAGAAATTCTCATCTCTTTTGAATTTATATTTTGGTTATCTTAAAACAATCACATTTATATCCTTATGACATATGAATGTTTATACCAAATTGATTGTTAATATGGATTATTGATAGTTGGTTAGATAATTGAATTGAGATAATATATCCCATTATGGCATTAATAGTGAATGTTGGATTTTAAATCATATGTTATGTGATTAATTGAATGGATGTTATGTTAGTGATAAATATGGATATTGGTTATGCTCATTTTGATTTAATAATCCCTTTGTTAATAAGACCAAATTTTAGTGATATGAGATATTTTGAAAAAATAAGTCACTTTTCAATTAGAAGTGAAATTAAAGTAAAAATAAAAGAGAATTTGAAATTTGAAGTAAAACGGATTTGAAAAGATAGTGAAATTGAAATTGAGATGAATAGTGAAATTGAAATTGAAATCGATTTTGAAAAACTGAAGTTGAGATTAAGGTTGAATTGAAGTTTAAGTTAAAATTAGATTTGAAATCTAAGTTTTAAATGTCTTTAATTTGAAGTTAGAATTGAAATTGAATTGAAGTTGGAATTTAAAATTTAATATTAAAATAATGTTAATATAATAATATTATAATATGGAAATGGTGAAAATCCATTTTAAAACCTATAAAGAGTGAAAATATTAATTTATAATTATTTTAAAAGTAATAGAATTCAATTTGAATAAATTATTTCAAATATTGAAAAATAAGTTAAAACTATGTGCGTCGCGCAACGGTAGTTTGCGATTTCGCAACGAAAAGTTCATGTGAATCTGTAGAGCGGAATATAGCCCGGAATTCTTCGACAAAAGATAATTTCAGACTATTATATCCATATCTTCTAAACGACGAAAGAAAATCAAAGTTTCGTTGAGTAGTTTTTGAAATAAGTGCGAGTCAATTTTCTATAAAAAATCGCGGTAGTACAGTTAAGTGACCATAACAGGGAATTTGTTTAAATGAATGTTTTTAATATTGAAAAAATATGGAACAAATTTTATAAATCTATTTAAATAGTTTAAAATAGAATTGGATTGTAAAATATGAATTATCGAATGTTTAAAAGTTGATTTAATCATATAAGCATATATAGCACTTTCCGCGGCACTCTAATGCTGCAAATTATATAACTTTTTGAATATAAGTTTAAAAGTAACGAATTTTCTTGAAATCAATTGTGAATGTTTTTGAAAGGAAAAATTAAGCGTTTTGAAAGATAATTTGGAATCTTTGTAATCATTTCCAAAATAAAATTGATATCTGAGTTTGCAGAAATGACTAGTACATTTGTCTCGCCTGTGAGATCCGGGAAGATAAAGCAAGGCGTTTAACTAAGGTTATGGATAGAGCAACCAGTGTCCTGAACTTAAATAGCCTATGTTTTCTTTTCTTAGGCGAGGGGTGGAATAGATTGAAAGAAAAGCCCGGATGCTCCGTATTAAGTTTCCAAAATAAAAGAAGATTGGTTTTATCCAAAATTTAACCAATCTTCAAATGAATGATTTCTATGAACCTATTTACTCAAAAATATTCGCTAAGATTGACTTTTAGGGTTTAACATAAACGGTATCTTAAATAATATTGTTTTTGATCCGTCTAAAAGTTAAGGAATTTGGTTCGAGAAGTTAAGGAAATT
Source organism: Allium cepa (assembly GCA_030765085.1). Classification (NCBI taxonomy): domain Eukaryota; kingdom Viridiplantae; phylum Streptophyta; class Magnoliopsida; order Asparagales; family Amaryllidaceae; genus Allium; species Allium cepa. Next base: position 124,380,467 of record CM060939.1, read on the forward strand.
TGAGATATTTTCCAACGCGAAAGAATGAATTACTTAGAATTATTCTACATCAAAAGAAAGAGATTACAAAATCATCCAAAAAGGATTAAAGTGAAAAGAGACTTAACAAATCTTGTATGCTCATATTCACTTTTTATCGATAATTGAACTTCGAAGGAAATAGGGTCGGATTTGGATGATTCCTATCGATAACCACTTCGAACCAATGTATACGATCGAATGAGAAGATATGTTGAAGATGATGATTATTGAAGACCGTGGATCTTCATAGCGTGAGGACTTCTTGTTGATTTGCTCAAGGTCATATCCATTATATAGCTATATATAGCAGTGGTCTCCTCGTTGTGGAAATTTATTGGATTGCAAGGACTACTCGCTACTAGTGGTAGTAGGAGAGTTCCTTTGGTTTGTTCTGTTCCTAGACAACTTGTATGGACGTTTGTTTGACATTGCATATCTAAAGATTACATATATTGGTAATTACAAACGTACAGCAGTGGTGGCGGAAAAGGCAACTTCTCTTAGCTTAACACCCTCCTTGAAACATACGAGCTCATGGGTTGTATTTTGTGGAAGGCAATTAGTAGTTAATGGAAATGGCAATGTGGCATTCAAAGATGTGATATGTGCTATGTGAAAAGGTAATCGCTGCCTCAAGCCTCATCAAATCGGAAATAACCAAAACATGATCAGATGCAGCAAAGCTAAGTGGGTCATTCACAATAGGGTATGATCATCCCCTTTTAGATATATTTCTTCCTGCTATGACATTTGGGACGTAAATTAATGTGGTTTGTATGCTGGGGCATCTGGTTTAAAGGTCGATAACGGCCGGGGGATGACATATTCGGTACTATCTAGTTACAGAGGTAGGTCGGTCTTGAGTTGGTAGAGGGCAGATGTTTTGTGCCTCGGCACATCCATCTAGAGGTGTGCCCATTCGAAAGGTAGATCCTTCACTTGGTCATTTGTATGGAAATCCATTCCCCAATAAGAAACCACGTTTTTTTTTTGCATTGGTGCAATGAATAGCCTCGACACGCTATATGGGTAACCATTTCGGATAAGATTGATAAGTTTATTTGCAAATATTTTCAAAGAGATGTCAATAGAAATAATATCAAAGGTTTTGATATAAAAGTGTTTTAGTTATCATAAGGTAAAAAATCATCCGTGTTTATGTGTGGGCGTGGTCTTACAAGATACTCTTTATTATCAAAAAGATTTTATTCAAAGTCTGATATATAACACTGTCATTCATTATTGAGATTTTCTCATGCTGGTTATCAAGCCTGATCCAGGTATTTTCAATACTCGAGTAAGATCCGAGTAGTTTCAGGTTTAGTTGAAGACGGTTGGAGTTTTCAGAGGAGAGCTGAAGATATTCATCTACATAAGGACATGTTCTATTATCCGCTGTACTTAGTTTGCTTTAGTTGATGTGTCAACAGTTGTAAGGACAGATGTTTATAACTGTCCAAGCTGAATTTAGGTTAGACTCTGGTATATGCATTTAAAAGTTTTCCGTTGTAAAGGTATTTGTTCAATATTATATGATATTCCGTTCGTGTGAGATTCCGTTCTTTCTATTTTTCTTTATTACTCTTTATAATCCATAGTTCCGTGCAATTTGGGTCTGACATGTGTGGTTTATTGTCAGCACAAAGGGCATAGAATTTTGGGTCATCGCATTTGGTATCGGCGCTTTTGGTTGAGCGAACACCGAAGCCTGATAGGGGTAAGTCTCATCAGAGATAGGATTAGTAGTATCCTAGGATGAGTAGCTCATTAGAGATAGGAATAGTAAAACCCTAAATGAGTTATGAGAGTGTTACTTATATTTGAGTGCGTATTTGTTAATTTTGTAAAAATGGTTTTGTTTTAAAGAAATTGGTAAATGAAATAATTTTACCTTGGGTTTATATTTCAAATATACAAAAGGGGATATTATTATTTTAGGGTTAAAAAAGAAATTAAGGATTGATTGTAATTTTGTTTAGTAAAACTAATATATGAATATCTTGTGATTAGAATTGCACAATTTGACTATAAGATATTTCATATAGAATCATTTGTTTGAAAATTAGAATTTAGAACTTTCACCATATAATCCTAGACATTCAAGCCTTAAGAAATAATAGTGATTTGATAAGTATAAATGGGTTAATTTAAAAGAACTAAGAACAAATACCGTATGAATTAAGTTTCACAATTTGACTATAAGGTATTTAATTATAATATGTAGAAAAATAATATTCTTTTCCGAAAAGACCAAACCCACTGAACTTCGCTTCACTTTGTTGGGAATTCAAGTTCCTATGTCAAAGAAAGTTTTTGGGATCGAAAAGATTATGGAAGTTAAGGATTGGTTAAGCAAGTGTGATGAGCTCCTGCATAGCTTGGTGAGCTTCATCTATGAATCATTTAGGGAGATGATAAGCAATGGCCTAAAATTCGAAGATGTGGTTTCACAGCCAACTACTGAAATACCAGCCAATAAGAAAAGGCATAAGAAGAACAAAGTTTATTGTTTCAAATGTAGAGAAATGGTCACTTTTCAAAATTATGTAGATCGGGAGTAAACATCAAGATCTTTAAGAAAACTGTCCCAAAGAGTTGTTATTACTGCCATATTATAGGACATATCGCTTGAGACTGCCCAATGCTCAAGATGGCAGAACAACCTAGGCCTTTTATTACCCTTAATCGTCCACCTAATACTGCAGAAAAAGGAAAAGGGATAATGGAAGCATAAGTTAGTTAAGCATGTATTAGTAAACGCCATCTAAGTATTTAAACCGTATGACTTTTGTAAAACTTTTTGTGTGTACTCCGTAGAAGTCACTTAGTATGAATGTATTTTGGAAATCAATATATATAGACCATCATTTTGATGATTTTTCAATATCCAATTTCTGTTAGAAATTATTAGAAATGCTAAAAAAAATTAATCCATTTATAAAAAAAAGAATGAAAAGGAAAACGATAATTATTAAGTAAGAAGCGCTTCATAAAATGAGATGAAATAACTAAAGTTGAGATAGGATCTCTGATAAGAAAGGATAACTGATTTTAAGTTCTTTTATAAATTGTAGAAAGTAATCAAAGCCGAAAGACAAGCAATTTGGCAGATATTTAGGGAAGCCTTGTCTAAATACGAGGACTTAGAAGTTTTGGATGCACCAATTTCGAGTGATGAGGAGGATAAAAGTAGGGGAGCCTTTAGGGATAGTACTAGGTTGTTCGACCAACCGATAGATGTCTCAAAGGATAAGGAGTTGATAGTTATTTTAGATGAGGAGGATGTGTTGCCAGTATGCACAGATATTGATGTAGGAGCAGAGGCTGACGATGAAGCAGATGATTGGATGTTGGATCCTTTGAGTGAGGACGAGGAGCATGAAGAAGAACCTATGGAAGAGCCTATGGAAGTATCAGAGAAGATCGAGTCGCTGATAGAGGAACTCGTGGAAATGTAGACGGAAGATTCGAGGATTTACGAAACATGTTATATGCGGATGATGATTCGAAGAGTGATGAGCAGATCATTTAGGAGATGGGTACGCCCATTCAGGAGACAGGATCTCCCGTTCCAGAGATAGCTAAGGATCTCGCTTTACAGGACATTTAGAAGGAGGAGTATCAACCGTGGATTCTGTGAGTTCAGCAGCCGCAGCCGCTAGGTTGGGACATAGCTCCAGAGCTGATAGATGATGCAGAGCCAGTTGAGGACGTAGAGGAACCAGAAGAGATCGACCTGGAGGCACCATCATAGGGTTCATCCGATGAGTATAGGAATACTTTGGGTTTGTATTATAGCAGTTGTTATTATCTTAAGCACGTAGTACGCACTAAGATATGGGATTTAGTTCTTTAGTATGATATTTTGGTTGACTGTTGTAGATAGTTGACTATGACTACCTCAAGTGTGTAGTATGCACTCAGGTTAGGACTAGAATCAATGATTGTATTTCATGATCATTATTTAGTAGTAGTATTTCCTTTGACATATATTGTTGACCTTTACAGTCCTGTATCTTCGATTTCATTTCGAGGACGAAACGCTTTTAAGTAGGGAAGAATGTAAAGATCCGTAATTTAGCTACTTCAGAAATGAGAGATTTTGTAAGTTTTAAATTTAAAAGAAATTTAAAGATTAAATAAATATGTTATATATAATAAATGTTTATCTATTCTTATAGTTAATAATTAAAAAATATAAATTTGGGTTTTAGAACAAATCAACAAAAGTTAAGTTTTGTTAATAATAAATAAGGCTTAAATAAATGGATTTAAATATTTATTTAAAAAGATAAATCTTATTAAAAACATCAAATAAAGATAATAAAAGTATACTAAAATATTTAAAAGTATATTAATAATCATTTTACAAAAATAAACAAAATTTACCGCATTTTTTCAGTTTTACATACGCTGTAAAATTAGACATTTTGATGTTAGTTAAGTATGATTTTAAAATATAAAGAGACATGTTTTTATGTATTTAAAGAAGTAAAAAGTTCATTTTAAAGTTTGGTTTACTTCAATATATATCTTAACAAAAAGTCAAATTTTGAATGTAAAATTTGTCGACAAAAACACCGTTTTCAACCGAAACAAGTTGTCGACAAGTTGTTGCAACTTGGTACATTTTCTAATATATAAATACAACTTTACAAACTTTTTAAACACTTTACATTTAGCACTAAAGAAAAAAGGAGTTTACTTTTGGAAAAGTTTAAATAATATAAAAAGTGTAAATGCACGATTTGACTAATTAATTTTATTTTGAATCTTTATAAACAACATCATTACCTTACTTCTTATCTCAGTAATGAGAAGTTATGCTTGTACATAGAAAATGAGGAAAATTTTATGATTTAACCATTACAAACCATAAGAAAGTGATACCTATTCACCTCTTAACACACTTTTCCATAACCATCATTCCATACATTAAATGCAACTCAAATCAAAGCTAATCAAAATACAAAAGGAAACAAGGCTATGTGTCATTTACAACCAAAATCTTCACTTATAAATACAGCCTCAAATCCCTTCATTTTCACTTCACTTTCATTTCATAAAATTTCCAAAATCCTTCTCTACTTCCTCCATTTCTCTTCTACCTTCAAGCTATCACCTCCATATCACCAAAACTAAGCCACACCATCACCCAAACCTCCTTTACCCAAGCCTATACACCTTTTCCTCCTCCCCATAACTCACGCACCCTACATCCTCCCTAATTTAAGCCTCCAAACCCACCTACCCTCGGCCACACCACCATACCCAAGCCCCCTCCTATACACCAAGGCCGAGCCTATACTCCACTATACCCACACCCAAAGCCACATATCCAAGGCCATACATCCCATTTCCCTCCAAAGCTCATGGACAAATAAGAAAAAAAGAAAAAAAGAAAAGAGAAAAGAAAAACAAAAGCAGTTCGAAAGGAAAATAAATTAGGAGGAGAATTCAAGACATTCGGGAAAAAATGCATTAGTTCGAGAAGCACGTTAGCCTACAAAAAGATTGACTGAGTAGATATGAAGGTGAAAAATTCTCGTCGTTTTGAATTTATATTTTGGTTATGTTAAAACGATCACATTTACATCCTTATGACATATGAATGTTTATACCAAATTGATTGTTAATATGGATGAATGATAATTGGTTAGATAATTGGATTGTGATAATATATCACATTATGGTATTGATAGTGAATGTTGGATTTGAAATCATATGTTATGTGATTGGTTGAATGGATGTTATGTTAGTGATAAATATGAATACTGGTTATGCTCATTTTGATTTAATAATCCCTTTGTTAATAAGACCAAATTTTATGACATGAGATATTTTGGAAAAATAAGTCTCTTTTCAATTAGAAGTGAAATTAAAGTAAAAGTAAAAGAGAATTTGAAATTTGAAGTGAAAGAGTTTTGAAAGGGTAGTGAAATTGAAACTAAAATTGAGATGAATAGTGAAATTAAAATTAAAATCGATTTTGAAAAATTAAAGTTGAAATTAAGGTTGAATTGGTGTTTAAATTAAAATTAGATTTGAAGTCTAAATTTTAAATGTGTTTAATTTGAAGTTAGAATTGAAATTGAATTGAAATGGGAATTTAAAATTTTATATTAAAATAATGTTAATATAATAATATTGTAACATGGAAATGGTGAAAATTTATTTTAAAAGCTTTAAAAAGTAAAAATATTAATTCAAAATGATTTGTAATGATTTTACAAGCAATAGAATTCAATTTGAATAAATTATTTTAAATATTGAAAAATAAGTTAAAACTAGATGCGTCGCGCAACTGTAGTTCACGATTTCGCGCCGAAAAGTTCGAATGAATGTGTAGAGCGAAATATAGCTCGGAATTCTTCGATATAAGAAAATTCTAGACTATTATATCCATATTTTATAAATGAAGAAAGAAAATCAAAGTTTCGTTGAATAGATTTTGAAACAAGTGCAAATCAATTTTCTAGAAAAATCGCGGCAGTACAGTTAAATGACCATAACAAGAAATCTATTTAAATGAACGTTTTTAATATTGAAAAAATATGGAAAAAATTTGATAAATCAATTTAAATAGTTTAAAGGATATTTGGATTGGAAAATATGAATTAACGAATCTTTAAAAGTTGATTTAATCAAATAAGCTTATATAGCACTTTCCGCAACACTTTTATGCTGCAAATTATATAACTTTTGAATATAAATTAAAAGCAACGATTTTTCCTAGAATCAATTGTGAATGTTTTTAAAAGGAAAAATTAAGCGTTTTGAAAGATAATTTGGAAGCTTTATAATCATTTCCAAAATAAAATTGATATCTGAGTATGTGGAAACGACTAGTACATTTGTACCGCCTGTGAGATCTAGGAAGATAAAACAAGGTGTTTAACTAAGGTTAGGAATGGAGCAACTAGTGCCTTGAACTTATCTGGCCTATGTTTTCTTTTCTTTGGCGAGGTGTGGAGCGGATCGAAAGGAAAGCCCAAACTCTCTTATATAAAAAGATAGTATTAAGTTTCCAAAATAAAAGAAGATGGTATTATCCAAAATTTAAGCAATCTCCAAAATGAATGATTTCTATGAACCTATTTACTAAAAAATGTTTGCTAAGATTGGTTTTAGGGTTTATCATAAACGATGTCTTAAATAGCATTGTTTTTGACCCGTCTAAAAGTTAAAGAATTTGGATCGAGAATTTAAGTAAGGAATTTGAGATAGTTTCCAAAGCGAAAGAATGGATTACTTAGAATTATTCTACATCAAAAGAAAGAGATTTCAGAATCATCTGAAAAGGGTTAAAGTGAAAAGAGACTTAATAAATCATGTATACTTATATTCACTTTTTATTGATAATTGAACTTCAAAGGAACTAGGGTCGGATTTGGGTGATTCCTATCCGAAAATCACTTCAAACCAATGTGTACGTTCGAATAAGAAGACATGTTGAAGATGATGATTATTGAAGACAATGGATCTTCATAGCATGAGGACTGCTTGTTGATTTGCTCGGGGTCGCACCCATTATAGAGTTACATATAGTAGTGGTCTCCTTGTTGTGGAGATTTTTCGGATTGTAAGGACTACTCGCTACTAGTATAGTAGGAGAGTGCCTTCGGTTTGTCCTATTCCTGGACAACTTGTATGGGTGTCTGTTTGACATTGCTTCTCTGAAGATTACGTACATTGTTTTTTACAAACATACATCAGTGGTGGCGGAGAAGGCAACTTCTCCTAGTTTAACACCCTCCTTGAGACGTATGAGCTCAAGGGTTCTATTTTTGTGGAAGGCAATTAGTAATTAATGGAAATGGCAATGTGGCATTCAAAGATGTGATATGTGCTACGTGAAAAGGTAATCACTGCCTCAAGCCTCATCAAATCGAAAATGACCAAAACAGGATTAGATGCGGCAAGTCTAAGTGGGTCATTCCCAATTAGGGTATGATCATCCCCTTCTAGATATATTTCTTCCCGCTATGACGTTCGGGATGTTAATTAATGTGGTTTGTATGCTCGGGCTCCAGGTTTAAAGGTCGGTAATGACCGGGGAATGACATATTTGTTACTATCTACTTACAGAGGTAGGCCAGTCTTATGTTGGTAGAGGGAAGATGTTCTGTGCCTCGGGACATCCATCAAGAGGTGTACCCATTCAGAAGGTAGATCCTTCATCTGGTCATTTGTATGGAAATCCATTCTCCAATTAGAACCTACGGTTTTGTTTGTATTGGCATAATGAATAGCCTCAAAATGATGTATGGGTAACCATTTTGGATAAGATTAATAAGTTTATTTGCAAATATTTTCAAAGAGATGTCATTAGAAATAATATCAAAGGTTTTGATATAAAAGTGTTTTACTTATCACAACGTAAAAGCTCGTCCGTGTTTATATGTGGGTGTGGTCTTACGAGATACTCTTTATTTTCAAAAGGATTTTATTCAAAGGCTGATATATGATACTGTCATTCATTATTGAGATTATCTCACGCTGATTATCAAGCCTAATTCGGAATTTTAAATACTCGGGTCAGATCCGAGTAGTTTCAGGTTTAGTCGAAGATGGTTGGAGTTTCCAGAGGAAAGCTGGAGATATTCATCTACGTATGGACATATTCTATTATCCGTTGTACTTAGTTTATCTTAGTTGATGTGTGTCGGTAATTGTAAGGACATATGCTTATAACTGTTCCAATTAAATTTAGGTTAGACTCTGATATATGTATTTAAAAGTTTTCCGCTATAAAGATATTTGTTCAATATTATATTATATTCCTTTCGTGTGAGATTCTGTTCTGCCTATTTTTCTTTATTACTCTTGATAATCCACAACTCCGTACACTTTGGGTATGACATGTATGGTTTATTGTCGGCATAAAAGGCACAAAATTTTGGGTCCTCACAACTACCCAAAAAAAACCCGACCGATTAGTACTTCTTAAATAGGGAGGAGGCAAACCTAACGGCCATTTAAATCTCAAAGCGGGCTCTCTATAACATAATATTTATCAATCAACTCTATCAAGATAGACTAACGACCCCTAGATATAGCTTTATAATATATTTGTCGTATTGCTAACATATCTCAAAGACTCATTTAAGGGTTGACTAGCCCACCAATGCTAAAAAATAACTAATTAATTCAACATTGAGGTCTATGCATATCTCATACGGATTCTACACTAGTAGAAAGTGAAATATGTTAGGGCATAACCCGACTTTTTTCCACCGATCGCTTGGGCCATTGGTGGTTATCGCCTATAAGCTAGCCCTACTATTAAATATTGGTTCAACAATAATACCGATATAGCATGTCGACCTCCCACATTCGAAATCCCATTTAGACTATCCTAATGTTAGTGAAGGAAAATGCTCATTCCAGATACTTAATACCTCTTATTAGAAATGAAGTTGACCCATGTCCTTAAAAGTATTGGGCCATTTAATACATCAGATCCATGATGAACCCTTAGTGCATTTCCCCTACCTATACGCGACCGCGTATCCCTTTCCTATAGATCCTACGGTTAGAGATGTCTCACATCAGTAGTTAGTATACACAAATGCAAGTAGCCTCTAGATGAAGGGAAAAAATATGTTGTGTAACTCTACTAACCTCGCATCCCTACCCACCAAACCAGACTAACCATCTTAAGCCTAAAAGCTGGGCCAGGTTCACTAATTCACGCTCGTTTTGCAATGCATAATTAAGGTTGTATAATTTCCCGCTACCAAAATTATACTACCTTCCAATAATTATTCCTATCTTATACACTTATATACTATATTCATAAATATTAATTTTCCATAATAAATGGTCATTATTATTCTAATTTAACAATCTCGAATAACATTTATTTATTCGTTCTAATTCAACCTATTATGCCTATTTCATATCCCCAAAAATGTCATATAAGTCTTTTAACCAGTTCCATTAAACACATTTATGTCCCATTTAATTTTTGTAACTCCCTATTATCTATACATTTATTGCCTTATAAATTTTGGAGTTACTATCTAATTTCCATCTACAGCTCCTAATCCTTTAATTTGTTATGTTATTTATAATTGAACATCCTAATTGTAGATAATGTGAATATCGACATATATTACACTAAATAAATATGGTTTTAATTTTAATCAGTAAGTGCGGTTATACGTATACGCATAAGTATATATATTCCTATTTCTAATTATCAATTCCAAACTAGAACATTCCTTCCACATTTCAACTTATTAGAGCTATCCTTCCACAAAGGATTACCATTATAACTCCTAGTAAATTAACCAAAAGTGAGACCTTTGCTTCATTTGAAGTCACAATTTTTTTTTTATTGAAATAGACAATGTGAACTATGTGGAAGTACATCCGTACTTTACACATCTCTTTCATTTTTCATATATTCTTTATTAGTTCAAACAATGCACTTTTTATACATTATGGAATTAGATAATTTTTCGAGATTACATAAAAGTAGATGCAACTAAATTATACCTTGTTCCAAAGAAATTAATACATAGAAATTCACATTCAAAGTCAAATATGTACAATCTCAACAAATACAAATATTTTACAACCCAATTTTAAATATGGAATAAACTTTACAAGTTTATCAACATTCAACTTTAAAAAAATTTGGGACTGATTTCAAAATTTCCATATTATAGTGAAAATACATTCCTCTTCCAATTGCTTATCTTAAAGAATACATAAGCGATATTCCAATACATTCGTTCGAAGTCTACAACTCATCAGATCTCATACATGTATAATAATTAAATAAAATTCAGCGGTATAAATTTCAATGTTATAAATAAATCATATAATTTCTCACTCAACTTTCAAGCTTTTCAAATCTCCCAAATCAGAATTCATCCCTTTAGTTTGAGTCCTCTTTCTTTCCAATCTAAAAGAATATGTATAACAAGATATATACGTACGGTTAGAATTACATATACGAGAAGAGATTTGGGGTTAAGAGGAATATAGGTTTATAATTATTGAAAGTACATTTTTATTTTGCAATGTTGACTATCTTCTTCTCTTTTATTTTCCACCCTTCTCCGATTCCTATATATATTTGTATAATATTTTATAATTTCAAGAAATAGTAGAGAAGGTAAACTGACAAAACTTCGTTGGTTTGATTAGAAAATATGAGGAGAAAAGTGAAGGAATGTGCCTATATTTATAGGTGCTCGAATCAATCGTGTCCAGTTGATTTAAATAATTGATTTCGACTATTCAACCAAGGTTCAACCCTACGCGCCACCTTCACAACCAGTCGATTGACCCAAGTATGGGGGTCGACCAGCGGGATCTTACATATATTATTATTTATTTCCTATTTTTGCTATTTAATTATTTTCATTTCGATAACTTCAAATAGTGGTAACTTCTTCGTTTGAACTTCAATCGCAAAACTTCAAATATGAAAGTGTTTGCATCAAAAATTGGCATAAATATCTAGTAAATATTGTGTAGAGTAATAAATGAAGAATAATAAATGTAAATTGAGAGAATCTGGCAATAAAGGAACAAGAAATAAGCAAATAACAAAGATACATCAATTTATAGTTGTTCGGCATTGTTTGCCTACTTCCACTTTGAAGAGATAACTTTATTAATCACCTTGTAAACTGAGTACAAGAGGGATCAAATTAGAATCCTTGGTTTCAAAAGAGTACAAAACAAAAGGCAATGTAAAGGTGGCAAAAACAAAAAATCAAGTTTGTATTTATAGAGGAAGACGGTGAAATATCTTCTTGAAAATTCAGCAGAAGGCTCTACAGATCCATAGGGCCCAAAAGAGGAATCGCATGGCCCAAATCCCAAGAAATAGGGGTCAAAACCGATCCCTATGATTGATGATTTTGGGGGTACGATGCCTACAGGAACTTCTCCATGTTATATTATGCTTAACCTCTAAGTTTCACCCCAATTGGATCAATAGAACTTGACTTATTGATCGATCTTTGTTGCAACATATGATGTTCTCTAGATTAGGTCGATCCCTCTAGAGTGAATAGGGCCAATCCCCCTTACTTCATCTTAGGGTGCGATCCATAGGTCCCCTTTTCTTGCTCCTAAAGTTTCAAGGTATTGGACTTCTCGATTTTGAGATATTGATCGTTTTCCATTGACTTGCATTATTGGGCTGGATACGATCCCTTTTATATGTGAAGTAATTTGCTCATAACTTGAGCATACAAACTTCAAACGACTTGAGATTTGAAATGTTGCCTTATGGGTCCTTCCTTGTCACTATATATCGATCTCACCCAATTTAGGAAAAAAAATTAAGGATATGTAACGATCACTTACCTGTGGAGGTACTAATCCGTTCTTAGAATATTCTAAAGAGTCTATCTCTTGGTCTCGGTTGATCATCGCTTCATATCATTGCCTGCGCTTGATCTCTGATCCTAATAATCATCTCTGTAGGCTACCTTTCTCGACGATCATCCAATCTGACTTATATAGTCAGTCTGAATATTGCCGGACCAAAAGTCCAGATAACATTTGGCCCCTAAAGTACGTCTTATGTCGAAACATGACGTGCTTTGAATCGAAACAAGTTAGAGTCATCGAAAGAATTCCAATCATTTTTCTAGATAGTCGCTATCCCTCCATTGACTTGTCTTTTCGAAGAGTCGTATCTCTCTCTATTTGCTATGACGCTTGGTCGATATTTGTCAGTATAAAACTGGAATGCAATCTGTGCCTGGTTCCATTGAGCTAGTAGGCTATGCTTATCTAATCTAGTCTCTTCTCTAATAAATTCAGATGAGAATTCAATTTCTGTCGATTTCGAGAAATCGAATTTTTGGGATGAACACGTGTGCATTCACGTACAGTTTCCTGTTGTTGGCTCCCGAGCATGATCATATGCTTATGGGTCATCACTAATTCATTATAGATTAATTGCAATATGATTTCTGTTCCTTGTTTTTTTATAATAAAATGAGGTTATAATAAGTTACTCAATGAGAAGGGACTTTAAGTTCTCCAGGGACGACGGCCTCGGAGCCGTATGCAAGGGCGAATGGAGCATTCCAGTCGTGGACTTATGAGTGGTTTCGTATGCCCATAATGCTAATGAGAGTTCGTCAACCTACTTGCCTCTAGCCTTTTCCAAATGTTTCTTTGGAATGGAATTTATGATTTTGTTAACAGCTTCGACTTGTCTATTAGCTTGAGGGTGAGCAAATGCCACGAATCCTTTCCCAATAGGAAGCTGGCGGAAGAAGTCTTTGAATTCAGCACCGTCGAATTGGGTCCCATTATTAGTGATAATTGTTCGGGTATGACCATAATGACAAACGATGCTTCGAATAACAAAGTTTATTACTTTTTTCGCTATGGTTGTGGTTAAAGGTTCAACTTCAACCTATTTTGTGAAGTAATCAACCGCTATGACGACATATTTCGCACTACCTTTAAAAATCGGCAATGAGCCGATGATGTCAGTACCCCAAGTGGAAAATGGCTAGGGGCTGACATTCGAGTAATTTCCATCAGTAGGGTTCTCAAAAATTTTACAAACATCTGACACTTGGTGCATCGTCTAGTGTAATCAGCTGCATCATAATTGATAGTTGGCTAGTAATAGTCGTCGCAGATATTTTCTTTCCTAGGGTTTGCCTCTTTGTGTGATTGCCACATTATCCTTTATGGACTTCTCTCAAGGCTCGTTTAATTTCATCATGGGCGATATACTGAATCAAGGGAATGGAGAAACCCTTTCTATATATGACTCCTTCTTGATGATGCAACATGAAGATTTGAGGAGGATTTATCATTTTTCATTCCTCCATCCATGAGGTGTCTCTCATTATGGATTGACAGGAGTCATCCATGACTCTCTTTTCGACCATGTCTCCAGTGCCCAATCAATCTCCATCTAATCGATGCTCAGGGCATTTATTACTTCAATAGAGACTACGCCCATTTGTTACGCTTCCCCGAAACTGGCAAGCTTGGCCAGTGAGTCAGCTTTCTCATTTAGTTCCCTAGGGATGTTTGTGTAATGATGTAATGCTCTAAGTCTACTGGTAGCTCTTGTACTCGACCAAGATAAGAAGCAAGTTGCTGCCCCTTAGCCTGATAATCTCCCCTGACTTGTCATACTACTAACTGGGAATCACAAAAGATCTAAAAAGCTTTCACTCCCAGTTGTCTGGCAAATTTGAGCCTGACGATTAGGGCTTCATACTCGCTTCATTATCTCTTGTAGGGAAGTTGAGTTTCAAGGTGTAGCAGATTATTTATTCCTCATTAGTCACAAAAATGACTCTGCCGCCAGAATATCAATCGTTGGATGCCCCATCCATGTACATTTTCCATTGGTTGGTCGGTTCTCCTCAACTCTCTGAGGAGTTGTCTGGTGTAGTTAATTCATCCATGAAGTCTGCCAATGCCTGTCCTTAAATATCTTGATATTCCATTTAAGCAACCTTCTAGATGTATTAGGTCGTTGTAGGAATGGATGGTCGACATAGACATTGATGGGTTAAGCCGAGAAGTAAGGGTGAAGCTTTCTTAATGCAATCAACAGGCAGTACGTGAGCTTCTTCAGCTTTGGATAGTTTCTCTTTGCACCTATCAATCGCTTGCTAACATAATATACTGGGCTCTAGATCTGATTCTCTTCATGTAATAGTGTGACACCTATGGCGTGTACCGACATAGCTAAGTAGATGTATAAGTCTTCGTGATCCGATAGCTTGGATAGGATAAAAGGTCTCCCTATGTGATCTACCAGAGCTTAAAATGCATCTATGCAATCATGCATCCATTTAAAGTCCATCTTCCCTCTCCCGGTCAAGTGGAAGTAAGGAATACACTTGTCGATGGCCTTGAAGATGAATCGGCTTAGAGTGGCAACCTTCCCATATAGACTTTGTACTTATTTAATAGGTATTGGCGCTTGGATGTTGCGAATAGCGTGAATCTTTTTGAGATTAGCTTCGATGCCGCGAGCATTGAGAATGAAACCTAAGAACTTTCCCGATGCCACGCCAATTTTTTTCCCAGAGGATTCATCTTCATTTTATAATATGGAAGATGTCAAACATTTATGCTAAGTCTCTAACGTGGTCGCTAAATCGTTGTGATTTACAAGCATATCATCCATTTATACCTTCATCATCTTTCCAATCGGATCTTTAAACATTCGATTAACTATATGCTAATAGGTTGCTCCAACATTCTTTAATCCGAATGGCATTACCATACATCAATACAATTCCACATCGGTAATAAAGATGGTGTGCTCCTGATCGGGGACATGCATGAGGATTTGATTATATCCGAATTAAGCATCCATGAAAGGTAGCAACTCCTGTCCTATGGTTGCGTCCACCCATTGGTCGATCCACCTTGTTTAAGTCCGAATAATCAACACATGTTTTCCACTTTCCGCTAGCTTTTCCCACAAGTATAGGATTGAATTCCCATTTCATGCAGAGGGCATCACAGATAAGCCCTTTGTTTTTGAGTTTATCCACCTCCTCTTTTAGTGCACCAGATCTCTTCAGATTCATGCCACATCATTTCTATTCTCTGAGATATACCGTATATGGCTTGCATACTTGAACTAACATAATCGGATGTCTATCACTTTAGACTTGAGTAGATTAACATATATGTACTTATTCAGATTGTAACACGTGCCCTGAACGAACTTGAATATGAACATCAAATTCCTATATGTTGGTAGTCAATCCTTGAGTTCAAACGTAACCGTTTCACTTAACAATCAACATGAAATCCGGTTGGGACGGTCAATGATGACGGTCACTCCGGTCGAATCCCAGAGTCTTGTCATGAGCTGTTGAGTCTGATTGTGATGGGTCCTAGATGCTTTTAGTGACTATCCGTGATGGTTGAAGATCAGGTTAAAGGAGCGTCGAATCCAACGTCAAGTAGAGTTAGTCTTGTGTTGCATGTAGATACACAGCTAGCTTTTGTTTGAGTATGAATCTGCTTGTATATTCAAGTAATGTGCCTTCCATTCAATGTACTCATGATCCGTTACTCATTGTTTAGGTTGGAGTGATGGTCAGTTTCCCATGAGCTTGGTCGTTGATTCGATGATTCTATCTCTAGGCATCCTTTCGGTCTTAGCCTCGAGTCGCTGTAAACATTAGGCATGAGTCACACTATTGAGATGTTGCAGTCATCTTTTGGATGATCACACTCATGCTCCGACCACGATTTAATAGATGTACTGCATGGACGGTCGTGTGTCATCCTAGTCATGTTTATATATCCACCTAAGCTTCGAAGGTTAGAGTTGATTGATAAACGGTCATTTCATATTTATCTTGTTTCTCGTTCATGCCACCAAGTCCGGGCCATATGTTGATAAGTAGGAAGGCAAGTCATGTTTGCTTTAGCTTTATACCCTTTCTCGTTGAATCGTAGGATCAGGTTTGTTGATGGAAGGTTGAGTCGCTCCCATCCTGGATTGTATTCTGGTTTTTCCATCCAAAAGGAATACTTCGGTGCTTCGTCGGATTTCGAGCATGAGTTGTGTACTAGATAGTCAATCACATCCATTTTTGATGTAAATTTCACCGTACTCTAGGCAAGGACTTGAAGAATATATGGTTAAGTAACATACAATCAGTGATTGATGCCCTACTTGCCGTACCAAGGACAAGGATCAACGTGCGGACACTCGAGTCATATCTGTTTTATATTACTCTTCTAGTCGGATCATGGTAAGAGTCAATGAATGAATGATCGCATCGCATTCACTCGGAGTTAGATTGTCAATCATGTCCATTTCGATTCATATTCTCCTATCAAATCTAGGGATAGAGTTTCACACGTGTAGTCGGGTCATGGTTATCCGATTTCATACTCCTCCTAGAGGGTGTTGAAGAATTAGTGATCAAGTCACACTCATTCATGGTTTATTCTCCTCTTCGCACTCTGGTGATCAAAGTTTTTTTAGAGGACATCCAAGACACGTCAGTTTTGTGTTTAGTGTAGGTCAATATTGACCATCGACCCAACGACACGATATAGAAAGCTTGGATCGACATTGCCTGTCGACCTAGTGGTACAATATAGTCGGTCGCCCATAACTTCGGTCGCCGTTTCGATTTGTATTAAAGCTTCCTTGTGGTCATTTCCTTAAATCGTAAAGATCACCAAGCCGGAGCTATTGTGATATGTCGTATTTAGTTTTTAGTAGTTTGTACCCCTGCCCTAATCTTGGGTTAGCGGAGTTAGTTCGTGGGTGGTCGAATTCCATCTGTAGTGAGTTTATACTCCTCCTGTCGAGTTTAGGTCAGGGTTTATGGAATAGTGAGTGGTCCAGAAGCACTCATCTATTTGTTTATACTCATATCGGCACTCTGGGATAAGAGTTTTTTGGCGGGTGGTAAAATCGCACCCAATTTGTATTTATACTCCAGTCCACACTCTAAGGACTTAGAGTTATTTCAAAAAATGGTCATACCACATTTTCCTTAGTTATTTCTTCTCCCTCCAAGTCAAGAGCAGAAATCGAAGAGTGGTCGGTCGTATCTCGTTCAGTCTTTCTTAGAGCACTTTACGTCGAATCATGGAAAGGAGATGATTAACAGATGGTCAAGTCACATCCGTTCTATGTTTTATACTCAGCCTGTCGGTTTATAGGGGAGAATCCACTCCAAGTGTTTATACGATCTTTAAGTCAAGCATGGAGGTTGATGAGTGGACAGTCAATCGTGCCCACTTTGTATTGGATTTTGACCTTGTTGGGCTTTGACTAAGGCATAGATGTTCTGTCGAAATTGAAGTACAGAGTAAGAAGTTGATGATCACGTCACACACACTTTCCATTTCGAGTCCTTGCCCCCAATTAAGGGGCATATGGTAGCTGATGAGCGGTTGAATCACACTTGTCTGGATGATCCTCAAAAGGTCCACTCATGGTTCGTGGAGGTTGGTAGGTGCCTAACTCTATGTACTTGGTCACCTACATCGTTTGGAAGTAGTTTAGTTCAAGTTGGTCGTAGTTCACAACATAATTGAAATTGAAGTAAATCATTTTGATAAGTGAAGTCGCATTATATGCCCGTTAATCCACTTTAACCCGGCACTTCTCAATTGGAAGTTGGCTATAGGTGGTCCAATTAATAATCAAAGTTCTTTATTGATAAGCGTCGGATGTTCCTTACCCGCCATTCTACGGGGCTTGTTCATATTGTTGAAGCTTTCCTTTTTGGATCATCATTCGGATTACATCTCGGAGGTGTTTGTAATCACCAATGTTATGATCGTATGTATCTTGAAATATATAACATTTCTCAGATTTCTTATCGGTTTTAGTGGACACTCTCGAGGTTGGTTTCCAATACCGCTCTGAGTCGTAAGTCTCCAAGTATATGTTTTCGAAGAACCGTTCATAGGAATAATGAGTCAAATTTTAGGATTCTAGGTCATCTCCGAGAATCTTAGTCCACATCTAAGGCCTCAAGGCTGCCTATGCTTTGAATTCCTTTAGCCAACGTGCCTGCATCGTTCTTTCCCCTAGTCTGCTCTACCTCCTCCTTGCTTGGGTTCTAGTTCACTTTGTAATAGAAACGAGCCAAGTTTGTAGGAGGCTCTTCAGCTTACCAGTTGCCAAAGTCTGTCTTAGGGTAGATTCCCATTATCGTAACGACCTACTATTTTCAACCATTTGCATCCGTACATGTCGGACTAGAATTGCTCAAAATATCAGATTGTTAATTTATATTTGGCAAAACTCAGCATATGCAGTATAATAAATCAGTCACAGAATCACAGATACAGAGTAGTACAATAATACACAGCGGAATAAATAAAGAATAGTAGTTCATGAAGCTACTATATACATCAGAGTTAGAAATAAAGTACATCAGAATATCTCAAATACAGTGAAGTCTTTAGTACGAACCGATAACTTTTCTGAACTAATCAACTGGAAAAGCTGAAAGCTGAATCGATAGTTGGATCTCCAAATGAAGCTCCGAACTCTAAAGGCGAGTCTCTAATGTTGTATCACTCAGTCTGACCCGAGCGTAAAGCAAAACACAAAATACCCGAGTCAGGATTAACATTCTTATATCAATAAATCCAACTCAAGTGAAATAACAACTGAAATACAGGTAACTCAAGGATGTTTGGGATAACCATCCTCTAAGAATCCGTGGAGCTATCTACAATGTAGAAATACACATTATAACACCATAGTCATTTCAAATTAATTTATACTTCAAAACCAAAATATTATCTCATTTCAAATATAGTTATTTCCAATTTTATCACTTTCAAAGTTACGATTCAAATCTACTCAATTTCCAAATTCAAATTTAGTCCAATCTCAATTTATCAATTTTAATTCAACTCAATTTCTAAATAACCATTTCAAATTTTATCGATCTCAAATCCGGATTTGAAATCACAAAATACCCTTTTACATTTCAATATATTTCAAAACGTTAAATATTAAACGTTTCAAACTAAATTTTATTTCAATTCAGTTTTCTAAATAATAAATTCAAATTATATTGATTTCAAATACAGATCTGAATCACAAATAAACCAATTAAATTCCAGTATAGTTCAAAGCATTAATATTCTACATTTCAAAGTTCAATTTAACAGTTTCATATAATCTCGATTTAACCACATTATTATTTAGTCTTGAAATATTCTCTCATTAGATTCAATATCATTTAAGAAACCTTAAATTACATTTTACTAAATATTTTCCTTAATTTATTTAAACGTGAAATATTCCTTAAATTACTTAAATCAAAATCTAGTTAAAAAATCATACCTTTAAATTTCCCCTTTAATAATTTCAAATCGATTTAATTAAATAAAATCCTTATTTAAATACCATTTCAAATAAACCCAAGTTTATCTTCCCAACCTTACTTATTCAATTTATTCCAAGAAAATTTATGGAAATATAGATTTACATAATACTTAAGCATATTATATGTATTAAATCCATCTAATTTAAATCAAATATTACTACTAAATCTATACATATAAAATTATCATTTATATAATATCTTAAGAATCTATATTTATTAAACCATATATTTCTCTCCAAAACCATAGAAATTATTTTCAAAATATTTATATATAGACCAACGGTGTCTGTATATATATTTCTTGTCATATGGTCAAGTGATACGGATATTTATCATTTCAATCCGTACACTAAATATATACGGGTGGATATCATTTTAACCCGTAATCCCAAATTCAACTAAATGAAATTCGCTTGGGTTTATCATTTAAACCCATAAAGATTTTCTCCTACTCTAAAGTCCGTTCGAGTATGTTTCACTTCAACCCATAGTGAATTCTATACTAACAGGGAACTTGCAGAGTGATAACACGTGTAATTTAACATATAATAACAAGCATGTATCATCAGTAATTAAATAAAATATAAACAATATGACATGGTGTCATATCCACAGGTGAAAGTTATAGAAAATAGCATATATAACAATAAACATAACTATAGCAGCCTATTTCAATTGTCGTTTCAATTGAAATCAAATTTAATAAATATAAGACCGTTAATCGTGAGTGATTGCTCACCTTTCGAGGCTAGAGAAATTTGACAAGGAAACGAGCAACGAATTCCAAAGCAACGCTAGATGGATATGATTCGATGAAGAAAACAGGCACGACGGGCAACTGATAATGAGGAATCGATGGAACGATTAGGATCGGCCTGACATAAATTGAAAATAGACATATTATTAATACATATTCAGTTTTCTAATTTAAGACAAAAAATAAAATAACATAAAATTTTCTAAATCATCATTCTTAACTCAAGCATTAAAAATCAAAGATTTTTTTATTATACTTAAACTATTTCCCACAACAATTTCTTAAACACATATTATACATATACACAAACACATTCCAAAATCCATTATTTTAGATAAAACGCAATTTATCTAAAATGCCTACATTTACCTAAAGTCAGTACTCATTTTATATACAAGCTTTTAAGCGTACTTAAAAATATACTTAAATCCATCATAACCCCATATACTTTATACATATTTTAGAATATGAACAACTTAACAAGTATAACATATGCAGAGCCAAAAAAATTCATGCTGACGCCTAAAAAAATAAGATGTTGTTTTAAAAAATCCCAAATATATATAATATTTAAAATAGCCGATCAAAACAAAATAATTATATATTTTAACTTTAACAATGAGTTACAACACTAAGAAAAAGTTTATTATTTTATATAAAATAGTATGACATATATCACAGAACTTAATCATTTACTTAAACAGACCACATACAAATAAACTAAAACCAATTTTAATATAACATACTATAACATAATTAATATATTCATGACTGGTAAAATTTGTATAAGAGACATATTTAAAATTTAGATAAGTTTATATATATTATAATAAAACGTATATGTATATAATTAGAAAGCAAAGCATTCATATAAACGAAAATAGAATATATACTACCTTTATATATATAACAGATAGAACTCACATGCAAAACAAAATATAAGTCTGTACATATATTAACCCAAAATAGAAAGCTCCGAGTTATATCTATATATACTAACGTATTTTGATCCAAAACTAACATATACATATAGTAAATTATATACATGTACTTTAAAATCATAAACAGCAGTGATAAAATATACTATGATATAATACACTATACTATTATATGTAACACACGCATCATACAAAAAAAAAAAAGAAGCAACTTATAACACCATATAAAAAGATTTGATAAAATGAAATATACTATAACATAATATACATATGAATAAATTTGCAGGCCATATATTTGCTGTCTCCAAAGTTTATATCACACTATATCTCACATGCCAACCCATACTAGTACAGCCTTATTACAAAATATATCAACCAAACCATATACATATCCTTTTTTGTATAACAGTAAACACATTAAACTAACCTATATGTATTATGTATATAACAAAAGCATGCTAACCTTGATAACAAAACTGCAGATTAACCCAAAATAAGTTTTAAAACAACTTACTTACTTATATAAGTATATAAATGAAGGGGAAGGAAGCATAAGGCTTGTTCTGGAATTGACGAAGGCAACGAGATCCAGGCGGCAAAAGATGAAGCCGCGATGCTTTTATTTTTATTAAAAAAAAATTCCTTGCCGAGTGAAAATATGAAGGTGGATTTGGCAAATTCATGTTGAAAGCAGAGAACAGGGAGAGGGGGAAGAAAAGAAATATATAAAATGGGTAGAGTGGAAAAACTGAACTGTCAAAAGGTTAAAAATGTTTCAACGGTTAAAACGAGCAATGTATCACATAAATAATAAATATAAAGTAGCAGGTGAGGATTTTAGGCAATAAATATTCACGTTTATTTATACACGCAAATAAAATATGAGCTGCAGCCAAATCAAATAATGAAAGGAAAAGCGTACGTACGTTATACGTTTCTTCAAGTGATCGTGCAGAACAAAAGATAAAGGGAGTAATAAAGCTAGATGACCGTTTGAATTTGTACTGTTGGCAATAAAATAAATGAGAAGTAACCTAAACACTTGACTGACGTAGATAATTAAGCAATGGATATGCGTGTGCAGCACGTTTCAAAATTTAAAACCGAAAGAAAATTAACTGTGACAATTAAAGGTACTGATATAAATGTAAAGTAATGAATAATTTGCTGCAATGAAATAGCAACGGTTAGAAGCATTGATTCAGGAAAGATTATTAAAGCAATAAATTTGATTGGACAGGAAGTTTTGAATTTTTTTTAAATCGAAGGAGATTGAAGAGTCAAAATAAATGCTTCAGGTAAGAGAAAAGAGAAATAATAGAAACGCACGCGAAAATTAAGCAGGTGGAATAATACACAAAGAAGGCAACGTATATTTCTTTCCGAAAGCAACAGAGAACCTGAAATATATAAACAAAATAATGGCATGGTTCAATCCCCTTGATTTCAGCTGAAAAGCTATTTAATGAACTTTATAATTTGCTTGTAAAGAAGAGGAGCAGACAAAGAAAAGACACAGGTAAGGCAAGGAATATATATAAATTTTGTGCTGAATATGATACGTTTGTTGAAGCCGATAGCACCAAAAATCAAGGAATGAAAAAGGCAACAGGGAAAAGAACGGAACAAATAGAAATGAAACGTACCAAATTAAATATGAGCAGTTTTAGAAGCAACGGTCACCCATTGATTTAGCTGACAAATATTAAAGCAATTGATTTATGCGCGTTCAAATTTTGAAACGCAAAAGAAATCAAATGTCACGGATCCGGTACCGATACGGTTACCGGTTTCGTGGGTTCCGCTGTGTACCGGACTTCAAAATACAAAAATAAATATCCCGTAGAGATCAGCGCGACGAGACGATCCAAACGGTATACAGATATCAGCGATATGATTGAATTATAAAAGGTCGAATTTCCGCTAGCGGAAAATGCAAAAAAAAACGCAGAAAATAAGATCGATGGAGCTTAAAAAGTCTGAATTTGGAAAAACGAAAATGACGTCTCAGTTAAAAGATGATTTAGAATTTTTCTATGTAAAAATATTCAGGGTTGAAAAATATTTTATTATCAGCAATTATTAACTGACTTGAATTTAATAGAATTTCACAATGAAATAAACTTTCATAAAATCAAATGAAAATTTACCATCTACTAAAATAAAATGGACGTATTTCAAATATTAAATTTTTATTTTAAAATATTATTGTTTAAAATTTCTCAAAAATCAAATTAAATACGTTATAAAATTTATTAAAATCTACGGGTCGTTACACTCTCCCCCATTCAAAACTTTTCGTCCCCGAAAAGGAACAAAGTAGGAGAATCAACCAGAAGCTATTGAAACATTAAATCCATAATTCATAAATTTATTAATTTATCTCAAGATGTTTTCCAAATATTATCACTAATCATTTACTTTTATTTAATTAATAATTTATAACACTAAAATTTTCTATTAACCATGTAGTATATGAATGAACCGTATTTTAAAAGGATATATTCAAAAAGGAAAAAAGTTAGATTCGGAAAATAGAATATATGTGAATAAATAAACCGAGCAGATAAGGTAGATTCAAAAGAATAGTATCGGACACGAATAGTTAATCCAATACAAAATTTCTTTATTGGAAATACCATTATAATAAAATACCTTTATATCGAAACAAATTTTCCTTTTGAAAATACTTCTATAACTTGATGTTTCAACAAGTTTATCCTCGTTCTTGTAGACTCTGGCCATGCGTTGATCAGGCGCAAAGCTAGAATTCTTCAAGTACTTGGCAGACCTGTTTCAACACCCGGTGAAAATACTTAAAAAACCTTCAAAACCGATATGGAAATTACAATCCAAAAAAAAGACACCTGGATCGCAGGATACATAAAAACGGTTACGCCTGGATCCCCCAAGAAACATCCATATCCTCTAAGCATTCACTGCCTTGCGAATTACGCAATGATAAACAAAACCCATGGACCGCAGGATACATAACAATGGATATGCCTGGATCCCCCAGGAAACATCCATACTCTTTAAGCAATCTCTGTTTTGCGGATTACGCCACGACAACAAAACCGGTAGACCACAGGATACATAACAATGGCTACGCCTGGATCCCCCAGGAAACATCCATACCCTTTTAGCAATCTCTACATTGTGGATTACGCTACTAAAAAAAAATTGACCGTGGGTTACGCCACGGTAGGACACTTGAGTATCATATCCGGAAAACCAAAATCAGAGAGAATAATATCGATAGAATGAATCGAAGATGTGGCCACAAATCGGATATCAAGCAGAAGACACTTTCCATATCTTTACTTCGAAAATATGTATCATATAGTACCTTTTCAAAACACTTGCTAATATCATACATATATAAAGCCCATTATATATAAGATTCCATTTTCAAATCGAATACTTTCCAAAATCAATAGTATATCAAATCATACTTATATAGACTTCGATTCATATAAGATTTCGCTTTTCAAATTGAGTACCTTTCCAAATCAATAGTTTTGAAATCAACTTCATACTTATACAATTCAAATTTATATAAGTTCGACAACTCCCAAATCAAGTATTTAGAAAAATAAGGTTCTCAATTTCAATTTATTTCAATATCGATTTAGTTTTAAAATCCTATATGATTTCACCAAACTTTCTTCCAAATTAAATATTTCAATTTCAAAGTTTCCAAAATAATAGGTTTAGAAAATAAATCCCAGTTTCCAAATTAACAAAATTCAAGTCAAACAAATTCATTTCCAAAATCATCATATAATACTGGGTTTTACATTCCAATCTATTTTCAAAACCAAATATTTTCTCAAAATCAATTATACCCAAAATGGTTTCCAAATTTATAACTATCCCTTTAAAACCTTTAAACTATTTATTTCCATTTAAAAGATCCAAATTTCCTTTTGCAAATTATTTACTTAACAAAAGTTTCAAAATTTAAGTCATACTCTTCATATTTTAAACATACAAAACTAAACTTATATACTTTATTAATATTTTATACTCTTCGAAATTTCTTAGCTTTAAAAATTAAACCTTGATTTGGAAGTGTTCGAACCTTCAAAATAGTCGGTGAAATCAGATTTCAAATCCAAGAGTTGGAAATCAGCAACAAATCAGTAAATCAATTTTTATAAATAAAATTATACTAAATCAAATCCGAAACTCGAGGATTGAACACCGAGCCTACTTCAAATCATTTCAAATATAGATACATACATCTTTCGAAAATCAGGTCATACTTCGAAATCTAAAATCAAAATTGGTTTCACAAAATCACTCCCATAGCAAAGCTACCAGAGTAGCCTCTCCCCAACTCTGAAACTCGAAAATCAATGGCGATGATGCGTGCACTCATCACCGAAATTATTTTCCAGCGACAAAAGTGAGTTCTAGACTTCTATTTTCTTGAAAACTTCATTGAAATTTCTTCTAAATCATTGGAATTCATTTGCACTCTTTTGAAACATTTCTTATCCGGAAAATACTTTTAAATCATATTATTATTATAATATATTTTTGAAATCTCAAAAAACAAATTTCAAAATACTGGAGTTCAGTTCCTCGAAATTCAAATTCAAAACCCTTCAGTTATAAATCGTTTTTATATAAATCAAATTTCTTATAAAATCCTCAAATTTTCAAATCCATTTGAAACTTCTATATATAGAATACAATCATAGTTATCAAAATAATAATTTTAGTATATAAAACAATTTCTAAAATGCAAACAAACCCGATTTTCCAAGGATGATTCCAGAATGGATTTCAAACAAAGATAGAGACAAATTAGAGGGACTCTAGTCAAATAGAATTCTGATTCGAAGCTAGGCTCAAACGAAGATGAGATAATTAAATTTCAAAATAGAAGATGGATATAAATCGCAGGCAACCTTAACCGGGTCAACCGTGACTTCAGGTATATGATCGATGCGGAATTCCAAGGTAAATCATCATTCGATCGTCAGATATAGAATTCGGTATAACCAGAGATAGCAGCATCTAAACCTAGGATATATATATATCTTCGGTGAATCAATGCCAATTGTAAAGGAGTTTCATCCCTTTACAAATCATTCGATGGAGCTATGGGATACTCTAGAATTTAGAAAACATGCATAGGGAAAGACAAGAATGGAATTGGAACCGAAGGGAATGTTCCAAAATTCAAAGGAAACCAAATCAAATAGGAAAAGATTCAAGCACGAACAAAAGTAATTCTGTAAATAAATTTACCATATATACTAAGTTTTGCCTAGAGCCAAAGCTCTGATACCAACTGTAACGGGCTGCTAATTTCAACCATTCGCATCCGTACAAGTCGGACTTGAATAGCTCAAAATATCAGATTGTTAATTTATATTTGGCAAAACTCAGCTCAGTAAAATAAATCAATCACAGAATCACAGATACAGAGTAGCACAATAATACGCAGCGGAATAAATAAAGAATAGTAGTTCATGAAGCTACTATATACATCAGAGTTAGAAATAAAGTACATCAAAATATCTCAAATACAGTGAAGTCTTCAGTATGAACCGATGACTTCTCTAAACCAATCAACTGGAAAAGCTGAAAGCTGAATCGATAGTTGGATCTCCAAATGAAGCTCCGAACTCCAAAGGTGAGTCTCTAATGCTGTATCACTCAGTCTGACCCGAGCGTAAAGCAAAACAAAAAACTCTTGAGTCAGGATTAACATTCTTATATCTATAAATCCAACTCAAGTGAAATAACAACTGAAATACAGGTAACTCAAAAGATGTTTGGGATAACCATCCTCTAAGGATCCGTGGAGCTATCTACAATGTAGAAACATACATTATAACACCTTAGTCATTTCAAATTAATTTATACTTCAAAACCAAAATATCATTTCATTTCAAATATAGTTATTTCCAATTTTATCACTTTCAAAGTTACGATTCAAATCTACTCAATTTTCAAATTCAAATTTAGTCCAATCTCAATTTATCAATTTTAATTCAACTCAATTTATAAATAACCATTTCAAATTTTATCGATCTCAAATCCGGATTTGAAATCACAAAATACCCTTTTACATTTCAATATATTTCAAAACTTTAAATATTAAATGTTTCAAACTAAATTTTATTTCAATTCAATTTTCTAAATAATAAATTCAAATTATATTGATTTCAAATACAGATCTGAATCACAAATAAACCAATTAAATTCCAGTATAGTTCAAAGCTTTAATATTCTACATTTCAAAGTTCAATTTAACAGTTTCATATAGATCTCGATTTAACCACATTATTATTTAGTCTTGAAATTTTCCCTCATTAGATTCAATATCATTTAAGTAACCTTAAATTACATATTACTAAATATTTTCTTTAATTTATTTAAACGTGAAATATTCCTTAAATTACTTAAATCAAAATCTAGTTATAAAATCATGCCTTTAAATTTCCCCTTTAATAATTTCAAATCAATTTAATTAAATAAAATCCTTATTTAAATACCATTTCAAATAAACCCAAATTTATCTTCCCAACCTTACTTATTCAATATATTGTAAGAAAATCTATGGAAATATAGATTTACATAATACTTAAGCATATTATATGTATTAAATCCATCTAATTTAAATCAAATATTAATACTAAATCTATACATAAAAAATTATCATTTATATAATATCCTAAGAATCTATATTTATTAAACCATATATTTCTTTCCAAAACCATAGAAATTATTTTCAAAATATTTATATATGAACCAATAGTGTCTGTATATATTTCTTGTCATATGGTCAAGTGATACAGATATTTATCATTTCAATCCGTACACTAAATACATACGGGTGGTTATCATTTTGACCCGTAATCCCAAATTCAACTAAATAAAAATCGCTTGGGTTTATCATTTCAACCCATAATGATTTCTCCTATTCTAAGTCCATTCGGGTATGTATCATTTCAACCCATAGTGAATTCTATACTTATAGGGAACTTGCAGAGTGATAACAGGTATAATTTAACATATAATCATAAGTAATTAAATAAAATATATACAATAGGATATGGTGTCATATCCATAGGTGAACAGTTATAGAAAATAACATATATAACAATAAACATAACTACATTAGCCTATTTCAATTGTCGTTTCAATTAAAATCAATTTTAATAAATATAAGAACGTTAATCGTGAGTGATTGCTCACCTTTCGAGGCTAGAGAAATTTGACAAAGAAATGAGCTACGAATTCCAATGCAACGCTAGATGGATATGAATCGATGAAGAAAACAGGCATGACGGACAACTGATAATGAGGAATCGATGGAACGATTAGGATCAGTTTGACATAAATTGAAAATAGACATATTATTAATACGTATTCAGTTTTCTAATTTAAGACAAAAATCAAAATAATATAAAAATTTATAAATCATCATTCTTAACTCAAGCATTAAAAATCAAAGATTTTTTTTATTATACTTAAACTATTTCCCAGAACAATTTCTTAAACACATATTATATATATATACACACACACTCACACACTCCAAAATCCATTATTTTAGAATAAAACGCAATTTATCTAAAACACCTACATTTACCTAAAGTCGGTACTCATTTTATATACAAGCTTTTAAGCGTACTTAAAAATATACTTAAATCCATCATAACCCCATATACTTTATACATATCTTAGAATATGAACAACTTAACAGGAATAACATATGCATACCCAAAAAAATTCATGCTGACGCCTAAAAAAATAAGACGCTATTTTAAAACAAACCAAATATATATAATAATTAAAATAGCCGATCAAAACAAAATAACTATATATTTTAACTTTAACAATGAGTTACAACACTAACAAAAAGTTTATTATTTTATATAAAGTAGTATAACATATATCACAGAACTTAATATCATTTACTTAAACAGACCATATATAAATAAACTATAACCAATTTTAATATGACATACTATAACATAATTAATATATGCATGACTGGTAAAATTTGTATAACAGACATATTTAAAATTTATATAAGTTTATATATATTATATTAAAACGTATATATATATATATATAATCAGAAAGCAAAGCATTCATATAAACGAAAATAGAATATATAGTACCTTTATATATATAACAGATTGAACTCACACGCAAAACAAAATATAAGTCTGTACATATATTAACCCAAAATAGAAAGCTTTGAGTTATATCCATATATACTAACGTATTTTGATCCAAAACTAACATATACATACAGTAAATTATATATATGTACTTTAAAATCATAAACAACAGTGATAAAATATACTATGATATAATATACTATACTATTATATGTAACACACGCATCATACAAAAAAAAAAGAAGAAGCAACTTATAACACCATATAAAAAGATTTGATAAAATGAAATATACTATAACATAATATACATATGAATAAATTTGCAGGCCATATATTTGCTGTCTCCAAAGTTTATATCACACTATATCTCACATGTCAACCCATACTAGTACAGCCTTATTACAAAATATATCAACCAAACCATATACATATCCTTTTTTGTATAACAGTAAACACATTAAACTAACCTATATGTATTATGTATATAACAAAAGCATGCTAACCTTGATAAAAAAACTGCAGATTAACCCAAAATAAGTTTTAAAACAACTTACTTACTTATATAAGTATATAAATGAGGGGGAAGGAAGCAGAAGGCTTGTTCTGGAATTGGCGAAGGCAACGAGATTCAGGCGGCAAAAGATGAAGCAGTGATGCTTTTATTTTCATTAAAAAAAAATATTCCTTGCCGAGTGAAAATATGAAGGTGGATTTGGCAAATTTATATTGAAAGCAGAGAACAGGGAGTGGGGGAAGAAAAGAAATATATAAAATGGGTAGAGTGGAAAAACTGAACTGTAGTGAATGTGAACGGTCAGAGAGCAATTGGTTTTGACATTTTTAGGTTGAGGGATCAATTAGTGGTACATGGAGTGGACCGATCGGTAGGAGTGTGAAGAGAATGGTAGTGAATGTAGGGATTGGCTACAAGCGATCGATGAAAGGGATTGGTTTTAGACCCCAAGAATGAGGCATTGGATACAATCCCCTTTTAAATGCGAAAGGGATCGAATGGAGCATATGGGAGTAAGGGATCGCAAAGCAAGAGTTTGGTTGTGAAACAAGGCAAAGGAATCAGTCAAATAATGTCGGTGGAGGAATCAGTCATTTTGGAGTATGGAGGGATTGGTCATTTTGGAGTATGGAGGGATCGGTTCTAGGTCCCAAAATGAGGGATCACATACAATCTTTTTTGAATGTGAAAGGGACCAGCTGGACGGATTGGTTGTTGCATTTAGAGCATAAAACTTGACAAGGCTTGACTATATAAGGAAGGGATCGGGTATGATCCCTTTCCTTATGAGGGACTTAACTATTTTATGGCTTTGCTAACATGAGTTCGAATTTCAACATTCGATCCCAAGAAATTGCATACATGAGTGAATCCGATCCCTTCCAAATGGCCATGAATACATGAACAACTCCAAACAAGAATACTAACATCATCATTTCATTTAACTCACGGGAAGTTGATTTAATTCCTCTAACCATGGCTATCAGCTTCCTTTAGATTTCCTTTAAATCTAAGTAGAATAAGAAGTTTTTTAGTAGAAGTTGGATCTATCTCGCGAATATGGGAACCCACAAGTAGATGATGAGATTCAATCAAGTTGAGAATTCAATTCTCGGTTAAAGCAGCAAAATTTTTGCACCAAAAATTAGCAAAAAAACCGAATAGAGAGTAGTAAACGGAGAATAATAATGTAAAAAAAGAGAATATAACAAAAGCAATAAGAAATATGTAAATAACAGAGACACAGTAATTTATAGTGGTTCAACGTTGTTTGCCTACGTCCACTTTGAAGAGATAGCTTTATAAACACTTTATAAATCGAGTACAAGAGGGATCAGATTAGAATCCTTAGTTACAAAAGAGTACAAAGCAACAAGTAGCGTAAAAATCCAGAAAATAAACTATCAAGTCTATATTTATAGAGGAAGACGGCGAAATATCTCCTTGAAAATTCGACAAAAGGCTCTTCGGATCCATAGGGGTCCATAAAAGGGATCGCACATCGAAAATCCCAAGAAATAGGGATCGAGGCGGATTCTTATGATTGGTGATTTTAGGGGTGCAATCCCTATGGGAGTTTCTCCATGTTGTATTATGCTTAGCCTCCAAGTTTCATGCCAATTGGATTATTAGAACTTGAGTTATTAATCAATCTTTGTTGCAACATGTTATGTTCTCTAATTTAGGCCTATCCCTCTAGAGGAAAGAGGGCCGATCCCTCTTACTTCTTCATCTTGGGGTGCGATCCCTAGGGTGGAATCCCTAGGGTCCCCTCTTCTTATTTACAAAGTTTCAAGTGTATTGGACTTCTGGATTTTGAGATATCGATCATTTTCCATTGAGTTGCATTATTGCACTAGATATGATTAGATATCTTTTATACGATTCCTTTTATATGATCCCTTTTATGGGTGAAGTAATTTTCCCATAACTTGAGCATACAAATTCCAAGCGACTTGAGATTTGAAATGTAGCCTCGTGGGTCCTTCCTTGTCACTCTGTATTGATCTCACCCAATTTGGGACAAAAATTAAGAATATGTACCGATCTCCTAGGGGAAGGGATAGACACTGATCCTCTGCCTAAGGAAGGTACTAATATGTACTTAGAATATTTTAAAGGGTCTATATTTTGCTCTCGATTGATCATCGCCACATATCATTGCCTATGCTTGATCTTTGAGCCTAACAATCATCTCTCTGAGCTGCCTTCCTTGATGATCATCCAGTTTAACTTGTCTAGTCAGTCAGAATATAACCGTGCCAAAAGGCCGGATAATAGAAAGTTAGTCATAAAATTATCACGAACACAATGATGCAAGTTTTATGACCATATTCCAATGCTTGCTTAAAATCTATTTTTAAGTCTTTATATATATTTATTAATTACTGTTAATTTTATGGAGTGTTACAAATTTGCTCAGCAAATCATGAAGTATATTAGATGCTCTAAACCAATTATTTCGTGATATCCTAAGGGAACTTATATAACCCTTGAGTTCCTCAGTAGAGTTACATAACATGCACACTTATCTAGAGATAAATATCACCTTGGATATTTTATGGCTTGAGTTTACTCAACAACCATAGGTACATAAGTACACTTTTATATTATAAATGATGAAGAGCATAATTATTTGAATTCATAATTTTAAAAATAATTTTGTAGAGTATTATCGACTAGCTAAGGGAGATGAGTATAACTCATGATATCATATGTCTTTTATATACATCAAATGCTTACCCCCTTAGGTCTCATGAGTTTTGTTTATTTAACCTCTCGTTTTCTTTATAGATATATCAGATTTATACATTTAATTATTATAATATTTATAACTTATTAAGTTGTATGTATTTGTATTCTTTTGTTAATTGAATAATTTAATTAATTAATTATAATTATGACAATTATATTTATTTAAATTTAAAACAAATCTAAATTAATTTTATAACAATCAAATATGCACATTTTCCTTAAAATACTGATCCATTTTTTCTTTTTCCAAAATAATTCCTTATATATTGGTTAATTGATTATCCACATAAATACAATGCAGGCTTTAATACCATTGTTAGATGAGGTGCATTAGCAATAGGAAAAAATGGTGAATTTTATAAAAAATCCTTTTATTAATTTGCATAATATCTTATTTTGTGTATATGTGAATAAAATTTTATTTATAGTAAATTAAATTTATACTTGATTACTAAAGTTAGTTTGAATAATATTTTATTATTTTGTTTTAAATATTTGTTAATTTGTTAATTTTTAATACAAATGTTTTATTATTAATTTTACCTAAAACAAAATTTCTTAATTTTATTTTGTTTAAAATTTATTTTCTAATGTATTATGACATTCATAACCAAAATACAAACATCATAACAATCAAAACTATAAAGACCATCCTAAGGTCATATAGGGAAAATGAACCGTTGTGTAATAGATTAAATAAAGTGTCATGTATCTAAATAATGTTGTAACAGAATTATTTAGATATGAGAATTATATATTATACACATGCAAAGATAAATAAATTATAATATACATATATTTTGATCATTATAAATTTTAAATAAATTCATAGTGTATATATATGTGTGTGTGTGTGTGCGCGTGTGTGTATGAATAAAAATATAATTGAATATATATATATATATATATTACATATATGAAACTGTATTTACTTAGAAATATATATTTATTAAAAGATGGTTTTGTTTAAGTTAAAATTTAAATTCTCTTAAAATTCATAATATATGTATGTATGTATAAAATATAATTTAATATATCATATGTTATATAATATTATATGTATGAAAACTATATTTAAATGAAAATATTTATTTATTTATATATGGTTTTGTTTAAATTTAAATTCAATTAAAATTGATTTTCAAATTTATAATATATAAGAATTGTCCAAAATAAAATATCTAATAAAATTAGCAAATACATATTAGACATTGTAATTGCAACTCTGCTTGGCACATTTGGCATGAGAGAAACAATATAATACATCAATCAAAAGCAATGCCATAGGCTAAACCTTATTATTTTGGATAGTAAATGCCACTTATCGAATTGATCTAGAAGGATGAACAAAAAAGAGAAAAGGAACTTATCGTTGGTTAACTCAAGAACTTGCTTGAAGTAATCGATGTCGTAGCCTTGAAAAGGCACCCTCCTGCTCCACCAGACCAAGTAGGACCTGAGTTGACATAAAGACTAAATGGAGAGGCTGAGGCTGAAGCAACCGCCATTAAAAAAGGAAAATCTATAAACTAGGGCTTCGCTTAAATGAGGATACACAATTAAGCTATAGTATTAAGTGAAGTCCAAAATATGTGTATTACTCCTCGCATAAGCATTAGTTTTGTTGTATTAAGAGATGTTTTCTTTTTATGTATTTGAGGAGCTATAACTTATGTACACAACCTTTTATACGTAGACAAAGTATCAAATGTAAAAAAAATATCTTTTGTATCAACCACAAAAAATATTAAATTTTTATAAATATAAAATCTTAACCAAAATATACATTAACTTGAAAATTTCAAAATTTAAATTTTGAACTTGTATGACTTGTTTTTTAAACAAATAGTTATTTATTTATTTTTAGATCTGAAGATTTTTTTTATAGAGATCCCGATAAGGAAATTTTATATTATATATATACATACTAAAAAACTTTCCTTTTTCATAAGCAAACAAAATAGCAGGGAATTTTTTATAAAGAAAAACAAAAACAAGTATAAAATAAAAGTTTGTTTTACTCATACATACATACATACATACATACATATATATATATATTCATATTTGAATTTTGTTTATTTGCCAAAAGTATTTTAAGATATAATGTATATCATATATTAATGTAAAATTAATTAATTATATATACACAGAAATAAAAAAATTAATTATTTATGAACGAAAGAATGTTAAAGGGATAAGATAATTTGCATGAATTTGTGTGTGTATGTGTGTGTATGAGAGGTACTTAGAATCTCAAATTAGAAATGATGCCTTACACGATCAATGTCTTGTCAAAAACCAAACACATCGTAAGCTAGAATTTTCTATTTGAACCTCATGTTCTCCTCCTCGGTGTCAGTCTGTAAGTCTGAGACCTTGGATTCACTAGTGAGGTAATGGGGTAGAGAGCTGTTAGAAAAAGTGTTGCAAAAATGAGTGGAGGCTATATTATTTGTAGCGAAGGGTTAGCATCATATTTTGCTCATTTTTCTCTAGCCGTAGAATAACTAGCATGGTATCCACATTTGAATTGATATGGCCGACCTTATCATTGGCCTAGCATGGTCAATGGCCTCGTTTGACTCCACTTTGAATCATTGTTTCAATTATTCTACTCTAGCTCCTTAACCGATTGAACCGATGTACAACTTCAATATATCCTTCTGACTGATTTTAAGCACTAAAAAAATCAACTACAAATACCATAATATTTTTAAACAATATTTGTATTAAATCATTATTAGTTTCTAACATTTATAAATTAATTTTTTGTCGGTATAATTCATTATTAGCTTCTTTTATCATTCCTGCTTTATTTGCTTATTGACTTAATATAAATTATTTAAATATGCTTCTACCATTATTACTGCTCATTAATTTATTCAAAGTCTCAAAATAAGCTTTTCGTTCTTATTACTTAATTATAACCTACGCTATAATTCTACTTGTGATTGTTATTTTCTCGTCTTTTATAGTCCATACATAATTCCAGCATTTCTTTTTTGTTCTAATCTGCCTTCTTTTATTATGATATAAAATATTCTTTTATTCTCTTATATTATATAATTCACTTATCGTAATAACTATCTTCTTAAATAGTCTGCGCACCTAGGTTCATTATTGTTTACAGCTTCAAATTCTTATATAATAATTTACTTGATTCATGTCATACTTTGCTTTATTATTGTCTATTCTAGGAAGTAATTCTATTTTATTTGGTTGGTTATGAAAACTATATTTAAAAATCCATTTTCATATTTTAATATTAAATAATACTATAAATAATAATCCGTATCTGCCAGATTTTTTTACTATTTTGGAATAGTGTAAAATACAGTAGCTTCTCTATTTTACACTACTTTTCTTTTTCTTTCTTTTAATCTAGCAATTACGTTCATTTTTGTCTTTTAAATATTAAATTATAGAAATGTATCCTATTTCCTAAACCAACCAATTAACTTTTTAGTTACTTCCAAATCCAGTTATTAGATTAATTAACTTTTCTTATTTTAATGCAATTTATTACCGTACTTCCATTCCTCAAACTTTTATTACTTTACATCTTATTTTCTTCATTTTAGTATTTTTAATTATTTAACTCATATTCCTGTTTAATCAATTTTAACTCATACACGAAGTAAAAGGAGAAAATAAAAGAGGAATGACGCTTGTATAGAAATCCAAAATGTAGAAACAGATGTAAATAAATGCTAATACTGTAAATAAACTATAAATTCCTTATAGTTCAGCATAACTTAATTAATATGACTAATAATTGAATAAAATTATCTAAACCGGAATATAATGATAATATATCTTAAACATAAAAGATATATAAATAAATCCACTCACATGTCGTCCTTAGCTTCAATCTTTATCCCTATTAAATTGCTATGTTTTTCTCTCATTTTCCCCCTTTTTAATTCGCTGTAAATTCCCTGATTTGTTTGCGCAATTCTCTGATTTGCTCGTATGTATTTCTTTTTTTAATTTTATTTTTTCGTTTGGGGAAAGATTTGATTGACGGAGGAGAAAGGAAAAGGGAGAAGAGAAGAGGAGTTTGCTGTAAATGACAGCAGCAGATTCAGAGAAATTATTGTGGGCTAGGGTTAAGTTACGTTCAATTTATAAGTGTAGTGAACAACTATGAAACTTCCGATTAACCCTAAAAACAATCCTCGCCATCATTATTGATTTGTTTACATTAGATTATAACGTATAATTCTCCAATGTTATTCATTTATTCTTTTGTCATATGACTCTTTTAATTCATGTTTCCTTCTAAATAAGATTCTCTTATTAATTATCCAATTAATTAGATCATACGTGTGTATATCCAATATTAATTGATTCTTATACGTTATAATTTCTTACCTATTTGAACACGTCAATTATCATCTCTATTAATTTATTGTATATAAAAGTTATACTTTTTTTTAATTTATTCTTATTAACTTACCTTCATCATATACTTAATTACTCCGCTTGATTTTAATACTCATTCCCATTTCTTTTTATTTCTTTTTAATCCCATAACTGGCGTTTTCTTCTAAATTATTAATTTACATTATTAGCTATTGTAAGAAGGGTGTATTCTTTGATTAATTGACACCTTTTTTAAAAAGCTCAACTAATTGCCAATTAATTAATTGACACGTTTTCCCATTTTAATCGATATCCAAATTAATTCTTATGCGTCACTCAATCATGCATTTATTAGTTGTATATATTTAAACCATCAATTCATTACCCAATTAAATGATATATAAGTTTCCCTCTTTTATTAATTGACACTTACTTAATGTCTTTAATTAATTGATTGCGTCAATTATAAATTAATTTATGTATGTTATCATTTAATTTATTCCCCACGTGCATTTCCTTTTTTAGAAGATCCCCTAATTAATTAATGTTATAAAAGTAACATATTCTTTAACTGATTGATGCCTCTATGTCTCTTAGTTAATTCTTCTTTTAATTGATTGATGCGTCAATTAATCACACACTCATTGCTTGCGTAAATCTATGTAACCTCTTAATTCTTAAATGTATATATTTGACATTTATATTCTATTTTGCAATTATGTTAATTCGATTGATTTTATTTAATTATTTAAAAATGTGGTGTGTTACAAAAAACATCTTTAATAAAGCATTTTTAAAGCTACAAATTTCAAAAAGTTTTTTAAATTCAACTCTAAGTGGAATGGCAGATGTCAAACGATCATGCCAGAAGGTTTTCTTATTTCCAGAATGTACAATCGTTTAAATACGAAGTTTAAAAATATCATGACATTTTAAAATTGATTTTCAAAAATTAGACAAGTTATCATTAACATTTGGTGTAATTTGATATAAATTATAACTGCCATTCTAATAGACAATTTCTTTCCATACAAAATTATCATTTGTGTTCTTAAATTTCCACAACCACTTCCCTAGTAAAGACATATTCATGTTACGTAAATTAATAACACCTAGTCCTCCCTTCTCATTCGATTTACATACAGTGTCCCAATTAAATAAATATTTTAAACTACCGTTTGGATTATCACCACTCCATAAAAAATCCCTTCTTATTTTTTCAGTTTTATCTATCATCCAATCTAGAAATAGATGCATAAACATCCAATAAATTGGAAGTGCAGATAAAACTGAATTGATTAGAACAAATCTACCCGTCCTCGATAAAAACCTACCATTCCATTTTGAAATTCTATTTTTAGTCTTATCTATTATATTTAGCCAGGCATCGTATTTAAATTTGATTGGTCAAATTAAAATACCAAGATCAATAAGGATGTTCATGGTTTTACAATTTAATGTATTAGTTACTAACCCCTCAACCTTATCAACGTTATTTAACAATAAGACCGAACTTTTATCAAAGTTAATTTATATGTAAATAAAGTATCAAATTTCATAAAGTTATCATTGTTTTTTCAAGGAGCTACAATGTATGTATTCAATCTTTTGTATGTAAATAAAGTATCAAATTTCAATAAAAAAAATATTTATTTCGACTACAACAAACATTTTTTTAAAACATAAAAATCTCGGTTTAAATGTGTTAACTTTGAAAATTCAATATATTTAAATTTGGAACTTGTACGACTTTTTAAAAAAAAAAATAGTATCTTTTTTATTTGGAGATCCAAACAATTTTTTTATAAAGATCTCCATATGGAAATTTTATACTATATAAACACACATATACTAAAAAAATTCTTTTTCATGTGTCGAAAAAGAACAGGGAATTTTTATTAAAAAACGAAAACAATTTTAGGAAATTTTTTTTAGTACATGTGTGTATGTGTGTGTGTTTATATGTATATGTATGTATATAAGTATTCAGATTTAGAATTTTTTTAATCTGTTGAAAGCATTTTAAGATATAATATATGTGTATATATAATATTTAATGTAAAACTTTTATACATACATACATATACATATATACATACATATACATACATACATACATACATACATATATATATATATATATATATATATATATATATACAGAAGTATATTTTTTAATTATATATGTGTATGTATATATATGTATGTGTCCGTGTGATGTATTTTGAATTTCAAGTTAGAAAGAATGCCTTACACCGTCGGTGTCTTGCGGAAATCCGAGCATGTCGTTAACTAGAATATGCTTTTTGAACCTCACGTTCTCCCCTTCGGTGTCGGTTTGCAAATTTTGAGACGTTGGCTTCACGAATGAGGTAAACGGATAGAGTGCTGTTAGAAAAGTGTATCGAAAACGAGTGGAGGCTATATACTATTTATAGCCAAAGATTTCCACCATCTTCACCTCATTCTTCTCTAGCCATAGGGCTGCTAGCATAGTATCCCCGTTTGAATTGATACAGTCGGCCATATCATTGACCTAGCATGGTCAATGACCCTTTGACTCCTCTTTGAATCATTGTTTCAATTATTCAATTCCAGCTTCTGTACCGATTGAACTGATGTACAACTTTAATACATTGTTCCGATTGATTCTAAGCTCCAAATAAGCATCTAAAATATCAAAATATATTCATACGACATTTGTATTAGTTTTTTTTTTTATTGATTTCAACATTCATAATTTAATTTTTCCATTGGTAGAATTCAGAACAACACAGTTGCATTGACTCTCTTATGTGAACTTGATCCTCAATCAATATTTAAACAATTTAAATAGTAAGCATGTATGTATTTTGTTGAAGCATGGTATTAGGTCAAGTTCAGCGCTTATAGATAATTTAGGCGAAATTCAATTTCTAATCTAAAACATGCTCGTCTAGTAATGATGTACACATATTACTTTCGTAATCAACGTATTACATATATATCTAGAGTTTGGTATAAAGTCAAAAAGTATATTAATATATGTATTTAATTGCATATGTCACTCTAAATCCTTGGTTTGGTTCGATAACATCTATTAACCAATTCACTCTAACCACATATTTTGATTTGAAATTGATTTACCAATTACGTTGATTCTATCATTCTATGACAATAGGGAAGAATGCTTTTTTGGATTGTGTTTTATTTCAAGTAATTCAACGTATACCAAGTATGATCGTAAGACGATCAACATATTATGTGCTTGACCACAATTAAATTTATAATGAAAGTGATATTATAAACAATTTTCCCAAACAAATATATGATGCATAAAATAATGCTTTATTATTTATCATATATGTGTAACGTTATATTTTGATAGTTTGTGAAAAGGTGGATTTCGGAGGTGATTTGTAACAGTATGTAAATAACAAATATAGCTTATAACTTACTTTTATAACAAAATATTTGGCAACAATTTGATTATATAACTTGTAAGTAGCGAATAAGTTTAAGTTTAATAAGTAACAAGTACATGCTTTTAATTTCAATCGTTTTACACGCTTTTACCTTTTACTATTAGCTCAATATCACTCAAAAACTATGATTCGAAACTCAGTTCGAAATGATTAATAAATAAATTGTTGGCAAACAAAACAAGTATTGTTTTAAGAATTATCAGCTCCTAACATTGAAATGTCAGATATCAATTTGACTTACTGAATTTTATTCATGCAGTTTTCTTCTACCGTCTCCGGTTTTTATTTTTTATGATGCATGTTAAGTTACGTAACGAACCAAGAATGTATTCTAATACAATAAAGTCATGCTGCTAGTATAGAAACTTACAAGCAAGCCTAGTAAGAGCTAACCAGAAAATGAAAAAACAATCTACTTTTTTATAGCTTTCATTTTTAAGTGATTAATAGAATATTATATATGATGTAATACAAGTTGCTAGCTCTCTTTTTTCAAGTCTGCCTGCATTTATTAAATCCCAATTGCAATTGTGTATACTGGTCCGTATTTTATTTATCTTCAGGTTCTTAGTTCATTGATTTTTGTAGCTAGCCATGTTTAATTTATGTTCACCGAACTCTTTATCAAGAAACAGTGTATATTTTTAATTTTTAATGCTGCAGGTTTTTTTTTCCACGCACTTTACACACACACACAGATGGAAGACTTTATCAAATGAAATGAAACTGAGAATATGGTAGGAAATGCATACACATGGTAAGATTACAGACTCGATGAATGAGTCATGTAGCAGGACCGGACTTGTTCTGGTCACTTTTATTTCTTTGTAAACGTTTATATATATATATATAACCGTGTTGACTTGTGAAGGTGCATGTATCAGCTGCATTTGAACCATTAAAAACATTTGAACTAATGAAGACGTTATTAATTGTATATATGTAAATATCCACGCGTGTTTCTAAACAATCATAACTGTATACGCTACAGATATAAAAGTCATAGGTTAACCGATAATGACATTATATTCCTTGCTGTGAAAATTATTCTTTTCACTAGTACTTGCATTTGTACCCAGACGTTTGTTAGGATCACTCGCTAAAAGGAGACTCAGATGAATACATGTTCAACTATTGATTGAATTTTTACATGTACATTATTTATTCATAGGTGGATCCTACGGTAAATTCATATTTTAATATGATTTGACTATTGATCGAGCAAGGGTGCTCCTCACTTGCTTTTAAACGAGTGAGGGTAGAAAATCCTCTTGTAACTAAATCTAGCGTCTAATGTACAAATTCTTGTGTTTTCTTTCATTTAAGTACAACGTAAATTCTTTTAAAACATACGGAATTCGATAATCCTCTGTTATTTTCTGTACGTATAATTAAATAGAAAGTGAGATAAATGAACCTCAACTAGTACAACTCACAAAATATAACTCACACTGAACCAGGGTTATTAATACTCATCGTATGAAACAAAAAATCACAAGGAAATATCACTGACGCAGAATAGTATGAATTATCAAAAATTAACTGGCTCAATCAAGGAAGGAAGTAGAAAGATCGATGTTAAGATCAAAGTTGTCACAATAGATATGGATCTCAATGGTCACAGTGAAATCGAAAGCCTGAAGGCAGGTTGAGATATAGGCTGGACTTTGTCCAAAGAGCATTGAAATTGTGGTATATATTTTGAACAAACACATCCATACAGAGTTGTGTGAAGAGTCAGTTGCCTTGATTATGAAAAATCATGCCCATTGATGAAAAACAATTTTATTACATTTGGAGTCTTTAATCAACGGTTGTCGTTTAATTGAATGGTTAAATATGAAGAGCTATGTCTCTTTCTAAAGGTCATGAATCTATGTATAAATATGTCATTGTTCTTGGAATAATATACTAAAAAAGGAAGAAGAAAAAATCTATTCTATCAAATAAAATAAAGTAAAATAAAATTT
This sequence comes from Allium cepa, assembly GCA_030765085.1. Classification (NCBI taxonomy): domain Eukaryota; kingdom Viridiplantae; phylum Streptophyta; class Magnoliopsida; order Asparagales; family Amaryllidaceae; genus Allium; species Allium cepa. The sequence continues at coordinate 124,423,259 of CM060939.1, forward strand.
TATTATATTTCTTTATAATTTTTAAATAACATTTCTATCAGGGGTATCAGAGCCTTGTTCGATCAAGACTGGGTGTTTAGTTCTTGCTTCCATCATAAATAACGATTCATACCGTTCTTCTCTTCCTATTTCAATTTTCCATGGAGAAAATTATGATTTTTGGTCTATCGAAATGAAGATCTATTTTCGTTCACAAAATCTATGAAAAATTGTTGAGGAAAGATTCACTATTCTCGAAAGCACATCTAATCTTTCAACAAATCAAAAGAAGGTCTAGTAGATAACCAACAAAAGGATTCTCAAGCATTGTTCTGTCTAAAACAAGCAATGACGGATGAAATTTTCTCTCGAATCATGAATGCACAAAGAAGCCGTAAGACATGCTAGAGGAGGAGTTTCAAGGATCCAAAATGTACAAGTATTTAAACTATTGAAACTTAGAAGAGATTTTTAAAATTTTAAGTTGAAAGCAAATGAGGTTGCAAAAGATTACTATTCTAGAATAAAGATATAGTAAATCAAATGAAAGCCTATGGAGAAATGATTTCTAACAAGATAATAGTCAATAATAATAACAATAATTTCTTATATAGAAATATGATGCGATTATTTGGGTGATAGAGGAAGAGAAATTAGAATCTTATCATCATTGAGTTGATGGGTTCTGTTGGGCGAATTCTCACCCAGAAGATCTTGAGACAACGAAGCGTCTGTTTCACCCGGGTTCGCAATCACCACTTCATTCAGCATGACCGGCCTCTTTCCCATTCGACAATGCAAGCCATAGCTCATTCGACATGAATAACCTCCAGTTCATTCACCAAGGCCAAGGAACACTCGGCACTCACGCATGAAGCTTCATTCGGCAGTACGAGCCAAGTCCATTCGGCATGGAAGCTCCATTCGGCAGTACGAGCCAAGTCCGTCCAACATTCTCAGGGTAGAAACTCATTCGGCCCAAGCATGTTCGGCCCAAGGATTCATTCGGTCACAAGCTCGTTCGGTCCCATGCCACATTCGGCCCCAAGCTCGTTCGGCCAGTCCCATTTGGCCACCGAGCCGACGCTCCTCCATCTCATTTGGCACACCGGATCGGCATTCTCATTCGGCATAAGACCAACCTTCTCCAAGCCCCATTCGGCCTCTCCCATGCGTGCCGAACCAACCCATCAACAAGGCCACCACCGGACCAAACGAGCGCCGAACCACCTAAGACCAAACGAGCGCCGAACCGCCTATCTACCACCGGTCCCTACCTACCACCGATCCAAAGCCCAACGCCGAACGAAGCTCTACCGAACCAGGTGATTGCCAGTCCAGATTGTCTCAGCCCGGGCCCACCAGCAGCTATATACCTCCAAGACCCCTGCCCCCTGCCTCATTCTATAAATAGAGGGGCAGGGGTACAACAATGGCAGACAAGTTTGAGAGCTCAAGCAAGGAAGGAACTTTCAAACTACTTTCATACACTTGTATACAAAGCATTGTACTTGTAACCTGAAAGAAAGAGGATAATAACATATAAAGTGGACGTAGGCACATTCTGGCCGAACCACTATAAATCTGTGTGTCTTTTACATTTCAGCCCCTACTTTTCTCATATTTACATACTCATCTAAAATCATTGAAAATTACATATAATCAACTAAATAATACGACTTGGAGGTGTTTGTCCATTTTTTGTGCAAACATTTTTGGTGCTTTCACTGAGAACTGAACTCAAACTTCATCTTCTCCCACTCAACCTTTTTCCTAACGACATCACTCGTTGCTTAGAAATCATGCCTTCCAAACAGAGAAGGGATGTTAACAAAGGAAAGAACATCGCAACTAGCAGCCTTCCAGATCCAGCAATCACAGATCAGCCCACTTCAACAGCAGTACCAGATGAAAATCAGGAAAATCCAACTGGTCCCGCAACGGAACAACCAATCACTAGGGCAGATCTGGACAGGGTTGTGGCTGAAGTAACTAACCGCTTCACATCCCAACAAGAAACTTTGGTGGACCAACTCATGACACGCTTAAGGGACGCTGAAGAGTCCAACCGCAACACTGAATCATGGGGTGAATCCCAATCCGGAGGATCCCGGAGGCAACAAAGGTCTTCACTCTTCGAACAAGCTATCAACAGGAAAAACAATGATAGGGGCCGCGCCCGGACTCAGCCCGAATTCCGACTCGAGGAAGCCCTTGGAACCGAACCTAGCGGGGGAGGCACCAGGCGAGGGTCGGATGTAGCTGAGCCAGTCATGCCACCTAATCATAGAAACCCCGCTGAACGGAGCCGAGCTAGAACCCAGCCCGAAGTTGACCCCATGGATGTGCTCGAAACAGGACCCCACAGGGGAAGATCAAGGCAGGGGGCAACTGTAGCTGGTCCTAGCGTGCATCCAAGCAGCCAAAGACAACCACTGGATAATGCTAGAGGTGATAGACTGTACCATCCCTACAGGTCATCTGGACGAGATAGATCCCGCAGGGAAGAACCGAGCTCATTTTTGTCCGCTCCAAGTTCTGACGAGCGGATGGCACGATTATTCAGAGAATGTGTCCAACGGGAGCAAAGGGACCGGGGAATAGGCGCTAGGGTCACCAGTCCCTTTACCCGAAATATCGAAACTGCCATCACCCCCCGGGAATGGAAAATGCCAACCATGGAACCTTACAAAGGAACTTCCGACCCCATCGTACACCTGCAGAGATACACCCAGCATATGCTCATGAGTGGAGCAACAGAAGGAGTATTATGTAAATGCTTTCCGCTATTCCTATCAGATCTAGCTACCTCCTGGTTCTGCCATCTACCCCAAGGATCCATCAACTCATGGGAGATGTTAAAAGAAAGGTTTATTAGCCAGTTCCGCATCCATGTGGAACAACCCAGGGATGCTTATTCTCTATCCAATGTCAAACAGAAAACCGGAGAGACGCTACAACAATATCTAACACGGTTCAACGCCGCAGCGGCAGCAGTTCAAGATGCCGATGAAAAACTCACTCTAATGGCCCTCTGTAGTGGTGTGCATCCAGACACCAAGTTTGCCAGAAGATTAACTAAGGAAAAACCAGTTACCTTGCCTGATTTCTTCCATGAAGCTGGAAAGTATATGAGACTCGAAGACGCTGCTACGGAGAGGCAGCCAGGGCAACAAGGCAAGATAATTCAGGACAAGGTTCCCACTGCAGCTAAGGACGCTCGAAGAAATGAATCTAGAGACAATGCTGGGGGCAGAAAGGGTGAGAAGCGCCAATATCGACCAGGGCCAAGATTTGACTCCTACACTCCTTTGAATGAAACAATCGAAAACATCTACCTAGCCACTCAGGGCGAACTCGGATACAAGCGCCCCCCGCACAAGAAAGAATCAGATAACGCACTCAAGTCCGGAAAGTTCTGTCGCTTCCACGAATCCCACGGACATGACACCAATGAATGCCACCATCTTCGGGACTTGATCGAAGAACACATTAGAAGAAGAAGACTGGAACGTTATGTGAAAAGTCAGAACAGGACTCCAACTCCTGCCAATGAGAACTCAAAGCAACCCCTCCCAGAAGTAGGCGGAGGGAGTCGCAACAATCACAACACCAGTGGCTCTAGTCAAGAGAAGATAGTAGTCCTTACCATCTCAGGAGGACCACACATTGCCGACAGAAGTTGGGCAGAGATGGAAAGGTACGGCAAGTCGCTTAGAAATACCGAAGGATACGTTAACTCCGTCACAGAAGAACGCCAACCGAAACGAAAAGAGAGAGACGACATCATATTCAGTAGACGCGATTTGGAAGGAAGACAGTACCCACATATGGATCCTATGGTCATCTCTGCCTGGTTCGGCCCTGCTAAAGTTTTTCGGATTCTAATAGACACGGGAAGCTCCGTAAACATCTTGTTCAAACATGCTTTCGACAAAATGAAGTTATCAATGAAGGATGTGTCTCCCTGCGACAAACCCCTGCACGGTTTCACTGGAGATGCAAAAATGCCCCTCGGGCAACTTGACCTCTTCGTCGAAATAGGAGGTCATCCCCGCTCCGTGGTGCGAAAACAAACGTTCGTGCTAATAGAGAACCACTCGGCTTACAACGCCTTCTTGGGGAGACCAGCCTTGTCTGACTTCCAAATTGTCCTAGCCCCCTGGTGCCTGAAGATGAAATTCCCGACAGACAACGGAATAGGAGAAGTAGAAGGAGATCAAGACGCTGCCCGAGACTGCTATGTAACTGAGCTTCGCAACAACCGCAGAAAGAATAAAGGAAAAGATGCAGAGACTACTCTCTGCATGAAAAGCTTGGAGGCATAGCAACTAAAGAAAGCCCCTCCTCTTCGATACACAAGCGATCCCTTCAATGAACTAGACCCCCGGGATAAAGAGGAGGAGGCTACCGCCGAGCCTGCAGAGGCTATGGAATTCGTATCTGTAGATAAGCATGATTCAAGTAGACTATTAAAAATCGGATCTCAGCTGAAAACGGAATTGAAGGATCGACTCATTGACTTTCTCCGCCACAACTTAGATGTATTTGCGTGGACCCATGCCGATATGACAGGAATCTCCCCAGACGTAGCATGCCACATGTTGAACATCGATCCCACCAAGGTACCAGTAAAGCAGAAAAAGAGGAGCATGGGGGCAGAGCGATCAGCAGCCCTTGATGAGGAAGTAAAAAATCTACTTGCTAATGACTTCATACGGGAAGCCATCTACCCAGAATGGATCGCTAACCCAGTGCTAGTAAAAAAGGCCAATGGAAAGTGGCGAACATGTATTGACTTCTCCAATCTGAATGACGCTTGCCCGAAAGACTGCTTCCCACTTCCCCGAATTGACCAACTCGTGGACAGCACAGCTGGGCACGAACTCCTATCTTTTATGGATGCATACTCCGGATATAACCAGATCCCCATGCACGCTCCCGATCAGGACCACACTAGCTTCATCACCGACCGCGGATTATATTGTTACAAAGTCATGCCTTTTGGACTCAAAAATGCTGGAGCTACCTATCAACGCCTCGTCAACAAAATGTTCGCAGAACTGATAGGACGTACTATGGAAGTATATGTGGATGACATGTTGGTGAAGTCCAGGAAAGCCAACGACCATGTAAGCCATCTGGACGATATGTTTCGGGTACTTCGCCGATATGGAATGAAGCTGAATCCTCTAAAGTGCTCCTTCGGAGTATCATCGGGAAAATTCTTAGGATTCATCGTCCACGCCAGAGGAATCGAAGCAAACCCTGAACAAATCCGAGCTTTAAAAGAAATAAGGATACCTTCCACTCGAAAAGAAATGCAGAGCCTAAACGGAAAGGTGGCCGCCCTAAGCAGATTCATTTCCAAGGCAACTGACAAGTGTGTCCCTTTCTTCGAAGCACTCAAGAAAGACAAAGGGAGGTTCGAGTGGACCGACGAATGCTTAAAAGCCTTCCTCAACCTAATCGAACACCTTCAGAGACCACCAGTACTCTCAACTCCAAATGAAGGTGAAGTGTTATACCTATACCTCGCTGTATCATCTCATGCTCTAAGCGCCGCCTTGGTAAGAGAAGAAGACCGCACACAACGTCCGGTTTACTTTGTAAGCAAGAGATTTACGGGGGCAGAAGCCAGATATCCTAAACTTGAGAAGTTAGCATATTGTTTATTGATCGCGTCACGGAAACTGCGACATTACTTCCAGTCTCACTCCATCAGGGTTCTAACCGATCAACCACTAAGGCAAGTGCTCCATCGTCCTGACACTTCTGGGCGACTCCTCAAATGGTGCATCGAACTAAGTCAGTATGATATCACCTACCATCCCCGCACCACTATCAAAGGACAAGCCATGGCTGATTTCATTGCCGAATTCACTACCAACGAAGGCAAGGAACAATCCGAAGTAGCAAAAAACATCAAGTGGAACCTCTTTGTAGACGGAGCATCGAACGAACAAGGCTCGGGGGCAGGTATTGTGATCGTCACCCCCAGGGGAAGAAAGTTGTACTATGCATTAAGATTGGAGTTCACGGCCACTAACAACGATGCTGAATATGAAGCAGTAATAGCGGGATTGGAACTGGCCCTAGAAATTGGGATCAATTCCTTATGTATTCATAGTGATTCTCAGCTTATCGTAAACCAGGTACTAGGAGAATTCCAGACTCGAGGAGAACGGCTCACAGCATACCTAAAGAAAACCAGACTGCTGCTCGATCGATTGGACCATTATCTAATCAAACACATTCCTCGAGAAGAAAACCAAGAGGCAGATGAACTTGCAAAGCAAGCTAGTATGAAGGACAGCACCATTCCCGGAGCACTAGTAATCTCAAGGCAGCTAGCCCCAAGTTTCGAACAAGTAAATCTGATAACTGCAATCGAAGAAGGAACCTGGATGACTCCTATCCGGAAATATTTGCAAGATGGCATACTACCCGACAGGCGTGACGAAGCCAAGAAGATCTTGAGAAAAGTTCCCCACTACACAATACAAGAAGGCATCCTCTACCGGCGTGGCTTCTCTAGCCCCTTATTAAGATGCGTCGCCGGAAGGGAAGCCAAGGAGATATTAACAAACATCCATCAGGGAGGATGCGGAGATCACACTGGAGGACAGACTTTGGCAAGAAAGATACTCCGATATGGATATTACTGGCCCACACTAAACAAAGATACCCTAGACTTCGTTAAGAAATGCGACAGATGTCAGAAGTTCGCCAAGATCCCTCGACTGCCCACAAACGAAATTACTCAAATGACCAGCCCTTGGCCCTTTGCTGTATGGGGAATTGACTTAATTGGCGAACTGCCAACGGGCCGAGGCGGAGCCAAATATGCTATAGTGGCAGTCGATTATTTCACCAAATGGGTGGAAGCGGAACCTTTAAATAAAATATCTTCAGCAAAAATTATTAACTTCTTGATCAAAAACATTCTGTGCAGGTATGGAGTCCCCCTCAAGATCGTATCAGACAACGGACTCCAATTTGACAGCGAAGAATTTGCCGACTGGTGCCAAGAGCATGGAATTCATAAAAGCTTCTCATCAGTAGCTTACCCTCAGGCAAACGGACAAGTTGAAGCTGTCAACAAAATTCTCAAAACCCTAATCAAGAAGAAACTTGAAAAGTCAAAAGGCGCTTGGGTGGACGAACTTCCTACGGCACTATGGGCATACCGCACATCTTTCAGAACATCAACGGGACATACTCCTTTCTCTTTGGCATATGGATCGGAGGCAATGCTCCCAGTTGAGACTATTGTGCCTTCCCACCGTAGGATCCACTACAACCCAGAAGAAAACAAAGAACTCCTCCTCATGTCTTTGGAACTGATTGAGGAAAGGAGAAACGATGCAGCACTCAAAGCAGCAGCTCACAAACAAAAAGTGGCAGCACTATACAATTCCAAAGTCAAGCATCGCAGCTTACAAGAAGGAGATCTTGTCCTCAGGCGAATCTTTCCGCGCCCCGGGGCACTGGACCCCATCTGGGACGGACCATATGTAATTCACAAAGATCTCCACAACGGAGCTTACATTTTGTCAACAGTGGACGGAGAGGTGTTCCAGAGGGCATGGAACATCCGACACCTCCGTCGATACTTTTCTTAACTTGTACTGCCCATATGAAGTGAATTAACAAAGAGAACCAGTGGACGTAGGCATTTTCGTGCCGAACCACTTTAAAAAATCTTGTCTCTTTTTAACTTGTTCCTTTATGTCTTGGCTACTTGTTAAGTTTTATCCCTTTCTGTTGAACAAAATCCTATGGCATCTCCACTCAAGACGCACCGCGGCCTCATCTAGACTAGGCCTAACAGGTACGCCACGATTCTATGCACTCGCCAATGAGACTCTTTTGCTCCAGCATCCCTCTGCTGCGGGTTAACTCATTGCGCGCCTGCCCTCAAAGCCAACTGTAATGAGCCGATTATAAGTCATCATAAAGGCCGACTATAGCCGATGGCAGCTCATTACGGCGTTCGGCTCGTCGGTAACCGTGAACCTACTTTAAGCCCCAACATAAGGTGTGGCCAGCCAGGGGTAGTTCACGGCCAACGGCACCCACGCTAGCCGGCCACGGTAAATCGAATAATACCCACGATTACGGACCATAACGGTTCGGGTAGTTACCGTGCGCGATCTCGGCTCCGATGTGTCTTAAGTGCGGCTGTGGTAAAAAAGAAAACTCCCCGCGGAGGCGTAAGATGGGTGACAAATGTCTCCAAGACCCACAGCTAGGGAAAGTGACTACAAAACCCGTTTGCCACGAACTTAAGCACATCGACGGCCTTCCGTGACTGGAAGTTTTACTTTTACTATATTTCCATTTCATTTAAATATTTTTCTCCTATCCTGTATAACAAACTCTAAAGTACAGGAAACCAAATAGGAAGCATTCACTCATGAGGCTCTAAGCCTGCGTGCTGGGTAGCAGGGCGCTCTGCTATACCCGTGAACAGTTACACAAGACACTCAAAGCTACCGCCTGCGAATAAAACATAAAGGGCGGTACTCTCTTCTCTTGTACATAAATGCGTAACTATAACTTATTCATACACTGACATTGCAAAACGTGAAATTATATTTCAAGCAAAAACTTAACATCAAACACAAGTGGAATCACAGGCATATACATAATTATACTTCTCACACAGCGCATAAAGATAGCAACAACATTTAAACATGACAAAATCAGCTTATATTATAAGATCACACGAAGTTATTCTTTGCAAATAATTTTATTACAGTTGCATATCAAAGACTAACATGAACAGTGATAAAAAAGAAACAAAAAGATGGCAGATGCATCCACACTCCATCACCAACTCCCCCAGCCTACTTAGCCGCAGGATCGGAGCCCCCAGCATGTGGATCTGAAGTCCCACCTGTCCAGATCAGAAGAGGAATTCATTAAACGAACGATCAAGTTATGAAAACACGAAAAGAAAAGAAAGGGAAAAGAATAACTCACCAGCATCCGCCGCTTGATCCTCATCATCCAACTGCACGCCCGCTTCCTCTGCAGCGAGTAGCCGCATCCCCTCCTTCACCGCCGCTTGCTCCTCCTTTGAGAACTGAGCAGTAACCGCGCTCAAGTTGAAAGCCTCTCCGCCTTCCTTACCCGCATTCACCCTGGCCTCCTCTAAAGCCTGGAGATACACCTTGGCCATGACCCGAGGGTAATCGTCCATCCAAGACAAGCCGCCCTCCTTCCAAGTGTGGAAGTACATATCCTGCAACATCTCATCCATCATCCCCTCGTTTTCCTCAAACTCCCTCACCCGGGCCTCGGAAGCTTGCAACTTGGTGATGGCGACGTCCCTCTCTGATTGGTATCTCAAGCAGTCAGCCTGGAGTGACCTCCTCATTTCCTCTTCCTTCAACTTGAGGGACCTCCTCATCTCCTCCATCTCCTCCTTCAACTCGGCCTGGGCCATCTCCGCAGCCTCGAGCCTCCCGGACAACTCCTCTACCCGCTCGAGATCCGCATTTCGAACCTCATCCACCGTTGTAATAGCCATGTTAATCCGCTCCCTGCAGGTGACCTCCATTTTCCGTAACTCCGCCCTACTTGCCTTCTCCATGGTCTCTTTCAGACGCTGGGAAGCTTCCTCATGCTGGGAGATCTGGATGGCTTGGTCGGCAAGCTGCTTGGCCTGATCGGCAACCTTTAGCCTTAACCGAATGTTAGCACTCCCAATCTCCTCCCCGGCCTTGACCAATCGAGCATGATGCTCCATTAACTTCTTAGTCTCTTCGGCCACCCGATCAATATTAGCCTTGGCCTCGTCCCCCATAGTAACTACTCGGGTAGTAAGCAGATCAAGATCTAGGGACTTGGCCTCATCCAGCACTCTTACCATGGGGTTGCGGGGAAGAAGGTGCTCGCCCGTGGCCTCATCAAATGAAATGTCTTGAGAGCTTGGGTCTAAATCAGGATGGCCGGCAAAAGGGTCACGAGGCACGGGGCGAGGCACATCGGGACGCCTTATATGAATGACAGTAGAACTCTTGGAAGGAGGAGGAGGGGGGCAGGGCTCCGTGCTCTCCTCCGTAGTATCACGAGGAGGCTGAGTAGGGGGAGACAGAGTAGGAAGCTGCGAAGCAGAAGAAGACTCAAATAAGGAACGGCTCCGCTTCCTTTTCTGAATGCCCTCTTCGATGACCCCAAGAAGAGGGCGGTACTTGACTACGTCCCCAGTGCGATCAGTAGAAGGTTTCGCGGAAGCTCTCCTCGACTTAAATTGTTCAAGGCGGTGTCGAACATCCGACGTTTTACCCGCCTGGCCTGCCCCTGGAATAAAGAACAAATGTTACGAACATACAATAATCCGCAATTCAAAAAATGTGCTAAGTTAAAAAGAAAGAAAAGTGAGGAGACACATCTGTTATACAAACCCGGCGGAGGAGTGGGATACTGCAATAAGTCCTGGATCTCATTCCAGGACGGAAGTGAACCGTAAAAAATTTCTAAGTCCCTATCGAAAATGGAATCGGCAGAAGACAAAAGTTCACCTTGCATCGCCGGGGTCACCCTAGCTGAGGAACCCTTAGAGGATGGGTCAGTGCTAACCACAGCTTTGCCGGTTTCCTCTGCTTTCTCCGTTTCCTTCTCTGTTTCCGACTCCCCCTCTGACTCCCCGAAGGCCCGACGGAGAGCCTCATCCAGTTCGAGGTCCTGCTCAGAGGTTAGAGCAGCAACACCGCTACCACCCTGACCATCGCCATCTCCTCCACCCTCCGACCCTTCTCCAACTTCACCTCCTTCCTCCTCTTCTACACCTTCCTCCTCCGGGACATCCGGGCAAGTACTTGGAGAAGGGCCATCGGACTCCTTGAGCTTCTTGCCTCCTACGACTGGACGTTGTGCAAAGGGCTTCCTCTTGCCACCCTTCGCTGTCACCCCACCTTTAGGCTGGGCAGCCTTCTCTTCTGCCGTGTCCCTCTGTTTGACTACGGACTGATGTGGGAGGATCAAATTATACGACAAGAGCCTGGCATTCCTAATCAGATAAGCAGCCGATCTGTCTCTCCCGGAAATAGCTTCAATTTCTGCTGCCATCCGAACCAAGCGATCATCTTCCACAACCGCAAAACCACCTGTCGCTAGCAAGAAATAAAAGCGCATAAGAGAGTGAATTACAGCCAAGACAGGAATTATGAGTAGAGTTTTTACTTACATCCGGAGGTAAATCGGCGAATAGAGACGGAGTCATCCCTGACAAAGAACCATTCCTTCTTGAACATGCTATACTTCGAGTATAAATCCAAAACAGGCTTGAAGGAAACGGCTGACTCCAAGCTAATATATGGGGACCCCTTCCTGTACCCCCTCAGATTGTACAGATATCGTATTTCCCGGTTGGAGGGGGCGCGCCCATATCTCTTCTGGAAGATAGCATATAAGCATACCAGAATGGCATAAGAGTTGGGCTGAAGCTGGAATGGAGCCACCTTCAGATAAGTGACGAAGCTTAGTATCCAGGCGTTGATTGGAGGAATAGCCCCGCACATGCAATGGTACCGGCTATAAGCGAAGTACCCCTCAGGGGGATCATATGGCATGACCCCTTCCCCCGGTAACAACATAAGAGCCCTGTCTATCCCAAAGGAACGGGATATAACGTCAAGTTGCTCCTCCTTTAAGGAGCTTGGGAAGCAGTCAGGGGGAGAGTTCAAAAGTTCCTGTGGACCACATCCGTCCACTAGAGACTTCGGAATAGGTCGGTGTTGCCCGGATCCTGATTGGACTGGGGGCGAGGAAGAAGAAGGCTCTCCTGTGCCTCTAGACTTCTTTCTGTCTGATCGTGTTTCCGCTTTGCGAGACATTTTCTGCAGCACAAGAAAAACCTAATATTAGAACAAGGAAAATAGAAAAGTAAACAAACAAGTGCGTGCAAGTGTGGAATTTCATTCGCAAGCTGAAGTCTTCCAGATCACAAGTTCATTCGGTTTCCATGTTCATTCGGCTTCCAAGTTCATTCGGTTTCCAAGTTCATTCGGTTTCCAAGTTCATTCGGTTTCAACCCCATTCGGTTTTCATCTCATTCGGCTCCAAGGCAGTAGTCCCATTCGGTGAAGCAGGGACATACGTGTGTATTCGGTAATAAGTATATACCTGGTTCGGTATAAGGTTGGTTCGGCAAACACTTGATTCGGCAATGGAATGATTCGGCTCTACTCGTTCGGTAAAGAAAAACAAGGGGGGTACGGCCTCTATATATAGGCAAACTCACAACCACCGAACCAGATGTCTCGCCCAACCGGACCAATGATACCGGACCACCAGAAGCCGGATGAGAATAGCCGGACCAACCAAGAACCGAACGGAACCCTCTATCTACCGTCCAAGACCAGGAACTGGGGGCACGCAGGCGCCTCCCTCAGATAAGTACCGAACTCCAGAACTAACTAATAAAATAAGATTATGATAACGATGAATAAGTCGTAAAGTCCTCACCGACGTGGATTAAATCGTTTACACGTGTACGCGACCTCGAATGGTCCATAGGCACGCTCTGAATGGTTATTAACCCTACCATCGTGGGAATTTACACTTTGACACGTATTTTTAAGCCCATCGGTCGAATGGATATTTGATAATTGTGAAATGGCTAAGCCACTTACACATGTACGCGGTCGCGAACGATCCCTAGGCATGCTCTGAGCTGGCGATAAACCACCTTGGCAAACGACCCAGGGACCCACTCTAACGTGAACCTGGCATCGACGATGCTAAGCCCCTTCGGGGCACACTTGCTCGTCCCGAGCGACACAGTTCACTTCATCTCAAATATTTCGATCATGAACGATCGCTATTTGGAATCACACTAAAACTGTAAATTCCTTTGCAGGACATCAACAGAATACGAACGTCCAATCCCTGGCGTTATAAAGCTAGTCTTCCTACCACGGGGCAAAACAAAGCGCGACACGTGCAAGCACGTGCCCCACTTTGGGGGGCAAATGTTGGGCGAATTCTCACCCAGAAGATCTTGAGACAACGAAGCGTCTGTTTCACCCGGGTTCGCAATCACCACTTCATTCAGCATGACCGGCCTCTTTCCCATTCGACAATGCAAGCCATAGCTCATTCGACATGAATAACCTCCAGTTCATTCACCAAGGCCAAGGAACACTCGGCACTCACGCATGAAGCTTCATTCGGCAGTACGAGCCAAGTCCATTCGGCATGGAAGCTCCATTCGGCAGTACGAGCCAAGTCCGTCCAACATTCTCAGGGTAGAAACTCATTCGGCCCAAGCATGTTCGGCCCAAGGATTCATTCGGTCACAAGCTCGTTCGGTCCCATGCCACATTCGGCCCCAAGCTCGTTCGGCCAGTCCCATTTGGCCACCGAGCCGACGCTCCTCCATCTCATTTGGCACACCGGATCGGCATTCTCATTCGGCATAAGACCAACCTTCTCCAAGCCCCATTCGGCCTCTCCCATGCGTGCCGAACCAACCCATCAACAAGGCCACCACCGGACCAAACGAGCGCCGAACCACCTAAGACCAAACGAGCGCCGAACCGCCTATCTACCACCGGTCCCTACCTACCACCGATCCAAAGCCCAACGCCGAACGAAGCTCTACCGAACCAGGTGATTGCCAGTCCAGATTGTCTCAGCCCGGGCCCACCAGCAGCTATATACCTCCAAGACCCCTGCCCCCTGCCTCATTCTATAAATAGAGGGGCAGGGGTACAACAATGGCAGACAAGTTTGAGAGCTCAAGCAAGGAAGGAACTTTCAAACTACTTTCATACACTTGTATACAAAGCATTGTACTTGTAACCTGAAAGAAAGAGGATAATAACATATAAAGTGGACGTAGGCACATTCTGGCCGAACCACTATAAATCTGTGTGTCTTTTACATTTCAGCCCCTACTTTTCTCATATTTACATACTCATCTAAAATCATTGAAAATTACATATAATCAACTAAATAATACGACTTGGAGGTGTTTGTCCATTTTTTGTGCAAACAGGTTCTCTTGAAGCAACGAATATAGATGAGAAATGTGAAATGAAATTTCATAGAAAATAACTTTCAGTACTAAGTTTAATTCATGATCTCAAGAGGCAAAGGAAGGAAGAAAGATGCCAAAAACTATGTAAGCAAGAACAATGTAACGATCGTACTACACCTCCGATGCTCGTATAACTCAATAATGCACTGTTGGAGCATACGACCGGCATAGGATGATGGTCTAAGGAAAGAAAAGAAGTAAAGAAGAGGAGGAAGAGAAAGCAACGGAAGAAAAGAGAAAGAAAACATCATATAATAACAGAACCTGTCGTGTTTCTCATAGCGCATCGAATAAAATATAATAACCATCACAGATATAAAACAAACGAGACAATAGTAACCACATAAACAACATAACCAAAATATATATGCTCATGCAGTTACACAAAACAACAGTAGAGTTTATACAACTTATAAATAAGCTTAACTGATAAACTGTCTCTAATAATAATAAGTCAAATAATGTCAAGGCTCTACAGCGTCATACATGGGAATAAGCAATAATAAGTCCAAAGTATAGATATGAGAAAGCATCGCCTCCTACTAATCCATCTGCACACTCTATGTGCTACTTATACCTGCTATCTAGTTTACTCATTTAAAAGTACTCAAGGCAATAAGAGGCAAAGCATAAAATCTCTAGTCAGATAACAGTCTAGTGTGAACGATAAATAATCTCAAAATACTACGAAAGTCGATATAGTATATGGAACGGAAACTATGGAAAATCATACTTGATATGTCCCTACATCCAAAGAGTTGGCACATAATAGTCGATATATGCTAATCACCTATCATAGCAATATAGGCATATTACAATCGAAGTACAATGGCCAACGTCTAGGTATACGGTCAAAAATACCTACATCGCGTGACACCCTAGAAAGAACAGACGATCATGGAAAACAAAGCATCCATCAAGCAATTCTTACCATCACTCATGTGCGTTGGATATATGGTAACTCGTATGACATAATCACAAAACAGGGACTCAATCAAAATCTTGGCTTCATCAGTGCTCAAATCCATGCCACTCTGAAAGGCTAGCAACGAGGCATAATCGCAAAAGCCCTGGGTAATCTACTATCATAAGATTCAGACAGAATTGCAAATCTAAAAGGGCGTCCCTACATACCCCTTCTTTACGAGTATATAAGAATCCTCCGAGTTATCAATGATCCTTTTGCACGCATCCTCATAATGGAATTTAATCATTGTTTCATCTTGCTATCCCCACAGTAGGATACGGTCGCAAATCTCACTCGCAAGCGCTCATAGTTGAGCTTGCCCTTGTTGATCGCTGTTAAGACTCCCATCTTTAAGCATCATCTTAGGAACATCTATAGACACCCATTCGTAAGTCAGATCCATTGTACCAAGGTCTCGAAGTCGCCGTCCTTGTCGTCGGCATAGTCGTGTTGAATCACTATGCCATCGCTTCACCACCGATATCACTCGTTGTAGAGCAATAACATCAAGATCAAGAGTCGGCTGCATGAACAAACCACCACGTCACGCTCCTCGAAGACTCCTCATCGTCCACTTTAAATATTGACCTAATCGGTCATTATCAATAGTGATAGGTGTCGACCATGCTATAGTGGTCAATAGCTACCACTTTGGCCGTGTACTTAATCAAAAATAGATAGGTACAAACTAAATGAAAACATCCAGCGTCCATCCCGAAGTCTGAAGCATATAACCAAATCCAACATCTTTCATCTTTAGATTGGTTTGTATGCACAAAACTCTATGCACGAAATTCTATCATATGAGATATTTCCTAACATTATTTCGCATATCGATCGGTGTTTTCAACCAAACAACCAAACATGCACACGTGCAACCAACAAGCATAAATACATCTATCATAGTATACATAAAACATATATAGCACATCTATATCAACAGATGTAGTAATTTCCTAAAAATTGTATGTCGGTAATATTTTATATAATTCTGATTTAAAACCATATTAAAACACTTTAAAATTCTTTTATAAAATCAGATGTGGATTTAAATATATTAGAAATTATGTTTTAAAGTCATTTTAAAACATCATTTTTATACTATAATAACAATCCTAATATGATGAAAGGTAATATCACTCACCTCAACAAAAGCTGACCAATCCAATGCTAAATCGTAGAGCTCTCCATCACGAGCTCAATGCAAGAAACCGCGTCCAAACTAGTTCTCGTATGCAAAAGATATAGATTGTATAAGAAACCAGATTAATTAAATGATTAATTAAATTAATTAAAAAATAATTACTTTACTAAACCTTCTTCTCCTCTTAATTAATCTCTTCCTTAAATACTAATACCCGTGCATGAACAAACCCATATACATACGTATCCCCTCTCTTCTTTTCTCCCTCATTTCTTGACGAATCACCCAAAAGCTTGCTCCATCGCGCTCCACTACACAAAATCTCCACGAAGCACCCAATATCTTCACGTCTGACCGCCCCAAGGAAATAGCGACTTGATGGTCATGTCGCAAGAAGCAAAGTGTCGCACTCCCCATCGAGATGTCGCACTGCTCCAAATCATCACCGTCTACTCCTCTTCACAGTAGAAACGCAACACCACCCCTGGATTTGCCTATCTCCTCCTCTAACTTCGATGAACCTAAACCCCAGTCATGGCCCAAAATATCGAGCTTTACCGGTCACAGTCGCACTCCACCTCATCACTACCGATGCGAAGCTCTTCTCCCTACGAGTTCAATGGATTTAGTTTCGTGATTTATCTTTAAGCGAATCTCTCGATTTCAATTGAAGGGTTTTAAGAGGAGGCAGCCATTTCTTTGGTTTATAGGTAATGAAACAGTGAATGGGTGAGAGAGATGAGGGGTGTTTATTTATGCTAAAATAATATATTATTGTTTGATTTCTCAAATAGACCAATATACGTTTCGAGCTCGTACAATTATACAGCGCATCTAATCGCAACGTAACCCGTCAGCATACATTACCTCATTTTTTCGGTTCCAACGATATAAATTTTGCCACTATCCAAAACATCGCTTCGGGATGCATTTCGAGATCATTTTGTCCATTGGATCGTTTTATCTCCAAGTGTAGCGATATTTATACCCATTTTAATTCACAACGCCAATTCAAATTCAATGGAAGTGGCCTCGAGTCCTAATTTAACGGTATGCAAAAACTCATATTTTTAGACCTTTAAATGAATTAACGATACAATATTTAAATCAATTATATAAAAATTCTATCATTAAAAATGCGGATCGCTACAAACAACAAAGGGAAACAAGTTGATAATAATGGAAAATTTTACCAATTTGCTATCTGTGAAAGGAAAGGTTGCTTGGAGAAAGACTATTGGTTTAAATGGAAACCCAAATGCCAATACTGTAAAACATTTGGCCACGTTGAAAGAGACCACCACTTCAAGAAATCTCAGCATGCTAACTTTTAAAAAGAGACAGATGAAGAAAATAATTTTTTTTATGTCACTCAAGATACTTTGAAAGAAAGAATGATATTTGTATCTTGATAGTGGTTGTAGCAACAACATGAAAAAAATAAAAATATCTTTTGTAAACTTGATAATGCCAAGGCAAAAGTCAAAGTTTTCAATGGTGATTTTATGGAAGCAACATAAAGAGGCACAATTGCTATTGACACAGAAAAGATAGAAGATACATTAATAATATACTTCTAGTTTCAAATATTGATCAAAACCTACTCGGTATGGGATAGATGATGGAGAAGTGATAGTCTTTGCATTTCATAGGAGCCTCTTGCATAATATATGACAAGCGAGACAAATCCCTTGAAACTGCAAGAAGAAAAATGAAAGAGAACATATACTTTCCAGTACAATGGAGATATGCTAATAATATAACAATGCAAGCACATGCAGATGAGTCTTGGGCGAGGATAGAAAATTCGAACATTTCAATTTTCAAGAATTAAAGATCCTCTATAAAAGAATATGATGTTAGGCCTTCCAACAGTCATAAAGATCAACAATATATGTGAATGGTGCATGCTTGGGAAATAACATCGACAACTTTCCCATCAGGCAAAGCTTGGAGAGCCAAAGAACAACTGGAGTTAATTCATATAGAAGTTTGTCGTCCAATGCATTTTCCATCAAATTATCAAAATTGGTACTTATTCTCTTCATTGATGACTATACTAGAATGAAATGGGTTTATTGTTTGCAAAAGAAATCACAAGTCTATGATGTCTTTAAAAGTTCAAAATCCATGTTGGGAAACAAAGTAGTCATAACATGAGGACAATAAGATATGATAAAGGAAAAGAATGCACTTATAATGAATTCAACAAGTTTTGCGAAGATAAAGGTGTAAAACATCAACTCGCGGTTGGGTATGCACCAGAAAAAAATGGAGTGTACAGACAAAATAGTACTGCGATGAAGATGGCAAGAGCCATGCTAAAGTGGAGGGTCTTCTAAAAATATTTTGGGTAGAGGAAGTAAGCATTGTAGTATATTTACTCAATAAATGTCCAATCAATGTTATGCATGATAAGGCACCAACAGAAGCATGAGTGGAAGAAATCCATCAGCGAAGCATCTTAAAGTTTTTGATTGCATATGATACACTCACATTCCATATGAGAAAAGAAGCAAGCTGGATGAGAAGGATGAAAGGGGTTCTTCTTAGGCTCTAGTACTCAATCAAAAGGTTATCGAGTCTATAACTTAAGAACAAAGAAGCTCATTTTCAGCTGATGTAAGATTGATGAAGATTCTACATAGAACTAGGAAACATAAAAAGTTAAAAGAAAGAGTATCAACTTCCTTATTTCTAAAGTAAGAAATCGAGGGGGGTCATGATCAAACCCAATCTCTAGCTCAACTAGAACCAATATATGATTCAATGTAGAATCCCTCTGGATTCACCCATAAGGCGAACTAAATCCTTAGCTGTGACATATGAGACATATAACTTAATGAATATGGAACAAAAATCTTTGACGCAACTTACAAATAGAAAACATAGAGAAAACCACAACAAAGGAAGAATCAAACTTGGAAACTTGTAAGTCGTCCAAAAAATAAGGATACAGTAGGAGTCAAATGGATTTAAAAACAAAGTTTAAATCAGATGGCTCGATCTAGAAACATAAAGCACGTTAATTCTCGAAAGGCCACTCAAAAAAATATAGGATCGACTACAACAAAACATTTTCTCCAGTAACATATCTTGACACAATCAGGACATTGATCACACTACCTGTATAATAAAAACGGAAAATAATTCCAACTAGATGTAAAGTCGGTATTTCTAGATGGTTATCTTCAAGAAGAAATCTATGTTGGACAACTTTAAGGTTACGTAAGGAAAGGATAAGAACATAAAGTTATCAAATTAAAAAAGGCTTTATATGGCCTTAAAAAGCCTTAAGCAAGCTCTAATGACCTAGTATAGTAGAATTAATAGTTACTTCTCTGAGCAAGGATTCATGAGGAGCAAACGTGAGTCAATGCTCTAAATTAAGATCAAAGGAATGAATAATACACTTATTGTTTCTCTGCGCGTCGATGATCTTATCAATATAGGAAATAACAATATGACGATCGAGAAGTTTAAAGAAGACATAATGAGGTATTTTGAAATAACAGATTTAGGTCTTATGCATTTCTTTCTCAAAATCAAAATACAAATAAAATGAGATCTTTATCTCATTAAAGAAGTATACAAATACTCTTTTTTAAAATTCAAAATGGATGGATGTAAAATAGCATCAACTCCACTAGAGAACAATAGAGCATTCATGAAAGAAGATGGATCGCCAAAGTAGATGAACTTTGATTTCGAAGTTTAATTCAAAGCCCACTCAACTTAATAGCAGCAAGACCGGACATTATGTACACAATTAGTCTTCCATCAAGATTCATGCAAAACCCAAGTCAAGTTCACTATGATGTAGCTAAGAGAGTACTTTGATACTTGAAAGGAACTTAAAAGTATGGAATATGGTATGATGTCACTAAAGGCCCAAAACTAACCGCATACACGAATAATGATTGGGTAGGTTCCCTGGATGACATTAAAAGCACTTTGGGCTATACATTTACACTTGGCTTAAGAATATTCTCTTAGGTATCAAAGAAGCAAGAACAATTGCACAATCATCAGCAATAGAAAAGTATATTGTGACAGCGATGACCATAAGTCAAGCAATTTTATTAAAGCGTATACTCAAAGATATAGGAGAGTAATAAGAAGAAGCCATAGAAATATGTTGCAACAAACAAATTAGCTATAGCAATGATAAAAAAATCATATCTTCCATGGTAGAACCAAACATATAGGCATTAAGTATTATTTCATCAGAGAAACTGAAGCCAATAATGATATTCAACTCAAATACTGGGGAACCAAAGAATAGCTAGAAGATATATTCATATAGGCATTGTCAAAATGAAAATCTAAACTACTACAAGAAAAGATCGGAGTTTCTAAAATGTGTACCAAAGAGGGGTATTAACTATGGTGCACATTTTAAATAGGTACGTCCATTAGTAAAGAATTGTATG
Organism: Allium cepa; assembly: GCA_030765085.1. Lineage (NCBI taxonomy): Eukaryota > Viridiplantae > Streptophyta > Magnoliopsida > Asparagales > Amaryllidaceae > Allium > Allium cepa. Next base: position 124,443,835 of record CM060939.1, read on the forward strand.
AAGAGTCATGTCCCTTTATTATGAAAAATCATGTCTATTGATGTAAAATTATTCTATTTCATATGGAATCTTTAATCAATAGATGTGTCTTTAATTGAATGGTTAAATTTAGTTATGCCACTTCCTAAAGGTTGTGAGTATATGTATAAATATGTCACTGTTCTTGGAATTATGTACCCAAAAAAAAACAAAATCTATTCTGTAAAAAATGAAATTAAATTCTACTATCTCTTTGTTTACAATTTTTAAACAACATTTCTATCAGAGAACCCAATGCCCTCATTAATTCATTTAAGTGCGGAGTAGGATAAGGAGTTGGTGAAGATGGAGGAGGAGACTACATCAAGCGAGGAGTGGCCAAATAGAGTTGCAATGTGATAGCTTTTCAATGTAACAAGCTTGTCATCAAGTGCTAGATCAACGATTGTTACTGTTATAGAAGGAGAAGGTTCCTTAGGTCTGGGACAACATTTTCCAGTGAGGGATTTATCAAATGTGATATCAACTAATGTTTTCACATACTCAAGTCAATCATGGGATTAGTTGATACTACAAGAGATCCAATATACATTTCAATCGACATAGGAGGTTTTGGCAGTTGGATCGCAACATAATGATCCATATGAGTGGATTGGTACCATCCTATTCATTTGCTTACAAATTCGAAACTTGACCTTGTTTCTTGTTGCAGCTTGTGAGGGATAAGCATGAACGATTTCGACCACCTAACTCCACCATTACACTTATAAATGTAGTTATATACATCAGTGAAGGGATTGACTTTTATAAACACACCTTGAATCTACAATTTTCCATTCTCTTTAAATCCTTCTGTAAATTTGAGTATTATAGATCGTAGCATCTATGTAATTTTGAAACAATATAGTAAGCATATTATAACATGGATGTAAACAAAGTCGAACAACTATAAATCCTTGTCTTCTTTCTTTTTCTTTTTTAGTTTTCTACAAATTTATATTTTTTTCTATGATATGGGTAATGGGTTAATCGCTTTATTAATCAAAGTCTTAAATCGATAACAAAAAAAATAATGATTATATTCTAGGTCATTATATGTATGCGAACCTCTATAGGTTGTAAGGCCAAATTTTGAACTAACATTTTTGGTGATTTCAATGAGAACAATTAGGTCTTTGATCTAACCTCTTGGATATTTGGACTCGAAATGCATCCACCAAATGATCGATGGCTCTTATGAAGAATTTATGAAAACAAGTCAGTAAAGGAGTGGGCAATGCTAGGAGTAATGCCACCCAACAAAACAATGGTGAAAGATCATAGACTTAACTCTAGTCAAAGATGGTGATTAGACAAGAGATAAATTGGGAACTAAATTGCAACAGGAGAATATGAGATGATGTAGGAATGAGATGACAGTTTGATTGGTATAGGAAAGTAACCCGAAATGCAACTATGCATATCGAAGAATCAAAAGTCTGGGAGTGTTATTTTAGGAGTGATTCATTAGCAACATTAGTTTAAAGTAGCTCTAGAGTAGGTGGAAAACAGGCAGAGCAAAGCCGATAGAGAGAATAGAGGCATAGCTGAAGATAGTTGAACAATTACCCTAAGCACATTGATTGGTCCTATTGTTAAGAATCTATCGGTTCTAATCTATATAAACCGATTAATACCAATCAAGTTCGGAAACATCAATATCCTAAGAACAAGGGGATATCCTCTAACATATCGGCAACATGTTAACGTAAAGGGAAAATGCACATTGGCGAGAATTTTTTTGTAGACGTAGTCATGAACATTAGCATGATCACCATAGGATACATACCTGATAGGACTCTCTAGAGATAAGGAGATCTAAATACCATGCGATTGACCACACATGCTAGATATATGGTCATCGTGGTTGTTTGATGGATATCGCACATGTCCAAGATGCGAATGATGACCATTGGCATTATAACATCATGGAAATTCTAAGGATGTAATAACAAATATGATTAGGTGATTTCTCTAGAGACAACATTGACTAGAATTCTAACCAACCTTAGAATAATAAATAGATACTGATTTTAGGAAAGGTTACTTACTAATACCATAGTTTAAACTGCAAAATGAGGAGTAACCGAGAGAGAAGAATGTAATTTGATTAACATAAATGATAAGATGTATAATGGTTCAATCTTAGCAAAGATCCATATTCACTATGGTTGATGTTATTATTACTCGGGTGTTTTGGTTATAAGAGAGTTTAATGGCTATTACAAGAGCTTGAAGCTTACAAATATATCTCTAATCTTTATTTCGAGATTGGCTCAAATCTAGTCAATATTTTGGCACTAGAAGTAGAGCCCCTACTGGAAACTCTTAATTTTCATCACTTCTTCTCCAAAAACATTTATTCTCCTCTAACAAGCATTCACCGTGCAAGCTACCAACGGTGAATTCGATGTTGATAATTATGATGGGCTCAACATTGACAATGGCATTGAATCTATTGCTATTAGCCCTATTCCAAACATGAGCGGCAACATGTGGCTCGGCCTTGTCAAAAGATTGCAAACATTGAAAAAATGGCCTACGACCTAAATGAACTCCATGCTTGGGTAGAAGCCTATGAAACTGTTAGTAATGATCGTAGAGGCCCAACTATTATTAACTAAAGCAACCGCTAATCCTTACTTCAATGTCTATCAACTTACAGGTCATCCATTACTTCACCCTTACCACCACTAAATCAAGGCTTAGGATACAGTGCTATCTCTACAACATCAACCTTTACCACTACAGAGCTAATCATTTCGACTCCCCCTTCTAGCACCGGCCAACGTCCAAGTTTGCAAAAAAATAAAGGCATTGGATGGATTGGAGGAGGTCACTCAATCCCAAAAGGAAGACAGTACTATCATAAGCCAGAAGGACCTAGATGATCACATCATGATGGAGGAGAGGCAAAGTATTGACTACGAGAAGATCAAAATTATGCTTAAGTTGGGAACTGAAAAGCCTACCACTTTCTCTGACTAGCCAGGCCTCATTCCTAAGCTTCCTCTCTTGAAAATTAAGCTTTTGAAAGGTCATCGTATTGGTAGTTCCTCACTATCTTCTAACCCTACCATCAAATTCCCGAGAACTCCATTATATTGACGGATGAAGGAGAAACTACACCTTCCAAAAGGAGTACTCCAGGAAAAGGGAGGCTAAGGACGGAAAAGGTATGAAAAGCACCGGATGAAAGATGATTCCAAGGGTAGCAACAAGCAGGGGAAGAAAAAGTTGACTTCGAGCTTGGGATTTTGTAAAAGTAGCTTCATTTTTGATGTATTTTCCTTTCTTAGCCGACATTATATAGCAACGACCTCCGCAATTCTTGTATATAAAAAGTGAATGTAAATAAAAGACTGTTTTCCTATACGATCTTTATCATATTTACGTATCTGCCTTTTATTTCACTTATCTATACATTATTATCGCATATATAATAAAACTGTTTGATCATTATATTATGCATACTTATTAACCAACTTTTTAGAAAGTAGATTTCAATTGGACTAAGAAGATTCAAACGAGTATGAAATGAGTTGAAATTTGGAAGGCGCACTTAGGCGAACTAAGGAAACAGCTTAGGAAAATTCCATCCAAAAGTACGCTAAGTTCATAACTCGGTATTGAGTTATCACCATAGGTCGGTACCGAGTTATCCTACTCCACAGTCGTCCCCTCCAACTTCACACGAGTCATTCTCTGCCTCTTCCCTATGTTCTCCTAAAGTTCTGGATGAGTTATCCCAAGAATTCAAGAGTTAGCAACTGAAACTGCAGAGCAAACCAAGTAATCAAGCAACGATCATCAAAACTAATCATCGACCTACCAAAACACATGGCACACATCAACACAAAGCAAGAAGTGCAATGCAAAAGAATCAAGGAGTTTCCTATTAAGGGGAGAACTAGATACCGAGTTATAGGTATGACTCTTTATCGAGTTATAACCATAGTTCGTGGGAACTTATGATTTTTCATATGGCTTCAGACTGATATTTGGACTTCAATACAAGCATTCTTTTAATCTATCATGCCTATTTCTCTGTAAATACAAGCCTAGCTGCAACCAGAAAAGGATCTTCTTTCTACCTTATCTCTTTCAGTTCTCTAACTTCATGATCTGATCTCTCTGCCATTAGAGAGTACTCCTTCTTCTTCACTCCTATCCTTTACCCCAAAATCATTATAAAACTATATTATAAATTCGAGATCCACTAGATTTTGGTCAGATCTGAGATAATTAGTTGTAATCCAAAGAGAGAACAACTAATAAAAGATTAAAGTGGATGTAGTTCGGAGACTACGCCGAACCACTATAAAAATTCTTATGTGTTCTTTACCTTTCTGCTATTCTTACTTAATTGATCTGGGGTTTTGCACTGGAGTGCAGGGTGCAATTCCCCTAGTTGGAGAGCGAGCGGATGGGCTTGTACGATGTTGATCACTAAAGTCCCATCCGGAGCTTCAGAACCAGAGTGCAAGGTGCATGCTCCCTAGTTATAGCGTGGATGGGATTGTACGAAAAATAAGTCTCCTCACAAGAGAGCAAGCATATAGGCTTGTTTTATCATTGAGTCCCTTTGCCGGAGAGGAAGTGGACTCGGCAAGGATTCTGAGATATCGAAACCCTAGATTGGGCATTAAATAATCCAAAGAGATCGAAACCCTAGATATGAACGCCAATTGATCCAGAGAGATCGTCCTCTTAACTAAACAACAAATGATCCGTAGAGATCACACATTAGATTGAATATAAAACAATCTGGAGAGATCCAATCCTAGAATGGATGTAGATTTAATAAAAGGATTTGGATGCCTTGTATTTGGAATAAAACGGATAAATCCCAGATGAACACATGATGACTTTGATATGTCATGTAACAACTTTGAATGAAATCGCAATGATAACAGTGTATGAATATGGACTGGAGTCCTTAGTTGTAACAAGTTTGGATCAACCTTGATTTATAAGAAAATTTGAAGGAATTGGATTGTTCAACAAGATTGAAGCAGCTGGAGCGCTCACTATCAAAGACTGATTTTTGAACTTGTTCTTAAGAAAAGCATGCCTTATTTTCGAAAGGCGTACTTTAGGGATCAAGTGTTAACCCGCTTTTTAGCCAAGCAGATTTTAATTAGACTCAGAAGATTTGAATAAGGACAAAATGACTTGAAATCTACAAGCGCACTCAAATGAACTAACGAAATAGCTTGGGATCCAGCCAACAATATGCTAAGTCCATAACTCGGCACCGAGTTATCACCATTGGTCAGTACCGCATTATCCTACTCCATAATCAGCCCCTCCAACTTCATATGAGTTATTCTCCGCCTCTTCCCTATGTTCCCTAGAGATTTCCTAAATTTCGGGATGACCTATCTCAAGAATTGAAGAGTTAATAGCTGAGACTATAGAGCAAACCAAGTAATCAAGAAATGATCATCAAAACGGGTCGTCGATCAACAAAAATACGCGAGACATCAAAACGAAGCAAGATGCAAAAGGATTGGATGCCTATTAAGGGGATAACTCGGTACCGAGTTATACATATGACTCGATACCGAGTTATAACCGTAGCTCATGGGACCCTACGATTTTTCACATGGCTTTAAGCTAATATATATACTTCGCTACAAGCGATCTTCTGATCCTTCATGCCCGGTTCTCAATAAATAAAAGCCTAGCTGCAACTAGAAAAGGATCGTCTCTCTGCCTCATATCCTCCGGTTCTCATACTTCTAGATCTGACCTCACTGCCATTGGAGACTTCTCCTTCTTCTTCACTCCTGTCCTCTACCTCAAAATCATTGTAAAATTCTATTGTAATTCTGATATCCACTAGATTGTGGTCAGATCTGAGATAATTAGTTGTAATCCAAAGAGAGAACAACTAATAAAGATTAAAGTGGACGCATGCCGAAGATTATACCGAACCATTATAAAAATTATTATGTGTTCTTTACTTTTTATGCTGCTCTTACTTGTTTGATTTGAGATTTTTACTGCTTTTACATCTATTATAAAAGAAATGGTGCTTTCATTCGATTTTTGGGAGTTGATCCATTTTTTAGGTTAACAATACAAGTGTTTGTAGAATGTCATTACTTACTATAGCTTAATACATATAAGTAAATTTTTGCAATTTCTTGGTTATATTTTATTATTCGGTTATATTAAGTATTTCTTTTTTGGATAAACAAAACTTGTTATCCATTCGACCAACTCTGTAGCCAACCTTGTTTATTCTAGGTCAAGTTATATTCAACTATAAGCAAGGTTATGGCTAGAGGAGCATCTAACCCCATATTGTTTCATCTCTCAAGGAAACAAAATTTTGGGTGTCTATCTTTCGCAATCGAACTTCGAATTTGTCTATCTTCGGGCAATGATTGAATTTGTTTTCTAATCATCATTGCTTATCATCAACCGGGCATAGTTCACTGCGTCATAAATGTGGTCAGGGTTGTATATTGTTTAGTCATTAGCCGATCCCTATCTCCAAGGATCGATATTTCTTATGCTAGGATCTAAGAATTGGTTTTCGATCTTGCCTATCTCTGAGCGTTGATCGAGATTACTCATCGGCCGTCATCGTTTATCTTTGACTGGGCATGTCTTACCGAGATGTAAACGTAGTCGTTAAAGTTTCGATCGCATACCGGTTCCAATATCTAGAAACAATACTTCGATTGCCAAACTCCAAGCACTCCTTATTGACTTTGCATATCTTTAGGCATTAGTCAAAGATCAGAGGAATAAGGGTGAATCATTCTCTTAGGTAGAAATTTAGGGTTTGTGTAAATTCAAGCATTCAAGTTGAAAGAGGGACCTTAGTTCATTTTTCAATTCAAATGTCATTAATAATACATGAAAATCTAAAATCAAAAGTCGTATATACAAAACATTTATCATTTCATATGTGCAAGTTAGAGTTCATGGAAGTCAAATATGCAAATTGTCCAAAGCAAAAGTCCTTGACTACAAAGCTTTGATTACAATTTGACCTAACAGCCATGGAAACCCAAATTTCAGGTTCTTTTTTGCGCACCTGAGAAAAATGAAAAATGAGGAAGAAGTAGATTTAGAATCCGGCCCTTTTTAGCTGGGGAACTTGTCTATTTATAAAGAACTTGAGCAATTAGATTCTTGACAAGTGGCACCATGTCAAAAATTGACGGCCACCATCTGTTAATGCGAGACATGTTCGAAGTGGCATGTGGCACATCTCCCTCTTTAGGTTAGGAATTTGTGGTGTTGATGATCCAATCACATCTTTCCATATAGCAAGTGGAAAATTGTTATTATGTCGATTAGTCAACATGCGACAGCCCATGGTATCTCCATTCGATGGCTTAATTCATCATCATGCGACAGCTTCATGCTCGCACCTTTCAATAGCTTGCTTTACTAGCACATGATTTCTTTAATTCATCACCCTTTGATAGTACATTTATTTATCATGCAATAGCTTCAAACGATCACCCTTTGATAGTTTACTTTATCAACATGTGATAGCTAGTAATCACCAACGCTCGACATCATGCTTTATCATCATGCATGCAACAACCCATAAATTTTAATAAATATTTTTATTCAATTTTATTTAAAACTTTGATTTTTAATCATTTGAAAATTGATATTTTGGATTTTTCCAATGAATTTTTGGATTTTGTTTATAATTATTTATCCAAATATAATAAAATAATGATTTTTAGAAAATTTTATATTTTGGTCAACTTTGGTCAAACTTTGAATTTCAGTTGAAACTTTTAAATTTGAGTTTTAAATTTCCAATCTTTTTCATTGAAGCTGAATTTGATTCAGATATTCAATCTGCTTTTTGTTCCGTCAAATTTTGTTTTATACTTTTTAAATCTGATAAATTTCAGCGTTTTACACGCGATTTTTTTCCAGTACTTTATTGTTTTTTTTCTATTCTATATTTTTTTTTCTATTTTGTTTGGGCTTGATCTTTTTATTTGATTTTTATATGAATGGTTGGACTTGTTTGCTAATAGGCTTAGAAATTCAAGAGACACAAGTTTCTTTCTCTTTAATGTGAAGTGTGACTTTTCCTTTACCATAGCCGTTCAATTTTCCACTTTCTTAGCCGTAACTTTTCATTTCCTTTTTATATCACGTACAAAACTTCTCAAATTCATCTCTTTCTCATTTCATTTCCTGAACAATTATTTTTTACAATAAGTTTCTTTTAATGTCTTCCTCCTTTTCTCTTTGCTTTCTTTTTTTGTTTCATGCTATGCTCGGCCATCATGCCTCCTATTGCCGACCATCTCACCACTTCACCACCACCAATGACCGGCCTCCATCTCTTCATCACCATCTCCAACCAGGCCGTGACCACCATGATCCAAAATCCATTACCAAAAACATGCTTGAAACCCTAGCCAAGCCTATATGATCGCCCCTTCCTGTTCGCTTGCTTCGGCCACCACCAATTCCACCTCCTCCTTTCCTTGCCATGACCATCTCCTACTCCTAGCCGTGACCAAATGATGATGACCTGGCCTGACCATGTATACAACCCAGGCCAAACCCAAGGTGTTAAGGTTGAACCCAATAGGCACAATCTCCTTTGACCTTTTTGCGTTCTACATGAGTTTTTCCTTTCCATCCCTTCACATACCATTGCTTAGCCGTGCTTTTGTGACCATGGCCGAACCTGTTTGCTTTAGATCAAGTCATGGCCGAACCATGTGATGATGGACGAGCCTATTGTGGAAGTGGTCGAGCCCACTTATGTTGTCTAGCCCATTTTTCCATTCTTTTATTTTATTTTCTTGTGTAAATATTTACTTATTTATATTCCATTTTGTTGTCTACAAGATTTGGATTTGGGGTGCTACTTCTCCTCGAATTTGATTCGTGCTTTGTCGTGCTTTTCGGAGTTTGGTTATGTGTCTTGAATTGTTATCTCCAGCTTTAGAAAGTGAGTTACCACTCTCGACATTCGCACTTATATAATTGTGAAACAATGACTTGTGATTGTGCAGTAATTGATACGCTATGATGATCTAAGTTCATATATGCTTATTACATGACTTTATATGATGTTATACCTGATTATATATTTGTTACATCACCTGATATGATATGCTATGTTGTACTGTTTATTTTATTTCTGTTTCTCACACTGCAAGTTCCCTGTTAGAATAGATTCACTATGGGTTGAAATGATATATACCTGAACGGACCTTGGAATATGGAAAAATTGTTATGAGCTGAAATGATAGGCTCAAGCAATTTTTATTTTTATTTGACTTGGGATTGCGGGTTTAAAATAATAGAACCCGGAATTTTATAAATTACGGATTAAAATGATACATATCTGTATCACTTGACCTAGGTTAGAAAATAGTATACAAACCTAATATTAATTTTTAATAGTTTTTCTAAAATTTGTTAAGTATTTTGAATATAAAAAAAATGAAATTTTGACTTAAATTTTGATTTAATGATTTGAAATATAATGATATATTGGTTTCCTATTAAGTTAAAATTTTATAAGTTAATAATTGGTTTAAAAACTAAATTAAATGTTTTATCTATGATAAATAAATCAATAATTTAAATTTAAGTTAATATGGAATTTTAATTCTAACCTAATAATAATAGATTTTATTTATGAAATACATATGTTTTGTATAAATAAAACTATGATAAAAATTTGAAATAGTATGTTTTAAACATGTTATAGTAGTATTTGTAGCATTTGTAAAATGTTATGTTAATTTAGTTATGTTTAAAAATGCCATGTTACTTTTAGGTTATGTTTTGAAAATGCTACTATTACTAAATTGTTAATGATTTCCAAAGTGCTATGTTATTTAGGCTACATTGTTAAAAATGTTAGACTACTTTAGGTAATGTTTTAAAAATGCTGTATTTATAAAAAGATAACATTTTTGAAATTCTATTATATATGTTGACCACATTTTTCAAGTATTATGATTTCTAAAAGATAACATTTTTAAAGTGCTCTGATTAAGTATATGGATTTGGAAATGTTACCAATTTTAAAAATGGATATTATTTTGGAAAATAATAGCGTTTGATTTTTAAATGGTTTTGGAAGAGATATGTTTTGAAATAAATACCCATGGGTTATAATAACGTCTGGTTTTTAAAGAGACCGGGATCGGAAGAAGTTATACTCTCTACCAACTCCGAAAACCACTTTAACAACCATGTACGTGGTGGAGATTCCAAAATGAAGTAGGATGGTTGCGACTTTCTATTAAGGTATATACGTGGACCCGACTCCCATGAGTTGGCATAAGGTGGCTAAAATAGGAGCAATCGACGGGCTAATGAGGTAGCTCCTCTGATCGGACACACTTCTTCATATGCCATTCTATTACATTGTGATTGATTTGGTGCGCACCTTTGATTTTGGAAGTGTGGCTTGAGGTGGGCGGTAGCTGCGGTTATGCGTTACCATCGGTCCGGAAGTGCAATTGGTATATCTACCCTAGCATTGCCTTGTTGTGCTGTGTCACCTACCCTAGCGTGCCTTATATGATTTTGTTTTGTACCATACCTATGTAGTGTCGTCCCACGACTGCCCAGTACGGGGGAGATTACGGTACCGTATAGACTATGGGAATATATAAAATGTTTTAAGGAGGATACGAGTAACGCCTTAACTCCATTTTTAAATATATTATTCTTTACTTTAGACATTATTATAATAGCGTATATTACTACATGGTAGATAGCCTAACGGATCCTTAAAGGATGGGCGGTCCCAAGCATCCTTTAAGTTACTTGTGCATATCTATTACAGCTCACTTGAGTTGATTTACATTATATAAGTATGTATGTCCTGACTCGAGTGTTTCGTGTTTTTTCTTTACGCTCGGGTCAGCCTGAGTATCAACTTTGGATTTCCCCTTTGGAGCAAGAGGATTTGCTAGAGATTATCTATCTATCTAGTTGTTATCTATTTCTACTCTGTTGTTTCTATTCAGCTTATGTATTAGTGGACATTTGTGTTTTGGGATTTTTGTTGTATTACTTTCAAACTCTGGTATTTTGTACTTGTTTTGTGACTCTGTTTGTAGTAGCTTCATGAACTAGTATGGTTATTTTTATTTCCACTGCGAGTTATTCTGATATTGTTCTGTGTTTGTGACTCTGTTATGGTTTTATTTGCTCCAAATTATATTACAATCTACTGTTTTGAATTATTCAAGTCCAACAAGTGTGGTTTTATTGTCGATTTGAATAGTACAAAATAGTGGGTCGTTAAATTTGGTATCAGAGCTTTGGTTTTACACAAACTTTAGTCTGCAGAGCAAAAACTCATTAGAGATAAGGTAGAATTACCCTAGAATGAGTGAAATCAATCTTAGAATCATTTCCTTGTGAGAGAACGTATTTTAAAGTATAAAATGTTTTTCAAATGATTTTCAAAGGATTTTCAAAGATTATTTTGATATAAACTTTTCTTGTTTTGAAATCAAATTTTTCTTAACTTCTTTCCTTCCTTTATCCATCTTGTTAGTAATTTATTTGTTAAGGATATTCATTCTAGTTGTATCTTATCTTATCTTATCTAATCTTGTCTTTGTTTCTCAATTACCTTTGTCCTAAAATTTATTCTTGATTTTTTCAGGATGAATCGAAGGAAATGCCAGAGGTAGGGGTGGTGGTGTTTCCCCAGTTCTTGAGCCTGTTGTACCCGTTAGGTTCACTACTCTCTGTAAGGAATACACTGAGCTTGATGGTACCGAGTTTACTGGATCAGAGAGAATTCTTGAGGCTCAGTAGTGGTTGAAGGGATTGGTCAGGATTTTCTCCGGTCTTGAGATCACTGATGCTCAGAAGCATCAGTTGACAGCTTGGAAGTTGAAGGGAGCAGCCTGGGATTAGTGGGAGACTATTACAGCTCACACTGTTGAGGCTGACATTTCTTGGGAGCAGTTTAGGTACCACCTTCTGTTTGTCTTGAATTTGGTTCAGTTTTCTCTTTTTGAAATCTTTCTTATGTTTCGTTATCGTGCTTTAGGGATGCTTTTGTTGTGAAGTGGATGTCCGAGGCAAGGAAGTCTCAGCTTCATTGGGAGTTCATGGATCTTAAGCAGGGTGATATGTCATTTGCTGAGTATGAGAGGAAGTTCGATGAACTTTCTAAGTTTGGCCCTAATCTGATTGACACTCCTCTCAAGATGAATGAGAAGTTCATAATTGGTGCTCGTCCGGAGTATTATGATCGTCTCATCGCTCATGTGCATAGCCCTTTCACTAGTCTAATGGATATGGCCATTAGATATGAGAATCATACTTCTAACGATCCTTTTGTTGCTCGTGCCACTTCATCTTAGTCTTTCTCTGGTAACCCTAACAAGAGAAATCCTAATTTCATCAGCAGAAGAAGAATTGGAACAAAACTCCAGGTTTAGGATCTTCTTCTTCTCAGAGGCAGCCTATCGACCTATCTTCCATTACTTGCTTCAGGTGTAATCAGAAAGGACACTATGCTAATAGTTGTCCTACTTTAGTTGGTGCTGCTGTTCCTCCAGGCTTAGTTGACTAGGCAAGATCTCTGCCATATTTGTCTGCAGCCTGGCTATTTCAAAAAGGATTGTCCTACTCAGCAGAAGAGCAAGCCCTTTGTATCTTTGCTGTTACCTCTGCTTCTTCACCTGCTTCACCTGCACATGTTCCTGCTCCTGCTCCTAGTGTACCCAAGGTATTCTTCAGGGCACATTCTCTGTTTAATTTTCCTGTTTTTGTTCTATTTGATACTGGAGCCTCCCATAGCTTTATTTCTGTGGATCTTTGTGATAAGTTTGAGCTTCTCCTTTCTCCCGAGTTTGCTTCTAAGCCTTTGTGTGTATCAAATCCTATTGGTGGTCCTGCGAATCTTACTAGGATTTGTAGAAGGGTGAAGCTCTTTTATTCTGGTTATCGGTTTTCTGGTGATTTCTATGTTCTGGGTTTTAATACTTTCGATCTATTTCTTGAAGGTGATTACCTGAAGAGGCATGAAGCCATTATCTCTTGTAAAACCCGAACTATTGCTCTTGTTGGTGATAAAGGTGACTCTTTGGTGATTCAGTGTTGTTTGCCTTAGGATGATGCCGACAGTTTTATTTATTATCTTGACTCTTCTCCGGATGATCTTGATTCTACTCCTGTGGTTAAACTATATCCCGATGTATTTGGTGAAGTCACTTCTTTACCTCCTAAGCGAGAAATTGATTTCCGTATTGATCTTATTCCTGGAGTTCGACCTGTGGTTCTTCCTCCCAGAAGAATGGCACCCCGTGAGAATGTTGAGTTGGGGAAGCAAATCGAGGACTTGTTCTCCAAAGGTCGGATTGGACCTAGCCATTCACAACAGGGAGCAGCGGTGGTTTTCGTCATTAAGTCTGATGGTTCTTTGAGGATGTGTGTTGATTATAGGGAGCTGAACAAGCTCATTATGAGGAACAGATATCCTATGCCTCGCATTAATGATATGTTTGACCAGCTCCATGGAGCTACATTTTTCTCTCAGCTTGATCTTGCCACAGGTTTTCACCAACTCAAAGTTGCCGAGGAAAGTATTTCCAAGACTGCTTTCTGTACTGAGAATGGTTTCTATGAATGGTTAGTTATGCCTTTTGGTTTGACTAATGACCCATCTTTCTTTGTTGATTTGATGAATCGTGTTTTTCGTGATATGCTTAATAAGTTTGTTCGAGTCTTTGTTGATGATATTCTTGTTTTTTCTAAGTCTGAGGAAGAGCATAAATCCCATTTAAGCTTTGTTCTGGGAACTCTTAGGGGTCATCGGTTGAAAGATAAATTCTCCAAATGCCATTTATGGAAAGATGAAGTCCGATTCCTTGGACATATTGTTTCTAGTAATGGAGTTTCTGCTGATCCAGTTAGGATCACTGCGATCAATGTAAGTTTTCTTCTCTTCTCTCTTTGTAGTTTATTATTCTATCTTTTATTTTAGTCCTTATTTATTCCTATACTTTTGCAGGATTGGGAAACTCCTAGGACTTCATCTGATATCCGTAGTTTTCTGGGCCTTTCCAGTTATTATCAGAGATTCATTGAGAATTTAGCTCGGATTGCTGCACCTCTCACTACTTTGACTCGTAAGAATGCTAAGTTTATATGGAATGATAAGTGTAAAGCTACATTCAGTGAGTTGAAGCGTAAGCTTACTTCCACACCATTGCTTACCGTTCCAAATGGAAATGAGGGATTAACGGTATACTCTGATGCTAGTCGTGAGGGTTTGGGAGCTGTTCTGATGCAAGATAGGAAGGTCATTGCTTATGCCCGTCGCCAGTTGAAGGCCCATGAAGCCAATTATGCAGCTCATGATTTGGAATTGTTTGCTATGGTTTTTGCTTTGAAGCTTTGGGGGCATTATCTTTTGGGTGCTAAGTTTGAGCTCTTTGTTGATCATCATTCTTTGAGGTATATCTTCACCCAGAAAGATTTGAATCAGTAGCAGGTTAGATGGCTTGATTTTCTTGCTTCTTATGATCTCGACATTAGCTATACCCCTAGGAAAGCTAATATTGTGGCTGATGCTTTGAGTCGGAAGAAGGCTATGTTGTGTCAGCTTGTTGTTTCTTCTTCTCATCTTTTGGATCGTATCATTGCTAAGCAGGATGAGGATGAGATGCTTAGCCTTATGAAGGAGAGTGTTCATAGTAGGGTTGGTGGTAGTAATCCTGATGGTAGTGGAGCTCAGATCGATGATAGAGGGATTTTGAGGACTAATAATCGGATTTGTATCCCAAATGTTGATGGTTTGAGGCAAGAGTTATTTTGGGAAATCATCGATCCAGACTTTCTGTTCATCCTGGTGTGACGAAGATGTATCAGGATATGAAGAAGCTTTATTGGTGGAGAGGTATGAGACAAGATATCTCTATCTTTGTTAGTAGGTGTGCGACTTGTCAGCAAGTCAAGGCAGAACATCAGAAGACCCCTGCTTTATTGCAGCTCCTTGAGGTTCTCAATTGGAAATGGGAACAGGTTTCTATGGATTTTATTGATGGATTACCGAGGACTAGGAGGGGTAATGAGAGTATTTGGGTTATTGTGGATAGATTGACCAAGTCAACTCATTTCATTCCAGTCAAATCTACCCGTTCTGCTTCCAGTTTCGCTGAGATCTATATGAGGGAGATTGTTCGCCTTCATGGTGTTCCTATCAGCATTGTTTGTGATCGAGATCCTATCTTTACCAGTTAGTTTTGGAAAGCTTTTCAAGAATCTTTGGGTACTCATCTGAATCTGAGCATTGCTTACCATCCACAAACCGACGGTCAAATGGAAAGAGTGAATCAGATTCTCGAGGATCTTCTTCGTGCTTGTGTTCTTGATTATAGAGGATCTTAGGAAGATCATCTCTATCTTTTTGAATTCACCTATAACAACAGTTATCAGGTATATTTCAATTTTCTATTTTAATCTTATCTTAATCTTTTACCTGTCTCATTTCGTCTTTGAATTCGGGCTAGTATTGTAATGTCTCCATTTGCTACTCTTTACAGAAGACTATGAAGATCTCCATCTTGCTGGATTGAATCTGGTAATCATTTGGTTCTTGGTCCTGATATGATTCTGGAGGCTTCTGAGAAGGTTGAGGAGATTAAGAGGAAGATGAGGAGTGCTTAGGATAGGCAGAAGAAGTATACTGATCGTCGGAGGAGGAGTTTGGAGTTTTCTACTGGTGATCTGGTTTTCCTTAAGGTCTCTCCCTTAAGGAATGTGATTTGGTTTGGTCGGAGAGGGAAGCTTGCTCCTAGGCTTGTTGATCCTTTCCGTATCTCGGAGAGGATTGGTTCTTTAGCTTATCATCTAGATTTGCCTAAGAAGTTTTCTAGAGTGCATAATGTATTCCATGTTTCGCATCTTCGTCGATATCTGCATGATCCATCTTTGATTGTCCAGCCTTGTGCTCTCGAGAATTTGGATATTGAGCCAAACCTTACTGTCGAGAGGAAGCCACTTCGTATTGTCGATAGAGGTACGAAGCAGCTGAGAAGGAAATCTTCCAACCTGGTCAAAGTGCAGTGGAGTACGGATGATCGGGATTGTACTTGGGAGACGGAGGAAAGCATGCATGCTTCGAATCGGAATTGTTTGTTTCAGGTACTATTCGCTTTTCTATCTTATCTTTCCTTGTTTTCGTGTCTCGTTTCCTTTTCGAGGACAAAAAGTTTTGAGTGGAGGAGAGTGTAACAACCCATAAATTTAACAAATATTTTAATTCAATTTTATTTGAAACTTTGATTTTTAATCATTTAAAATTGAAATTTTGGAAATTTCCAATGAATTTCTGGATTTTGTTTATATTATTTGTCCAAATATAATGAAATAATGATATTCCAAGAATTTTATAATTTGGTCAACTTTGATCAAACTTTGACTTTTAGTTGAAATTTTTAAATTTGAATTTTAATTTCCAATCTTTTTTTTGAAGCAGAATTTGATTCTGATATTTATTGTGCTTTTCGTTTCGTCAAATTTTGTTTTGTACTTTTTAAATCTGATAAATTTCAGCCTTTTACATGCGATTTTTTTACAGTGTTTTATTGTTTATTTTCTATTCTATATTTTTTTATTCTCTATTTTGTTTGGGCTTGATCTTTTTATTTGATTTTTATATGAATTGTTGGACTTGTTTGCTAATGGGCTTAGAAATTCAAGAGACACAAGTTTCTTTTTCTTTAATGTGAAGTGTGACTTTTCCTTTACCATAGCCATTCACATTTCCACTTTCTTAGCCGTACAAACTTTTCATTTCCTTCTTATCTCATGCACAAAACTTCTCAAATTCATCTCTTCCTCATTTCATTTCTTGAACAATTTTTTTTTACAGTAAGTTTCTTTTCATGTCTTTCTCCTTTTCCTTTTGCTTTCTTTTTTTTGTTTCATGCTATGCTCGATCATCATGCCTCCTATTTCCAACCATCTCACCACTTCACCACCACTAATGACCGACCTCCATCTCCTCATCACCATCTCCAGCCAGGCTGTGACTACCATGATCCAAAATCCATCACCAAAACCATGCTTGAAACCCAAGCCGAGCCTATATGATCACCCCTTCCTCTTTTCTTGCCTCCGCCACCACCAATCCACCTCCTCCTTTGCCTTGCCATGACCATCCCCTACTCCTAGCCATGAACAGATGATGATGACCTGACCTAACAATGCATATAACATAGGCCGAACTCAAGGTGTTAAGGCCGAACCCAATAGGCACCATCTCCTTTGACCTTTTGCCTTCTACATGAGTTTTGTCTTGCCATCCCATCACATACCATTTCTTAGCCATGCTTTTGTGACAATGGCCAAATCTATTTGCTTCAGATTGAGTCATGGCCGAATCATGTGATGATGGCCGAGCCTATTGTGGAGTGGCCGAGCCCACTTATGTTGTCTAGCCCATTTTCTTTTCTTTTGTTGTATTTTCTTGTGTAAATATTTACTTATTTATATTCTATTTTGTTTTCTACAAGATTTGGATTTGGGTTCTACTTCTCCTTGAATTTGATTCGTGCTTTGTTGTGCTTTCCGGAGATTGGTTGTGTGTCTTGAATTGTTATCTCCAGCTTTAGAAAGTGAGTTATCGCTCTCGACATTCACACTTATATAATTGTGAAACAATGACTTGTGAATGTGTAGTAGTTTCTATGATGGTCTAAGTTCATATATGCTTATTACATGACTTTATATGATGTTGTACCTGATTATATATTTGTTACGTCACCTGATATGATATGCTATGCTGTACTGTTTATTTTATTTCTGTTTCTCACACTGTAAGTTCCCTGTTAGAATAGATTCAATATGGGTTGAAATGATACATACCCGAATGGACTTTAGAATAGGGAAAAATCATTATGAGCTGAAATTATAGGCTCAAATGATTTTTATTTTTATTTGAATTGGGGTTGCGGGTTTGAAATGATAGAACCCAGAATTTTATAAATTGCGGATTGAAAAGATACATATCCGTATCACTTGACCTAGATTAGAAAATAGTATACAGACCCATGGTTAATTTTTAATAGTTTTTCTAAAATTTACTGTATTTTGAATATAAAAAAAATGAAATTTTGACTTAAAATTTGATTTAATGATTTTTAAATATAATGATATATTGGTTTCCTATTAAGTTAAAATTTTATAAGTTAATAATTGGTTTAAAAACTAAATTAAAGATTTTATCTATGATAAATAAATCAATAATTTAAATTTAAGTTAATATGGAATTTTAATTCTGACCTAATAATAGTAATAGATTTTATATACGAAATAGATATGTTTTGTATAAATAAAACTATGATAAAAATTTGAAATAGTATGTTTTAAACATGTTATAGTAGTATTTGTAATGTTATGTTAATTTAGTTATGTTTAAAAATGCTATGTTGCTTTTAGGTTATGTCTTGAAAATGCTATGTTATTTAGGCTACATTGTTAAAAATGTTAGACTACTTTAGGTAATGTTTTAAACATGCTGTATTTATAAAAGGATAACATTTTTGAAATGCTATTATATATATTGACCACATTTTTCAAGTATTATGATTTCTAAAAGATAACATTTTTAAAGTGCTATGATTAAGTATATGGATTTGGAAATGTTACCAATTTTAGAAATGGATATTATTTTGGAAAGTAATAGCATTTGATTTTTAAATGGTTTTGGAAGAGATATGTTTTGAAATAAATATCCATGGGTTATAATAACGTTTGGTTGTTAAAGAGATCAGGATCGGAAGTTGCCATACTCTCTGCCAGCTTCGAAAACCACTTTAACAACCATGTATGCGGTGGAGATTCCAGAATGAAGTAGGATGGTGCGACGTTCTATTAAGGTATATACGTGGACCCGACTCCCGTGAGTTGGCATAAGGTGGCTAAAAAAGGAGCAATCGACGGGCTTATGAGGTAGCTCCTCTAATCAGACACACTTCTTTGTATGCCATTCTATTAGTTTGTGATTGATTGATGCACATCTTTGATTTTGGGAGTGTGGATCGACGCGGGCGGTAGCTGCGGCTATACGTTACCACCAGTCCAGAAGTGCAATTGGTATATCTAACCTGACATTGCCTAGTTGTGCCATGTCACCTACCCTAGCGTGCCTTATATGATTTTGTTTTGTACCATACCTATGGATGCCCTCTGATGATGCCCAGTACGGGGGAGATTACGGTACTGTACAGACTATGGGAATATATAAAATGTGTTAAGGGGGATATGAGTAATGCCTTAACGCCATGTTTAAAAATATTATACTTTACTTTAGACATTATTATACTAGCATATATTACTACAAAGTAGATAGTTTAACGGATCCTTAAAGGATGGGCGATCCCAAGCATCCTTTAAGTTACTTGTGCATTTCTGTTACAGTTCACTTGATTTGATTTACATTATATAAGTATGTATGTCCTGACTCGAGTGTTTCGTGTTTTTTCTTTATGCTCGGGTCAGCCTGAATATCAACTTTGGATTTCCCCTTCTGAACCTAGAGGATTTGCTGGAGATTATCTATCTATCTAGTTTTCATCTATTTCTACTCTGTTATTTCTATTCAGCTTATGTATTAGTGGACATTTATGTATTGGGATTTCTGTTGTATTACTTTCGGACTCTAGTATTTTGTACTTGTTTTGGGACTCAGTTTGTAGTAGCTTCATGAACTACTATGGTTATTTTTATTTCCGCTGTGAGTTATTCTAATATTGTTCTGTGTCAGTGACACTGTGATTGGTTTTATTTGCTCCAAATTATATTACAATCTACTATTTTGAATTATTGAAGTCCAACATGTGTGGTTTTATTGTCGATTTGAATAGTACCAAATAGTTGGTTGTTATAATGCAATAGCTAGTGACCACCGGCACTCGATAGCTTTCTCTATCATTATGCGATAGCTTAGTAGTGTCATCGTTCAGTAGTTAATTTAATCACCATGCAATAGCTCAAGTAAATCAACCTTCAACTTCTTATTGAATCTTGATAACTTAGGACTATCATCTCTTGATAATTCATTTAATCATCATGCAACAGCTTTAAAACATCATCCCATGATAACTCAATAAGCCATTAACTTGTGCCTTGAGATCATCAACCTTCGATAGCTAATTTGGTCATTCTGTGATAAATTCAAAATTATAAACCTTTGATAGCTTATCTCTTATCAACTTGCGATAGCAATGAAACCATCAACGTTCAATAGCAAGTTTGGTCAACTTGCAATTGCTTTAAGACCATCAACCTTCGATAGCAAGTTTGATCAACTTGCGATAGCTTTAAGACCATCAACTTTCAATAGCTTGTTTTTTGGCTTTCATTTCTCGATAGATCTATTTTTTTTCAATTTACAATAACTCACCTTCAACCTATGAGAGCTAATACATTTTGGGTATAACATCCCCCATTTTGCAGTATTTTTTATGCTTTAATATAAAGTAACTATTCATATTCTTAAATTTATTCATCCTGGCCATTTGTATTCTTCACTTACTATCTAGCGATTATTTTTTTCCCCTTTTGTTTCTATAGATAGCTTCTTTCTTTTCTGTTTTACCAACCTTTCTAAAAACTAAAATTCTTTTACACTCGGGTCTCTTTATCGATGAGCTTTGATTTCTCAGAAATTTTCCATTTGATAATAATTTACTTGCTGCTAATACTTCTACTATTGATTCTGTTACCGTTCTTCATTTTGGCCACTTCTTAATTATAAATTTTTATGAGATTAATATGTTAACTCTTATATTGATAGTTTTCCTTTGGTTTCTTCCTAAATCACCACATTAATCCGATTTTATTTGCCTAGGTTGTTGTTTATTGGTTTCTAGGTTACAGGTTTTGCTGCCCCAATAACTGTTTGTGATAACTCTAGTATATCAACACATGATGGGTCATTATACGATAACTAACATTTCAAGGAGACAACATTCGAAAGCCTTTATATACTTTCAATGTTCACCTCACAACAACTCATTTTTCGATGGGTCAATATTCGAAGGCTATCATAAATTTTATATGTAATAACCAAATGCTCATCAGCGACGACTCATATTTCAACGTGTCAATGATCGAAAGATATTTTTTATCGATTTGTGGTACACGAAACGATGACTCGGTATTAAAAAGCTTATTTTCTTTATTATTGTCAATGCGCAGTAATGTACCTTACGTTGATTAATCATTTGATAGCTAGTTTTTATAAGCAATTCACCATGTGATGGCTCATTGCTCGAAAGTTAGTCTTTAGAAGTAACTCACCATGCAGCAACTTTTCCTATCATGTATATATTTGTCATACATGAGAACTATAACACCACACTTTTTTTTCTTATGTATCCTCAAGTAATTTGATATATTAAACATTCCCACCTATTTAATGCTTATTAGTAATTTATTAGTGGTCAATAGGTAAATAAAAAAAAGGTAAACACACAAATATGGTTTAATATTTAAGTAAAATTTTGACATCGGCTCTTTAAAAGTGGAATCATCTTGACTTTGAAAATATGCCAAAGTAATAAACATATTAGCATTACTTTATTATTAATTCCTAGTACCATTTATGTTTTTAACCTTGGTTTTTCAATTGTTGTAGCATCTATATGTGCCATAAGTATTAAAATATTGGATTAGTCAAATCTTAAATAGTTGGATGGTGTTCATTAAAAAGTGATAGAACATGTCTTATTCATTTCATGAAAATATGACCTATAACTATGCGATAAATATGGTTTTTCCGTTCATTTAATGACTTTAATTCTTGGAATTTTTTATTTCGATGGAATTGGAAGTTTAGAATTTAAAATGTTTAAGCGTTATAATTAAAGTACAAATTCTTATTGTTAAACTTTTGTTATCACTAATGTTATCACATATATCATGGTTGGGAACATGAAAAAGTGAACAATGGGTTATCTAAATCCCATAAGCTCACGAATTCTCCAGAAGAAAAGCTTTACACTTCTCACTAATCCAACTTCACAACACAAGAAGATGTCGATTCTATACTTTGACATTTTGGTATATTAGGAAAACTAGGGTTCCAGGTCTTAATGACAGAATGGATGCCCACCCAGAAGGGTTTTTCTCTTTCACTCTTGCTACTTACCTTTTTGTTGGAACTGGGTCAGCCGACAGGAGAGTTGTGTGGTAATTCTAAAAAATTTCCTTTTGGATTCTTATTGGGCCTATGTAGTCTAAACATAAATTAGATCCAATCTAATAAAATTTCAAATAAAGTCATATTTTATTTAGTTCGGTAAAAAGGAATTTTAAATTTAATTTAAGTTTATATGTAATATAATGAATCTATCAAATACGTTCATGTGTTTTAATAGCAAAAGCTACATATAAGCAGTATATTATATATATATATATAAAGTTTAGAGATAGAAACCTTTTATTTCTTTCTCCTAACAAAAATAATTAAATAAGGGAAGATGAGGCCACAAAGTTAGGGAGAAAAACATTTCATCTCTCTTTTTAATTAAATTTATTGACATATTAAATGACATTTACTACATAATCCACATAAGTCTTTATTGTCCAAGTTTTATTTTAAAGCCGGTAAGTAATAGTAACATATGTATATACAAGTTCAACTTACATTTATACATAATGTATTAAAAGGTGTTTTACTAATACATAAAAGTTAACTTATATCTACAAAAGGATAATTAATGAATTAATGTAGACATTTATGAAGAAGGAAAGGTGGAGGACTTCATACTCCTTCCGTTACTCATTTAGTCAATGTCATTTCAAATCAGTAATTAAACTCTTAGACATATTTGCATATAAAATTAATTTTGTGCATTCTCATATTTTAAAATCTAGAATTAACAAGTACAAATCCAGTTACAACTTAGGAAGAATTTTAAAGTTCAAATTATGATTTTACACAAAAGTAAAATTTATAAACCTTGAATTAAAACCACACACTCACACACACACACACACACACACACACATATATATATATATTCAATCGCAAGCTAGGTTTTAAAATCAAAATAACTAATGAATATGTAAAGTTTCTGATTTAGCATGTGCCATAATTGAAGTTAACAATTTTACATAAAAGTTCAATTTTTTTACTTCCACATAAGTAACATTAACAAAAATTATATTCAAATATAATCATATAAAACTTATATTCAATTTTCAAATGATTACAAACAAACAACATGTGTGATTTATATAAGTTTAAACAAAAAATCATATAAATAAATAGTTTCTAAAACAAGGCCAAAGGGGACAACTTATGCACATATAAATTCATGGTAAAATTTGAGATCCAAATTGTATGAACATCGTGAACAACTAATAAAATGAAATGTAATATGTCACAGCTGTGCATTAAGAAGATGGGCGTGTAATCAGAACGGAATAGCACAAAATGAATCTAAATCAAATTAATATTATAAAAATATATTATTAAAGAAGATATGACAAAAAGGGAATTAGTCCAAGTTAAGTAGATAAACATATACCCATATGTGATATGCAAGAGGTCTAACCATACGAATAAGAAGATTATATGAATAAGTAAAATGAAAATTTTCCCTTAAGATGTAGCTAAAAGAACAGAACTTAAATGATGATATCTTCTTAGATCTCCGAGATCCACACTCAATCCTTATAAGAGATGGATGAATCACTTTTTTTCATTATTATTTTTATATTGCATTTGATTTGGAATCGAAAATTTTGCAAATTTTATTTCATTTTCTTCCATGAAAGGTTAGGGGAGAGAAAGAAAAAAACGAATGAATTAGAAGAATGAGTTATCTATAGAAATGAATTTGTAGATATGTTTTAATTAAAAGAATGAAATATTACTCATTCTTTAATTAAAACATCCCTAATTAATTCTCTTAATTATCCCTCTCTCTCCACTCCTCTTTCTTCACATGGTATGGCCAAAATCACATGCCATCAAATGATATAAAATTTCCATAAATCCCTACATGCAATTATTTTTTATTTAAATTACATCGATATCGTATATCAATGAATGCAAATATAACTTTTATAAATGCATTCAAATAATTACAAAAAACTCCCGAACATGAACTAAATTAAGTAATCATTTATTTTTCTCAACTATCAGTTAATTTAATCAATTTACAACATTTTATAAACTAATTAAATCATGTGTTTTTCAGAGAATTCATCATTACAGTTGTGTAACTCAACGGTGTAAATTCAATTAGCGATTAATGTCTAAAAATTCAAATATTAACTTTCACATGTCATCTTAGCTAGTGATGTGACATTTTGGCTGAATTTATCACTTATACATCTTTTGGTAAAATCCAGTTTTACTTATTATAAGCGATACCCAATTGTGACAATTATTTACACCAATTATTTGCGTCAAAACTATATCACTTTAGACTAATGCAAATTAGTAATGGTAAAAATCCTAGTACCGTCCATATTCAACTTTATAGTTCAAACACAAAAGCTTTAATTCAATAATAATCATTATTGTTAACCGAAATGCTCTGGCCTGAGACTTTGACTTTTAGTTGACTTCAATTGACAGTTATACTATCCTTATATAACCGAGGAGACGAATCCTCTCTTGAATAGCATTTTACTTCCAATGCTTTCACTCAACCCAACTATAGTCATTCGGTGGACATTATGTCATGCCTTAACTATGATCAAAGCGGAGCTTTCGTATTTAAGATCAATATAAGTCTCAAGTCAAGAAAACTATGTAAATTAGTCACATCGATGTTTTCAGTTTGACCTTAAATATATTAACCTACATAAAACTATCGAGTAAGCCATTCCATAGTTATCCAATAACTATCAGTGCATAACCCTTTGGTGTCCCCAACAACCATGAATAATATACTGCGCAACATTTGGAGACTGTTACATACTCTATTCCCAATGGATATATCGATATCCAATTTCAATACATCTTGACTAAGAATATTTAAAATAGTATATTTATTTTCATTGTAATAAATTACTCGTTGGTAACTATTATCACAAAACATATCTTTTACGGATTTCTATAATATATTTTTAATTAAATTAATTAATACATAGCACATTATATCATGTATATGATAGAAAGAAATCAACTTTTATTTTGACCAAGATTGGTTACCGAGTTAGATATATGTAAGAAATTACATAATCGCCCCTAAGACATACTCTTTACTCTATCAATCTTCCACTTGCGTTTGGGGTCAATTATGGAATCTCATTCCAACTTTCCAATTAGTTTTCTTAGAATCAACTAGGTCAGTCCTTTAGTTAATGGGTATGCTATTATGTTTTAATTTCTACTCTGTCAATCAACTCTTTGTCTGTTACCGATATACTAATTTTATCATGTGGAATTATTTAAAGTATGTCTTTTGAATTCTAGTGAGCTCTAAGTTCTGTTATGAACCGTTTCATGACATTATTATCATATAACAATGCTATGGAATTCTAAACATTTGGAATCACTTTCAGCTTGGTTATAAGTTTGTGCTTTTATATTTATATGCTTTGCTTTTATTCTTGCACTATTCAAAGCAATGTACTTAGCCTTTTTTGGTGAATTAGCCATAGTCTTTCATTTGGAACATTTACAAATTAAATATTCTTAATTTGAATTTATTATGACGTACTATACCCAACATGACTTATAAAAGTTTGAGTTCGAACATAACTTCATAAGGAGTTTTTTGCTTTTGTGAACAATTCTCTAGTGTTCCATAAATACACAAGAACACCTCAAATAACCATTTAGTGATATCAATTTGGATTTGATATTTGCTTTATGTATCAAATACATAAAAAAATCATGGTACTATAGACAACATTGCATGTATGATATTTCCTGTTGCCAAGGCATAAGGAATCATCTTACATGTTTCGTATTAAACATTTTAATAAGATGTCCTTGCATACCATTTGGGACATTCCTAGTATCTTTTATACTTATAAAAAACATCATTTACAAATCCAATGCCGAGGACTAATAAAACTAAAGCTGATTTAACACAAATACATCATTAACAATCAGCAGTGTGTTATTTACTTATGGCTTAGGAATATCTATGTACCTTTTAAACATTCTTTCTTATGAATACACTCTTCCTCTGCATTTTTATTGATAATCAAACTATTTGATATTTCTATCCAAATATTTGTTCAATTTTGATGCTTTTCTAAATGATACTTCTGTATCCGTTCTAGGATCGTATTTGAAAACTCACAAACTCAATATCGCTCCCATTGACTTCAAGGCACTTTAAATATTATTTGTAAACAGTTTACTCTAAAGCATTATTTAGAATTTTCTATTTCAACGTATACATAACAATACACAAAGTCATATTAGTTGATAATTTTGTGAGTAAAATCTGAACCAACTCGAGTACATTGAATAGTGACTCTGTTATGGTAATTTCAGCAATTGAAATTAACGATGTTATTCTTATTAATGTGACTCACTAGATTCCAACTGCAATTTTCTTTCTCTTAAGGACACATTGGCGGGCAATAGATCATATACTTTCCGGTACAACTATCAAAATCACATTTGGATAATGTATTTGGAATCCATTTTGGATCTATGCATCATACAATATCATAGACTCAATATCTTAATGGTTTAATTGAACAATCAAGGATTATTTATTCTTGGCATTAATAAGAAACTCACGGTTTCTATTTCACATACAAGAATCCTCATTAGACGTTTTAATGTATTATGTTTATTTAGGTTCGATCAATTTCATTTCATCCACTGTAATCAGTTTTATCCTTGGCTCGTATCCAAATTCATTCTACCAATATATTTTAAAGGAATTTCCTTCGCTAGGAAGTTGGTATTTCTTGAAACAATGGTTGTTTCTCGGTGCAATGGAATGGGCATTCATAAACATTTTATAAATTGCTATAACGACCCGTAATTTGATCAGTTTAATTAAAGATATTTAAAATATTGTAAATATTCAAATATAGATATTTTTCATAAGTGATCAAGTTTTAAGTGATGAGTGATGATAATGACCTATTTTTGGAAATTTAATAAATAAGTGACATCATTACGGATGCCCTTATATTTAATAATTGATTGACGAATTTAAATCGAGATTTAACGATTATTCAAATAATTGTTGTAAATGATAATAATTCATCTTAAATAGTTATAAAGTGATAATAGATCACTTATAATAGTTTTATAAATATATATATGTTTGAATTGAAAAATATAAGGAAATGGATATCGCTTCATCGATATAATAACACTTTTTTAAATAATTGTTAATTTTGATTTATATGATTTTATCATTCAAATGAGATCATTTTAGTTAACTAAAAATGATTAGATTTTTTTAAATTTTGTTTATATATATGTATAATTTAAATTATAAGTGAAAATGTGTCGGGTAATCGGATTTCCAAGTTTCAATGATTTAACAAACGAAAGTCAAGTCATTGCAACATTGTAAATAGCACTAACACATGTTTATATGCATGTATTCATATCACATACTCACATATACGTACATTTAAGTATGCATATATTAACAAATATCTAAGATATTTTGGATTACTGCATCCTTAAGCATAGAAAGTCAAGGCACATGCTTTGATGTGATGGTAATGATGGAAGAGGAGGTGGCGCAAGTACAAGGAGAGTTGGTGGTGTAAATGTGATGTGATGTTTCACGTAAAATATCATGATATTTTGAAGGCTACACTTGTAAACAAATATACATACATAGACACACGTAAACATCCACATATACATATATATGGCATACACATAAGAACATGCATCATGACTTGTATATGGGCTGTGTAAGTTGATGTAGATGGAAGTGACGTGGGTAATGTAGGTGATGATGTTTATGCACCAAATATCTTAAATATTTTCTCTCTTCCCTTCCCTATAAATACCACCGCTCTCCATTTCCATTTCATAAGTTTTCTTCTTCACTTTCTCAAGCTTTCTCCTTCTCTTTAATGGCCTCTCATATTAGGAAATTTATGGAGAAATTTGTAGCAAATAATATTTAAATATATATAGTATATGCATATATACATAAACATTTCAAAAATCTACTCAATCTCCTCCTCCACCCCTAAGAAGCTCATGACCACCCCATCCCCACCTCAAAGCCGAGAGCACCACCACCTAAGAAGCATGGTCGAGTACTCCTAGGCCTTGGCCGAACACATATAAGAAGAAGGCAGGAGTTCAAAAGGCTCCGAAGCAAGTAAAAGAGGAAGAAGTGCTGTCGGAATCAAAAGAGAAGTCTAACAAAAAAGTTCGGTGGAGTGGACTAATTGTGAGTAGTCGATTTACTTACATTAATAAAATAATTATATGAATGTTTAAATCATAAATTTAAATGCTTGGTTGATAACTTTAATGATTCTATGGTTTATTATATGGATGTTGATATGGTCGATAACTTGGTTGTCATCAATTATGTAATATCATAGTAAAAATGGTTATGTAATTAACCATGACCAATTAATGAAAAATAAATCGGTATGGATGTGTGTATGGAGTTTATTGAACCCCTTAATTAAATATAAAAAAGTTTGAAAATGAATGTTATAATAATATAATATTACAGAATGGTTTAAAAGTGAATAAGAGATTTAATACGAAAAATATTGGTTTGAACATTTGAAAATGGTTTATAAATGTTTTATAAACATTAGAATTCAATTTGGAGAAGTTTTGACAAATATAGAAAATTGAGCCAAAAATAGGCACATCGCATAACGGTAGTTCGCGATTTCGCGCCGTAAATGACAAACATGCATATAGAATGAAATATAGCTCGGCATTCTTCAAGATAAGAATTTTCCAAACTGTTATATCCATAGTTTTCATAAAAAGGAAGAAAATTGAGATTTCAATGAGTAGATTTTGAAATTTGAGCAAAACAAGTTTTTGGTAAAATAGCGGTTTTGCAGTTCGGAATCCATAGCAGGATTTCTTTGAAAATGATATTTTAAAATTGATTAAAAATATGAAGTAAATTCTAAAAATCTTTTAAATTTTTTAAACGATATTTGAGTTGTAAAAATGAATTCCTAAATGTTCGAAAAGTCATTTTGATCAATATAGCTTAGAAATCACTTTCTACAAAACTTTTTAGCAGCGCTTTTCTATAACTTTTAAATTATAGTTTTAAACGTAACCATTCTTTTTTAAATATTTTGTACATGATTTCAAATGATTAATAAAGTATTTTAAAGATGATTTGAAGGATTTTTGGAATGGTAAATGTTAAATGATTTAGAATTGATCAAATTACTTGACCGCCTTATGGGTGTCAAAGAGGTAGCCTCTGGGCTTGGGTTTGGAAAACCATTTTCCTGCTCTCCGTGGCTATCTGGACTGGCCCGATGGAGGGGATAGTAAATTTGATTTACCCAGATCGAAAATTTCCAAAGTATAAAGGATATAATTTTCCAAATTTAATCAACTTGGATTTTATAGAGATAATCTTCTTATACTCGGTGTTAAAGCCCAAAGAGGGAACTTGTACTATTCCTGTAATTTAAAGGGTGATCTCTCCATTATTCTGCCCATAGTGTAGGATAGATTTCACTATAGAATAGGGTGAATAGGGTAATACTAATAACAGTAAAATTAATGTGGAAATATATAAAATAACTACGGTATAGATAATAGCAGAATAATAAAAGTAGAAATAGAAAAACACATATTTACCCTGCTTCGGTAAAAACCGCCTACGTGCTGCCTCCAAGATTTCTACTAGAAATTAAGTAGACATATGCTCACATACGTAAACTCGTGATACCCGCTATCGACTAATCTAACTCTACGCTCAAAACCCTGCCTCAACTTAGCCACTGTGTTGTGAATTCTCAAACCGCACCCCATAGTTTATCCCTAGTCACACAACTAGAATTTTACACAATTTAAATAGAAAATCAAAAACTAAAACAAAATAAGAACAAAAACAAAGCCCTATATTATCACTACATCCCAACTAGGTCAGCCCAAAAGAATGAAAAGAGATCGGCCCAAAGGAAATAAAAGAAGTTGTCCCCCTTTATCGTTTTATTTTTATTTGCCGATTCCTTTTGCTTTTGTCCAGTCATCCATTCGTTCCTCTTTCAAAAATTTAGGGCTTCTGGAAATTGAAACTACCGATTCCAGTTGATCGATTAAATAGTTGTTTTCGCGTTGACTGCTTTGGTGATCGATTCATCTTGCTTTGAATTCACTCAGCTTCTTCAATTTATCGAGTTTGAATTGAACAATACTGGTATGTGATTTCCTTTATTACTCTCGTTGATATGCTTGAACTCGATGCCCTTTTCTGTCGACGATGGTAGGGGAATTTATACAGGAATGTACTTGTGTTACCTATTTTACCTTTACCAACATTGTGTTGTAATTTGAAATTGTATTATAATTGAAATTTTGTGCATATATGGTTAGTGCTCAAATTTGCATTATTCAAAATTTTAATAAAATATTTGTTTGAATAAAATATTTGTTTGAATTTAACTTCTGTGTTATTTGTTTTATTCAGCAAATATTTATTTAATTATGTGAATATAAAATAGTATAATAATAAATATATTTAAATGAATATATATATATATATATATTAACATAAAAAAAATCATATACTAGCATATTCAGCAATCTCCCTCTTTTGATGATAACAAACATATATTAAGATTTTGACTATATTAAATGTATTTGATCATTCAACATGCTGCCCCTATTTGAATGCTTCCTCTCTACAACAAAGCTCCCACTTTATATATGCATGAAAATAAATAAAAAGCAAATGAACTTAGATGGGAATATGCAAATAAAAATAAAATATTTGACCTTTATTTGCCAAAACTTAACTTGTCTCTTCCCTTTTGTTATCAACAAAAGAGTAATAGTGTTAGGAAAATAGAGATAAAGTGATAGATATTAATACAATATTAATAACCAATCGAGTATAAATATTAAATTTCAATAAAAAATGAAACAAAAAACACAAATACCATGTTAGGTACATATTCCACTTTAGAATGATAGGGATGATGTCGGCATGTAAAACCATATAGTTATGTCCATTTGTCCTATATTTATATCAGGAATTTGAATATCCACTAGCCATGCATAACCTTTAGGACTTTTAAATGAGATTAGCAGTAATCCCAATTTTTATAAAAAAATGAATTTCAAGCATCTCCTAACTACGCATAACCATGAAGAATTTTAAATGGGATTAGAATCAACTTGTCTATTTAATAATCAATTTTGATATGTGTTCCATACATGCATAACCATGAGACTTTTAAATGAGCATGAAAGCACATAATCAAAAATTCCTAGTAATTCACCCATTCATAACTGTGAGGAACTTTAAATGAGAGTGAATACTATGGATGTTTTTATTGCTAAAAATAAAATAAAATGAAAACAAATAATTTCCTATATAAAATACCACATATTGACATACTATATTGGTATTTGATGAGTGATGGTCGTTAGAAATATGGTAGAAATAGAGATGGTCATGGAATTTTTACCCATCAAAAGTTATTATAAATCTTGTTTAAACTTTTAAATAAATTTACTAAATATACTATCTCAAGTTATAATATATGATTAATATCAACACTCATCATTTTTTCAATTACTATTTATCTTTTCGATAATCAGTAGGGAGTCGAATTAGTTATGTAGTCATTTATGATCAAATCCAAAAATAATTATAAAATCAAATTTTCTAAAATGACTAATCAAGGTCAACAAAAACTATTTCTGGTAGGGTTTTATAAAAGAAAATGTCTGCTAATTGAAAATCATTTGAAATGAAAAATATACAGATATTTTATTTGAAAATGTGATGCAACTAATGAATATCTCTACATAAAACACGATCCACTAGTAATTTTTCTATCAACTAGATTACTAGTGTAATCTGCATCCGAATTTCCCTTTGACTCAAGATTATCATTAGATGGATGTCATAGACTAGACCGTGAATTTGCAACAAATACATTAAAATATTTTTATAGCTTTTAAATGAAATTCTTTTGAATTTGAATTGAAACCGTGCAAATAAACCAAAAGTAAACATAGTGTCAGATTAAGAAGTAGTGAGATAAAACAATATATCCACATGTATCTTAAGTAATCATTAATTAATATAAAACAACATCTCTTATCATTTATCTTTGTAATATAGTTAGTCCAAGCAAATATATATAAAATAGTTCAAAGATGATTGTTCAACATTTTTAAATCAAAATCAACATTTATTTCATTATCACACAACTGGCTGAATTAAATTAGATTATGGTCCAGATATTCACATTTAATATACCGTTCAAGATAAATGTAACGTTACCTATTTTACCTTTACCGATAACTGGATGAATTAAATCAGATTATGGTCCGGATTTGTCGCCCGTCATGTGCCTGGAACAGCCAGAATACAAGTAACACTGTTGTTGTTCCTTAGCCTGCTACCACACCTACACGAGAAAAGATTTTTATGACCTATTTGTTTTATGGGTCCATAGTTGTCAATGGCAAATGTTTTTGAAAATATGTTTGCGTAGACCCAAGACTATTTATATTTGTTCCTTTTGGCACCCAGATTTGTTTGAATTTAAGGGATCTTATATTCGTGCCTTTTGGAACCCAAATTGATATGGTTTTCATGTGTTTAGGCCTATACCGGCAATTTTTTTAATTTTGTCTAAATTTTCTACAAACTGTCCACTCGGATTTGCCTTGATTAACTTCGCTTCTAACAAGTTCAGATTGATTATATCCATGTCCTTGTCTAACAATATTAATAGATTGTTTCCCTAATAAAATATTTAGCGATCTTTCTCCTTTTGAAAATTTTCCTAAAGTCCTAGACAGTTGTTGGACTTGTGTTTTAAGGGATTCATTTTCGTTCAATAACAAAGTACACTTTTTAATATAATTTTCTCTCCTCATATTTTCGCTTTCTTTCAAAATTAGATTTTCATTTTCAAATGATTTAATTTTAATTTCTAATTTTTTAATTTCTTCTTCCAATGATGGACACTTGTTACACTTAGGGCTCTTGTTTTGATAGTTTTTAACCAATTGATCAAGTGGTTTATTTAATTCTATCGAACTATCTCTTTGTGATTCAATTTTAGCGTACTTCTCCCTAAGTCTTTCAAAACAACCATTTACCTCATGAAAATATATAAGTAATTCTGAATGAGTAACTTTTGATACATCCCTTGGCTCGTCATCATCATTGTCAGTTGTTTCTCCCTGAAGACACAAAATTTCTTTTTCACTCTCACTACCAGTGCTTTTATCAGCTTCATCAATTTCATCCCAAGTAGCTGCAAAACTTTTCATTTTCAGTTTCTTTCCATGGATGAGTCAATTTTGAGGACAGTTGGGCTTGATATGACCAGGTTTATTGCACTTGTGACAAATGATCTCCTGCTCTTCTGAGTTGTCTAGTACTTTGACTATTCTGCTTCTCAATTTTTGATTTAGAGCTGGATTTTCGTAATTGTGATTCCACCTCTTTAATCTCTTTATTAATAGTGCCAATTCAGCTGCTCCATTATCATCATCATCATCATCATCACTTTTCTTGTTCGTTTGAGAGCTATTGATTTCTTTCGTGTATCACCCACTTCACGTTCTTTCTTGAATTTCATTCCTAGCTCATAAGTGGTGAGATTTCCAATGAGTTCTTCAACTTTGATTTGTTTCAAATCCTTCGATTCTTGAATAGCAGTGACTTTGGCTTTAGAATTTCATGGTGGAACTCTGAGGATCTTTCGGACTATTTCCAGTTCTGTGTATGGCTTTCCAAGAGTTTTGATTTGTATACGAGATTAGAAAGTCGTCCGTACATTTCTTTGACATTCTCATCCTTAGCCATTATGAAGTTCTCGTATTTGCTACTAAGCATGGCAAGGCGAGATTCCTTGACTTGAGATGTTCCTTCGTGAGTCACTTAAAATGTATGTCAGATTTCCTATGCAGTTAGACAATGTGAGACACGATTAAATACAATTTGATCTAATGAACATATAATAGAATTCATAGCTTTCGCATTAGCATTCTGTAGTTTATTTCAAGATCTGTCCATTGGTCCATCGTTTTTCAATATCCTGATTATCTACCACTATAGTTGGTTTCTATAGCTTGTCTCAACAATATTCCAAGCATCAATGATTTTTAGAAAAAAATTTCATTTTATTTTTCCAACATAGATGGCTTAACTATGGACTGACCCTCAGCAAAAGCATTACTAAAAGAAGCCATTTTAAAAAAAAAATTGGTTTTTGTTCCCAGCTCTGATACCACTTGTAGGATCGATTGCACCGTAGAGGGGGGTGAATAGGGTGATACTAATAATAATAAAAATTAATGCGGAAATATATAAAATAATTGCAGCACAGATAATAGCAGAATAATAAAAGCGAAAATAGAACAACACATGTTTATCCAACTTCAGCAAAACCCTGCCTATGTGCTACCCCCAAGGTTTCTACTAGAAATTGAGTAGTGAGATGCTTACACACACAAAATCGCCCCGCTATCGACTAACCTAACTCTATACTCAAAACCCTGCCATAACTCAGCCTCTAAGTTGTGAATTCTCAAACTACGCCCCGTTGTTTGTCCTTAGTCACACGACTAGAATTTTACACAGTTTAAAATAGAAAAACAAAAACTAAAACAAAATAAAAACAAAAACAAAGCCTTATATTATCATTAAATCCCAAATAGATCGTCCCAAAAGAAATAAAAGAGATCGGCCCAAAGGAAATAAAAGAAGTTGTCCCCTTTTATCTTTTTATTTTTATCTACCAATTCCTTTTGCTTTTGTTCAGTCCTTCGTTCGTTCCTCTTTCAAAAATTTAGGGCTTTTGGAAATTGAAACCGCCAATTCCAGTTGATCGATTGAATAGATGTTTTCGCGTTGACTGCGTTGTTGATCGATTCGTCTTGCTTTGGATTCACTCGACTGCTTCAATTTTTCGAGTTCGAATTGAATAATACTGGTATGTGATTTCCTTTATTACTCTCGTTGATATGCTTAAACTCGATGCCCTTTTCTATCGATGATGATATGATAATTTATAGGGATCGAATCCCTTAATTTTCGTTCGAATATTTCATTTGAATTCTTTTGGGATTTTGCTCGGTCGTTCGATTTTGCTTGAATACATGTGATTTGTTTAGACTAATTCAATTTAAATATTTTTCTGATGTGCTTTGCTTGATTACCACAACTTGTTTGGATTTTTTATTTTTCGTTCTATTTCTGATATTATTTGATTTTCTCTGAGTTGGTTTTGATCTTTTCTCCTATGACTTCGGCATCAGGAATATACGAATTTTGTTACCCTTTATTCCATTCATATGGCCATGACTTCTTCAATTCACGTTATTGGCTTTAACTTTGGCACTATGAATTTTTGTTAACTGCTATTACATTCACTTTTGAATCATGACATTGTTTTGATTGCTTGCTTGCATCTATAGTTGTATCGTGACTCAAGTAACTGCTTCACTTTTTAACACTTGTACAATTGCTTGCTGTTTGTTGGTTGAGTCTGGTTTCCACTACATATATGTGTGTGTTTGTGCATGTGTTCATGCATGTATATATGTATGTTGTGATGCCTTCACTTGTTCCTCTTAGAGTCTTCACTTGGTTGTTGTACATCTGCATCTGTTTTCTTAAGTTACATTGATGTTGTGTTCATTTGTTCGGAGCTTTTGTTTCACTGGGGGTTCCACTTGATTCTAGTCTAGAGCTTGTTGCAGTCTTGTTTCATGTGCACTGCCTTGGTGCCATTGACATTTATGTTTATTTGAGTCTGCGCTTTTATGTACACTTGATATTTTTGGTTGAGTTGATGCTTCATGTGTACTCGAGTTAAACTGATATGTATTCATGTTAACTTTGTCCTTTGAGCTGATTATGTGTATACATATATAAGCATATATGTGTGTTTGTGAGCAAAAAATATGATTGCTGCATGCTCATGTTGCCATGTTATCTTGAAGTCTTTTCCAGTTGCATAAAACTAATGCCGCTCCACTGTTTTTGAAATATTTGAACTGTTTTGTTTGTGTTGTTTCATTGAGTATGTTGCACTTTGAATGCTGGTCATCTCCATTTGTATACATACATACATACATTTATGTATGTATAGATGTGTTTGTTCATGTAGTCTGGTTTCATGTGGAGCTGTGTAGTTTGATTGCACTTTGATTTTCGGGCATATTGGGTCTGGGTTCAATTTTTCATGTGTACATTGATGCCTGGATTTGTTTTATGCCTCATTGTTGTCTGGTTCTATTGCATATTCACTTAAGTCTGTTGAGTTGCTTGTAGTTTGGTCTGGTCAGATTGCTTGAGTTATTGCGAACTTGTTCCATGCTTGATGCCTGTATTGATTTGCTCACAGGTCTTCACTATTGAGGTTGCACTTGTGCCATTTGATGTTTGGTTTTGCTGTCTGACTGCATGTTGTTGTTGTGGACTTGAACTGTAGCTCTAGTTGTCTTGATGTATGTTTTCATGTGTGTTCATTTGTCCTTGTGCACTTGAGTCTGTCTGGTCCATCATTCTCTAGAGTCTGGTGCCATTCATGTAGTCTTGTTCACTTGTTGTTTGACACACTTGTGCACTTGGTAGCATGGTCTTTCTATAGTTGTTCATGCAGTCTGGAGCAGTTCTTCATGTATACTGAACTGTTCCTCATTGATCATTTCGTTGAACTTCTTACAGATACTATGCTTGATCATATCATGCTCATTTGTGTGTGTACTAGGTTGTAGCCTCTGTTGCTTCAAGCCAGTTCATTGTTTGCTTGTAGTATCTTGAAGTTGTAGCCTTGATGTAGCTTGATTGTTTCGATATTGAATTGCATATTTGATTATTGTGCACTACATATATATGTATACATGTGTGTAGCCTTCATCTCATGCTTTGTGTACTACATTTTGGTGCGTTCAGTTTGGTCTGTATTGACCTCGGTTTTGTATTGTTTGAGCCATATTTGTACGCTCTCATGTGTATATTTGAGGTGTTGTATGTCATATTGCATGCAACTGAGTTGAATCCAGCCTCAGATTGGGTTTGACCATGTGCTCACCTGTTCCTACAGTTTTATCAAGTGTATATTGGTGTGCACGGCCTTTGGCATGTACAGTGATACACTGTGCATGTCACAAGTTGTTCGTGTAAGATGAATTCAAAATAAATATGATGAAAAACAACCCAAATAACTGAGGCAAATAATATTTTCAAAAACAAATTTTACTTTACACTGCAAAAATATTTATTTTTCGGTTTTACCGCATCAATGTTTATTTTGCAGATAATTCAGATGCTGGATACAAATTGGAATATAGTTAAGAACAAGTATGAGTGAGTGAGTGATAGTTAGTGAGGTACAAATGTAAATGATAATTATATAGTGAAAAATTGTGTTGTGACTTGTAATTGTATTGTAATTGAAATTTTATGTATATATAGTGAGAGCTTAAATTTGTACTATTCAAATTGTAATAAAATATTTGTTCGAATAAAATATTTGTTTGAATTTAAATTCCGTGTTATTTATTTTATTCAGCAAATGTTTGTTTAATTATGTGAAAATAAAATAGTACAATAACAAATACATTTAAATGAATATATATATACTTTTATTATCAAAAAAATAAATCATATACTAGTATATTCAACACATAGTACTTGTTGAATATGGGAATCGATATTGGGTAAAATTAGATGATTTCTACAGATTCTGCTCACTTAATATTTACTGGTTTTAGATTAACGTCCTAGATAACATGGTTGTAACTCAATCAAAGTTCTGAGTTTTGAATTAAGAAATCTTTGTAAAGATTTAAATAAATGATTTGTAAATATTTTCCTAAGAAAGGGGTGAAATAAATTGGAATTATTCGAAGATTCAAAAGGTTTTAATTAACCAAATGATTCGATAAATGAGGCTTAATGATTCCATATACTATTAAGAAGATAAATGGAATAATATGTCTCTTTGAGATATTTATGAATGGATAGAAAGAAGAAATAAATTGAATGTTGATAGATAATCACATATGAACTTAATATCTTTTAATCGATGATTGGTTCGGAGGAACGGGGTCAGATTTAGGAACTTCTATCCGAAAACCACTTCGAACAAATGTATACATTCAAAAGTGAAGACATGTTGATAATGATGATTATTGAAGACCAAAGATCTTCATAGCGGAAGGACTACTTGTTGACATTCTCCGGTCGCTCTCAATATAGAGACATTTATTATAGCAATGGTCTTATCGTGTTTTAAAATCTTCAGATTGAAAGGACTACTTGCTACTAATGGTAGTAGGAGTGCATTCGGTTTAGTTTAGTCTAAGAATGAACTTGTATGAATGACTGTCTGACATTGCATTTCTATGATCACAACGTTGACTTTTACAACTATACATCTGCTTGGTGATGGAGAAGGCAACTTCTCTTAGCTTAACATCCTTCTTTGAGACGTACGAGCTCAGAGGTTGTATGTTTGTGGAAGTCAATAGCTATAGAAGGAATGGAAGTAGGGCATTCCAAGTGGAATATGCTTTGTGGAAGAATAATGTGTGGCTTTATTAATAGCAAGGCGTGACTTTGTTAAAATTGAGCGCAGCCTCACGAGCCTGACATTCGAAGATGATGCGGGTAATTATGTGGTCTATAGGACATATATTTCTGGAAGATAGTTTTGTGCGTTTGGAGGAGTCCAATGGATTTGGATCCTCAAGGCATTTATTTCGATATAGTGGCTTTCTTGTGAAAAGCAATAAGGCTACCGGATATTGGTAGTTTAGTAAGTGCAGTTCCAAGTGACTTGTTTGACAAAAGCGATAAAGGCGCCGAGGGAATAATGCTATGCGTTGATCGAAGGAAAAGGCATCTAGTTTCTTATCATGTTGGAAATCCCATCCCAATACGAGCTTTGTTTTTTTGATTATATAATCAAAATAGCTGTAATGCTTTGCAAACATTCAGCTACCCCTTGTATCATATATTCCGTCCGGTAGATTCCGTTGATCTAGTCCGGATATATTACCGTAGACATTGTCCGGTTATTGATACTTTATTTTGATATATTACTTGGGAGTTGTTTTCAAACCAATGTCATTAAAGGTAGTATCAAAGTGTTTTCAGTATAAAGTATGTTGGTTAACATGAGATAAAAACCAGTCGAGTTCGAAGTATAAGGTAATATCAAAGTGACATCAGCATTTAACATTTTGAGTATCTCATGCTGGTTTATCAAGCCTGATCCGAGTATTTTTAATACACGAGTCAGATCCGAGTAGTTTTAGGTTTAGTTGAAGATGCTTGGAGTTTCTAGAGGAGAGATGGAGATCTTCATCTACGTATGGATCTATTCTATTATCCACTGCACACTACATTTGTTTCTTTTAATTTTTAGCATTTGTAAGGATAGAGATTTATAACTATCCAGGCAGAATCCAGGATTAGACTCTGATATTGTATTCAAAATTTTCCGTTGTATAGATTTTGTATTGAAATAATATATGTTATTCCATTTGCGTGAGATTCTGCTCTATCTTTATTTTACTCCCTAACAATCCGGCTTTTCGGCACTTGGATTTGCGATACAAGGATGTATTAGTGTCGATTTTTGAGGGTCGAAAACCTCGATCATTACATTTGGTATCAGAGTTTAGGTTGAGAGAACATCTTGGCTTTGGTGGGGGTAAAACTCATTATAGATAGGGTTGGTAATACCCTAGAATGAGTTTGAAGGTATTATATATACGAGCGCGTTTTTGTTTTTTGATATAAAAAAGTTTTGTGTTGATTTATTTGTTAAGTGGTTTATAGATTCTTGTTGGTACTCGGACGCCACGATATCGATAAGGATTTTAAACACTTAAATAAGGCAAATCGACACACCATTTTAAAAGAAGTACATTTTATACAAAAGTATAAATATTTGTGTGATTAAGAAAATTAATAAGATGTCATCCCTTTGGAAAGTTCCAAGAATACGGTCTTGCTGTGTTTGGTGATGGGGGGAATAATCTTCTATGTATCGATCATAAAAGGGCTTGGGAGAATGGTATCGAATACTTGGTGTATTATTCTTCTTATCATTATACAATAAAGGCAAGTTCAACGTAGAACAAGTTAAATCAAGTAATTTGGATTAATGGTATGAAACCTCTAATAGTAACTTAGTATATCATTTAGGTAAGGATGTCTTATTATATGCCGGATGATGAGTTATTGGCTTATCCAAAGCAAGCATGTATAGTACGTGCATAGGAAGAAGCTGAAGAAAAAGCAAAACTATGACCCTATGTTGACATCAACTGTTACTATTGTGGTAAGAAAGGGCATTATGCAGTTATGCGTGAAAGCAAAGGAAGAAGTAGAGGAGGGTAAACAAGAATTATGATCGTGATGATATAGTATTTTTCTAAGGTAAAGAGGGCGGACATTTTCTACATAAATGTTCTAAAACTAGAAACCAAGGGTTAAAAAGAAGAAAATGGGCTGCTACCGATGCAAGAATCTAAGACATAAAGTCAAAGAATGTCCTAAACAAACTTGTGTTTGCTGCTTCTAAGGGAAAGACTTAATTAAGGACTATCCAAAAATGAAAGTGATTATCCAAGGCTTCCAAGATAAAACACCGTCTACCTCAAAAGGAACCCAAAAATAGTATATATGTCAGTTCAAGTATTTATATAATGGTATTGTGTGAGGGATTGTATTCCTTAAAGGTTATCTCTAGAAGTTTGTAACACGGGGTGAGGTTTGTAATGAATGTATAAATTGGTTGTTAATTAATAAACTTCCTTTTGGATTATCCTCTCGGAGCACTTCTTCTATCTTATATTCAACCAAATTTAATAAGATATTTTGAAATAAAAAGATTATATAATATAAAGAAGTGTCTTTATAAAAAGTGTTTAAATTAAGAAATTATTTAAGCATATAATTTACAAAAATATATTTTATGAAATAAAGTATAATTAGCAAAAATAAAATGATGTTTGAAAAAGTTGGGTTTGAGAATTCATATCCTAACTTTTTGAAAAAGTATGAAAGGGAAAGTTATATAATATAAAATAAGTTTGGAATTAAATTTACTATGAGACGTATTAACAAAGAAATTTCAAAAGAGGTTTAAATAAGAATTGCAATGGCATTACCAGATAAAGTATAATTGATTTCTTTTGAAAAAGAGATAGAAATATTTTTGGGAATAAGTATTTTTGAAGAATAAAGAGTTTGCGTAAGTATTCAAAGTAAAAAAATAAAAAATTTATGAAAATTTTTCATAAAGATTTTTGAATGAGTACATATGAGGAACGTAGCATTTCGACATACAATTTTGATCTAAGATTCGAGTATGAAATTTTAAGGTATTTACACTAGTCCAAAAGAGGATTTATCACTCAATTCTTGACGGTGAACCTTGATGAGGGTTCATGATTGGATACTTAAGTTTTCTATCATAATCGAGGGCTATATAAGGGAAACTAAGTTTTCTGATAAGAAGCCTGATTAGAGTACGCACTAGAGGATTGGGGGATCAATACTACTTTGGAAGTAAAGTTGTCGATTCGAATAGTAGATCAAATTAGGTATTTCATATGGATGATCTATATACATCATATGAATGTAAGTTTAAAAATAAATATTTTGAGCAAATACCTTTGGTTTTTGTTTTGGGTAATTTCGGGGACGAAATTCTTTTAAGACGGGAAGTCTGTAAAGACCCATAATTTGATCGGTTTAATTAAAGATAATTTAAAGTATTATAAATATTCAAATATAGAATTTTTTGCGCAAGTAATCAAGTTTTAAGTGATGACTGATGATAATGACCTATTTTTGAAAATTTAATAAATATATGAAAGTATTACGGATGCCCTAAATTTAATAATTGATTTACGAATTTAAATCGAGATTTAATGATTTAATAATTATATTAGTTATTCAAATAATAGTTGTAAATGATAATAATTCATTTTAAATAGTTATAAAGTGATAATAAATCATTTATAATACTTTTACAAAAATATATACGTTTGAATTGAAATATATAAGAGAATGGATATCGCTTTGTC
Organism: Allium cepa; assembly: GCA_030765085.1. Classification (NCBI taxonomy): domain Eukaryota; kingdom Viridiplantae; phylum Streptophyta; class Magnoliopsida; order Asparagales; family Amaryllidaceae; genus Allium; species Allium cepa. The sequence continues at coordinate 124,486,064 of CM060939.1, forward strand.
GATATAATAACACTTTTTGGAAATAATTGTTAATATTGATTTATATGATTTTTGAATTTAAATGAGATCATTTTATTTAATTGAAAATGATCAGAAAATTTATTTTTAAATTTTCTTTACATATATATGTAATTTAAGTTATAAGTAAAAATGTGAAGGGTAATCGGTTTCCCAAGTTTCAATGATTTAACAAACGAAAGTCATTTCGAGTCATTGCAACATTGTACATAACACTAACACATGTTTATATGCATGTATTCATACCATATACTCATATATACATACATTTAAATATGTATATATTAACAAATATCTAAGATATTTTGGATTACTTCATCCTTAAGCATATAAAGCCAAGGCACATGCTTTGATGCAATGGTAATGATGGAGGAGGAGGAGGAGGTGGTGTAGGTACAAACGGAGTTGATGGTGTAAATGTGATGTGATGTTTCATGTAAAATATCATGATATTTTGAAGGCTACACTTGTACACATATATAAATACACACACACACAAACATCCATGTATACATACATACATACATACATACATACATACATACATACATACATACATACATACATACATACATACATACATACATACATACATACATACATACATACATACATACATACATACATACATATATATATATATATATATGACATACACGTAAGAACATGCACCATGACATGCACATGAGCTGTGTAAGTTGATGCAGATGGAAGTGATGTGGGTGATGTGGGTGATGATATTTGTGCACAAAATATCTTAGATATTTTCTCTCTTCCCTTCCCTATAAATACCACCCCTCTCCTCTTTCATTTCATAAGTTTTCTTCCTCACTTTATCAAGTTATCTCCTTCTCTTTAATGGCCTCTTATCTTAGAAAAAATATGGAGAAATTTAAAGCAAATAATATTTAAATATATATATATATATAGTATATGCATATATACATAAAAACTTCAAAAATATACCCATTCTCCTCCTCTAAACCTTAGAAGCTCACAACCACTCCATCTCCACCTCAAAGCCGAGAGCATCACCACCTAAGAAGCATGATCGAGCACTCATAGGCCTTGGCCGAACACATATAGGAAGAAGGAAGGAGTTTAAAAGGCTCCGAAGCAAGTAAAAGAGGAAGAAGTGCCGCTGGAATCAAAAGAGAAGTCTACAAAAACAGTTCAATGGAGTGGAACCAATTTTGAGTACTCAATTTACTTACATTTAGAAAAACAATTATATGAATGTTTATATTATAAATTTAAATGCTTAGTTGATAACTTGAATGATTATAGGGTTTATTATATGGATGTTGATAAGGTTGATAACTTGGTTGTCATCAATTATGAAAAATCACAATAAAAATAGTAAAGTAATTAATGATGATTAATTAACGAAAAATAAATCCATATGGATGTGTCTATGGAGTTTATTGAGCCTCTTAATGGTTTTAAATTAAAAAAGTTTTGAAATGAATATTATAATAATATAATATTACGAAATGGTTTAAAAGTGAATAAGAGATTTAATACAGAAAATATTGGTTTAAACATTTGAAAATGGTTTATAAATGTTTTGTAAACATTAAAATTCAATTTAGAGAAGTTTTGATGATTATTGAAAATTGAATCAAAAATAGGCGCGTCGCGTAACGGTAGTTCGCGATTTCGCGCCGTAAAAGTCAAACGGACATATAGAATGGAATATAGCTCGGAATTCTTCGAGATAAGAATTTATTGAACTATTATATCCATATTTTTCAAATAAAGAAAGAAAATCGAGATTTCAAAAAGTGGATTTTAAAATATTAGTAAAACAAGTTTTTGGAAAATCGTGGTTTTGCAGTTCCGAATCCATAAAAGGATTTCTTTGAAAATGATATTTTGAAATTATTTAAACCTATGAAATAAATTCTAAAAATGTTTTAAATTGTTTTAAAAGAGGTTTGACTCTTAAAAATAAATTTCTAAATGATCGAAAAGTGGTTTTGATCAATATTGCTTAAAAAGCACTTTCTATGCCACTTTTTCGCAGCACTTTACTATAACTTCTAAACTATATTTTTAAACGCAATCGTTCTTTTCCAAATCTTTTGTAAATGTTTTCAAATTATTAATAAAGTATTTTAACGATGATTTTAAGGATTTTTGGGATGGTTAAATGTTAAATGATTTAGAATCGATCAAACTACTTGACCGCCTTATGGGTGTCAGAGAGGTAGTGACTAGGCTTGGGTTTGGAAAACCAGTTTCCTGCTCTCCCTGGCTATCTAGACCGGTTCGATGGGGGGAATAGTAAATATGATTTACTCGGATCAAAATTTTCCAAAGTATAAAGGATGTAATTTTTCAAATTTAAAAAACTTGATTTTAGGGAGATAATCTTCTTATACTCGGTGTTAAAGCCCGAAGAGGGAACTCGTACTATTCGTGTATTTTAAAACTCCTTGTGTTTCACGAAGATAGGAAACACCAAGGAAAACCAAAACTCCTTGTGTTACCCGAAGGTAGGCAACACCAAGGAGCACCAAATTCGAAACTCCTCATGTTGCCTGAAGATAGGCAGCACCAAGGAAAATCGAAACTCCTCGTGTTGCACAAAGATAGGCAACACCGAGCAGCACCAAAATCAAAATTCCTTGTGTTGCCCGAAGATAGGCAACAACAAGGAAAATAGAAACTTCTTTCCTTTGTGTTTCCCGAAGATAGGCAACACTGAGGAGCACTAAATCAAAACTCCTTGTGCTGACCAAAAATAGGCAACAC